>RAKG01000040.1:0-735478 GCA_009802275.1 Neurospora sp. CHS-2018a
TGCCTGCAAGAACTTTGGGGTACCTTCTGCCACTGCGCTTTGCTGTGAAGACTGAGGTACTTCCAAGTCGAGGAAAAGTGGACTGGCTGTATTTAGAAGTCCTGATTGGCTTGAGCAAAAAGTGGCTTTTTTGCCGGTCAAAGAGATAAGCTTGACCGTGTTCGCCCTGCGCCCCGCTGCCCTGCTGCCTGCTGCCTGCGCCCTGCTGTCATGGTCCTGCTTCTGCGCTTCTGTTGTAGGTAGTCGTCCATGCCGCTGTCGTCCTGTTATTTCCATCATGTCATATAGTGTCGTGTCATGTCGTAAGCCATTCTTCTCTCGTCCATCCATCCGTCCGTCTCTCCCTGTCGTGCTGTGCCATCCGACCCGACTTATCCCTCCATCTTGCCTCATCAACCTCATCCAGCCAACCCCCGACCCATCATTATCCATCCTGCGCCCACGCATTCCACGTCCAAGTTCAAGCAGTGCAATGCAATGTAGGTGTCGTAACCTAGTTAACATTGGCAAGCAACTCCGCCTCCAAAATGAACTTGCCCTCCTTGTACTTCTCGCTAGGCTCGTAGGCTTTATCGTACTTCCACCCCACCACCTCCTTGCACTGGCGGCAGTAAATGTCCCGGACGACGTGGCGGCCGGTAGTCATGTTGCGCTCGCCGGCGTCGCCGGTCTCGACGTTAACGACCGAGTTGAAGAGGTAGGCTTTTCCGTGTTGGCCTCTGAAGTTCTATTTTTTGGGAGTGAAGAATTAGTGGGATGAAAGAGGATAAGGGGGTAAGGGGGAGAGTGTAAGGGGAAAAGGGAAGGGGAAGGGATGGGAAAGAGGGTAAAAAGGGACGAACGGAAAGGAAGGAAAGGGAAGTGACGGTGACTTACCCTACTGATGATATCCTCGTGATTAGCCAAATGGGTCTTGCAGTTCCTGCATCCGTAAATCTTGCCGCTGTTGAGGTAGACGTTGTAGGCGAGACCCATGTTGTTGTCGGTGTTGGTAGTATCGTTGGCAGCGTTGTTGTTGGTGGTGTTGTTCCTGTTGTTTCTGTTGCTGTTGGAAGCGGGTGTCGCTCCTGAGGCCGCCTCGCTGACGGTAGTCGTAGTGGTGACGCTGACACGGATGACTCCGGCGTCCTCCTCCGCTGATGCTGGTGCCGGCTCACGGGCAGGTGCTGCGCTGTTACTTTCGTCGCTGTTGTCGCTGATATCGAGTCGCTGAAGTTGCTGCTGGACCTGCTGCTGGTCTTGGGCTTCGGCGTTCTGCTCTTGAGGTTGATGCTGCTGATGGTGGACTTCCAGTTCCGGTACGATTCGCTCAGCTCTCCTGCCAAAGCCGCGGGGATCGCTTTCGATCATCTATAGATTTCACAGACAAAATGATGAGTGTTCGTTATTGCTTTGCGAGCGAGCAGAGTTGCAAAGGGGACAAACTAAGGGCAAGTCACAAGATGGAAACGACGGATGGGATGAATCGATGCGATGAATGGTAATCAATGATCGACCAATTGGTCTGAATGGACGGTGCTGTTGTCGGGGTTGTTTGTCCGACGGCGGCGAAGCGAAACGACTAACAAGCGGAGAGCGATAAGAGGACGAACGTTTGCGGTTAGGTGGTATACCAACTGGTAGGTAGAGGTATTGTACCCTTGTGATAAAACGACCACTGACGTCGTTAAGCGGAGTAGCCTAGCTTGGCTTAGTTTGGTTGCTCTGTCAACCGATGTCAGTGAGTGTGTGTAAGCCGGACGAGTTGACCAAACACAGAGTTCTGTCAAACAACGCAGGTGTCACTTACCTTTGGAAATTGTCAGATATGAGGTCGAAAATAGGCAGGTCAGTTGACCTGATGAGATGCTAAGAGGGAAGGAGTGAGAAACCGTGCGACCCAGGGCTGAATAGGCAAGAGCAAGCGGGGAAAGTGATGTTTAAGTGCAATGGCGGCATACTACAAGTAAGTAACTCGGGAAGGTGTAGGAATGCTGTCACCTGCCAATATATGTGGCCGCACTGGCTTTACCGGTACAGAATGGGATGACACTGCTAAAAGATTTGCAGATTGCAGTACGGTTGCGGTTGCCTTTCAATGAGTGGATGGTAGCACCCGCTCGGCGTCCCGTCGCATGGTACTCGTCTGGGCTAGAAACGCCTCCGGGACCCCAAGCGAAGCTTGGGGTCTGGTTCATTGATTCGCGAAAGTGCATTGATTCGCGAAATTTTCGGTACTTGCCCCCCCATATAAATTAGCGCTGTAACCATGTCACATCGTTTTTTTGATAAATGCTGCATTTGTGCATGTAATATCCCTCAACCCAGTAAACGTCCCTATATTAGACTAGCAATTCAACAAAGCAGGGTCGATATCCTCATTGGGAATCTCGACGATTTCGACATCACCACTTTCTAGCATAGTATTTTGCTCCACCATAGAACCTAGCTATATACCAGAGTCCTGGATCAGAACTGGGAAGCTCCTAGAACGAAGAGTTAAACGTTTTAGTGGTTCGCGATGGATTTAAATGGTCGTGTAAGTCAAGATTGCTTATGGTGGGTATGCAAAAAAACGGATGTACATTGATTTGCTAACAAATTTGCAGGGTTAGCTATGTACCACAATTTTTTCGCGAATCAATGCACTTTCGCGAATCAATGAACCTGACCCCGTGCCAGCACGGGGTCAAACTGGGCGCTTCTAGCCCTGACGAGTAATCCCCTCACTTACACCTGGCAAGCATGCCTGGCGTAGACAGCCGGAGTCTGTGTCCGGTTGGCAGGCCGCTGTCGCTGTACTGTTTGGAATGCAGCAAATGCGTACAACCTGCCCGATACGTGCTCGTACTGTATGTCTATGCTGTACATAAATCATCGTCCACTTCAGATCGAGGTTCCAGATTGTTTGAAGGTGCGAGCTGCAGTTTGCTCTCGCTTCCTATGAATAGCGACCGGGCTGAACTAAAGCCTCGTGACTCCTATATAAAAACTCATTGGGTGTCAAGCGAAGCATTTGACCACTACTTCTTGGAAAGACAATAATTTTTGCGTTTGACAAAAAATGGTAGCGATGGGAAATTATTCACACGTACTGATATACGAAAATCCAATGGTTAGTGTACCTAGTCTCCCAGTGTTTGTCACTGGCAGGGGCTTCGGTCCCCTTTTCCCAGTTATCACCTTTGTTTACATTTGGCTCGAAAGGGGATAATTAACGATCCGCCATCACTTCGAAAAAGCATCGAACACGGCATGAGAAGTTTGGGTGCGTCTTCTTGTGATATAGTCATTTTAAACAAGTGAATGCTATGCTATCTTTTGCCTACCAACACAACCACCCAGATAAAAAAGAAGGAATGGGAACCTCATGTACAAGAATATCCATTGCACATTTCGCAAAGCAGAAATGACAGTGATGTATGATAAAATGGGGATATGTCCGCGCGCTTAGAGCTTGTCCCAAAGACCAGCCATGATATGTACGACAAGACGGGTTGAACAAGTTTCTTCAAATAGCATAAATGTGAGTTCATATCTCATAACCTCAAGCCTTCTGCCTGATGCCAATTTCAACGGAATCCTCCACTTTTACCAGGAAAATGCCTCCTCGACGAAATCAATAGCACCGTTGTATTGCTTGTTCCTGACAGCGCGACGGACCTCGTCACTGAGCGCACCAGGGCCACACACCGAGACGCCCATGTGGCCCACCTGGTCCTCCATCTCCCTTGCTAGAAGCGTGTCGATGTTCGGCCTACCCGGGAACATCTGCACTGTTGAGCTTGGGCTGTGAATCTCTTTTGTCGAGCGCGGCCTGCTGACGAAGAGCATGATACGGAGCACCTCACGGCGCTTCTCCATACCCAAGACCTCCGTCATCCAGGGGCGAATCCACTCCAAATGCTCAGGGCTCTGGATAGTCCAGACCAAGATAATTTTGCGGGTAGCCGCCATGCCATTGCTGTAGGCAATAACCAAATCACGGACGTGAGGCACCGCCTGTGTGATACCAACGCCACCGGCAAAGAGCATGACGGTGCCGTACGAGTGCATCTGGTGCATGCCTCCATAGGGGCCCTCAACAAGGCACCTCGTCACCATCTTGCCGTCGATGCATGAAGCAGCCTTTTCATACAAGTTGCCAGTCATACCCGTGCGACCACGGATGATGAAAGAAACGGTCGTCTTCTTCATGGCGAGGACGTCGCGGCGGTCCATGGGAAGCTTTTCGCCGTTGGGTGAGTCCGCCTCTTCGCTCCATGCGACGGAGAACGGGTGAGATTGCCAGAGGCTGATGGATGGCAAGTAGAGATAAGCGTGCTGGCTGGGCTTGAAAAACCAGGGGCGCGCCATGGTCACAGTGACTCGCGTGGAACCGCCAGGGAGAGCCTCAACCAGAGCCTTGCCGCCGCCAGATCCAAAGTTGTAGTACGCCACCCGAAGGAAGCGAGCAGCACGGTCAAAGGCCCACAAGACCATGACAGGGTAGAGGTACTTGATCTGGGGGAAGCCCTTGGGTCCGAGGTGGTAGTACAGGCCGACGACGGAGGCGATGGCCAAGGCGATGTGCAAAATCTTGAAGATCTCGTAAAAGGCGTGCCTGAAAACGCTGGTCGCTTGAATGGCGATGGTGACAAAAGCAGCGGTTGCCTAGGAGGGATGTTAGCTACTGTACTTCAAATACTAATCATCAAGATACAGTGTTTACATACCACAAAACCGTAGATGAGGAAGTCGCTCTTGAAGATACTCTCGAAAGCCACAGCCCAGCCCTTGGAAGCAGCTGAACGGTAAAGGTAGCCCAGGGTGTGAGCAAGAGCCTCCAAAGCCACAATACGGCCCAACCATCGGTGAAGGAGATTGAACGTATCGAACGAGATACCCAAAAGGTTGATGAGGGGGTTATTCCGGCCAGCCATGAGGAACAGGGGGATCATGTTGGC
This sequence comes from Neurospora sp. CHS-2018a, assembly GCA_009802275.1. NCBI lineage: Eukaryota > Fungi > Ascomycota > Sordariomycetes > Sordariales > Sordariaceae > Neurospora > Neurospora sp. CHS-2018a. The sequence goes on from RAKG01000040.1 coordinate 4,926, forward strand.
GACAGCGAGGGTTCCAGTACGATTGATGAACACAGTGGCAGACGCGCCCACTGGCTTCGAAAAGTCGATCCCCATAACACAGAAAGCGACATTGGTGGAGAAGTAGCCGAGGAGGAAGACGAGTTGAAGGCGGGYGGGGAGAGTTCCAACGTTGATAGCCGAGCTGAGTTGGAACTCGCGGTTGTGCCTCTTGCTGAGAATGGGTGAGTACTGGATATTCTTCTTGAACCACGACCACTTGGCGCCTGCCCTGGCAAAGTATTTCTGTGTATCGTTGTTGAGGCACGAAACATGTCGTACGTATTTGCTGAGGCCTGTGCTGAGTCTCCAGATGATCAGAGCAGCGGAGATACACCCCAGGACAAGAAGTAGATATCCCGAGAGCATGTCGTTGATAATGGCGGCTTCATCCGGACCTTCGGCAGCTCCACCTCCACCTCCAGCAGCTTGACCCCCCGCAGCACCATGAGCTGCTCCTGCCTGCGCCCCTTGAGCCCCCGCTGTTGCGTTTCCTTGTGGTTGAGCTGACATTTTGGTTTATCCTTTCTTTTTTCGTTTTCGGTAGGTTGTTGCTGATGTTGTGATCCAAGTGACAGACACCTGAGAGCGTCTTTTTTGGCGTAACAGTCTTAAAGCATAGGTTGATGTCTAGATGGTTGATATGGCCCTTGACGAATGAATGTCTGATATACGACCCCAAAGCTGCCCGAGTCCAGCGCGGGTATATGAGTGTCGTAGAGGCGTGTCGAGTGAATGTCTAATGATAGTGACGTCCTGTCCCTGGGTCGCCTGCGTGGGACTGATGAGTTGAAGAGGGGTGACCGGGTTGAGGTTTGGTGAGTGTTTCTATTGCCGAATTCGGGTTGATGTTTGAGCCTCCGGGGTGAGATTTGGAAAGAAGGGATCCTGTCGAAGGCGCGTAATGAAAGTAGGTCGTGTTCGGTCAACGATCAACACTGACAAGGAAGGAATGGTGAGTGACGGTCGAAAAGAAGGAGGGCGAAGAAAAAAAGGCCAAGATTGTTGACAGGTGACAGTCAAGTTGCGACTGGCACGAGGGATGGGGCCTTTTGTGGATGAAAAAAAGATGACGGAACCCAGGAGTTGGAGAAGGGAGTGGAGGGAGGAAAATTGGATGATAGAGAGAGAAGGGGGTCTCCTGGGCATAAAATGAGAGAGAATGGCACAGATGGATTCGAGAAGGAGGGTGTGACTGGCAGGTTGTGCTCGGCGTGCTCGAGGCGTGGTAGAGTCCAAGAGTGGGTTTTGTGTGGTGGGTTTATCGCCGGCGCGATCGTCCAAATGGAACTTGGGAAGGTGGACTTGGTGGAGGGTGAGACCAGGGGAGGGGGCCATGCCCTCGTCCAATCCCTGACCATACGTACCTTTTATTCATGCGCCTGTGTGCCTCTGGTTGTGTACCAGTTGTACCTACCTCTTCATGGCTCTCCACCGGGAAGGCGTCCTGTGGTCTCTGTTCGTGTTTTCACTCCTTGCATGTTGTGTTCGTTGTGGTTGTTGTGGTTGCCCCTGGATAAGGGCGTGTTTGGCAATTGTGAAATTGGGCTCTGAAATCTTCCCTCTGAAATGCTTTTTAGAGGAATAGTATAGACTATTCTGAACCGGATTTTAGCGGTAAATGCCGAGATTTTGAGCCCTACCCTATTCCATTTCAGAGCGCCTATTTCACAGTGCTGTTTGGCTGCCTTAAAATCGTGGAGCCTATAAAATTCGTACACATTCGTATTTATGGGTCGATAAATGTAACCGTCGATAGATACAACCTTCCTCTTGTCCTATTACCGATTAAAACCCCTATATTTATTAGTAAAATGGCCGGCGATGAGATAGCCAGTTAGGCGGCCAGTTAACCGCTATTTACATAGCCTAGTTAAGCTGCCTCCTAAACTACCGCCTCCTCCTAGCGACCTTCCTAGCGTAAGCTCAAGAACCTAGCCGCTAGCCGGGCAGCTAAGAAATCATAGTAGTAGAATGACGATTAAGAGATTACCCTCCTCACTATATTGAAGCGTATAGTCGATGAGGGTCTTACTAGCTAAGGTGGGTATAAAGAGGTGGTGTATAATTAGTATGTAGAGGCGTTGCGTAAGGAGTATAACGTCGAGCTCGACGCTATGCAAATTAGGAATAAGATCGATTATTTTAAATGTAAGTAGCGTGCTTAGTAAGCTCTAGTTAGGGTGGTGGGCCAGTTAGGTTTCGGGTACGAGAATGGGATGTATACCGTAGAGGAGTCTATTTGGGACGCGTTTCTTGAAGTTAGTTTTGCGAGATTACTACGCTTGATTTAGTTAGATATGGATAGATAGCTTACTAGACTAGTACTTTAAAGCTATAAGGAGTATGCGTAATTTAAAAATAAACGGTTACCCTATAGAGAATTTATAGAGGAGGCGTTCGTTGATAACTAGAGTGCTATTAGGACCTAGGCGTTTACGCTCGGTGCTCTACTGAACTATAAAGACGTGCCCCCTATAATGGCGTTGTACGATTTTGATGATTCTAACGTAGAGGGGGAGGCTGCGGTTCCTACCTACGTTCGCGACGGTAAGCGGAAGGCGGCTACGTTTTCTGATCCTAAGAAGAAGAAAAGAAAGAGTAACGGTGACGCTATCGTCGAAAATTTTAAGTATCTAGTTGATGCCCTGGTCGCTAAGGGTATTGAGGATTCTGCGGGGTCGCACCTATACCTGATTGAGGTAGTGAAGATCTTTGAGAAAGAGTGGGAGGATAAGGTCGATCCTGTTGTTGGTGTTTATGCTTTGCGCGAGTGGAAGGACTCCGAGGCAGATGCGTATTACTTCGTGATTATTTTAAAGAAGATAAAGTAAGTATATTTCAATAAATTGAAGAAGAAGCTGGGTATTTAAGATAAAGAGGAGGAGGAGGAGGAGGAGGAGGATGTGTTTAGTGAGGAGGAGGATTTGCCCGTAATGTAGTTGTAAGAGGAGGATAGATTTGACGAAAGTTTGGTTGACTTAGTATTATACTCGACTGCAGTGTACTCTAACGACCTAGACTTGTAAATACGTTGTATTTCAGCGTACTATAGCGGTTTATTTATGTAAATAGGGTACCTGCAGACGGGAGGGAGCGGGAAGTGGGACCGACCCCGGATTTGATTTTTATTATCTTTTTTGTTTTTCTTTTATACCGAAATATTAATACTAAAAAAAGTCGTATGTATATAAAAAAGTTATTATTTTGATCGCTAGAACGAGCTGAATCGATGCATCTACTTTGCATCAATTTTGAGGTATATTTGTAAATGATGTAAGGGGTTCTGTGAATGCCCTCGGTGGAGGGTGCGGGTCGCTAAGACGGTACAGACGGCGCTAATGTTGATTGATATGTCAAATATATTGTCATGTTTCAAATCCAAACTTTTGAAAGCAAGCACCAGTCTTTATACATTTGTATTCGAGGTACCAGTCTTTTAAGAAGGCCATACTCTGGGGGGTAATCGAGTGATTTGAATTTATAGTTCGATAAATACGATTTTATTCGATTTGAACGAGTTGAGGGGTGGTCTGGGCGGTTGGCGCTAGAGGTATGTGTTTGCTCCCCAACTCAATAATCCCCCCTCCTCTCCCCTCCTTTCTATACCTCTCTCCTCCTTACGAGCTTAGTATAATAGTCACGCTACATCCTCTTTATAATACGGTCGCGATATAGATTCATCTAACTATTGGCTCCTCCAGTCTTCTCCCAGTCCTCTATCGCGGTGGGGTTGATAAGCGGCACGGTCTCCGTTACGAGACGATGCTTTTCGAAATTAAACGTGTCGATATCTATTTCTTCGACTTCGTCGTTATTACCTTCGCTATCCCAATCGAGAATCCAGTTTAGTAGCGCCGCCGTCGCGTATACCACCTTCACTTGCACTTCTGGTGGGAAGGATAGAGTAATTCGATGGATTCTAAACGTCCCTTTTAACCGACCGATAGTCTTCTCGATAATAATCCGAACTTAAGAGTAGCGTAAATTATATAACTCTTCGGCGGTCGTTAGTTTCAACCTAGCGCGAGCTTATTTAGCGAAATAATATTACACCCTGCGATAGGGTACGAGGAGTCTTGAGCTACTGCTATAACTAGCGTCGGCTAGATATATATACCCTTTAGGGATATTGAAATCCCCTTGATTAAAGGTATGGTTTAATACCTTTATATCGTTGGTAGAGCCCTCCCAACCGGGTAGCGTATATACGATCTTACCCTCGAAGTCGCAAGCAAGTAAGACATTTATCGAGATACTACCCTTACGGTTACGCCAAGGCCTCTATTTATCTACGCCGACCTTCACACTGAAGTGCGATTTATCGAGGGCTCCTAATACTTTACGAAAGTATGGGAAGAATTTCGGGTTGGATTCAATTTCGTGAGGGGTTTCGGTAGAAGGAAGTCTGACCTTTTTAGTTGTAAGGACGAGGCATACTTCGAGAATTTTATGAAAGACTCTGGCGTATTGTTAGTCTATACCCTCTAGTGTTATATGGATATATATTAACTGGTGTACCGTCTCTAGACTAAAACCTAGAGTGTATGCGGTTATACGAAACGTTAAGCCTTATATAACGATGAAGAGAAAGACCAATACCTTTTTATATATCGATGTGAGCTTTGAGGAGGTTAAGGTAGTGTGATTGCCCAGTTACGTTACTAAGTTATGAAAGGTACGAGGCGTTATGCGTAATAATGATTGGAAGCGGCCTTCATAACTATATAGAAGATCCGATGTAGTGAATTAGTTGTTACGGGTGCGATTGATAGGGATTCGAGTTACTTATGGTATTAACGAGGTCGTAATGAGCATTATCGCCAGCTTTAGTGCTAGCTTTTTGCGACGTATATGTTGCTTGCGACGTTCGATGAAGGCGGCGGGGTGTATCGTTAATTGAATTGAGGTTATTCGATTTAGTGTTATTGGTCGATTTCGCTAGATTTGGCTGGCGATGTTGTGCTGCAAGTGGGTCGCTGGGCTTGTAAGTGTGAAAATCGTCGATTTTAGAAGGATTTTACATTTTGAAATGTTTATGGTCGATTTTAGAGGATCTACGACTTTTGATTGGTTGGGGCACGAATGTGGGGGCAGGAATTTCAGAGAACAGATTTTGGTGGGATTTTAGCACAGATCTGTTTAGGGGGCTTCTAAATAGCACTTTGAAATCTTTAGCGGTTAAGATTTCAGAGCCCCATTTTATAGTTGCCAAACACGCCCTAATGCGCTGTATCAACAGAGCCAATGAGGGTGTACAACGGGACTTGCCAGACGCCTCTCATGCACATCGGGATGTGTGTCTAGCTTCCAAACGATGGAGGCAGTAAATAGTGGTGTTGGTCAGATCCTCCTCATAGTGTTGCAATTGCGTTTCTATTTCCTCCTGCTAACGACATTCCAGCCTGTGGTCCAGGTAATACAGATCTCTCCACGCAAGGGGAGACATCAGATGTCGTGTGGCATGCACATCCGTCACAAAGCGCCGTCACTGCGATCCAGCGAGTGGTTGTAGATTAGAGAATTCCAACAGCATCCATTCTGACGTACCGCCAACTACCGCCCTAGAATCACTAGACTACTATGTACCGTGAACCGTCACAGCTCACATGGGATCTCCGTTTGGTGTTTCTAACCACTTGGGATATTCCCCACGATCAGTCGATCTCCACGAGGTGCCGCGGAAGTGGTTCGTCCGAAGTTTTCAGTTCTTCCATGTCGTCTGTCGTATTGATTAACCCTGGTTTTTCCTCCGCCGCTGCCGTTGCCGGGGCTCAGCGGAGTCTACGCCGGGCAGGATTCAGAGCTGTGACCACCTGAATACCTAGCCCTCCCCGCCTGGCCTCCGCCTGGCCTCCTCCTGGCCTAACAATTTGGGATCGGGTGTCCCTGCATTGTGGCGGCTGCAGTGCTGCGAGTGATGCTCTCTCCACCGCCGGGTCACAGCGCTGAAAACAACGACGTTACAAACAACTCTTCGACAGTGACGGTCTGGATGGTCGGCAAAAGATGGGAGAGAAAACTGAAAAAGAGACGAACGGGAGTTCCCAAGGTGGAGTTGGCCCGTGCGCTTCCAAGCACGTTCACATTTGGGTGGACTCGGCGGGCCAATTCCACTTGGCCACATCTGAAACCTCTACAACGCCCCTGAGGTCGCTGAGAGCTCTGAAATCGCCCCTACGCCAGTCATCCCAAAATCCAACCATCAGCCTCCCGGATGTCTGGCCAGGAGCTGCCATGTTCCCGAACAAGCGCACGTCAGCTGAAATGGCCTCTGAACCACCGGAACAACATCAGCCAACGGAAGGATGAGCCGAGATCTCCACATGGAGCAGGTCTCTGTCTGTTCCATCTCATCACGATATGCACTTCAGCGTCTCTTTTGCTCCGGTTGTCAAGTGAACAACAACAACAACACAGTCGCCGACAAGCTGCAGAGAATTCGGTTTGATAGAAGCCACCGCCCACACAATCTTTTCTCCCAGGAATCACCGACTCTGTGCAAACATCTCGTTTGTCGCCAGATGTGTACATACTCATCATCCTTCCCATTGACACGCATATCATCCAACATCCATCAGCCAAGCAACGGCATGTGCGGCAAACCCTGTAACGCATCCCAAACAATCACAGTTGCGACCAGAGGCTTCCACCTTGATGGACTTCAATGCTACCAAGAAACCCGTACCCTCACCTTTCATCCCGGGCTCGCCTACCGGGGAACGAGACACGAGAAACGAGAGCATCTTTGTGGATCTCCTTTGCAACCCAAGACCTTGAAGAGGAGGCTATCGCCGTGTGGCCTCTAGACTAGGGTCTGCAATCGCCGAGTAGCATCCAATTCTACACGAGGTCGTCGAAGGTATACGTAATCTCCCTCCCCCCCGTCGTGCCCGTCCCGCCGTTGCGAAGCCAAGCGTGTATCGAAACAGACCCCCGGATAGCCAATAGCTACTTCATTATCTCTAGGTCACTGTCACTTCTAGTGATGGGATTGAATTTCACCGAAAGGGTAAGGAACCGAAAAGTAAGGAAAAGTAAGGAAAAAGATATGATTATTTCCGCCAAGCTTTCTACACGTGATACCCTTCTGGGTGTAAGTGTTTTGGGATTACCTTTAGGACTGCCTTTAGGGCTGGCTTTGGGACTGCTTTTGGAAATGCCTTTGGAGCTCTATGCTTTTGGAGTTACTACTTCAATTTTGCTGCTTTTCGTAGAGGTAGGTATTTCCGGTGCCTCAATTGTCGCTTCCGATTCCGGTTCGTGTGGCCTCCGGCGCGGCATCGACAGCGGCATCGACAGTGGCATCGACAGCGGCATCGACAGCGGCATCGACAGCGGCATCGACAGCGGCATCGACAGTGGCATCGACAGCGGCATCGATAGCGGTATCGATAGCGGCATCGACAGCGGCATCGACAGCGGCATCGACAGTGGCATTGATAGCGACATCGACAGCGGCAACTATTGAACGGCAATCCTCAACATTATTGATATAAATCGCCATTAACACTTAGTAGTGACCAAGACCTTGGAGAGAGAGAGAGAGCGTGAAGGCAGTTTGGGTGGTGAGATGCACGGGCCGTCTTTTTCATTTTGAAACTTTCGATATTTTCAAGATTTCGATAATTTCGGAAATTCTGTTAATTTTTCGGGAATTGACCACCACTAGTCACTTCCCGTCGCCGTCACTCTCCGAAAATCCAAGCTCAGGATTGGTTGGCTTATAGTAGTATATACTGTAGTGTTTTATAAAACACTTTTCTCTTTCCAGTTTCCACTCTGATTAAACCAACCTTGTCCTGGTCTCTTGGATCAACATCATGGAAATTTATCGCCAAGTTGGCAGTTTGAGTTTGAGACGAACCCCTGGCGGTAGTGTAGATAAGATCGTCTCCCGTCTCAGCTTCTTTGGCCTTGCTTGTCTAGCCTGCGCGGCTCGTCGAAACGCAACGGTTCGAACATCGGTCGCTCGTCATCGCCATTTCAACTGGTCACCGGTCACCATCACTTCTTTCCCCGTCACAAACAATGGAAACAATGGGACAGACAGAAGAAGAGAGAGAGAGCCTCAACAACAACCGTGCCCTGCGGCGTCATCAAAACTGAACGACACACTTGATGAAACCCATACACCTTTACCTACTGTTGTTTGTGAAGCACCCCCCGACCGAACTCGAGCCCGAGCCCCAAGGTCCCTAACTGAGGGAGGCTCATTCAGGCTCAGCACCGTAGTGTATGCCGAGCACGCATACCTCCATCGTCCCATCTCGCAGCAGCAATCTAATCTTGTTCCTGGGATCAGCGTCAAACAACATACCTAGATCTTCTCTTTGAGTCTAGACCGTCACAAGCCCGCAGTATAGGTATTTGGAATGTTTCCTTGTCCCCCCGTGGTTGCCTGGTAAATGGTTGTGTACCACGTGACACGACGGACCGTCTTTCAAAGTAGGCTCGAGGTAGGTAAGTCTTTTTAAGTAGGTAGGAGAGAAGACGAGCAGGTTCTCGGTTGATGACTGACGGGTACCCGTCTTCAAGACATAGGATAATATGCGTATGACTGAGATCTCCAGTTTCTTATAGTAGTGTACCGGGGAGAAATGGGTAGGTACCCGGGCTTTTGAGACCAGAGCTTGGTGAGCTTGGGTAGCTCGAGGGTAGGTATCAAGTAGAAAAGGTAGGTAGATTGATATGATAACAACCCGACGGGCTTGCCCGATAGGCCAGCAGGCCAGCACAACCTACACGGGGTATCCAGGCACACACATTTCCTCCCTCACACCCACACGCCGCATCAGCATCATCAGATAACCGGCCCCAAGTCCCAACTAGAAACGAAGCGAGAAATACAGGCAAGTATACGCGCTGCGGTGTCTGCGTTGTGGAGAGACTAGACTACTCAGACCAGGGGCAAGGCAAGGTAAGGCGAAGCGCAGTCGGGTTGGGGGATGTTTCATATGTACAAGTTCATCTCGTCTCGACGGGAGGGGGTGGTAAAGTAGACAAATGTCAGGAGGGGAAGTTGAGTAGGGGACATGGGCAAGGACAAGGCGAGGTAGAAGATGTGATTCTGTGTCGGTATTTCGTATCAATGGTTTGTATACTCAGATACAATATCTAGTCTAACATTACCAGGTAGGTATCAAGAGAAATCGTCTATACAATGATGCAGCAGCCAGTCTGCTATGTCAACGTGTGCTCTAGACCATTATTTTAACAACCAGTGATAAGCAAAAGCAATTCGGGTATTCCTTTCTTCCTTTCCTCTCCCCCTATTTCCATCGGGGAGATCACAATCCAACCTCCAACATCCTTGACGATTTGTTGTAACACGCCCAAACACATCTTCATGTGCAAAGTAAACCAACCGTAAAGCAAAAATGGAAATTAATCCACGCAAATCCCTTTCTGTCTGTTTCCCATTCCCTTCCTAGCCAAGTTCATCTTCACTCGTCTCTTCACCCCCGTGAACCGCCCTGCCGCTGCCGCTGCTACTACCGGCAGATCTCCTAAGTGATCGCCGTCGGGCAGTATTCCTACCACCACTGGTACCGCTACCGCTAGCACTAGCACTAGCACTAACACTAGCAGTAGCTGTAGTAGCAGCCAATGAAGCCCTCGTCCGAGGCCGTTTAGCCAGGGGACGACGCGTGAGGTTGTCGTCGTCATCCTGTTCGGAGTCCTCTTCTTGTTCGTCCTCGTCCTCGTCCTCAGTCTCGAGAGGACTAGGCTTTCGCTTGTTGCCGCTTAGCCGCCGCCCTTGCGGTTGCGGTTGCGTTCTTGGAGGGGGCGGTGGTGGTAGTTGCTGGTGGTATGTTTCGTTTAGGCCTACGACGTTTGATGTTTCAAAGTCGGAATCCCAGTCTGAGGACGAGACGACGTCGACGTCGGTTTGAGATGTGGTGGTAGTGGTTTCAGAGCTGTTGTCGTCGTCTTCGTCATCTTCGAGGTCGTCGTCATCGTCGGTGTTATCGACTGTGACCGGTGTTGCAGTAGAAGCTGAGCTAGATCGTAGCAGGCGCGTGCCGCGCGTCTGTCTTGGGTTGGGCACAGACGTGGATGTTGAGGCGGACGCAGCAGTAGGAGGATACCTTTGAATGGCCTCCATCATAGGTGGACACCCTGTCGACCTTCTCGTCGTTCTACCTCCGCCTGCTCCCACGGCCGGCTCAGGAGAATCTACCGTGACCCACTCGCTCAGAGCATCGTCCCACTTGAACCCGGCAAAGGACTTACCCTCCGACTCCTCCCTGGTACGGATGCGCTCTTCGTAGTAGGGCTTCGCCTTCATCATGGCGTGGGGGCAGGTTACCGACTTCTTCTTGGCCCATAGCTTTTCGGCATATGCGAGGTCCTGGAGGTCATTGGTCTCGAACGCCACGAAGAAGGCGACATCTAGTTCGATGTTCTCAAAGGGGTGGTAGGGGAGGTTGTCGGGAACCTGCAACGCTCTCATCTTGTCACAAATCTGGGGGATGTAGGTATGAGCACTGGTCGACCCATTTTCCCGACTGTAGTTGATCACTATCGTGCCCAAAACACCCAATGTCATCGAGTATTGCTGGTCCAGACGATCAATGCGTTGGCCAGTTTTTGCGCCTTTCCATGCTGCTGAAGCAATGGTGGAGGCCGAGGACTCTGTTCCGAATGCGAGGAAATCGCAGAGGCTGATAAGATATACAGCGGGGGATGGGAGGCTCGTCTTTCTAGCATGAAGTAAGTATGTGCGAAAGATGTACCGCACACGGTGGGCGAATACCGCGAGCCGTGATGGCGTAACCGCGTGCTCTCCCCTTTCAGGATCATCTAAGTGACAGAGCACTTGAGATACCAGCGTTGCCATGTCTCCAGTCAGGTTTCCGGTTGCCAATTTGTGTGGCGCGAGATCAGAACAAGAACAAGTTTGTCTCCGTTCTGACATCAGAGGAGAAAGAACGTCGATCATGGTAATCAGAAAATCAACGCAGTCTTGCCCAGTCCCATAGAACATTTTCGCCATGGCATCAAGGCGTGCGGTCTTGAAAGCACCGACAAGCATCCACTCCGCCGGCAAAGAGCCATCGGCAAAAAGGTCGGCCAGTTTTCCAAGCATGAAGCGCTTAGTCCTCGCATGGCCGTATCCAATCGCCGCGAGCGGTAGCAGCGCAGGTGCTTTTATCGTGAGCCCGTCACGTACGTAGCGATCTGGAGGTGGGTACTGACGCGAAACAAAGGCATTGGTAAGATCCAGACATTCGACTAAGGGCAGGTATTGGTAGCAAAGACTGATGAGTACAATGGCCATGCGATCATCGAGCAAACCGTCCCTGATGGCGCCCTGGATGATCTTGACGCCATGGGCTCGGACAACTATGCGAAGATGTTTCCAGCCCCCGAACGCACCTAGCGACTCAAGCTCCGAGTAAATATCGAAAGATGCTCTGGACTCTTGTATAACGGACTTGGTCTTGTTTGCCTCTGCGTCCTTTTTCTCCCAGTATTCGAGCTCGTTGATGTAATCTGGAATTCTCCGCAAGCACATGGCAAGGAACGATTTGGGCGAAGCGCTGGCTGGAGACTTTGGAGGAGAGGTAGCTCTGAGCAAGGCATCCAGCGTGCGGAAAACGGACTCGTATATCGAATATGTCTCTCGATCCGTGCTTGGCCGAAGTTGCGCTAGACACGCCTCCAATCTGCACTGAACTCCCTTGCAGCTCCTATGGCTACACCTTGCGCTTCCTCCATGGTCGTTGGTTGAGCTGCTTTCTGTCGGAGCAAATAAAACGGGCTGAGCTGGAGACGATGCTAAATGGTTGTTCGTAGTATGCCTAAGGTAGGGAGTAGGTACTGCATTTTCTTGAACAGGCCTTCTGCCAGCCCGTTGTCGCCGCGGTTTTTCGGGCGTCGTCAAGTGTGCTCGTGATGATGTCTTGCTGGAATATGTTGTCCGTTTTGAACCACCTCGACCTTGTCGCTTACTTGGACTTCCGTTCGATGGGCCGTTTCCGTCGTCTGTACTCTCGGATACCCCCGACTTTCGCGCTTTCTCCTTCTTCAAAGCGCCGATGTGGGCGAGCAGAGGGCGAAGTAGGCGGTGACATCTCGTCGCTGTCCAGGGCTGGGCCTGTTCATGTGCCGCTCCAGTTTGTTGTTGTTGTTGTTTTCGCTGGGGTGAATGCCATGATTGTCTCTTAGGGGTTGGCGAAGAATAGTCCATGAGGCGAAAATGATGTTAAGCAATTGCTGAAGTGGTGCTTTTGATGCTGGCGACGAATATCGAATTGACCAAAATGTTCGCGATTAAGCTGAAGCGATTAAAGGGAAATATTGTTGTAGGATGCCATGCGCCAAAAATACCGTCGAATCCCTTGTTCAATGCTGATACATGCTTGGTCTGGTGGGTTGCTGTTTGTTGGAATGTTGTGTTCCAGATTGCTTTTTTGGTCGCGGTTCTGGAATGATATTGATGTTTACTTGAATACCGTCTTTGGACTAGCGTCTTGGAGCAATTGGATGGAGATGCAAAGATGGAGTTTGATCGCAATCAGCCAACCAGGGCGCGTGGAAGCAGGAATTGCCCTTCGTAGAAGCTCGAGCCACCTTTCGCTCTCTGCTTCGGTTGTCGGGACTCGGGAGTGACTTCGTGAACTTCCAGGTTGAGTGCTGTCTTCGCCCTTGGTTGGAGCGTCGCGAGCTGCGTCGGAGGGCGGGTAGCGTGCGCGTAAGGCGTGAAGGCTCCGTGTCTCCCGTCCCTCCCTCGATCGGAGGGAAAGTGCTGAAGGCGGGGGAATGGAGAGGAAGCATGGACCCTCTCACACCCAGAGGTACCACCCGCGGTACCCGCCTGCCCGCCTTTGCCCGCCTCGAGTCATGCCCTGGTAACGGGCTGTTGCCGGCCGCTAGACCCGGCAGTAATCTGCATCATAGGCCGAGACGAGAAAAAAAAAGTTGATGTCTCATCCGATCGCCCCCAGAATTTGTAGAAGGCCGAAGGGGAAGGGAAAGAGTCATTTGCAAATACCTTATGTTACCGTGAAATATATCTACACTTGAGACATCTTCTCTACGACTTGCGCGGCTTGAACTTGTCCAAAACTCTCCCAATTGGACTCTCTGATTATTTTTTTCTGTCGCCTTGCCCGGTTCAAGGGACTTGTAGAATTCCACTTTTAAACCACTCTTTTTTTGTGTGCCTCGAATCCCGAGACCAGGACCAGGCCTAGGACCAGGACCGTATCTCGACCGAGCCTCTGTCCCCATCCCCTCCTTTAAACCTCATTTCATATACCTCAGCCTGCCGTCTTTTTGTTTCCCACTACACCTTGCTGCGCTAGTCCACAAGGTATCGACACACAATCATGGCGGACGCATCCCAAGCAACCACTCCCGCTGCCGAGGGTAAGAAGCCAACCCAAACCCAGAGTCCCAAACACCCGTTGTACATATTAGACTCGAGACGAGACGAGCCCGGACCTGTCATACCTACACACCTGCCTACCTACCTACCCGCTGCATACATGCTATCTGCCAGACCTGCCGCCGTCACTGTCACTGCTGCCGCCGTCCACCGTCGCTAACACAAGCCTTCTCTCCCAACAGGCAACCCCGTCCCCGAGGTTCCCGAGACCCAGACGCCTCCGGCCGACGTCAATGGCACAACAGAACAGGAACAGACGGAGGAGGGCGCCGAGCAGGCCCTCGAGGACCAGCCCTTCGTCGTGACCATCGTTCTCCCCCACACCACCGAGACACTTGATATCCCTGTATGTGTTCCATGACCGCATATCACCACCAATAACCAGTCTTCTAAGACGGCGCAACAGGTGTCCCCTATGGAGCAGATCCACGAGATCCGCCAGTCGATAATCGAGCACCCTATCGCCATCGAGTTCTCGTGCTTCCACCTCGAGTTCAACGGCAAGAAGATCAACGACTTCATCCAGGTTTCCGACGTCGAGGGTCTTGAGCACGGCGCCCAGCTACATGTTGTCGAGGATCCCTACACTGAGAAGGAGGCCCGCATTCACCTCATCCGCATTCGCGAGCTGATTGGCGCTTCCGGAGACCGCACCGATACCGTCCACGGCGTTCTTGCCGGCGTTTCCGTTCACGACGATATTGTGGTCGAGAACCCCGACGCCCCCGAGGCCGAGATCAAGGAGTACGACTTCCAGGCTCCCGCTGACCTCGCCATTCTGCTCCCCAAGGAGACCGGCCCCGCCCCCAAGACCATCAAGTCCATCTCTTTATCCCCCTGGAACCCCCCTCCTGCCTACTGGAGGCAAAAGGGCCACCTTCTCTACCTCGTCGTCCAGACCAACGAGGGTGAGCAGCACCACGTTACCGCCCATGCTGGTGGCTTCTTCGTCAACAGGTGCAGCAACGCCAAGTTCGACCCTCTCCCCAAGCCGGCCCCCAAGGATTGCGCCTCCCACTCTCTCTTCACCCTTCTCAAGAAGCTTTCTCCTTCTTTCGAGGAGTCGTTCAAGAAGTTCCAGGAGTTCTCTAGCCAAAAGGACCCCTTGGCCACGTTCCAGGTCGGCAACACCTTCCCGTCTGCGCCGTGGTTGGTTCCTTCCAACGACTCTTCCCTTACTGCTCACGAGGCCGACAACACCCGCTCGCAGGAGACCTATCTGCTCGGCGGCGCTGAGAATATTGACTCTCTGAGGGATTGGAACGAGGAGTTCCAGTCTGCCAAGGAGCTTCCCAAGGAGACCATCCAGGATCGCGTCTTCAGGGAGCGTCTGCTCGCTAAGCTCTTTGCTGACTACACTGATGCCGCTGCCCGCGGTGCCGTCCTTGTCGCTCGTGGCGAGGTCGCCCCTCTCAACCCTACTGAGGACAAGGATGCGCAGATCTTCGTCTACAACAACATCTTCTTCTCCTTCGGCGCTGACGGTGTCGGCACTTTCACCAGCGAGGGTGGTGATGAGGCTGCGCGCGTTGCCACTGGCAAGGACGTTCTTGGTGTCAAGCTCGTGAACCAGCTTGACATTGACGGTCTCTACACTCCCGGCACCGTTGTTATCGATTATCTCGGTAAGCGCATTGTCGGCCAGAGCATCGTTCCTGGCATCTTCAAGCAGCCCGAGGCTGGTGAGAACCAGATCCACTACGGTGCCGTCGACGGCAAGGACATCGTTGCCGCTGATGAGCGCTTCGCTCCTTCTTTCGAGAAGCTCGCCACTGCCCTGCGCGTCAAGAAGCACGCCGTTTGGGACAAGGAGAACAAGCGCCACGACCTTGAGGCCAGTGTTGAGATGAAGGGTCTTCTCGGAACTGATGGACGCAAGTACGTTTTGGACCTGTACCGCATCACTCCCCTGGATATTGCCTGGATGGAGGAGAGCGGACCTGAGGGAGCTGAGTACCCTCACCGCATGACTGTGCTCCGCCCCGAGCTTGTTGAGGCTTTGGCCAAGCAGAAGACCAGGGAGTACGTCCAGGCCGAGCTCCTGAAGCGCGGCGTCATCAAGAAGCCTGAGGAGGGCGAGGAGGCCACCGAGGAGGCCAAGGCCGAGGAGGCCAAGGCCGAGGAGGCCAAGACCGAGGAGACCAAGACCGAGGAGACCAAGACCGAGGAGGCCGAGAAGTCCGAGGAGCCCAAGGCTGAGGAGGCCAAGGCTGAGGAGACTGAGAAGACCGAGGAGGCTGCTGAGCCCACCGAGGTCGCTGAGAAGAAGGATGAGGAGGCCGCCAAGGAGGATGAGCGCATCGATATCAGCAACTTCAAGTTTGCCTTGAACCCCGATGTTTTCAGCGGCCAGGTTCCTCAGACTGAGGAGGAGAAGGCTGAGATGGCCCAGGATGAGCAGGACGTCCGTGACGCCTGCACCTACCTCCGTGACTCGGTCATCCCTGCCCTTCTGAACGATCTTAAGGAGTCCGACATTAGCTTCCCCATGGATGGCCGTTCGCTCACCCGCCTTCTGCACCGCCGCGGTATCAACATGCGTTACCTCGGTAAGCTCGCTACCCTCAGCGAGGGTAGCCGTGTCGAGTGCTTCCGTCAGCTCTGCGTTCGTGAGATGATCGCCAGAGCTTTCAAGCACGTCGCCGCCAAGTACTTGAGGTACCTGCCTCTGCCTTTGACTTCGGCCTGCTTTGCCCACCTCCTCAACTGCTTCTTGGGCTTCGGTCTTAACTCGTCGCCGGTCGCCGAGGTTGACGAGGAGCTCCGCAAGGTGTTCAGCGATGCCGACTACAGCTTCGAGAAGGTCACTCCTGAAAGTTTGAGGGAAGCTATGCAGCAGGAGATCCTCCACCGCTTCAGATTCACTCTGGAGGATGGCTGGTTCAACCAGCTCCAGCACGTCCAGATGCTCCGCGAGGTTTCCCAGAAGCTCGGTCTGCAGATTCAGAACAAGAAGTACGCTTTCGTTGCCACCGAGGGCGAGGCTGAGCCTGTTGCTGAGAAGCCTGCTGCCCCTGCCCCTGCCCCCGTTGAGGATGGCAACAAAAAGAAGAAGAAGAAGAAGGCTGCTCGTGAGACCTCCCCTGTGGCCGCCGCTCCTGTTGCGACCGTGCCCCACACCTTCAGCCCTGACGACTTCGTCAACGTTGTTCCTATCGTCAAGGACTCTACCCCCCGTAGCGCCCTTGCCGAGGAGGCTCTCGAGGCCGGCCGTCTCTCTATCTACCAGAACCAGAAGAAGCTCGGCGAGGACCTTCTCCTCGAGTCCCTCTCTCTGCATGAGCAGATCTATGGTCTCGTCCACCCCGAGGTTGCCCAGATGTACCACACTCTGTCGCAGCTCTACTACCAGCTGGGCCAGAAGGATGCCGCTGTTGAGCTGTCCCGCAAGGCCGCCATCGTTGCCGAGCGTACCGTCGGCCTTGACTCCGCCGAGACCGTGTTGAACTACCTCAACCTCTCCCTCTTCCTCCACCAGCGTGGTGACAGCAAGGAGGCTCTTCTCTACGCCAGACATGCTCTTGATCTCTGGAAGGTCATCTATGGACCTGACCATCCCGATACGATCACCACCATGAACAACTATGCCGTCATGTTGCAGAGCATCAAGGCCTACCACGAGTCTCGCCGCTGGTTCGAGGAGTCCCTCCGTGTGTGCAACAAGGTCTTTGGCGAGCAGACCGTTCACTCCGCCACCCTCTTGTTCCAGCTTGCTCAGGCCCTTGCGCTCGACCAGGACGCTAAGAAGGCCGTCGACCGCATGCGCGAGAGCTACAACATCTTCAAGACCCTCCTGGGCCCTGAGGACAAGAACACCAAGGAGGCCGAGCACTGGCTCACTCAGCTCACCCACAATGCCGTGTCGGTCGCCAAGGCCACCAAGGAGCTCCAGGCTCGCCGCGCGAAGGGTGGTCTCGGCTTCAGCCCTCGCAACGCCACCGCTGGCGCGGCTGGTATCGGAAGTGTTGTGCCCAGCGCTGTCAGCGTTGACAACCGCAACATCGATGAGCTCGTCAAGTTTGTCGAGAACAGCGAGAAGAAGAAGGGCGGCAAGAAGTCCAAGGGACCCAGCAACCCCAAGAAGCGTGGCGGCAAGGCCTAAGCGTGTTGACCCTGTCATGTCTCTGTCATCGATGGTACCATGACTGCCATGTCATTTCTCTTTGACTGAACCGTTACTTGATGTATATGATCATCCATTGTTATCCATCATCATCAAACAAAATTTAGGTACCGGATATGGCTGGCGTTCCTGGGCTTGTGGGGACCTTTTTGGAATTCTCTTGGCTGGTTGGCGTCTTTTTAAAAGCACTCTGTATGTACCTGTATTAACACACAAATAAGGGGGGCCACGCGGAAAAGGCCCAGCAAGTCATGGAGATATCCTTGTATATGGAGAGTAAAGTTTCAAAAAGGAAAAAATAAAAGGGAAAGGCAGTACGTTAGAAGCATTTATAAAGCGGTCAAGAAGAGGAGGCAAGCATACAGACACACCCCACTTTTTTTTCTTTAGAATTTCCTATGTCTTTTTCATGATGGGATGAGCGAGTAGTTGAAACGCCGAGTGCGTTTACAGAACCTTTATATATAGAGTAGTTCCGTTGGCTTGGACAAAATGCACATACCTTCGAACTTGATGCTCACGGCTCGGAGTTGTGCTACTTGGGAAAGGTTGGTTGGTGAACTTGCTTCAGATGAAGCGTTCGCAGGATACATCAAACAATGTACCAAGTGACTGGAGAGGATCGGACAGCTGGTGGCAGCATGCACTGGAAATCAAGGGCCAACATGCTGATCCAAGACGGTGCGTGAAGAAGGAGGTGGCTGGAGTGTTGAAGGGAAAGAAGAAAAGAAGCATGGAAAGTTTGTTTACTTGCACAGTGCGTATGGGTGGCATCTCCGCCTCCCCCTTTTCTGTCGTTCTCGGCGCTGCGTGGGCGAGGTCACACTGCTTTTGAGTGCAGTGCCGAATTACCGTTTCAGCGGTATGCCGAAGACAGCTCGAAGGAAGCTGCGATCTGATCTCTCTTTGTTCAAAGCCAACAAGACCACGGTCATGACTGTGTATATACCGATATAAAGCGAGATATAATTCGGATCGTGGAAATGTTTCCGCCAAAAAACACCAACCTCAAACTTCCATCCCAGCAAGCCCCACCAACCCCCAAACAACACGCCCAAATCTGATCGAGGCTGGAGGTGTTCAGGTACCCGCCCCCGCCCCCAGACTCCCAAGTCCCAGCCATTCCCGTCTGCCAAAGTGACTTGCCCATTGGAGTGCTGCGGAAGGAGACAGGACGGAAGAATCACAGTGCAAGTATGAGGGTACATACGGTGTATCTTCACCCTGGGAAGTCGCAATGTGAACACCCCAAAAAAGGTTCTGATAAGACATCCATCAATGCTTCATTCGTCATCCCCCTGATTGATGTAAACAAACCTTCGACAAGCGACCGAAGGATGCACGGTGATTGCTTTGTTTGCGATGTCTGAAAATGGCACCGGGCTTTGCTTGCGCATTTCACCGGGCATGGGCAACACATTTGATCCCAATGGTGCAGCAATATACCCGCTCGCTTTTCCATCTTTTCTGTTGCAATAAATCACGATGGGAGCACGGGGAAATCGAAGGAGGTCCGTTGTTGGCACACTGCACCGAACGGCGTTAGGTTGCGTTCTTGCGTTGCTTTCGAAAAGCGAGTGATGACGAACAGAGTGGACGGAAGCTTCAAACACGTGAATGCTCCACCCTCGCCCCGCTAAAATCCCAGCAACCTGACGCAGTCATTGGCCAGTGGCCGGCCTGTGCCTGCTTCAATCCGCATTCTGGCGCATGCCTCCCAATTGCGCACGCGAAAAACCTGGGATTCGGAGAACTGAAAGCGTCGCAGGGTCAATTAAACAAATCATTCAAACACCTTTTTCTGTGAATGGTGTTCTCACTTCAAGTTCTCTCAAATACTTACCCAAGACACCGCCCGCATTCGACCACGGCCTTCAAGTTACAAACGTTCAACGTTGACTTTTAGGGCCCGAGAAACTTTATCTTTCTTTCTTCTTAACCCCCCACGACCACTCACGCGTTCAGCCAAAAGTTGAAGCTTCAAAGAAGGAAAGAAAGAAAGTGTCCCAAAATCGACGCGCTGCTATTCAACAGTCTCACAGCGCCCTTTGACGATCCCGAGGCCCCCTTCTATTGTCTTCAACAAGCTTGTTGACGTTGTCTGGCTGCCCGGCCTGCAGACATTGGTAATTGTAACCTC
This sequence comes from Neurospora sp. CHS-2018a, assembly GCA_009802275.1. Lineage (NCBI taxonomy): Eukaryota > Fungi > Ascomycota > Sordariomycetes > Sordariales > Sordariaceae > Neurospora > Neurospora sp. CHS-2018a. The sequence goes on from RAKG01000040.1 coordinate 24,603, forward strand.
GAAGGCTTGGCGGCCCCTTGCAGCATCTGCCATCAACGCAGGGGACTGGGGAACTGGTAATCGATGGAACTTTGAAGTTCAATAAATTTGTCGCAATCGATCTTCGTCCACACTTCTTCACCTTCATCGCCCGCAACCGCACACACACCAATCCGGCATCTGCGCCGCCCTCCGATCTGGCAATATTGATTACGTCTGCCAACGTCGCCCTCCGCTACACTACCCGTTGGTCTTGGTAGATGCCTACCCACTTCCACCACCCGGGCCCCTGACCTGCTCTGTTTACTTACAACATCCTCAACCCCTCCGTTCCCCGAGCTCGATCAGACCTCAACAAGCGCATGTGCTAGCGCTTTCTCCCACCCACAATGTCGCCTTCACCACCGAAGCACACGGCGAGCTTCAACACTGCCGACCAGCAAAATCTCAGCGATCCAGTTACTGGAGACTCGTCGCCCTCACGGCCCTCGAAGCGTCGCAAGAAGGTAAAGCGCACACTGCTCTCGCACACCCCTCTCCTTTGCCACGCTTTGTTACCATCGTGCGCTTCTTTGACTACCCCCATAAGCTACTTGATCCAAACTAACCAGGCCTTTCTTCTTTGCTGCAGGATGACGATGCGCCGACCGATCTCGCCGACGAGGCCGACTCGTCATTAGTCGCCGACCAGTCAGCTCTAGACATGAACGACGATGACCAGGTGGTCGCACGCGTGATACAGTATCTCGAGATGCCTAAGAATGTTCAGGCTAGCAAGGACCACTCCAACAGCATCCACGAGTCGAGCCAGGGCGTTCAGGCCTTTGCTAAAATCGCGGCCTTCGACTGGACCTACTACATCACGAGCCTCAATGTTAATATCGGTCGCTCCTCCGAACCTATACAGGCTACCGCCGGCCAGAGCCAGGAGGAAGACCCCAGCAAAGTGGTACACATCGACCTTGGCCCCAACAAGCAGGTTTCTCGCCAGCATGCTCTCATCTACTTCAAGTCTACAGAGGAGCAGTGGTGGTTGCGTGTCAAGGGTCGCAATGCGCTCAAGGTTGATGGTGTTCCGTGGAAAGTTGGCGACGAGGGTCCTTTGAGAAGCGGCGAGGTCATCGAAATTGGCGGCATGGAGATGATGTTTGTTCTGCCGGCCGATATCAGTGCTCTTCAAATCAAGAGGGACTATCTCGAGCGAGCCGGCATCGTTTCCCCGGACTCACAGACTTCTCCTCGCCAAGTCCGCCATCCCCTTCCCTCAGTAGGAGAAACGCATGCTTTCCAGGCCGTCTCTCCGACTAGCAAGGCCGCCCCCCGGAATCAAGGACCACAAAAGGCATTGGCTCCAGCTCCTCCAGACTACAGGAGAGGCGTCACTCCTCCCCTTAACCTTCCTCGGCCGCCGATGCACAGGACGGTTCATGAAGGTTTGGCAGGCCCGCTTGTCATGACCAACAACGAGGTCGATCTTAGTCTCGACGAAAATCAACACATCAAGCCGCAGTTCAGCTATGCACAAATGATCACGCAGGCGATCATGAACACAGAAGACCAGAAGCTCAATCTCTCCGGCATTTATCAGTTCATCATGAACCGCTACTCATACTATAGGCATCAACCCGCTGGTGGCTGGCAGGTACGTTTCTCAGCTGTTGCTGTACCCTCGCATACTTGGATAGCTGACATACATGTTGCTAGAACTCGATTCGACATAATCTTTCGCTGAACAAGTCATTCGAGAAGGTCGCAAGGTCGACAGACGAGCCCGGCAAGGGCATGAAGTGGCAGATTGTTGCCGACGCTCGTGACGACATGATCCGCAATGCCTATCGAGGCGGTCGTGGTGGACATAGAGGCACTTCTAACCCAGCTTCTCCTAGTGGGCTGAACTACATCACGCAGGGTCCGAAGGACATGGCCGCCAAGGAGCCTACGTCGTCTCGTAAGCGGAAGATTTCGCCGTCCGACTCCCCACAACCACAACCGCACCCAACACTCCGCGACTCGCAATCAACGCCTGTGCGCGCCGCCCAGCGCAAACCTCTCCCTGACAAAGCGGAGGATGGTACGGAGGCTAGCCCGCTGTCGACGATCCGGAAGCCCGCGACAATGAGTACATCGGGGATAGTGGAGGATACGCCTGCATCGCCGACGTTGGGGTCGTCGTACCTGCAGGAAGATGGTGCGTCTCTCGTTACGCCGGCTCCAAACCGAGTTAATCCCCGGCTTGTACCCCCCAGCACCGCCCAACGGCCTAGTCAACACATGCCGACCAGCTCACCCGCCCCGTTCTGGAGATATGCCGATATTTCAAGTACGCCGCTAAAGCCTGCTCAGTACGACGCCAGCCCCTCCAAGACACACGGGAACCTGCCATCGCAGAGCAGCAGCCCCCCGCCACCGGCGCGGAGTAAGTCGCCTGCCGGGAGTGCAAGCCCGACGAGAACGACCAGCCGCGGCGCCACCGTCGGCGTAGAAGAACCCCCGAGCCCTGCCGAGGAGGAGGACCGGGCTTTTGATCTTACAAAGTAAGTGCAACTCTCAACTCTAGTGGTTCGTCTGGCCATATATACTAAAACTTCACGTTCTTAGGGGATTCCAAAGCATCGGTAGTTATCATGCTCCTGTCAGTCGTGGCAAGGAGGTTCAGCCGGCTGAAAACGGCGATGTGCCCTCTATGGCGCCCCTGAGCTCTTAGAAGGGCACGGAACCGAGTGTGCAGCTACAACACCGATTTCGCGAAATATACAAGAACGCGGCTAAGGCCATTCACGCATCATTGTTCTAAGTGGGCTTTTGTTCACGTATTCTGCATCATTCTTCTTCTTCAGTTCTTCCTTGTCGTTTGCCGTATGAGTTTATCACCATTAATCCAAGTTTTTTTTCCCAAGGGTATTCGTTACCGGGTATTATATTCCTTAGTTCGTGTCTTGTGTGATACCATAAGGGATGGATGGACTCGATGATTTCAATATCGAGGAAGGGCCCAATGGGTTCCTGGTTTCAGGGCAAATTATTCTCTTTGTTGTCATTCTTCTTCTGCCTCTTATGTTCAAGTTGTATTTTCATGGGTCTGGAGGCGGGTAGTCGTTTGAGTGCGGGAGGCATGAAACACAAATGGGAGGAAAAGGAAGATCGGAGGCCGAAAGTTGGGAGACATCAGGCCAAAGTGTTGCGTTTCTCATCTTTTCCATCAATCTGGGTCGGGTCGGGTCAGTTCAGGATCGTTTCGCGAAGGAGGTCATTGTCTTTTCCCAGTTCCCTACTACACAACGGTGTTTCTGACGGACGGTGGTCTAAATGGCTTTGATATTGATATCCCGAGGTTGCGTTCTCTTTTTTCATCGTGGTCCAGGACACACTTGTTTTGTGTCGTGGTTGTTCTTTTCCGAGATTGTGAATGCGGGTGCATAGAAGATGGGTCAGGGAGGCTAGGCGGATGTGTTTGGGCAGATCTAAGAGGATGGATACACACACACACAGACGGATAGGATGCCCTTAGTTGAGGATTCAAGGAGGTTGTAATGGGAGATACTGGTACTGGTAGTGTTACGTCTAGTCACTCGCACCGCACGCAAGGGTTTCCCAGAATAGCGAAGGATTTCTGTTTTGACTGAGCAGAGCTGGTACTTACCATATAGTAGGTCGAACTCAAGCAGATGACTACGGAATACAAAATGCTCAGTATAGTATAATTGTATACCCATCTTTCGTTCGGCTTGGCTTGCTTCGTCGTCAAATGGAGATGTTTCGGAACGAGCACCCTGTCTGTCCTCAAACTAACTTCAATAAACAACGAAAAAGGCTCACTACATGACCGTAGATATCAAATGTCAGGTATAGATATTTGTGCGCGGTGGCTGCAGCTTTCTCATGAATAAATCAATGCAGTCCCTGACAAAACGGGAGAAATTCCGGTCAGTATGCTGGAAAATCCAAAACGGTCTGAGAAGTACAGTAGCATTGTGGCATCGTGCTTGTGCTTGTATTCTTGGTGCTGTCTCGGTCCGGGCATGTTCAAATCAAACTATCTCGGCCCGATGTTAGTTACGGTCCTAAGGGCCGAGTTGAGGTTGATGCAGAGACGGGAAAGATGAGCAGGAATGTCGGAAGTTTGGTTGACCAAAAGGATATTCGTTCGGCAGACAACATGATTCGACTATATTGATTCTATGAACTTGTATAGTCCAATCTGGAACTGGGCAGCAAAAGCGGCTAGTTGGCTAGCTTAGCTACATAGTAAACAAAAGCAAACTTTGTTCGCTTGCCGTTCAACCACGTTTGTCCCTCCATGCCGTTCGGTATACCACGTGGTGGATAGGTTACATGCTGGGGGGAAAAGTACTTTGAGCACAGTGCTGGAAGAGAAAGGGAATTATTAATGATTGAGTGTGTGCTGGAGTGGTGTTGGTTGGGTGTGACTTCGAGGTTCTTGACTGAAGATTGCTTTGTGTTGTTCAAGGTCGGTTTCAACAAGATAACATATATGCTGTTGCTTGGAGTTTGATGGCAACATGACATCTTGATTGCTTGTTACCAAAGTATTCTCTTCCGCCTCTGGCCACATCGAATTGTGTGAAACTTCTTGATCATTTCTGGTAAACGGAACGCCCCGGGTACCACTTCCCACCTGCCCTTTCCCTAATCCATACACACAGAAAGACATATGATACATCCGCTACCATGCAACCTCCCGTTTGACATTGGCTCTTGCCGTTTTTCATTTGCCTTCCGGCTACCCGACACATCCTTCTCACAACCTGCAAAAGTTCAACGGTTTTCTTTTTTTCTTACCGCCGCTGATGCCGCGCTTAACCGGCTCGATATGCAACCTAGAAACAACAAATCATGTCACTCGGTCCTTGATTCTCTCGCGTGGTTCTAGTCTCACTGACCCCGAGCCTGTCATCCATCGGTCTATTCAGTTCGGCCAGACCTCTCAACTCGGGAATCGGGACGGGATTCACTCGGAGTTTCCCGTATGTCGGCGTCAGAGCCGAAGTGTCATGGACGATGAACATTGGTTGTCAGTTCTAATGGTTCACTATCCGCAGAAGGGACGACCCTGCTTCTGATACCACTCTTTCCGACTCTGGAAGACTAACCCTTCCTTGCCCCTTCCCTTTTTGGGGTTATGCTTCGATTTTTTATGCTACATCCGGTTGCGGCTCGTTATACTGCCCGGTCTTACGCCTCCTGTTCACCGGTCCGTACAAACTACGGGAGAGGAGATGTATGGGTGATACGACGGGTGACACGCATGCACATAGTGTACACCATCTACGGTCGGTTAATCATGACTGGAAGACTGTGTCATTGCTGTTCCCAAAGAAAGATTCTTCCTCGGTTGAGCATCTCGGACCGTGAGAGAAAAGTACCTTTCACGATGTGAGATATTACCTACTCAATGTTGATCCCTCGCGTTGGGCAGGATGGTTTAAAGCCATTGACCCCCTCTTCCATTTGGAACCACCATCTTTCCATGAGCAGCCCATCACGACGCCCCTCACCTCTCTTCTCAGGACGAACTCCTCTAGTCTTCACCACACTTGACCAACAAGATGGACCAGTGTCTTTCTACCACTGTCAATGACACCGCTCCCCTAAAGCTCCCAACCACCAAGACTATGCCCGACCAACGAACAACAACATCAAAGATACCAGACCTGTCCGACTCCGCCTACGAGACCGGCACAGAATCCGAAATCTCGAGCAGTGATGACTCTCCCACAAGCAAAAACGAGCAACACCACCAAGATGACGATGACGATAACGATGACGCCCTCCCACAACTAGCCAAAGCAAAAGGCCACTACTGGATCACCACCACCGGCTCCAAAATCCTCGACGCCTGCGGCGGCGCCGGCGTGGCCTGCATCGGGCACGGGCGCAAAGAGGTGATCAAAGTCATCACCAAGCAAATGGCCTCGTGCTCGTATGCCTCGTACGCTCACTTTAAACTTGACCCTGTGGAAAGGCTGAGCGAGTGGCTGGTTGAAAGCACGGGGGGAAGGATGAAGAAGGTTTATTTGATGTGTTCTGGTATGTCTCTCTCCCTCTCAAACACCCAGATGGTTCCATCCATCCATCACTCACTCACTTTACTAACTCGCCCCTTCCCGGTAGGCTCCGAAGCAATAGAAGCAGCCCTCAAACTCTCCCTCGAATTCCATTCCTGGACCACCCCCCCTTTATCCCCTTCCTCCCAGCCCCAGTCCAAACGAGTCAACTTCATAACCCGCACCCCCTCCTACCACGGCACCACCATCGCCTCTCTCTCCGCCTCCAACCACTTTTCCCGGCGCCTCCCCTTCCTCTCCTCCGGCATCCTTTTGTCGTCACACTTCCACCCCATCTCCGCTTGCAACCCCTACCGCGACCAACTTTCCCCCTCCGAACCCACCACTGTTTACGTCTCTCGCAAACTATCCGAGCTGGAATCTATGTTCTTGAGACTGGGGCCAGAGACAGTAGCAGCAGTGATCATGGAGCCCATCGTCGGCGCTGCTTTGGGGTGCGTGCCGCCGCCGGCTGGGTATATGAGGGGTGTGAAACAGATTTGTGAAAAGTATGGGGCACTGTTGGTTTTTGATGAGGTTATGTGTGGGATGGGACGGTCCGGAGGGGGGACACTACATGCGTGGCAGTCGATCGAACGGCCAGAAAACGGCGAGGAAGGGGAAAAGGGAGGAGAGGGAGAAGAAGTCGTGCCGGATTTGCAAACGGTGGGTAAAGGTTTCACAGGGGGTTACACCCCCGGCTCGGCCCTCCTCGTCGGCTCCAAAATCACCGAGGTCATGGAACAAGAAAAAAAGGTGTTTACGCACGGCCACACCTACCAAAACAACCCTCTCATAGCAGCAGCGGCGTTAGCCGTCCAGGTGGATGTTATTGAGAGGGAGGGGTTACTGACAAAAGTGAGAGAACACGAAAAAGTGTTGGAGCGGTTACTTAGACAGCGACTAGGAAAACATCCGAATGTGGGCGATATCAGGGGACGGGGATTGTTTTGGGGGATAGAGTTTGTGAGGGATAGAGAGACCAAGGGGCCGTTTGATGTCGGGTTGAATGTGGCGCAGATGGTGCATAGGACGGCGATGAAGGAGTTTGGTATTTTGGTGTATAATGGCCAGGGATGTGCTGGGGAGGGGAGGGGGGATCATGTTATGGTTATGCCGGCGTATGATACTTCGGCGGAGGAGTTGGAGATGATGGTGGATGGGCTTGGGAAGGCGGTTGAGGCTGTATTTGAGAAACTTGGTGGAATCTGAGGAGGGGGTAGAAAAAGATCTGCACGTCAACATCAGTTCAGGGTCACTGTTCAAGACTGCATCTAGAGGTAACTGCATGGGTAGAACCAAGTCAAACACAAAGACGACGAGGTTGAAGGAAACAAAAGGCATTGCTTAAATCATTCTCTCAATTTTATCGAATCCGAGTGCAAAGTACTCGCTGGGGTCCGCTATGGTGATAAAACACCACGTCTACTTGACGCGGGCTTCTCCCACCTCGATCTCCTCCTATCTGTCTAAGAGTAGGCGCTGATAAGTGGAAATGTCATATCCTTCGTGCCCCATTGCTATAAACCGACCTCGGATGGGCCAGGCAAAAGAGACTATGCCAACACACCGGGAATAACTTTGAGGAAATAACTCGTCAACTCCTTTCCTTTGAGCGCATATTAACATACAAGTAGAGCCCCAAGGCTAGCGGAAGACTGTTCTAATACTAAGTCTTGAACCCCTCTAGTTGTAAAGATCATCATCGTTGCCAGCATCACCAAACGAGTTGCCAGCACCACCGTTGCCACTGCTCTCAACACCACCCTCGGGGAACTTGAAAAAGGCACCCGGTCCAGCGTTCTTCATCTGCTGGGAGAACGCCTCATAGCGACGGATCTCGACGTCACTGACGGAGCGACGAGCCATCGACATGGCCTCCTCGAAGTGACGCTTGGTGAGCTCAGGAACGGGGTCCTCAACCTCATCCTCCATCTCGACATCCTCTCCAGCAGCCTCACGCTCCTTGGCGCGCTGGATATCGGCAGTGATAGACTCCTTGATGGCGATCTTGACAGCACGCTGGGTGATGAAGCCAAGATCGGCACCAGAGAAGCCGTGGGTCTTGGAGGCGATGTAGTTCAGGTCAACATCAGAAGCGACAGGAGTCTTGCGGAGCTGAGCCTTGAGAATGCTGAGACGGCCAGCCTCATCGGGAAGGGGAACATAGATGAGGGAGTCGAGACGGCCGGGACGGCAGAGCGCGGGGTCGAGCTGCTCGGGACGGTTGGTAGCACCAATAACGAAGACGTTCTTCTTGGAGGTCATGCCGTCCATTTCTATAGCTCGGGTTAGCATGCAAAGCAGAGTGGCACGAAACAAGGGAGCATTAACTTACCGGTAAGAAGCTGGTTGACAACACGGTCAGAAGCGCCACCAGCATCACCAACAGAGCCACCGCGGGCCTTGGCAATAGAATCCAACTCGTCGAGGAAGACGACGCAAGGAGCAGCAGCGCGGGCCTTGTCGAAGATATCACGGATGTTGCTTTCAGACTCACCGAACCACATGGAAAGCAGTTCGGGACCCTTGACGGAGATGAAGTTGGCCGCGCACTCGTTGGCAACAGCCTTGGCCAACATTGTCTTACCGGTACCGGGAGGACCGTAGAAAAGAACACCGCGAGATGGCGAAAGACCGAACTTGAGGAACTTTTCGGGATGGTCGACGGGGTACTGGACACTTTCCCTGAGCTCCTGCTTGACGGTCTCGAGACCACCGATATCCTCCCAACGGACGTTGGGAACCTCGACAACGGCAACCTCGCGAAGGGCCGAGGGGTTGGAAACACCGAGAGCGAAGCGGAAGTTCTCCTGGGTAACACCAAGAGAGTCAAGGACCTCGGCGTCGATAGTATCCTCGTCCAGATCGATAAGGTCCATCTTCTCACGAATCTGCTGCATGGCAGCCTCAGAGCAGAGGGCAGCAATATCAGAACCAACGTAACCGTGGGTCTCAGCAGCAATCTGCTCAAGATCGACGTCATCACCGAGCTTCATGTTCTTGGTGTGGATCTGGAGAATCTCGAGACGGCCGGTAGGGTCGGGGATGCCGATATCAACCTCACGATCGAAACGACCAAAACGACGGAGGGCGGGATCGATCGAGTTGGGACGGTTGGTGGCAGCCATAACAACAACGTTGGAACGGGCCTTCATGCCATCCATGAGAGTAAGAAGCTGGGAGACGACGCGACGCTCAACTTCGCCGTTGGTCTTGTCACGCTTGGGGGCGATAGAGTCGATCTCATCGATGAAGATGATAGCGGGCGAGTTCTTCTCAGCCTCCTCGAAAGCCTTGCGCAGATTCGACTCGGATTCACCGGCCATCTTGGACATAATTTCAGGACCGTTGATCAAGAAGAAAAAGGCACCAGTCTCGTTGGCAACAGCGCGAGCCATCAGAGTCTTACCGGTACCAGGGGGGCCATAAAGCAGGACACCACGGGGCGGCTTGATACCAATGGACTTGAAAAGCTGAGGATGCCTGAGGGGCAGCTCAACCATTTCGCGGATCTGGGCCATCTGCTTGCGGCAGCCACCGATATCATCGTAACCGACCTCATTGAGGTTGTTCTCCTCCTCGTCACGCTGGATGGGCTCGCCCTCGCAGTGGATGACGGTATCCTGGGCGACAATGCCATACTCTGGTGGGTCCACCTCGACGACCTTGAACTCGACTTGCCTCATACCACCGCGGACAATAAAGAGATCGCCTTGCCTAACAGGGCGGTAGGCCTCGCGGAAGTAGGGAGCAAGGAAGACGTCGAAGAGGGATCCGGTGATGCCCTCAACGGTATCGGCGATAGGGAGGACGGCGATACGCTTGGCCTGCAAGGAAATGTATGTGTCAGCAAAATGCGCATCCCAGGACTAGGCGACTGGTTCAAACTAACATATTTGATATCGGGGCAAGGGTGAATGGTGATGATGTCGCCGTGCTTGACGCGGAGGTTGTGGCGAACAACGCGGTTGAGGCGGGCGCTGCCATCATCGAGATCGTCATCGGCGAGGACAATCAAGACGGTGTCCTTTCTCTTCTTTCCACGGACGAGAACGGTATCACCACGGAAGAGCTGGAGCTGCTCCATGGTGTTGTTGGAGAGGGCGATAATCGAGTTATCATCGTTGACGGCGTCAGTAACCCTGCATATCGTTAGCTCATGTTGCTGTGCCCCGCATCGTCAACGTCAACATACATCAGCTGGTTGGGCTTCTTCTTCTTCTTGAGAATAGCGGTGGCAGTATCATCTTCCTGTTCTATCGGTCAGCACGAGCGGCTCTCGAGATGTCTTTTGCGGGCGGGCGAGTTCAACGTACGGCCTTGTGCTCAGCACCAGAAGCGTCCCTATTTAGCTTCATGTCAGCTTGGCGTCATTCGCGATGAGAGGGGCGCGACAGCTTCGAGAGCTCCCGCAGTCAGGGTCGCCGCTTTACATACATCAAGTTGACCTTCTTCTTGTGCTCGACATGGTCGGGATTAGGTTCGGGAGCCATCTTGACGTTTGTGTTGATGGATCAGTAGAATAAATGGGTGTTTGGGTATCGCGGACGGTGATGCTAATCCACGGAGAGGATGTAGCGGGAAGAAGTGGTTTTGGAGAAGAAATAGAATTCGTAGCCTCAAGACCCGCAGATAAAGGGATTCTTGGAGGTTGGACGGCGAGGTGAATGGTGTGGTGTTGGGATGGAAAGAAAGACCAGTTCGGAGGGACGAAGTGCCTTTGCGTTTTGGTGTTGGAGGTTGGTTGCGTTTACGTTCAGGTTGTCACGGCATGGAAGTTTCATTGGGAGGACAACCTGGGAGAACCGTTCGAGCCAAAGCAAGCAAGCACCACTCGCTTGCACCGGCGAGTGGCACCGCTTGCTCCCTCCAAGGCCAGCCAACCAGGGGCAGGCAGCTGGTGGCCAGCAGCTGGGAGCGGCAAGAGCAACAGCACACTCACTCACCACTGTCAGTGTCACTGACTGACAAACCGCCCCGCCAGGCGACCATTTGGATGACGAAGTGCAAGCGGAGCCTTTTCTGGGGCGATAAAGGTCCGTGCTTTTCGCCCATTCACCTCGATTCTGCCACCTTGTTCAGGTTCCAGGCACTGCTTCTGCCATCCCTCCGAGGATCTTCAGGTCGACACACCTGGCAAAGCAACGGTGCGGCCGGAACCTTCGAATGCGTTCTACCGCTGCCGAACCTGCTGACAGATCAAAGCTTCATCTTGTTGGCTTGGAGTTCATTTCCATTCATTCAGTTCGCGACTCTCTCCCTTCACTCGCGCTGGGAGGGAGGTTCGTTCGGATGCTGTAGCACCGAATCCAGATGGCCAGGCTGTCAGGTCTCTCCAACCGAAGTTCCATCCATCCATGACATGCTTGGACTGATTTGCCCCTCCCCCGCAGTACGGACAACAAGGCGGTCAGTGTTGTCGCATGCACCACGGTGGCCTGTACAGATGCCGTGATGCCACAGGCCAACGGTGCTGCTATCACAGAGCACGAAATGGGACAGGACAAGAGGCCGGCAAGCTGGCAGGCTGCAGCTGTCGTCTTATCGAGATTCGAGGGAGTCCGTTTGAACACTGATATGAGGCCGCTCCGGACGTCGCAGGAACCCGCATGCCGCTTTGACTGGTGCAAGCGAGTGACGTTTGATCTTTGCGGCCAAGGCAGAGCTGACAAGGAGAGCAAACGACGACACGCGACCCGACCGAGAACGGGGCCGTCAGGGGCCGCAATGGGCACGTCCGTGTTTATACGAGGCACCGGCCGTACGGCTCCGCCCCGGCAAGCCGATACCCAGTACCTCCCGGAGTCTCTCCCCGGGCTGCTCGGGGTCCGGCTGGTAGAAGGCCGGGCTAGAAGCCAGGGAGCTCGGTACCCCTGTCCCTTAGTGTAGTGCCGCGGGTGTTACCTACCCCGCTGTAACCCCGAAGCCGCTGCGGCACGCCGCCCAGCTGACCATTCAGGGTCCCAAGGGGACATCCACTCCCGAAGTCCGATGCCTCTGCGATCCGGATCCGATACAATAACTACAACATGCGCTGAGCCAGAATGGGGCTGAGCTCGACAGATATATCCATTTCCTCGCAGGCAACAAAATAACATTCGAAACCAGCCTGTCAACGTAGGGGCTTCTCTATAGACTACTTGCTAATCATGCCTCTAGGCTTCACGATATTTACTCTCGTCGTGTCGGCGCAAGCAAGGCTTGGCGGTTCTCGGGGGGTCGCTCATGAGGCATGAAGCTATCCTCAGTTGACTAGACCTGACCCATGTCCTTCAGTTTAACATCCCTCTATCCCCCACAGCCACGCGTGACCCGGGAGCCTGATTGAGTTCTGACTTTTCTGCTAAAGATAGGACTTCATCAAGTTCAGGACAAGATCACCCCGGGGTACCTATGAGGCCTCTGTCTTGAGATCTGAGCTTAGAGTATCAACAAGATGCGGCATCGATATGGAAGACGTGAATACATTCAACGCCAACCGAACTCAGCTGAATGGAGAAGGCTTAGAGAGACATCTCCTACTGCCTGTGTAAGGAGGCGCAATGCTCTCAGGAGCTGTTGACTGATATGGGAAGCCCATGTCCTCAGTATCATGTCCAGGACGAACAGCAAAACATTTTGAGTTCGTAACAGGGTCGTGCAGTCAACCGATCACTTAACACCTCCATTGTCTTACGGGACCTTTGTTCGGTACGTGGAAGTACATGTAACTCACACCATGCTCATGTACCCTCCTTCATCACTTCGCCACCATTCACTTCGTCACTACATCACTTTCCAACCCTGAAGGTGCCAGTACATTTTCATGTCACCGCGGGAGGGCTGCCCGGGCCAGTCTTCAGCCCTTTATCTCCGCCCCTTCGGAACTAAGTAAGGTACCAGCCTCTCCCGCTTTTAAGCAGACGGGAAGTTGAATCCTGCTGCCTGCTACTACTTTGAAACCTCCGGTAGACTTCAGTGGCCCCATAAGCGCCGTTCTCGTCTAATTTCACGGTTTTAGGAAAGTTGAGAGGTTGAATGAGAACCAATCACCGAGCGGACGGGACTACGTCCGGTTCGTGGCAGTGGCGTATGAGGTCTGATAGCAGTCAGGCTGGCTAGGTTATAGACCAGCGGCTCGGATGAGACACTCGGACAATGTGGACTGAACTGTACGAGTGACACGATAGGACTACGTCTCTATGATACTTCAAACATGATATCGAATCACTTCGTATCTACCGCAGGAGTGCTGCCTCAAATGAAGCGGATATGAGCATAGGATTTGCGAGTCGTAAAGATTCAAGTGTAGTGTTTACCTCTCGTGATTTCACGACCTCTTTGAAACTTGGGATATATCCTGATACATGTAGATGGATATGGTGAACTGATAATCACCAGGTAGGTAGTTAACCTCTTCCACTTGCGCACTGCCTTATGTCCCCCCTTTTTCCTTTCTCCTATTAACCTGGCCATGCATCCAGCCACCGCATGTACTAACCGAACAGAATGACGACTGCACATATTCCTTGTCCGGTGGTATGTAGTAAAAACTGCTTCTTACAAAGCGAGTGGATCTATCCCTACAGAGAGGTCCTATCTAGGACTCGGAAGAAGCTGAACACCAAAAAAAACCAAACAAAGCCTCATGACAAATTACTTCCCGTTTCCATTTCCCTTCCCAACCATCGCTCTCTGTATCCCACACTCTCCCCCACCAACACTACGTACATGTACTTATGCCGTTTTCTGCTTCATGACCTTAAAGATCGGCGAAGCCTGCAGGGTGGGATATGTAGAGGTTATCTCTCGATCTAGTGGAATGGGTTCGTGAGTCGGTCCCCAAGAAGGGGTTCCTTCTGGAACATTGAAGTGGTGTAAAAAGTAACTGAATAGTTGGTCCTCCAGACTGCGGAGTAACGTCCGGTTGTGGCGGCAGGGGATCCAGACGAGTTTGGGATGTAGGTACCTACATTGATGGAAAGTTTATCTTGCATGTGTGTATGTATGTGTGTTAGTATTGATCCAGAACGGCAATGCTAGAGGTAAACGATGCTATTTCTTGTTCCAGGTGGAGTGGTGATGGAAAGTTATTCGAGCTCGCTACCTAAGTTTTAGATGCGATTGGATGGGTTGAATCGAGTACCTACCGGAGACGGGAAAGGGGAGAAGGGGGAATCGAGGTGCATGAGCGGATCTTCATGTCTGTGGCACAACTTTATTTTTTTCCCGTTTCTTTACTGCTCTGCCTGGTATACCGGTATCCAGAGATAGTCTTGGTCTTGGTCTTGGGGTGGTTTGTCTGTAGATGCCATCACGAACAGTATTTGTAAGGCGTAATGTGAATGAGATGGAAGAGAGAGAATGGGAAAGTTCCTTCTAGCTCGCTTAATCATAGATGCGATTGGATGGGTTTAATCGAGTACCGGAGACGGGAAAGGAATGGTATGATGCATGAGCGGATGTGTGTGGCACGGCTTTATTTTCTTTACTGCTCTGCCTGATATATCCACAGACAGTCTTGGTCTGCTTTTCATGTGGATGCCATTAAGAACAGTCCTAGGTAGGTTGTCAGATATTCAGCTGAGTTGAAGCCACACAAGTGTCCTGCCTCTCTCTCTAATTGGTATGTAGAAGTCTTGATGTTCTCAACGGGTACGGCAAAGACAGAGACACTACGGATTTAACCTTGCTGCCTTGAGCCATCGAGAGTGGCATTCAGATGGGAAGTATCAACCGATGGTGGTCTTGTTTTACCTTCCATTCCTTTGGGGGAAGAGATTAAGCTTTTTGTGGACCGCGTCCGGCATCACTTCATAGTTTCCCGTCATCTCCCATTGCCACACCATCTTCTCCCCAGACGCGCGCTTAAATCCAAGAGGGATATGCAAAAGAGCACGTTTTCGTGAAGTTGAGTGGGTGTGTTGATGTGCTTTGCCCTATCCCAACATCGGGTAAGTAGCATGTGGGCGTTTTCGGTAAATAGGATGTTCACCAAATCCGGCAACGGCAGCCCTACCGCGTGTCCGCGGCTATTCCGGTCGGTTCGATATCATATGCTCCCGGTGGAAATAAAATATGCGCGTATGTGTATTCAGTAGCTGAGAAGGTAGTGGGAAGTGGGAAGTGGGTTGCATTTAGGTTGGGAAACGTGAGTGGTTGCAGGGGGGCAAGAGAGAAAAGTCCGAGGTGCTCGCACTTACAAATATGTGGGACCGGGACTGGACCAGACCATTCCTTTTCATTCTCGCCTGGTGCCGCACATAATTGTATAAAGTTACGCTGCCAATTCTGCCAATGAGTCAAAGAGCCCGCCATTCCATCAGCGAAAAAGTATCTGTTCCTACCTGGTTTGGCGGTGTGGCGCAGGGCTTGGTGGTGGATGTTGCCCAAGCGAGTGTCGTGGAAAGAAGGTTAAACCTGCTCAAAATAAAGAGCTGGGGGAAAATGATGGTCACGGCACGTAACTGTACCAGTCCTGTTCTTGTTGTCATAAGGGATGTAGTTCACATTTATGTTGCCATACGGAGAGGCTATTCCCATCTAATTTTGCTTTGCTGGAAAGTGCTAGTGGTTCGAAGCTGCCGTCCCGCATAGCAATGATGGACCGTCAAAGGAGGAAGAGGAAGTTGTGTTAGCACAAGGCGATCGCTTTCAGCCTCGAGACACTTCACGAGGCGCCTACACACCATCTACACCAGAGTTATGCCCCCAGATTGGACTTGAAAGTATGCGCAAAGCTGCGGCCATGTCGGGCCTAGCGAGTAGTTTATTTTCTTTCCCGGTGAAATCTGACAAATGTCTTGCTTCGAGATCAGCCCTATGCGGTTCGAGGCAGATAAGAGAATCAGTTGGCCGCTTAAGTCTTATATCCGAGCATATTTCCAAGTCATCCGGCGTTACACGAATTGTCAAGAAGATGGTGTTCGGTGACACGGCCTCTGAATCAGACACTGTCAGTGACAAGGTAGTGTAGTGTCTGTGAGATCGAACTGGGAGATCAGTTCATGTCCCATATAGAGAAGCCATTGAACTGCTGCGGATGTTGAACGGAGACGATGAAGACACTGGCGGACGGAGATGGAGCTCGGAGACGGAGCGGTGTGGCTAACAGCGCCGATCCACCGGAGGGGGGCCTATGAGGTGACACTGTTGCCGTCACTGTGACCACTCAGCCGGTTTAGACGCAGATTAGACGCAATACTCTTGAGAAGAAGGCGAGTTGTGATAGAGTTGTCCAGTAGGGCAGCTTGCTTCCGAGAGACTTTATGTAACCATGATAAGCGTACTTTGGTCAGGTAGAGCCATAGGTAGAGCCCAGTCGCGGCATCGGCTTTGGTGTAACCAGGCGTCGTTGTCTATTCCCCTATCACCATTTGTCTGCTTGTATCAGGTGGATGAGTTGAAGAGAAAAGAGACGATATCATGTGTTGAGGTCCCATACAGACAAGTGCCTGCATCATGTTGGACAAAGGGCGCGTTACGCAGCCTGCCGAGGAGTCAAGTAGAACCGTGCATTTAAGGTTGCATGGTCTCATCTGTTGAGAAGTTGAAGAACGACGGTGCTGGAAGCGGGGGAGACAGATACTGTTCAGTGTCCATCGGGACGAATTGGATAAGATCCCGGTTGTCTCAACTCTATCATGCCCGCCCTGCTAGATGGTATATTATTTCCTTCGTCGGTTTGCGAGGGGGTGGTAACCGTGAAACCTTCCAAGATGAACATGGAAGAACTGCCGTCCTGGTTTCTGTGTCTCTTCTCTTTGGTAGCTTGATACTCAACTTCCACGACAGTTGTGTTGAAGGTTGGTACACGTGTAGATGTTGACTGGTGGTTGATTGTGGCAGGGCAAACAGGGTATCTAGGTGAAATAAGCATGGGAAAGGATAAAAGTCATAAAGCTAAGAATCTCTCACCTTTCGAGAAGATCATGCGCAGAATTAGGGAAGCAAGTGGGGGGTCAACCAATAGTGTGAGGTACCAAAGAGGGGGAGACGCTATCGTGAATACGCGGGCCTGGAACAATGACTCTTACGGTAGGACGGTAGTACCACCTTGCTTCGTCAACGTTTCGGTGTTATGGACCCTGCTTACGAAATATGGAAAGTATCACCTTGAATTTGAAGACCGCTGGTGTTGTTGAAGAATAGAAGTTGGTACCGGGAAGTTGCGTTGACGGAGGTGAGTTGCTGTTTCCCTAAATATTTATATGGATGGAGACAGCTCTTAGGTGGTGTGCTTAGCTGTTATCAACGAATGTTAGTGAAGCCTGGAGATAACAGCATAGCCGCTAACTCCGTTGTTAGAGATCGCAGCGTAAGCGCCAAGACCACGTTGTGCCCGAGCCCCCGGCAGTTAGCAACTCTTCGTTGCTTTGATCTTTTGATTGTCAACCCCTCATGACAGGGCTGTGAAAGTGACAAGCAGATGTAACCTTCTCAACAAGCATCAGCAAACCCGACGAAAGCGACGAACGAAAGAACGGTGCGGATCTATCCTGTTTCTGTATTATTAATGACTTCAGGGATCGAGACGTCTCTCCCTATCGCCGAGCGTCGAATTGGCACCGTCTCCCGTTCACTGCCCCATTGTGTCCTCGTTATGCCTCACGTCAACGGCCACTGTTTCAAGTCTACGGGACGTTAAACGGGTGCCTGATTTTGATGGCCAACAATTTCCCAGGAACAATCAAGTTCACTCCCGTCCCCCTTTGATATCTCTGCTCAATTACGTACGACGCAGTGGCAGTGAGGGGATAGAGCGATGTTGAGATGAGCTTAATGGCGGCTGGGTATGCGGCAAGCCAGGGGAGCCGGGAAAGCTGAGGAGCATGGAGAACCAGGACAATGCTCCACGTCAATGGGATTCAGATGATGGCGGGTCGGTCCTCGATGCTGTTGGTGCTGTTTGCCGGTGTAACATGACATCGGCCAGCTTCTCTGGGAAGGTTTCCTTGCCCCGGCTTGGCGGCTTCTGGATTGTCACAATCCTTCTGCCTATCTTCCTTTTCCAGCACAGCTTGTCCATGTTTTATTGCTGCGGAGGTCAAGGAGGCGTAAGAAACCATCTTCAGGTGGCTTTCC
Organism: Neurospora sp. CHS-2018a; assembly: GCA_009802275.1. Lineage (NCBI taxonomy): Eukaryota > Fungi > Ascomycota > Sordariomycetes > Sordariales > Sordariaceae > Neurospora > Neurospora sp. CHS-2018a. The sequence continues at coordinate 42,713 of RAKG01000040.1, forward strand.
AGTCCGTGATGGGGGTGACACCGTCTTGCATCCATCCAGACGGTCATTGGCCATTGTACCGCGTCCACTCCCTTTTCGTCTGCCCGAACCTGTCATCACAAGTCTGAGAGCCAGTATACGCAGCCGTGTGGTGTGTATGGTCCCTGTTTCGTGGTATGACAAGACGGGCACAGACAAGAAAGGCATTGATTCGAGTCGAGCATGCCCAGAATTATGGCAGAGCATGGAGATTCTCCCGCTCTCACTACGGTACCTCTTCCTCCACACCTTCAAAGAACACACGTGCTTAGCAAGCTATGTACTTTGTACTGTCCCAATGCTACCGCTACCCTTCGCTGATGCGATTGGCGCCTTGCGGTGACAAGGGGACAAGCACAGAATCATACCATCCGACCAAGGGACGGGGCAAAAAAAGGGTACCTTCCTGGTTCGCTCGACAGTGAGGCGGCATGCACCTACGCTACCGGCAGCATCATACCCTTAGCCATCCCATCCCATTCCCATTTTAAACCTCCCTCATGGCTATGGTTGGGGTCCCATCCTAGGCGGGGTGTATAGGACCAAGTTATGATGGATACTGCCCCAAGCCCAGGGCTTATTACATCCTCTCTCGCCTAGCCAGCTACAACCGCCTCAGATACTTGTTCGTTTATATGTGAGGGCACGACCACTTCGGCCTTCTACCCTTGATCCACGAAGCTTACTCTCGGTCTACTTGATATCTCACCCATTCATGTTCTACACTTTACCTACCAGCTCGCTTTCTTACCTTTTTCCATAACGAAGGCGGACTTTATCCTGGCCCCTTCTCTCCTCTTAGTCAATTTCCCGAACCCGAACCAGTACTGCTCGGATTTCATGAACGACCTCTGAGTCCGAACTAGACTTACTACCAACCCTCCACAGACAAGATGCAACAGCAAATAGGAACGAGTTATCACCGAGCTAAGGGTACCAGGGAGGCCATGGCCATCATGGGTCCCCGTCCAGACCCCTCGGGAACATCATCTTCTACACCTCGGCCTGCTAAGTCGGGAAGGAAAGGGTCGAAGAAAGTAAGAACCGGGTGTCTAACATGCAAGTAAGTCCGAGCTCGATTCTCCCCAGCTGCCCATTCATAGGAAGAGATGCGGTTTATGAGTACATCACCATCCGGACCCCCCCTTTACGCCTTCGATCCACTTGCAAATTCCACCTAACACTCCTGCATAGAATCCGCAAAGTCAAGTGTGATGAGGCAAAACCGTTTTGTGTCCGTTGCACAAAGACTGGTCGAAGATGCGATGGATACTTGGACGCAAAAACCATGATCAGCAGGAGACCCCGAAGGTCCGGCGGCGTGTCCCAGACCGGTGCCAACAACCCTCGCGGCTCGCTATCTGTCTTTTACGAATGGGCCTCCTCCGACGAAAAACGTTCCTTTCACTTCTTCCAGGATGTCACGGCACCTTGTCTTTCCGGTGACTTCGACGGTGCTTTTTGGCGTGTGCTTGTGCTCCAGATCTGCGAATCCGAACCTGCAGTGAAGCACGCCGTGTTGGCTGTTAGCAGCTTGCACGAGGCAATGGTACGCGATGCGGTGGCGCCCTACGTCGACATTACCGACAAGCAATCATTTGCGCTATTCCAATACAACAAAGCCATTTCTTGTCTTTTGGACCGGATGCCAAACGTCGACTCAAGGCCCCTTGTACCACTTCTCACCTGCATCCTCTTCGTCTTTCTCGAGTTTATGCAATTCAAGGATGTCGAATCCCTTATCCACTTACAGCAAGGGCACCAGATATTAAGTCAGCTCGAACGAAAGCCATCGCTGCGGGGGAACCCCGAATTTGAGATCATACGGGATCACATTGTTCCCATGTACACTCGAATCAGTCTAACGTTGTTGATGCTCGGCGGGGATCCTACTGCTATACCAGTACCCTTGAAGACGTTGATCGACGTTCCGATGACATTCGAAACGATAGACCAAGTTCGGTACGCTCTACACGACTTTATGGAAGAGTGTCTCAGGTTTACAAAGAAGTCAAAGCCAGCAAAGTATCAACAAGTATCACCAGAAGAACTGCGGGCACTGGAAGAGGAACAGGATCTTTTGATGAGGAAGCTGTCCAGGTTCAACGTAGCATTCTCGCTCTTCCTTTCGAGAAACCAAAAGCTTCTACCGCCAGGGTGTGTCGACTTGATCGAAATACACACCAAGACCATCCACATTTGGATATCAACAGCGCTAAGCACCAACGAAACCGCCTTTGATGACCATATCTCCTTCTTCTCCGCCATCATCCCCCGCGCAGCCGCCTTCATGGAAACACTTTCCACCCCTACAACGCGCGGAAACCAGGCAACCAAAGCCGGGACAATGACAGCAACAGGAACAACGGCCTCGCTAACTGACGCACGACGCTTCTCGGCCATGTTCACTTTCGAAACCCACGTCATAGCCCCCTTGTTCTTCGTCGCCATCAAATGCCGCCACCCCGAAGTCCGCCGCGCCGCCCTCGACCTCCTCCGTCGCAACCCCGCCCGCCGCGAGAATGTCTGGCGCGCCGACATTATGGCTTCGATAGCTGATTACACCATCAAGCTCGAGGAGAGGCATCTGCACTCCCCTGACTCCGAATACGCCCCATCACACCAGGCATCTCCACCCGACGCAACGAGCTCGCCGTTCTCGTACCCTCTCGCCCCTGGTGAGATGTGGTCCAGCGAGCTCCAAGATACACCCTTTGGGTATAACGATGCCGACGGTACCGCAACCATAGTTTCCTCGTCAGGATCCGGATCGGGGTCAGTTGGCGAAGGAACCGTCGACCTGGCACAGTTGGACCTGAGCATGAGCCAGCATGATCTCCCCGTTGACCCATCCCTCTTGCTCGCTGAAGATCAGCATTCGGTACACTCGCTCAGCGGTTGTTCCTACTCGGCTGCGTCCTCGTACGACATGGATGTGAACAACACACCAGTAACAGTTCCGATGACATTATCATCAGCAATGACCGCAGCAATATTAACAGCAACAGTACCAGCGACCTCCCCCGCCTGGACAACAGCAACAACAGCCACATACCCAACACCGAGCATCTTTTTCGAACCACCCACGCCTTTGGTTCAAAACCAAAACCAACAGCAACACCAACTGAACTGGAATATCCCCGCCGCAGCAAACGCTCACTCATATCCTACAACACAGTCACACTCGCCACACTCACGGAAACAATCATCCGGCATATCCTTCAGTCCCAGCCATTCACCGCCAACCCAAGCCAAACAACGGATGCGCAGTCCCGACGCCCCCTACGACGTCCCAGAACACTTCCGGGTGCACACGGCGGCGCTGATGTCAGACTGTGACGACGGAAAGGAAGAGGGAGCGGGCTCGAGGAGGAGGAGTAGCAGTAAGGTGGTTTTGCTAAGAAAGCTGAGGGGGTTGGAGTGTGAGTGGGATGTTCAGACGGAGTATTTGGCTGTTAGTTGAATGGGGTTTGAGGTGCAAGAGTTTTGGGTGGTCTTCATTGTCATGGCTGCATTTCTGGCGTGGTTTGGTCTCAGTCTTAAGGGTCGGGACTTCGCTTGTGGACATTGGAGATGTGGAAGCAACGGGGGACGTGGAAATGGAATGGCACAGAGAAGCACATGCATGGATGAGACGGGGTATCGTAGAGGTTTAACTCGGAACAACTCCAATCAATCAATCAAGACAATATTGAACAACGTAGCTGCAGGTTTTGGTCACTACCACATTCTGGCACCAAGAAAGGGGTGAGGGGGCTTACATTGTACAAAATATTGGGGCTTGCAAGATCACCCCGCTCTTCTACGGCCTTTCTTTTGTACAATAATCCAATAGTCGCACATGTGCGCATGGCCAAACAAAGGGTTAAGTCAACATGTACATAGCTGTGTTATAAGAAAGTTGACAATACAAAATTCGTGAAAGTTGATTGACTTTGTTGGATAGCTCTCTCAAGACTGGACCTATTTTTGTGCAGGTACCAAAACACCGGGGCACGTACCCCTCGCTATCCGGTGTTAGTCGGGTGACCCGCAGACTCGCCTAGAACCCCCAAAGAATCTCGAGGGGCAAGTACACACCACAATGGGCGGTCGAGCATAGCTGTGAGCTCGGGAAGCGCGGGCCAACGGTTTTCTACCTGACTTATTATCATTGCACAGCAATGACCTCACTTGAGCTTATTTAACAGCTTCAACCCACAGTCCACGTTAACCTATTCCGTTGTTTCCTACAGCACACACACACCGTTCGGTGCATCACCTTGAGCAGCTTGGCTTGATTCACCTTGGCTGTCTACAGCTTTCACACTCACCAGGGGCACTTATACAAACCGACCTCCAACACCGCGCCACCCACCCATATATACATCCTGACCGACAAACTCTCTCATCATACCTAAACACCTTCACACATCTCCTTCAACTCTTTATACAAAATCCATCGTCGTAAAACAGCTTTCTATCAAATTCTTAAAGATGCCCATCTACGCCGGTGAAGACGGCTCACCACAGCTCTACACTCCGTCCTCGGCATCATTCGACACCACCACCTTCCCACCCACCATCCCTCCCCACGCTCAAAGCCAACACAGCCGGCACGATGCAGAAAAGCATCCGCACGAGGTAGCCCCCGTTCCCCAGGTGGGTGGCAGGGCGCCTCAGTCGGAGCAGATCCGATTTCCCAGCGCCAAGCCGACGGTGATTCTGTTTTTGAGGCATTGTGGGTGTCCTTGTAAGTATTACTCCCTTTCCTTTCTCCCCTTTTCTTCTTCTATCTTTCCGTTTCTCACCCACTCTCTCTATCTCTCTTTTTGATCACAACTTACACCCGAAAAAACAGTCGCAGAAAAAGCCTTCCGCCTCCTCACCGCCCTCTCCGTCTCTCACCCCAACCTACACTTCCTCGCCGTCTCGCACTCTTCCCCGGCCGACACCGACGCCTGGGTCATCGACGTCGGCGGCGAGTGGGAAGCCGACGTGATCGTCGACGAGTCGCGCGCGCTGTACGCCCATTGGGGACTTGGCACCACGTCCACCTGGTACGCGTACAAGCCGTGGGCACTGTGGAATACGTATAAACTTGGTGTTGCTGAAGGGATTTGGGGACGCAAAGAAAAACCGAGGGCGGCTAGTGTTGGGTCGAATTCTAGTGCTGATGGACATGGTGATGGGAAAGGGATGAGTGTGCATGAGAGGACGGGAGGCACGTATAGTTCTGGATCAGTGTGGCAGATGGGAGGAGCGTTTGCGGTGGATAGGATGGGGTTTGTGAGGTGGGTAGGCGTGCCGGCGGATGCGAGTGAGGTGCCGGATTTGAAGAGGGCGGTGGAGGTGCTCGAGGAGCAGTATGGTGGACCGGGGCAGGGGAATGGTTCGGTAAAAGTGAAGAGGAACGGGAAGGCTTAGTATGAGATTGTTGTTTCTTCGCCGGTTGATGGGTTTTGAAAGTCTTTGCTTGGGCTGGTCGGTGTTCGGTGTCTTGGCTGGGTATGGATTCCTGTGGGTTTGGGCTGGCTACTGTGTTCCTCGATGGATGAAGCTTTATGGAGGCATTCTCTAATATGAAATGAGGGAGCTTGGTCACGTAAAAAACAGAATGAACAACCTGGTGGATGAAAATGAATAGGGGTGGGACGCGGCGTCGCACCTGTAGTTCCCCTCCCATTAAAGACTGTGTCGCGGCCCCGGACTTTCCTGAAGCCCATTCTTAAATACTGTTCTTGGATGAGCTCAAGTTATCAAGGTAAGAAGTCACCAAGGAATGATGTTTGTGGCATATATATGTACTAAGGCTACGGATTCACCGGCTTCTCCTGAGTGCGACCGGTCATAACAGTTTCCCAGCTATGTACATGCCACATTGACCATACTCGGTGATTCCTCTGAGGCCCAAGTATATATCCATGCCCCATCTAGCTTGGTTGCTCTGAGGAGTCTGCTTGGGCAGCTGTCCCTACGGTGTCTTGAGTCTGAAGTGCTTCCTGCGCATTGCCCAGTCCGGTATGTGATGCGCTAGGCTGAGGCTCCGATCGTGGCTGTGGTTGAAGATGTGTGCGGGTTGGAGATCCAGGCAGGGGACGACGTGCCGTTTGATGTTGTTGAGTTTGTTGTGGATGTTGGTGTTCGCCCTGGTGCTGCCCCTGATCTTGAGGCCGAGTATCATGGAACCTCTGGGGCAACAAGCCGGCTCTCCGGAGAGCATCCGGTAGGGCGTTGGTTACCCTTGGGTGATGCCTTCTGATGATCTCTCGTTGGTCGTCATCGGATATCGACGGGTCATCCTCTGTGGCCGCCGTTGCTAGTGTCGAATCTGAGGCAACGCCTTGGTTGCGACCATCTCTTTCCTCCTCCTCTTCCTCCCCGCCGTTAAAACCCTGACCATGACCATCCTCGATATGACTGGGAAGACTGTCAACTTGACAGTAGACTCGATCGTCTCTTGACGACAGTTTTCTCCGCTTATTGCTTCCATCATTTCTCAGCCCTACTGGCTGCTTACTGTTGGCGCCGGCGCCAGACCCCTATAACGAAATACCAAAGCCGAGGTCAGCAACGGTACTGGCCCTTTTCTCTTGTACATCGCCGCAGGAATGACATGGATTCTGAGGATTTGTGTGTGATAAAGATAATCAAAACTGGATGGGTGCTTTGTGTGTATGACCTGGTTCAAGATTTCTTGTTGGGGGGGATCAAACATGTCACGTCGCCCCGTTCGCCTCAATCTCACACACCATCTCCAGGCTTTCGCGCGTGACTTTGAGCGCGTCATTGATAACGGCCTGCGGAACCGCTAGGCTGGGTGCTGTCGTTGTCGCAGTGGGCACATTGCCGTTGGTAGTGTCGGCGCCGTTGGCTAGCTTCTTTCCGTTTACATCGCCTCCGTTGGCATCGCCGGAGGGAGCATTGGCTGTATCGTGGCGCACATCTTCCAAGACTCGTCGTAGAAGGGCGGGGAAGGTACTGATTTCGCCGGAGCGGAGGAGGGCGAGGGCGTGGTTCTGGACCGTCGTAGGCCAGTTGGACGAGTGGGCATGCAGCGAATGCAAGAGGTGATCTTGGATCCTGTTTGGGAAAATACCAAGGTGACCGGGTCAACGGGGCTCATCTTCAAAGGGATATGGGGACAGGTTACGTACTTGCCGACATGGCCCTCTTCGATCAAGACCGAGTTAATGGCCGATCGCAACTCGGGATCCAAGGTGGCAGGCGTGTAATTGGCGGCCGAGCCGGAAACCTTGACGGGCGCCGACGAATTCTTGCTTGCCATGGCAGCAAAGAGGCGAAGCGAGGCGTGGGCTAAATAGCTAACGTTTCGGAGGTTCAAGGACGAGGCGCGAGGCTAGAAAGCAGAAGTCGAAGGTCTTGGGAGTACGATTGCGCCAGAGAGGGTTGACAGAAGGGCACGGTCGGGAGTCGGTTGAATCGGATAACGGTGTTGGTTGCAAATCCCAATTCAAGCAACAGAAAGGCTAGCAGTCGAATATCGCAGAAGGGTAAAATGTGGTGTTAGTTGAAGAAGGGCTTTTGCAGATGGAAGCGAGGTTGGAAAACGCGGCGGACAATGAAGACGAGGCTGTGAGCGGAATGGTGGAGGTTCTGGTTCAGTGTGTTGCCAGGCGGGCTGGTGCAGCCAGGGGTCTGAGGTTACTGGACATGTACCTGGTACAGCCTATCCGTTTAGGACATGTGCAGCAGCAGCACTCGTAAACGGATAGGTACATCTGTGATCAACAAGCCAGCTTTTAGGTTGCCCGACCAAGGTTGTCCTTATCCACCTGGGCCTGGTCTGTGCACGCTCCCACTTACAGAACTTCGGCTGCAACAGGGCTTCTTCGACCTTCAACTTCAACTTCATGCCATCCCATCTGTCTTCCTGCACTCACCACGCCGACTGTACTTGGTATACCTCACCGCCACTGCCAACCATGCGTGGTTTTCTATCAAACGAGCTTTCGGGCATCTACCGTCCGGAGTCGGAGCCCTCCACCCCTCTAAGGGCATTGCTGAGTGTTTTGATATCGGCATACAAAAGCTCAGGCAATGCAGGTGCTATTGTCATTTTGAATACATCTGTCCTCAGCTTCTTGCCCAAGCATGGTGCTAACATTTTCTAGCAACCAATGTCGACCGGCAGTGCCGTACACTTCACGTGAATAGCTGCGTACTCTGCTATCACGCAGACTTCGTGGAGTATTATACCATCGTTATGTCCTACCACTGCTCGCCCAGCCTTGCTCGACGTGCCGTCGTATGCCCGCCGTATGGGCATACACAGGACTTCTCCGGCCTTCCCCCATCCTCTTCGCCCTCACCATCATGGATTGCGTTACCCCCCTTTTCCTGAGTATCATACCTTGATGGCACGCAGTCTTCCTTCTGCGTTGCATGGACTCAACCCACAAATGCACACACATGTCCACTACCATGGCCACGGAGCATTTAAATCGGGAATCTCCTCCAAGTCGTTTCGTCACCTTGCCTACGTTGTAGAACTTGGGGATAATCATATGCCCATCATTCTGTGCCAGGTTTGCTCTGCCGTGAAAGATAAAAGGTGTCCTATCACTGGTGTTGCTTGCACGCTCGTTCTTAGTTGCTTTACCATCCAAGCCAACGTGGACTTGGATCATCTCGAGCAACTTCAATATCGGCAAGTGCCTGGTCAGAAAACAAACATGTCTTTGAGTTGTCTCCGCACCAGCGTGGCGGCGATCCTGCTGGCTGGTAATGTTGCTGCCCTGCCGCTCTCAACCGTAGACACGACTAGCCAGGACATCATCGTTTCCGATTCGGCCAACTGGTGAGCTGTCTTACAACAAGCCATCCATTTCATTCTTTCGGACACACGCTGACCTCGATTTATACAGCTATGGCGAGCCACTTGACATTAGTTGTCTAGGTTGGGGTAACGCGGGGGCGGCATTACTTCCACACCAGAAGATCAAACGGGATCTTTCTGTTGCCACCTCTCAGGCCGGAGATGATGATGACGAGGACTCTGATGACGAGGACTCTGATGACGAGGACTCTGATGACGAGGACTCTGATGACGAGGACTCTGATGAAGACGGTGGCTCTGATAGTCACAACAACATCAACAACAATAACAACAACAATAAGCCCCCATGGGGCTTGGGTCCTCCCCCTTGGCTTCGCAACGGTAAGGGCGGCCAGGGCGGTCAGGGCCAGAATGGCTTCGGTCAGGGTGGTCAGGGTCAAGGTGGGTTCGGTCAGAACGGTCAGAACGGCCAGGGCCAGGGCAACAACAACAACAACCAGCAGTTCGGTAATCGTGAAGGGGGCTTCAATGGCCAGAACCAACAAGGCAACAACAACAACCGGAACCAAGGGAGCAACCAGGGCCAAGGTGGTTTCGGAGGCCAAAACCAACAGGGCAACAACAACAACCAACACCAGGGCAACAACCAGAACCAAGGTCAAGGCGGCAACAATGGCCAGAAACAGCAAGGCTTCAACAACAACAACCAACAACAAGGAAACAACCAGGGCCAAGGCGGCTTGGGGGGCCAAAACCAGCAAGGTCTGAACAACGATCAACACCAGGGCAACAACCAGAACCAGATCCGCGGCAATGGCAACGGCAATGGTAATGGCAATCAGCAAGGCATCAATAATCAAGGGCTGAACAACCAGCAGCACGGTAACCAGCAGGGCGCCGGTGGTCAGGGTGCTAATGGTGCTCAAGGTGCTCAAGGTGCTCAGGGTGCTCAAGGTGCTCAGGGTGCTCAGGGTGCTGGTGGCGCTCAAGGCGCTGGTGGTAAGGGTGCTGGTGCTGGTGGTGCCGGTGCTCAAGGGGCTCAGGGTGGACAGGGCGCTGGTGGTGAGGGAGCTGGTGCTGGCGGTGCTGGTGCTCAGGGTGCTGGTCGTGAAGGCGCTGGTGCTGGTCAGCAAGGTGCCTTTGGTGGTCAACACCAGGGTAACCAGCAGTTCGGCAACCAGCAATTCGGCAACCAGCAATTCGGCAACCAGCAATTCGGCAACCAGCAATTCGGCAACCAGGGGCAGCAAGGCTTCCCCGGTCCCGTCGGTCCCGGTGGCATGGGGCCCGGTGGCTTCGGCCTCGGAGGTGGCTACGGTGGCGCGCACCAAGGTCCTGCTGGCGGCGGCATCCAGGGAGCCGGTCGGGGTCAGAACGGTGGTGGCCGCTTTGGTGGTCAGAACCAAAACCAAAACCAAAACTTCGGGCTGCCGGGTGTCAACAACAACAAGAACAACAATCACAACAACGTGGGGAACCAGGCAGGTGGTGCTCAAGGTGCTCAAGGTTTCAACAATGGCGCCCAGCAGCAGGGGCAGTTTGGCAACCAGAATGGACCCAGACCTGGTGGACGAGGTGGACCTGGTGGACGTCGCCGTCTTCAGGGCTTTCAGAATCCTTATGCGAATCGTCATCATGGCTAAGCTACTCGAGGGTATGATGGTCGGTTGTTCTACCAGGTGTGCTGGTTTACAGCAAAGGTTTGTTGCGAAGGGTTCACCTTTGAATACTCACCGTTCCTTATTTTTCTTGGACAGTTAAGGGTCATGACCCGAGGGTGGAGTGGAAAGGTGTACGGCAAGGCACCTTATCCTTACATTGTAAGGTGCGAAAAGTGGTGCTCGGAAACAAATGTTTGGGCAGCATGTACTTTACTGGAGGTGATGATAGTGGCCTTCTGTGGCCATGGAGATGGCAGGGTGTAGAATGGAAGAAAGTATCATACGGCTTGTGTTATTCCCGCCGTGCTCGAAGAACTTCGCGATGTTATGGGTTCAAATGCAATCCAACTCCTCTTCACTTGGGAAGACACCTTCTCATGCCCCATCGCTTTCATTGAATAGATACCTCTATGTTACACAATTACCTGGTACAGATCTTGGAACTAATACACGGACTTTAGAGTCTTTCGAGTATCAGGAAAGAAAGACTACATGATAGTTTCTAGTCAGCGTTTCAAAGCCGATGGATATGGATTCTGCAGTCACTTTTGCATCCGTAGGGGTGATGATCACACAATGATTTCCAGCCAACGGTTCACTGGGGAAGTCCTTTTCTGAGGTTTTGCTTACGGATCTGGCAGTGATGGAGGACTGCTTTAACCTCAACGCACAATGAACACTGGAACAGTCCCTATGGCCTGGGAACCGTATCGCTTTCACAACATCTTGGCCGACTATATTGATGTTGCTGTTTTACCGGTCTTCTTTCCCCCCTCTGGTTCCAAACCATACGAGGGCTAAAACCCATGAGAAGCCAAAAGCGACCAGAATCTTTCAGTTTCAACATTCACCCCAACAGCCATGCAGAAGGAGAATCTTCCTTCATAAGGCAATGACAATGACGTTGATCAACCCCCATATTCTGTCGTCATAGGTATTCCGATACAAGTTGGTCGGTACGAAGTACACTACTACCGCAGGAACGCGCGGGATCGCACGGGTGATTTGTATATCAGTTTGCAAATCACCGAATATCACAGGACAGTCACGGTTGTAGGGTAAGGTAAGATTGACGGATTGACACTCGAACGGGCAAGTGAGTGATGGGTGACAAGCAACAGTCGGCAGGTGATAAGACCGGGACAACGGGAGAGGCTTGAACTTGAAGGAATACGAGATCGATCGAAAGGAAAGGAAATAATCGACAATCGTGATTTGATTCCCGCTCTTCGTTTTCGGGCAATCTGGTCCGGTTCAGTTGTTCTTGTTGGATCTGCATTTCCCATCAATTTCTTGGCCATCCATGCCAGCCAGGCTCTACAGCCATAAATAAATAATCGGTGCCAGAACCGTAAGCTGCCCACCCGGAATGGTTCCATGGAAGTTGATGTTCGGAAGTTGAATGATCGGCTGGCCAGACCCAGCCTTTCTGTTGCCAACCTGCCAACCTGCGTGTTAGACGTGCCTGCCAGCATCAAGCAGGGAAAAGAGGTAGGAAATTTGTCCAATAAGGGAAGTGACGTTGTAGATCTCTTTTTCACCCCTCCATCCATCCGCACGACCGCACCTTCCAGTTGTTCAATGACAACCGACGAATTTGGAGAGTTCCATGGAAGTTACGACTTTGGCACCGGTATTGCTCCCATTTATCATATTCACATTCAATTGTCATCCCGTGGAGCTTGAAAGTCTCATCAGATTGGGCTCGCCAGTTACGCGAACACCAACTGACAACTGACAACTGACAACGGCAGCAAGAGCGGTAGCGGCAGGAACAGCGGCAGCGGAACGGCAACGGTAACGGCAAATAGTTTCAGCGGGAGGCGGAAGCGGTATACGTAAAAGCTGGTATTGTATGCATGTTTACGGGGAAGATATCGTGATATCTCTGTTGTCTCCCCTCAAAAGGGCCCCAAAAAGTGACAGCAAGTGATCAAGATGTGATTCGGCTAAGGTGACTCAATCAGGAACGAGGCGCTTGCATGTGGCATAGTAGGGATGTAAGAATTGAAAACATCCCCGAAAGGCAGGGAAAGGTCATCCCGGGAGGTCGGTAGCGAGGAAAGCAGGATAAATCACGGGAACAGAAATGCTGGGCAGCAGCAGGATGGAAAGCTGAAGGTAGGTATTTGGGGAGTGAAGTGAATGAGTGAGTGATGTTGAAGTCTGCTGAAAGGTCGACGAGGCATTTCCTTCATCACGTTGCAATACTTCAGTTACTTCTCGTTATGCTTTTGTGTTGTTTCGTTGCTTGATGACATACGTATTATTTTCTATATACTAATGCTATATTTCCGAAGGTTATGATGATGTAGAGGTAGGTATCCGACCAAGCGCGGGTATACCAACCTACGTACACTCACTCATATGTGAGACGACCCCCACGCCGGACAAGGAGAACAATGGGCGGTATGGGGTAATAAGCAAGCATTTGATTTCTCGGACCGTTGTTGACAGTGATAGGTCAAGGTACATATTATATGGAAACATATCGATATGAGACAAGAAAGCTGGCACGGAGGGATGCGGGAAGAAAAGCCAAAACTGAAGGTTTTCTTGCTAGTGTACTGTACCCCAGACATTCGGTAAAGGAAGAAGCAAAGCGGCAGCTGCCGCCGTCCGAACGGGTGTATGATGAGATGTGATATAAATCGTGATCCTGACTTGGAAAGGAATACCGGAGGGGTGGGGGTTGCTAACATGGAAAACATGCCCGGGATTCTTACTAGTGCCATGTACCGGGTATGGGCATCATCCCCCAGATGGTAAACTCGGCCGAAACTACTACTTGGGTATGCTGGTGATAGCATATGTTCACATCTACATATGCATGTGGTTTCAAACGTGGACATGGAGAACCGGGATGGAAAGGGAGAGCTGGAGCTGTGAACTCCCATGTGTTCGGATTTGCTTGACTAGACGGTGGTCTAGAGGTAAGGTTGAGCATTGGTGCCAACAACAGAAAGTCGGCGGTGATGATGGTGATAGTGATGATGGTGATGGTGGGGCGGATGTCTGCTTCCTTCACAAGGTTTGTTGTGTGGTTGCTTTCCGCGGCTGCTTCCCTTCTGGAGGTGCCAACAGCCGCACACGACGATAGTGCGGGGGATCATCACGGGACTTGCAAAAAGAGAGGCAGGGGGAACAGGGGCATCTGAATGGAAGGTCCCATTGAGTTCCTTGTATGGGCATGTCGGTCGAGGACTCTATTGGGCTACTTTGTTGCTATATATACGTACTGTGTATCACATGCTCGGTGGATGGTTGTATGGGGAAGTAAAGTTATAGGGGGGTGCTATGTTGACAGAAGAAACAAATCTTTGGGGGTTTTCCTAGGTGAACTGGTTCTTTTCTTTGTGGGATTTCGACTAGTTTTCAACTTGTGTTTCAGACAAGCTGGGTCTGAAGGAAGATGATGGCTGTACCGTAACTGATATGGATTTGGATGTACACCATGAATAAGTACTTGCAAAGCGTTGCTGCCGGATGCGAGTTTTTCAACGGCCTACCTGACCATCGACTTACATCATGAGGCTTGCCGTTTGTTCTTCCTGTCAGATGGTTTTCGGCCATGCATCTTTGTCTGAGACAACGGGAACTGTTGAGGTTGGATCTGCCCCCCCTTTCCCCTTTTGTTTACCAACAGAAAGCACAACTATTCTCGGGTTTCTTCGTTGTCTTGTTCGTACGTAGTTCCTGTGTATTGGCGGTAGTAGCATCATACCTAGCTCACACGCATCCAGCCACACGCTCATTGGGTGACATGTTGCATTCAAAATCAAGGTCTGATATGCGTATACATACTGTAAGGCTGCTACCGGGACGATACCCGTCCATTGAGTTGTCGAGGTCCAGATGACGGCGTACACCTTTACGTGTTATATGTGGTAGATGGGTTGCATAGAACATCAGTTGTACTACCAACACATCTTGTCCCTACATATGTAAGGACTCGGGCTAAGGTCGATGTGCTCGGAGGCCAGAACCACCAGACTGATATCCGGAGCAGTATGCCCTGTCGATCCTTCGGAAAACATCAGAAGGGAGCCTTCGGCATAGGAATAAGCCAGTTTGTTGATCTAAGTCTTCCTAACTCCATTTAGGTTCGGCAGAATTGGTGACGAGGCGTGGTAGGTTCAAGTGAGCTTTCTTGTTGATGCATCCGTACCCAAATCGAAAGATTCCAGGGCGACGAATGGGAGCAGGGTAAGGGTTGACGGGCCGGGAAGAGACTCCGTTGAGTCCTTATCGTGACTCTATGCACCATGGAAATCTTCTTCTCCTCCTCCTCCAAGAACCCCTTGAAACCCAGATTTTGATGGGCCACCGGTCCCCGTCCCAGTCCATGGATGGATCTGAGATGAGGAGGGGAGAACAGAATATGGTATTCTGCACTTTTTGATGCAGGAATAGAGTGCTCAACTGCCCAGCAAACAAGTACCTTACAGCAAAGAAGCGCAGAGTGTGATAGGCGGCTGGATAAGTACGGTTGCGGTGTTGTAGAGAACCAGTGAATCTGTCGGCCACCATCTCGACGTGTAGCACATGGCAAAGTGTCATGTAGGTAGCAATTCGGACCCGAGCTTCGATGTTACAAACTTATCGCCGTGCTACATTTCCGTCGGGTCGAGGCCATCGGAGAGGAGTTCGTTCGATACTACCAGACAGGGCGATAGCCGGGGATCTGATAGCGTGCTTTTTTGGTCAAGAGACGGGAATGGAAGCCCATCTGAATGGTCTCCCACAGCTTCGACTTGGGAGGGTGTCGACTGAGGATCCCGTTCCGGGGTCCACACTCTGACCGGTTGCTTTAGCCCTGCGTCGCTATGCATAATCGTGTTTTGTCGGTGAAGAAGCTCTTTGAAGTCAAGACATATGAAAGCTTTCTTTCTCGTAGCTTCTCAACATTTGAGTGTCATGGCGGATTCGGCAGTTAAAAATTTTCTTCCCCTTTTCATCCGTATGGTTGTCAGTAAAAGCTTATGGGAAAGATGGGGATCCTCCGGAGAGGCTAATACTGCGCAGTGTTTAGTCTGATTTGACCTACGTTAGTGCCATGCCGCCCAGGGGTTCGGGATTTAGGCGAGTCGGCGAAGGCAGAGAACGTAGCGATGGAAAAGTATTATTTCGACGTAGTTTCTGCATTCCACGACGCCAAGGTGGTTGGGTTTCGAAACACGTTGATTTCTAAACGGATTTGCTGACGGCGGACCGGAAGACGGACAGTCAGCATGTGTGAGCATTATACCCTGCATTTTGCCCTGGATTTCCTGCCAGCAGGCCTTGGGTGTTTTGGGTAGTCATGAACAGGACGACGATGACGGCCCATTTTGGTTGCTAGGCCTGGCCGCATGAGAAAATCCTCGCTCGGGCATGATTCCGTGATGCGAGGTTTTTTCCAGCCGCCGTCGAGGTCCATCTTCTCCTTGCACTGCTAGTAGTAGTGGGCCTAGGTTTCCCTTCTCACCTTTCCCTCCTTGGCCTTGGGCTTCGTTAATTCATAGAAAATTCCAGGCCAGTGTTACTGATGGGATACATCTCGGAGCCGCATAATAGTCAGTTATGGAGTCTGAGAAGATGACACTCGAGGAACTCACGGCATAACTTACCGAGGAAGTTGAAAGAGATCACGTCAAATTTTGCGAAAGTCGAGTGAAGCCCTCTTTTCTCCTTGGCACACAACAACCCGTAGTTCCTTCCAGTTTGCCAGTGTCTTGATATGAGGAGCTTTGGCAAGAGCTTGACTCTTGTCCCGCACCGGCTAAGAAGGAAATCCAGTATATCAAGACGGTGGCAGCCGTGCCGGGAAAGAGCTTTCGGGAGCTTCATGCCGTGTGTCAAACGAGGAAACCACATGGATCTCCCGGTGACCGGCCCGTACGGCTCCGTCGGCGGAAGTCCCAGTCACTTCTCCCGTCTTCTCCCGTTTGTCCCGCCGCCCGGATACTCTCATGCCCTCGTCTCCCCAGTTTGCTGTTGTAGCACACGGACGAACGGGCAGAAGCATTTCACACCCAGTCGAACTACCATGCTCTTCCCAGACAGTCGGTGGTCACGTAGCACCACATGCTATCTCGATATAGTGCGCACGCGCGTTACGCACGACAAAAAGGCGACAGTTTCCGCGAAAGCAGATCCCATTGTCGTTTTCTGCCAGTGAGTTCATGTTTTGAGCCCAAGCGAGGCAGTAAGGCAGTCGTGCTTCTGCGTCGTTTTGTCTCTGCTGTATTGACTCGCAAAGACTTGTCGATGATGTTCCTGAAGCTAGCATTGTGGTAGTGCAGAACCAAAGACGTCGTAGCATTACCTACTGCTACCTCAGGAGCTCAGCTAGTCGTGCCTAGTGTAGTCCCGCTGTATGCGGTCCGATGTGGCATGCATGCATGAAGCAGGTCGCGGTCTCATCACCTGAAGCAGCGGCAAGGCGGTGAAGGAGCGGTGATAGAAAGGGTGTGCAAGATGGCATTGGTTAGGTATTTCGTGGTTAGCTTAGTTTGGTGTTGTACCTTGTTGGTCAAAACGGCCAAGTTCACAAAGGTGTGAAGCCAGTGGGCTGCAATGGACACCGATATGTACCCCCAATGTTTGAAACATGTTAAGCTTTTTCTTTACCTTTTGTCCTTTTTTCATCTTTCCTCATTGTTTTATTCATTCTTCTTTTTTGCTTTACCGCGGTTATCGTCAGCTACCCTGATGTCCTATGCCCTAAGGAATCGTTGCGGGTTTCGTAACCACCGGATAGTGTAAGTTTCAAAGTACTGACATGCAGTGAAGACGCAATGACCAAGATGGTGCTAAAAGTGATGTGATGCACCGCAGTGGTGGGTGGACATCGGGACGGTACTTGAGCCTGCCGTTCGGTACCGGTACCTCGACGGAGAACTGCGGAGCTACTCTCGGTAGGTCGGTCCTGACTTCAAACTACCTTGACCTCAACATCCGGGCATCCTTCCGTAACGTAAACAAAAAAGAAGAATTTTCTGTCTCCGTCCGAGCCATTTGGGATACCAAGCACCATACTTCGGCTCTTAATTCACCAAATAGACTTTATCAGTGTTACAGCCGAGTTCTCCTCGAAACGCGAATGTCGCATCGATCCTCCTCCACTGTCCGACCTGCCGTCCCGTCGGGCTGGGCCGGATAGTCTTGGCAACATGAACCTCGATCCTCGTCTCGCTCCGACCCTCAACAGGCTATCGAAACGGACCCGCACCACCAGGCGCACTACCGGCAGGCAGGGCAGGCCGGGCCCGGCAAAATCGAGGCACGTAACACATCCAGGCACGCTGCCCTGGTTCCCCGAGAACGCCTGGGGTTTCCAGACCGGCGATGACGGGAGTGCAACTCCAATCTGGCTCGAGAGACTTACACGGCAGGGTGCAATGCAGAATGAGCGGGGCGACGCACTATCGTTTTTCAATCTTCATCCTCGGTCAGTTTCACATCGTCACTTTGGGAAAGGGCAAAGAAGGGAAGGCCCGAGTCCGTTCCTTCGATCACGGTTCCATCACGGTTCCATCACGGCCCAATCCTTTCCCTTTACTGCAGTAACTCCCGGACGACCAGCATGGTGAGATTGATGACCACATAGTCCATCCTCACGCCGGTCATCACCACCCCGTTATGGTGCTGCTGCCCCGGGTAGGGCAGGGCTTCTATGGGGAGAATTTCGCTTCCATGAAAACTTCCATGGGCATCTGTAATCCCGGGCAGCAACTCGTCCCGTCAATCCCATACGTGTCCCCGACCCTCTCCCCGGCCAACTCCCCGGCCAGCCCCCGACCATCCCCGTTGCCCATGTGGAAGTGGTCGAAGTGAGACCCTGTCCACTTATCATCAAAGGCAGACCGCGGGAGCCCGAGGAGCGACAGACCGAGGATGAGAGGACCTGCAGACAAGGAATAGAACTGAAGAAAAAAAATGTCTCTGGTGCATTGCCGGACGAAGGGCATTGCTCGCCGGGTCGTCCACAGGTCCATGGTTTCATGCGACACCCAAAGATGCTCTCAGATCTTTTGGCTTTTAGAATACCTCTCCAGCCATGAGCTTACAGACTCAAATATTGTACGAGAATATCCTACTCTATCCACACGGTATGCCCACTATTCTGCGCTGTACGAGAATAAATACCTTTGTCAGCTACTCCAGCACTCGGATCATCTCCCATGTGGGAGGACAATAGGAAACAGCGGTTACATCGATCCCATATGGGCGGGAACTGGTGCAGTGATGCAGCTCGAGGGCCAACCAAATAACCAATCACCATGCGGTGTTTCTCCAACTAAACATACGAAGATGACCCACTCACCACTCACCAATGTTCCAAGGCCAGTGGACCCTCTGAATGTTGGACTTCCACTTTGTCAAGCTGGTTTCCATACAGGCACACCACCACCTCGACTGTCTGTCATTCGTGATCAGGACAGAATGGACACAGTATGGTTTCATGGTCAGAAAAGAAGAAAAACCAACAATGGTCATGACACACGCAAGGTACAGGCACATACTTATTGGAAGAGCTATTGATATTCCATGCCAGGCGAGCATGGCATGAGACATGTGCACCGGGGACGAGATTGTGGGGATCAATCAGGACATCAGGTACTTGTAAAGCTCTGTACGAAGGTACCGAGTGTACTACTATGTACATGTCCGCTTCTTATATACTATACTATAGTCTACAGCATCATCTCTATGGGCCCGGACGTATGATGTGTCGTACTGATATTCAGGTTTTATATCCGTGATACAAGCCCCAGATTTCGATGCTCTGAAACAAAGAGGCAAGGCTCACAATGGAAGTCTAACATGATGTCTTGATCCAGCCAGAAAGACACTCTTGACTCCGACTTTTCGGAGGGCCAGCCGCGGGCCTGGGCCAACCTCCCCATTGCGCTCGCCCTTGTCAGGGCCGCTTTGACGGGTTTCATTGGCTGATCTTTGCAGGCACTTCTGCTTTAGCTTGAAGGCGATGTTGCTGTGGGTGTGTGTGTGTGGAGAAGTCCTCCACTTGTCTCCGGGGACAAGCACTGCAGCCGGAGCCCAGACAACCACTGTGGAATGTCACCAACATGGCCAGAGTCGCACAGCTTCTCTCCAACGACAATGAAAGCGAATCGCAAGTATCGCAAACGACAAACCACCTGTGCCTTTCATTGTGGTAATGGTGCAAAGAACAGATGGTGTGCACTATCGGGCGTCTAATAGCCAACCAGTGGCACCTCTGATTCTGTATTTGGTCGTCGGATCATGTTCAATGGCGGGGAGGTTGTACGGGTCCTCCTGCCATTGAAAGAACAACCAAGACGACAGCTCCGGCCCGGCTCCTTCAGCTGTATTGTACCTTAACCTCTACGGTACATACCTTCGATACCTCGGGGCCTCCATGCACCGGCCGGGCTTCGAGGCCTGGGACGAGGATCCTCCTAGCTCAACCCAAGAAGGACCTCGAACCCCTCCGTCGTCCCGTTTGTGAGGTGGTGCATGGCATGGCATCCGTCTGCCGTCCCGTATCTTCTTTCGTCTGAAAGCTGTTGCGGCTTTCTATTTTCCATCTCTCCCCAACAACCTCGCCTCTTTTTCAACTTCCATTTTCCATCTCACCACGCTCGTTTTCGTTCTGGTTTTCCCCTCTCCTCCCCCCGGGTCCTTTGCCATCATCTCCATAGGGCTGCCCTACCTGTCCTTGATCTCCGCTGTGCATCTTGTGCTTCGGATACTAGGCACAGTACAACTACCTCTTGTAGGCTTGCATCCCGTCCGGATCTACGAATCCTGGCCTCTCGAGCTTCTCTTTTTGGCAGCCACGATACAGCCGATAGAGCACCACTCCTACCTAGGTACCGTACACTACTCAGTCGCACCTGCCCTGACCATCAAGTGGAAGTGGACTCGGACGCTTAGAAATCCACAAGCTTCCAGGTTATCGACGGTTCAAGCGGCCCCAGGGCTTTGAATATCAAGTTCAAACCAGGCGGCTGCCTCTCAGCTGGACCTCATCAGCAGCAACGACATCTCTTGACTCGGGTCGGC
The DNA here is from genome assembly GCA_009802275.1 of Neurospora sp. CHS-2018a. Lineage (NCBI taxonomy): Eukaryota > Fungi > Ascomycota > Sordariomycetes > Sordariales > Sordariaceae > Neurospora > Neurospora sp. CHS-2018a. Next base: position 63,203 of record RAKG01000040.1, read on the forward strand.
CCCAGATCCTTCAAGTGGCAAAAGCCGCACCACCAACCCCGTCACCTGCTCCCGCCTGCGGCGCTGCCCCACCATCTACAGGCCGCCGACTCGATCGAGGTACTTCTCTACAGTACTTTTACTGGACTCGGTCTCGGTGCTCAAGTCGACGGGAACTTAAACCGTGACGCACCTGTTAGAGACCTTACCATCCGACGACAACCCATCGACCCAAAAGCGTACAGCAGCGGGACAGAAGCGGCCTCGAGGGTTCACCAGAGACACGCACGCGCACACGCAGCGCGATAGTGGGCGAGTACGGCATCTCATCTACATCGTCCCGTCTCTAATATACACTCCCGCCGACCCTGTTACGCCATCACCCCGGCAGCCGTCTGCAGCTTCATACTTCTCCTCCTACCCTAACGTTACCATCTGCCTATCTCTCGGGTCTCCTTGGCCTTCTTCAGGCTCACCCTCTCTATTCAAAACATACGCTCGCTTCTTCTGCCGCCGTCCACATTCAGTTTGCCAGTTCGGTTGCAGTTTGCCGCCCACTGCGCGCAGCCGGAACCTCGACCGCAACGTCCACTTAAACCCGACCGACCACCACTCAAAATCGCCAAGGACATCTCGAGGGTCCCGAGGGTCATGATCTGGCGGCCTTGCCTCTGCCTCGTCGTCTTCTCCTCTCCTCTCTAAATCCTGTCTCTTCCTGTATGTTAGCTCCCGTCAAGCATTGCCTGGGCTCGTCGAGCTAGCATGCAGTGCCACCTTCTGACCATTCACCTGCTCTGCCTTGCCATCCCCTGACCTCCAAAAGAGGTACTCCTTGCCTCCCCACCTTGGCTACTACATCTCTTCTTCTCAACCTCATCCTTTATTATTATCTCATATCCTCCCAACTCCTCTTACTCAACCACCCTACCGACCCTCTTCTAACCCTCAGTCTTGTGCAGGCCCAATATGGATGCACTCAAGGATGGACGAGGCTTTCAGCCCAGCCTCGCCGAAGTCGTCTTTAGGAACTCCCAGCTATGCTATCCAGTCGTTCTATTATTCGCCTTCATCATTTCAGCCGGCATCCATAGCATCGTAACTTCCAAGACCGAGGAGGAAGTGGTTGCCCCAACCGTCAAGGGCCCCGGCGGCAAACCTCTACCCTTTACCAAGAGAAGGCGCGAGCATCACGACACTCAAGCACCCTTTGTTCACAACGGCGACGTGGCCAAGACCGTGTTTCAGTACCTCTCGGCTGGCCTTGTATTATCATTTGTTGCCAACGGTGCTGCTATCGCCCTTCGTGCCTTGTCAGCTCGCGGAGTGAAAGGGGAGGTGGGCGATTGGTGGTGCGATGAACAGCGCATCGTAAGTCTTTCCCACTTCCAAGTATTTGGTCCTAATGGGCCGTCAAACTATTGGCTTGATATACTTACCATTCCGCTTAAAGGTCTACGTTGCTGGGTCGGCTTTCTTCTACGTATACGTTCTCATCACTTTGTTTGACTGGGAACACAGCCCGAATATTGTTCACTTCATCACATGGGTTCTCGGCCTCGGCGGTGAAATTGTCGTCCTGCTATCATTCGCCCTCATTGTTACCGGAAGCCACTACTCCAACCTTGGCGCTCAGGACCCGATACCGAAACTCGCCAATGGCCCGGACAGTTGGGATCTTGTGGATCTTGGCATTGGTGCCATCCGTATCCTAATCATTATGATTATGGTGTTCACATACGCCGCTCTTGCGACTAGGAAGTGTATCAAGGAGAAACAGCGATACGACGAAGAAGCAAGCCACTCCGACAGTGACGAAACAAGCCCTTTGCTTGACGGAAATCACCCAAATTATCATACCGGCTCCAACAGATGCAATGATCGCAGACTTCCACGGACCGACTCTGGATTTGCGAGCGGAAATGGCGCCGGGGAAGCGGGTTGTCAACAGCGTGATGCGGAAGCGGCATTCTACCGACCTCAGAAACTCCCTCACAAGACCTGGTTCGAATACTGCCGCGGTTATTCGGTCTTCTTCCCATATCTTTGGCCAGCAAATTCTCTAAAGCTCCAGGGTATCATACTCATGTGCTTTGTTTTGGTTCTCCTCCAGCGCTTTGTCAACATTGCGGTCCCCGCTCAGATGGGCAAGGTTACGGACGCACTAGAGCCGAAGGACGGTGTTTTCACAATGCCGTGGATGCAGGTTGGACTCCTGGTACTATACAAGCTGCTTCAAGGGCCTTCTGGATTGCTTGGATCTCTTAGGTCGATCCTCTGGATTCCCGTATCGCAGCATACCTACCGAGCATTGACGACAGCTGCATTTGAGCATGTGCATTCCTTGTCACTGGATTTCCACCTTGGCAAACGCACTGGAGAGGTCCTTTCGGCCCTCAACAAGGGAGCCTCTATCAACCAGTTCCTGGAGCAGACAACTTTCCAAGTGGTTCCCATGCTTATCGACCTTTTCATAGCCATCATCTTCTTCTATGTCAAGTTCGGGCCCATGTACGCCTTGTTCGTCTCGGTTATCACCTTTTACTATTTGTTTTTGACGATCCGCATGGCGGCAACCAGGGCTGACCAGCGACGCGATATGGTCAATGCGGATAGAGAGGAAGAGGCTGTCAAGAACGATTCGATCACGTCTTACGAAACGGTTAAATACTTCAACGCCGAGAAGTACGAGTTTGCGCGCTACCGCAATGCGATCCTCAACTTCCAGGCAGCCGAGGCCAAGGTGACCTTTGGCATGAATCACATGAACATGTGCCAGTCCATGGTTTTCATGTGCGGCTTTCTTGTCATCATGATGACCTGCGCGTATCAGGTCAGCCAAGGCACACGGACCCTTGGTGAGTTTGTGTCGTTGGTCACTTATCTCGGCCAGCTACAAGGACCACTCAACTTCTTTGGTACTTTCTACCGGACCATCCAGCAAGCCATGATCTCTGGAGAGAGACTCCTCGAACTCTTCAAAATCCAGCCTTCCGTCATCGACGGCCCTGACGTCCTAGACTTGGCGCACTGCAGCGGCCATCTGAAATGGAACAACGTCGGGTTCTCGTACGACAAGCGCAGGCCTGCTCTACATGACTTGTCTTTCGAGTGCAAGCCCGGAACTACTACCGCATTTGTCGGCGAGTCTGGAGGCGGAAAGTCCACCGTTTTCCGTTTGATGTTCCGGTATTACAACTGCCATGAGGGAAGCATCCAGATGGACGGCCATGACGTGAAAGACTTGACCATCGACTCCGTCCGCCGATTCATCGGCGTTGTTCCGCAAGATACTATCCTGTTCAACGAAACCCTGATGTACAACCTGAAGTATGCGAACCCGAACGCAACAGAGGAAGATGTGTATGATGCTTGCCGGGCCGCTGCTATTCACGACCGCATCCTGAGTTTCCCGGACGGCTACGCCACCAAAGTTGGCGAGCGTGGCCTTCGCTTGAGCGGCGGTGAGAAGCAACGTGTCGCTATCGCGCGCACAATCTTGAAGAACCCGCAAATCATCATGTTGGACGAGGCCACATCGGCCTTGGATGGTGAGACGGAGCAGAAGATCCAGTCTAAGCTAATCAGCGGCAATTTTGGCGAGGGCCGTACGCTCCTGATCATTGCGTAAGTGGCCGATGTACTGACCATCACTTAATCTTTGCTAACGAAATATGCTTTGTAGGCATCGGTTGTCAACTATCACGCATGCGGATCAAATCATCGTCCTTCACGCTGGCACCATGGTCGAAAAAGGCACGCATGAAGAGCTCCTGGCTCTGGGCGGCCGCTATGCTTCCATGTGGGAGAAGCATTGCCGTGCTGAACGCGCGGCAGAGCACGCTCTAAAAGCTACTCTGAAGGCTCAGAAATTGTTGAGTCGAGCCAACCTCTCACGAGACGACGATCACTCGGATGGTTATGACAGCATGGTCTCATCCGCTATTCTGCAGACGGGGCTGAAAAGCCCAACCGTCGGTACCTCAACGCCGGACAACGAGTCAGACACCACTTCTCACAGGGGTACTAGCTCGCACTCGGATGATGACAGCAGCGCTTCAGTCAGTGGATCAGAGGGAACTCTGCATGACGAAGCTAGTGATGATTCCCATGAAGAGGACAACCACAGCAGTGCCTACGACCCGCGAACAGCGGCGATACAACCAATTGCTGGACGCAGAGACAACGGTCAACCGCTATCCGCCTCGTATGCCTCGCGTTCGAGGCTGTCTTCAAGTTACTCCTTGCCACCTAGGGTACGAGCCAGTACATGAGGTCTCCTAACGACCCACTAAACGATGCATCAGTGTTTAGCGAGAGTCTATACATCCGCGACACAGCCGCACCTAATACCTGGTCACCATGGGGCGACAAGCTGAGTCGACCTCGCTTGTCGAAGCCATGCTGAACATATTGCATGTTTTGGTTTCGTTTTCGTTCTCAGCGAAGCATCAACTGGTCCCGTGGCGGGACCGTAATAATTACCCCTCTCACATTTCCTCCTGTCTATAAAGTCTCTTCCTGTTTTCCTTTTCTTATTCAAATACGCCGCTTAACGAGAGACGCGAACCATGAGATAAGATTCCCAAGCATGGCTGGCGTTGGTGGGGATTCCTTTAATGCAATATGGGCCTTTTTTGTCCATTTACACTTGAACTTCTTGGGGGCACCTTTAGAAGAAGTTGTTGCTGTGGCCCAGTGATATACGCCCTTTCCTCATTTTATTGGCATGTCGCTTCCATTTTGTCGTGCATCGGGAACCGTGTGTCATGGTGTGTTACACTCTGGTTTGCCTTTCATACTTTGCTTTTTACGGCCCGGCATAGGACAGGGCAGGCGGGGGAGAAACGGTGAATAGAGGATGTGCATGGCGGGATAAAAAATACCCGGGGTTATCTATTACCATATAAGTGGTTTGTTAAGTGATTTCGAGTCGCGACCTTACAGCCCTTGGGAAAAGAAGGAGTTACCGGTTTGTGATGGGGGTTTCCAAAACACTCAAAGAGACACTAATTCATCCGGTCGATGGCTGATGGCCCATCGATGACAACATCTCCCTCTCCATCCTGCCCTTGCATCTGTTCTATTTCCACGCATCTCTCCTGTCTGTCTGTTCGATATGAGCGAGACTTTGTCTTCTGTTGTCTTTCGTCTATCTGTCCCTGGTCACTAAGCAATGCTTAGTATATGAGCGAGTTGTCATTGAATGTCTTTTAAAGGGCGGCCATTTGCATTATCATGTGTGTGTGGGAGGGGTGGGAGAGGGGGGGAACAAAATACCCGGAGCGATGGTGTTGGGGAATGGGTCTGGTGCTGACTGCTGAGTGATGATGGTTCACTCGGCTCGAAATAAAAGGGGATATGATTGAGAGAGAGAGGTGAATACCCAGTGAGCTTAACGTGTAGTGCGTTTGTAGTTGAAAATACTTGAGATGAACTGCTTTGAAGGAGAGGGTGTGTGTGTGTGTCATGATTGCTGGTGGATCATGCCTTGATTCATTGTGAATGCCGTACTCTTTATCTTCCCTTCAGAGAAGCAGCGGCTATGGAGAGGAAGGAAGGAAGAAGTGGAACGGATAGCTTTCCATCTGACAGAAAAAGCAACGATTTGGCCGGTACAAACTTGGAAAGTGCTGTTCGCTTCCAGCTGGCTCATGGTGCAGTTGGGTGGGTGCCTCTTGCCTCGACTCGAGACTCGTTAACTGCACATACGTCCTGGGCACTCCTTACAAGCACAACGGTTTCTACAAAGACAACCGCTGCGTTTGTAGCATACCACCTTTCGGCAAGACGAACACATCCGTTCGATGTTGGGGGCCTCGGAGTGTCATTGCGAGTTTTTGATGCGGGCCTTCTCAGAATACCAAATCGACTTCCAAACCTCCTTGTATGGTGCAACTCACGAAGGTCTACGCATGGAGCAACCATAATTTGGTGTCTCTCACGGTCACTTTCTGTGAGAGGAAAATAAATATTGGTTAGCCAACATGTCGAGTGTTTCGGAGCCGACAGTTTGCCTGTCATCCTTCTCTCATATGTCCCAACGTCGTGTTTTTGAAGCAGTCTTTGCTTCCCAACATCGACAATCCATGGCTAACATCAAACGCGGAGTTTTGCACCTCTGTGTCTTAAAGAAGCAAGAGAGAGATGATGCATATGAAATGATATGGCCTCGAGATATATAACCCTCTCTGAGAATGGTATTGGAATGTAATGTGCCTGACATCAATCGACAAATTCTCTCGAGTATACCATCAATAAGACTTCCGTTACTATCATTATCATCAACGCCGTCACAAGAACAGAAGACATCCTGCCAGGCTAGCATTCTTACGAACCCACAACCTTTAGAGACAACTACACTCACCATGTCCAGTTCCAACTCAACAACCAACAACACAACTTCCTCCTCCACCACAGGAGGCTGTAAGTGAAGTTTACCTTTTCATCAACTTTCTCCTTTTCATATATCCTCACCTCTGCACCAAACACCGTACTCACCCCCTTCCCCCTCTCCCGAACAGCATCCTCCTCCTCCTCGGGCACAGGAACAGGCACCAGTTCCTTCTCTCACAACACAGCCTCTACCACCACCACCGCCTCATACCTCACCACATCCAAACCCACAACCACACCATACAAATCCCCCTTCCCAAACAGCTCCGTCAAACCCGGGAGGGAATCCAGATTCACCGAGCACTTCGAGTACAGCGAGTGGAAGAACATGCCGAGCTTGATTGACCACAGCAAGCACTTTGAGTTGATGGCGGTGCCGATTGAGCATGAGAGGAAGGAGGCGGAGGCAAAGGAGAAGAAATCTTGGTCTTGGGATAGTGGGAGTGGTGGCGGTAAGTGAAGACAGGTCCCATGGAGTAGAGTAGGGCGGGATTTCATAGGTACATACCTACTCGTAAGTAGAACTGGGGCTGGGGGCTGGGGGCTGGGATGTGGTACTTGAAGAAGTGGAGGGAAGTAAAGACGGGGGGGTGAGGAAAGATAAAGAAAGGAAAAAGAAGAACGAAAAAAAAAAAAAAGGTAAAGATTCTAAGAACACACATTGTCTTTATTCGACTCAGTTGTGCCTGTGTACTTCTTTTGAAGATCCCGGTTCTGGGCCTAGTATCAAGTGAGCCGTCTTTCGTATGTTCTACTCATATGAAAATCCTCTCTGGTCCAGCTATCCTCCCTCTCTTTCCTCCATCATCACCACTTCTTCATCGTTGTTCCACCTCATTTCACGTTTCTTCCCTTTTTGTATGATTTCCCTCCTTCCCTGACCTTCACCACTTCACCTCCAGTCCTTATCCCCCATCGAATTCCCCGGAAATACCCTCAAAATATCCTCCAAACTAGGCGACTGCTCTGACCACCTGTCATAAGGATTACTCGTTGATGATATGCTTCTACCTCCACTCCTGCTGCTGCTGCAGCTTCCACTAGTTCGTTTGTTATACCCCGTGATATCATCCCTCAACAGACTTGTGTCCCTCTTCGGGCTCCTCTTCGTTTTTGTCTTTGTCCACGACGGTGACGAGCTAATCGGATAGCTACGACCAGAGCCAGAACTACGTGACGTGCTGGAGGAGCAGGAGGAGCGAGAGGACCGAGAGGAGGAGGAGGATCTGGAAGGTGAGGACGTTCTCTCCTTGATCTTGACAGTAAAGCTCCCCGTTTCCAAAGCTGGTGGGAAGTCGGGAGGGGGCGGAGAGCCGTCGCGGATTGGGGACATGTTTGCTTTGCTTGTTGGTCTTTGGTATTTTGGTTCTGGTTGAGGTTCAGGATCTGGTTCTTGCGGATGTCGTGGTTTGGCGTGGTCTGGTGTGGTTTGGTGTGGTTTGGCGGTCCGGTTAGGCTGGCTACCTCTAGGCCGCTGATTCCGAGGCGATGTTCGTGCTGGCCCTTCTCTGGGTGATGGACGATGTTGGCAATGCGACCGGACTTGATCTTTCGATAGCCAGTTAGTTGACAAGATTTATACAAACGTCGTGTTTTTTTGCTTATCGTGCGGTTGGCGCTTTCCTTTCCGTCTTTGGTGAATCATAGCATGTATCACCATTCCGATGCCATCTCGTCGTTCACTTCGCCGTTACCCGTTTGTGTCAAATGACGAAGTTCCTCGACAATTGCCCATCGTGTCGACTCTGTTGTTTAAGGGAGTGGGCGTCATTTGGGTGATGTATGAACGGATGCTAAAATCGATACCTAAGAAGGCCGATATATAGACGGATCAAATGGCCAGTCCGCATGGACGAATTGCCCTTGAACGTGACGATGTCATCCAAATCGGATCGTATGTGTCACTGCGATCTTGGATCAACTCGATGACTGGCCATGTGGTAATCGCTTTCTTGGAAGCCCGTATAATTGCTAATAACTCTCCACAGAAGCACGATGCGTTACGTAAACCAAGCAATCGAGCGTGGATGGTTATATAAATCCTTACGTTCGTGTTTGGTGAAGTGATCCCGTGTCCCCTTTGTTTACTTACCCCTATTTGTCCGGTGCACAACAATGTTCAAGAGGTGCCGCTCTTCAGGGGAATGGGGATGGGAGCATGATCAAGTACTAATCATTCGTATTAACTTTTTTGATGCACAGGAAATGTGCACGTATCCTTATGCGTTCCTCTCCCGCCCCTTTCTATTCCCTTTCCTGTCCCACCCTTTCCGAGACCCTTTCCAGATAGTAGTCGTATGGTGTGTGTAATTCGTTTCCATCCAGTTATAGATGATACACCTCATCGTTTCATTCCCATCTCTTCCTTTTCATATACAAACGTGATGGGAGAAAGACGTAAAAATATGCCGAGGTTGTGTGTAAGTAGATAGATATAAATGAACATCATACATCACCAGTACCCCCCATTATAGTGACTCTAATACATGCGGTAATGATAACAGAAAGATGGTCTACCTCTTGGTGGTAGAGCCATTAGCAGTAGACTTCTCCTCGGGAACATCCTCTTCCAACTCCGACTCATCATCGCTGCGGTCATCCTTGGCAACTTTATGGACGACGAAGCGGTAAGCGATGCGGATGATGAAGAACAGCCAGAAGAGGTTGAGCGCCTGAAGGGAGCCGAGCAGGGTGAGCGTGATGACGAAGGAGAGGTCGCACTTGTACTGCTGAGTCTCCCAGTTGAGCTCGTAAGGGCCGATGGTCTTGAACTCGGTGAACAGACTCCATATAATGCGCAAGTTGAGGTAGTGGCGCAGGTAGATCCACACGCACATGAAGGTGAAGTAGTAGGGGCCGGTAAGCGCGTGGTCGAGGTAGTTGAGAGTCTTGGATGTCTAGACAACGAGCAAAGTTAGCAAATGCGCCACGCTCTGACTCACGGGGTTGCTGGGCCAAGACTTACCGCCAAGAAGAAATCACTGATATCGTGGGTGATGTAGACCGCAAGACCGATGTAGGTGAAGTGGAAGCGGTAGCTCAAGCCGATCAGGGCCAAGCTGACAATGTGATGGCAGACCAACTCCTTGAAATCCTTCCGGGGCTTCTCCATTCCCAGGAGAAGCACGATGGCCTGCTGCGCCCAGTAGGCGGCCTGGAAGAGGTAGTAGAACTTGAAACAAGCCTCATGGGTCTTGTGCGGAAAGTTCTCGTACATGCCGACGGTATTGAAATACCAGACAGGGGTGCGGCTCATAACATACATGCCAACGGGTCCCATGAGTCCAAAGTAGAGGGCCGTGTACATTTGCTCCATGTACCGAGCCTGCTTTCCGCGCGACTTGAGGCCGGCCCAGCGCGCCATGGGGCGCAGAACCTCCTGCATGATGAACTCGCGGGTGAAGGACAGGACGACGGTGTAGAAGGACACAAAGGCAATATCCCAGAGACCCTTGCCGTATTGCGGGATCTCATCGGGGCTCGAGGTCGGTAGCTTGTATGAGAGGAAGATGAAGTGGTGGATCGGGTTGCTCTCGGTCGGGTTGATGGCGTAGAGAGATAGGAACGCCATCAGGATGGCCAAGGGCAAGGCCCAGGTGTGCTTGATGGCATAGTTTTTGGCGCGGCGGAGGAGGGAGCGCGCCTTGCGCCGCTTGGAGAATTTCTTGCCTGGTGCCGCGGCGACATCTTTGGAATCCTGTATGACAACTGCGGTCAGCTTCTCTTCTTGTTGCCCGTTTGTCCCTCCGTCTGTGGCCTGGTGTTCAAGATGGGGGGGTTTCTTACCTTCTGTGAGAGGGCAAGACTGGTGGCCAAGGCGGGTGCGCCAGTGTCACCGACGCGCAAGGCTTGTCCAAGGCCGCTCGACTTTCTGCGGCGACGGGCTGCGGTAGCCTCGGAGTGTAATTGGCGGTCTGCCGCCGAGCTGAGCTCCGGAAACGGTTCTGATTTTGTCGAAGGTGCCATGGTGGGCGGTGGGTGGTGGTGGTGGTGGATGGCTGGTCAGTCGGACAACCTCCGGGATGGAAGACGAAGAAGCGCAAGACTCGAGGGATTCCAAGTATCCAAAGGTCGTTGCTGCTTTTTTGTTCTCCTTCAAAGCCGCAGTCTGACTCTGACCGTCTCTTGGTTTGCGCCGAATCAAATCACGTTCAAAACGCCGAAGGAGTAGGAGTTCGCGTGCGCTCGTTCCACCGGCAGGTAAGCAAAAAAGGAGGGGCGTGACCGAATCCCGTGAAACTTGGGGGAATTAAAACAAGAATAAGAGTAAGCTGCTGCTCTGGTGCGCCCCTTTCTGGACGTCTGCGGTCTACAGCAGGTAAGCTGCAAGCAAGCAAGGCTAAACAGCACCGTGAAAGAAAGAAAAAAGTTTCTTGTGAAGAAGTTTGGAAGCAGAGCAAGAAGAGCCGTTGCAAGGGGGCAATTCCGATTTTGAAGATGGTCTTTTTCTTTTGGAGGGGGAGTGGCCTCAACAGTTGAGACGGGGGTCCAGTCCAGAGCTACACCTCTCTGAGACCTCTCCACGTATCGCTCAGCCGCGGGACGGAAGGCGGTAGGGTCGTCCTCAGCGCCCAGGATGGACTCCATACGCAGGACTAGGGGGCTGACATGACGCTAAAATGCTTCAACCGTCCCGACAACACCAAATTTCACCTGTTCGGGTGTTCCGCCGCGGCGACCCCACAGACCGCTTAATTGGACCCTTGTTTCCACCGCAGCACCGTGACCCAAACAATGCCTCGGGAGAAAGTTTGAGGTGAGAAGCCAGTGAAGAAGGGAATGGCGTGAAAGGTGAAGTGTCAACCAGTGTCAACCAGCCCGGCGTCATCCTCTGCACAAGTCGCAAAACTCCTGATTTTTCTCTTCCCTTCCCCATCAGGTTAAAACGCCAAGCTCACTCGCTATTAGTCTCGCCATAACGAACCTTCATTGGCCTATTCTGGAAAGCACACTGGAGTGTCGACGGGGATGATCAGGGGTTTTGTCACTTTTGTGTCGTCRTCCTGCTTCGGAGACCCGAGGCTGGACTGGACCACTCTCTGAACGGGAGTCTCTGCAGGTCCCGATGGGGAGTGCAACTCAAAGGGCTGCCGAGTCCGCGGAACCCTGCTGCATACTGGCTGCATGTTCAGCCACTACAAAATACGGAGCGAGATAGTGTTACCAGTCGAACGCCAGTGTAAGAGTCTCACAACTATTCTGTAGCCGATGGTTTGTTAGCAGAAAAGGGGTTCACACTTCACAAGGCATTTCAACCATTGCCAGAAGCCTTCGCCACCAGCCGCCTTAAACAACTCCATCTTTTGACATCACTCAGGCGCGTAACGAATTGGAGACAGAACCTGACAGGGCAACTTATACTTGTGAAATTTATTCATGCCTTCATAAAGGATAGGTATCCAAAATGCCAAAAAAAAATAGATGTTGGTGAACATCCGGAACAAATACATATAAATGCACATTCAGACATACAACATATAGCCTCTCCCTTTCCCCCTTCCGCGGGCCCTGAATATCCCCAGGGTGTTAATGACAATGCATAGAGCGTGATGCCTCACCCAAAACCTCCCAGCCTGAACGCCCTTTTTTTGATCCTCGCTAGACGCCAAAACAGTGCAATAACAAGTGGTATCTCCTATATAAAAACGTAGAAACAATCCCAAAAATGCCCATGGATTCCTAGATGGAAAACCGCGCCAACACACGTTAAGGAGACGGCGTTATTGTCGAGTCGCTCCTCGCCGGTTGCTTACCCAGAGCAACTGGCGACGGTGACTGCGGCTGCGATGGTGCTCTGGCTGAATCCTGCCGTGGCGGAGCTGGTATCACCGTCACAGGCAGGTGGTTATACCGGTTGTTGGTAAAAGAACCCTGAGTGACGATTGGACTAAGCCGTGGCCGTGACATTTGCGCTGGGCTCATGCTGCTGCTTGCCGCTCGTGGTGGAGGAGAAAAAGCAGTTTGTGTCGGCGTCTGGGTCTCCCCTACCGCAGTCACCGTTCCCGAAGCGTTGCTGTTCCGGCTATCTTCCCTGACCGTCCCCTCCCTTGATGAGAGATTAAGCTCTTCGTCCTCACGAAGCTGGGCGAGTGCGGCGCCTCTGCGCGGCGGCGCAGGGATAACGGTTACAGGCAAGTTGTTGGTATCCAGCGTCGGCCGGAACTTCTCGCGTAGCTTCTCTGCCTGGGTTGCTGCGAACTCCTCGACTCTAGCACGGATGTCCCAGCGAGAATTCTCGTCGCGCTGCATCTTACTGCCTCGTGGCTCCGAACGCGTCACCAAATCCCGGCTCGAAATCGCTGGGGCAAGTGCGTGCCACCTGTTTCCTGCCGATGGTGTTTCTGCCCCCACGTGGGAGTTTTGTGTTGAGCGGGCATCCTGAGTAGGCGCTGAGCCGGGACTTGTGCTCCCATAGTCTCTATGTCGACTGGAACCACGACTCTCGCTTCTCGACAAACGCCCCATATTGTGTGCCGGTGGTGGCGTCCCATACGATGTCGGTTCTGTCATGGTATTGTACCTGACAGCGTATATGGTACTCGCGGCACTAGTAGTGTCCGTCCGGCTCACTGGTGTGGCTGTCGGAGTTGGTCGTGCGGGCCATAACGGCGGTGGTAAGAACCGTGGCCTCTCGTCGTCGTTTGTAGTATCCGCCACCGGCGAACTTCCCTGGTTGGACTCGTTTCTAGAGCTGGGCTCGGTCCGGTGCTTTAATGTCAAGTTGCTAATCTTCGGCCAAACACCAAACCTCGATAGGCTTGATCCGCCGTCTTTTCCACCTCCACCACTTTCCGTATCTTGCGAATCCGAACCGCCCGAACCCTTTCTCCTCCTCTTTGGCCAAGCAGGTTCCGACTGTGATGCCTCGAGCATCTCGTCTCCATCGAATACTTCTCTTCCCAATATTCCATCCTTCTTTTCTTCCCTTTCCAATGCTTCGATTCTCTCTACCCATTCCCAGACAATGACACTAGCTGCAGCAGCCCCCACCCATCTGACGTAGTCTCCCCAGCCCGCAAAATCAGGTTTCGAAATATCGAGGATGAAGAACACAACAGGAACGAGAATGGAGACCACGGACAGGGCGGCCACGAGGATCATGTTCTTCATCAAGGGGTGGTAAAACGCGTACCGCTTCTTCATGATCGAGTAGTATAACACCCAAGCAGCATAGAGAACCCCTAGGGCGAGGGCGAACAGATAACTGAGAGCCGGCACAGCCTCGGTAAACTTGGGCCGCGTAAGGTCGGAGCCACCGTACTTGAAGCTGTTGAGTGATTGGAAAATGACGTCTAACGTGATGAGCGCAAACGCCGTCCATTTGATAATCACCTTTTCTCTCTGGCGCGGGAAAAGACGAATCAGAGTTTGCGCTTGGGCGAGCCATAGAAACGTGTTGGATATGATGCGGATGACTTTGAGTTCGGCCCCACCAAGAACATCTTCTTGTAGTTGTTTGGCGTTTTGGACCCCCCAGGAATACTGTTGCTCGGCGACGCGAAACGTAGCTGCGTTGGCGATGGTCAGTGAGATGGCGACCGAGAGGGCTGCAACTTTCTGCAACCAAGGACGTCCGCCGATACTGGTGCCCCCGCCGCCGTTTGTGAACCCCTTGCGTCCCAGAACAACCACTCCGCCATCGAGAAAGGACCTGGGTGTGATGAAGAGCATGATAACCAAGGTGTAAGCGATAATTGTCGTCGCTGCAAGAGCGTAGCATTGTGGAAATGTCGACGCAAAGAACGGGTCACGCCAGTCCGAAAAGTGGGAGTCGTCATCTGTTTTCAGTCCCATGCTGCCACTTCCAGTCCCCCCTACGCTTCCACTAGAAGCAATGATGTTGGGAACGGACCGAATGGCGAGGCCGCAGGATGGTGGTTTGAAGGTGGCCGGACCGCTGAGCGTAATGATCTCGCCATTCGGGAGTTGAAGAATGCCTCCTTCGGGGAGGTTGAAAGAAGCGCAGTTGAGAGCATTGTTGGCGGCCCCGGCGGTAGATGTCGGATCGGCCGTCGGGTCGCTGAAGAGCTGTCGCGGTTCCATGCTGGATCGGTCGCTAGTGACGGCAAAAGACCGCTGGGAATGCGCTTTGGCAATCCTTCTGCCTCCTGCTATCTATGCCTCAATCGCCATGAAGTATAATCTCTCCGGTGTCGCATCTGGCGCGCGCGCAGCGCCGGGATCGTGGTTGTGGTCGAGGCTCGTTGTTCACAGTCGTCGGGATTGATGTCGCGAATGTGGCCCTATTGCCGAAATCCAGTGTGTGTCCGTCAAGGTGTCGTTCAATTGCCCTCACAATAGCCCCTCTCCGATCTACCCCGGTTGCTTTCCTTCGGACAATTCGCGATCACTTTCCCGGCATGCAATGCGATCGCTCTTCGCGACAAGTATGATGTCGTGATAGCGAAGTAGGGCGTGAAGGTGTTCTGAAGGCCCTGAGCTTCAGAGGCTGGGCGCCGAGAAATCGTGATCGTAGGTGGCCTGGACTGCCAGAAAATAGGGATCGAGTCGCAATCGGCAAGTCAAGAGGCGAAAATTGCGTCGCGGCGTGAATCTGGCACAGCGAAGGGTGAAGAATAATTCTGGCGCTGAAGATTGACCTTCGTATGTTGCTCGGCCGGATGTGCGGACAGGAGGTTGTCGAGGTGAATGTTTCCGGTCAGGATAAGAAAGATTGGTGGTGTCTTCTGCAGTGTCTCGACAGCGTTTGGAGCTCTGTGGTTCTCTTCAGTTCGCTTCGCATTCAACGAAGCCGGGGAATTGCGGTTGGAATGGCACCTTCTTCAGGATATAGGCGCAGAATGTAGCCCTCCAACGCTCCAGTCCTGTAAAGCGGGGATACCAATACCGTGTTCCAAAACTGGATGCACTGTTCATCTCGGCTCACTCTTGCAGAGACGCGCCGCAGAGTGTTCCCAAATCAGTGGATGGGGCCGCCACTAGGATGGTGAACTATCAAGTCGGCAAGTGAGAGCTTGAGGGGAATCCGCAACTCCATCCGCACTGGAGCCGGCATCGCGAGTCCCGTGCCTCACCTTTGTCAGGCTGTGGATTTGTCCATGACGTCCTCTCAGTGGACGTGATCTTTCATGTCCCGAATACATTATTCGGTAGATCAACTCACAACTCAAGAAGACATGTTTTGGCTGAATGTGCGATCGAGGATGTCTAGAGGTAGCAAGGATGTATCGGTAGCTCGAATATGGGTGTTCCAGATTCAGTTCCCGGCCGGAGCTCGTCTCCTTAACTTTACCTTAGTCTTCCACACCTTGTCTAGTGCAGAGTCACTACTGGAATCGTCGTGGTCGAGGTACGGAACATGCCAATCTTCAGAAACCTCAGACTTCCCACGATTTGTCACCTAACGCTGGAACAAGATGGAATGATCAGTTGTCGTGATGGATGTGAGGACAGTTGGAGTACCGCTTCTTTCTACCTGTCCGTTGAGTACCTCTAAACACTGTACATAACACCTGTACTTTCTACAGTATGCCGATCGATGTGGTGTTGAAGAGAATCAAACTGAAGAGCTCAGTCCTCCTCCTTTCTATTCTTGTCTTGGCGACTCTGGTTCTTCACACTGTGTTTCTAATCGGACTCAATCCGCGAGACACACACCACTTCACAAGCAGAAATCACACACCTTTGTCAAACTCAATACGCTCACATGAACCATTTGGGAAAGCTTTAGAAATAGCTTGAATTTCTACCCCGCTCCCGGATGAGATCAGCTTTCTGGAGCTTCCACTTGTGCCCAAGGTGGAACCGCCGGCAACGAGATGCTGGCAAAGCGACGATGATCATCATGATTTGTTGTGCCGAGCATGTGGGAGAAAACACCCCTTGGTACACTTTTAGAGAACTGTAGAAGGAGCCACGACATTCTTGTCGTCAGGTCTTGCTCGACATGGTTGTATAATAGCCTGCTATCTTTCCTGAGGTTGTTTCGCTCCTCGACGGACCACACACAATGCATGTACAGTCACATGGCTCTACGGCTCTACCTAGGTGTTGGGATATATCTGCCGCCCAATGCTCTGTGAACACTTCAATATCAACACCCTGAAAAAGGCCCCGAATTATAAGGAAAAGTTGGTACCAGATCATTTCATCCCAAAGTCCAATCTCAACCTACCTCTGGGATAAAAGTTCAAGATCGGATGAAAGCAAATCTTTCTAATCGAGCTGCCAAAGCGCCATTGAGCTTGGGGCAGGATTGCTTGGCGAATGCTTGTCCCTCGTGGGAGAAGGGTCTTGGCATCCGTCCGGCCAGTCACCATCAGGCTGGAATGTTCGGGGCCACGGGGTTGAAGCTAGCGCACCGTCCCGGCGGGAACAAGGTTGCAAGCTGCCAGTCATGCACGACAGCACGTCTTGGTGATGCTGACGTGAACGAAGGCTTGCCGTCGGCACAAAGATGCCGATTCTTCTCAGAGTCCAAGGGCCAAGGTACAAGTCAGGCCGTAGCGGGCAGAGGTGGTCGGAACAACCTCAGGATAACCTCATGGCCTCAGATCAACTATAGACCAGGCCGCTTGGGGTTTTACCACCATGCCTGATGATAGAGGTATGTATTGCGTTCAAGCATGGCGAAATCCACCAAGTCCCGAAAGTAAACAGTTGAGACAAGTGCTTTTCCCGTTTGACGCGTAGATCGATGTTCCACAGACAACAAATGAAAGGCCTAGGCTTTGTCGTGACCCATTATGTTTGGTTTAAAGCAGGACCCAAAACACAAGTGTGGAAGAATGCCATCCTGGACGATATCGCCAGGGTTTTGGAGGACAGCTGCTGATGGAGGCATCACCCATCCACATTGGGTAGATCGTTTTGATATGCAACCATAAATATCAAAGTTGTCAAAGCTATCCGAATCTCTTGCGGGGCAGGTTGTGAGCTGGCCCAGCCCATGGGTAAGGGCAATGGCAATGGCTCTTGGGATGGGGATCATGAGTGGAAACGGACCGGAGGTAGGAGTCAATGTGCCCACAGTCATTCAGATGATCCATCCCCCTACACATCTTTCTCGTTCTTTCATTGGTAAGATTTCTGTCAAACAGTATTGTGTCGGGCCTATAACTAGGTCGGGAGTCAGGCACAACAGGGTAGGATGTCGCTAAGTAATATGCCCATGGCTGATGGGAGCGACCTAAAAATCTGTCCCTATAGCACATGGAGGATATCAGCACCAGTAGAGACCGGATATCAGTACACAGATTGAAGCATTCGAGACTTCATCCGCAAGGCATGCCATGTGCAAAGGGATGCCCAGTGGAAATGGTACTAGCGAGATGTACCTGATCTTGGTTGACGTCCCGGCCACGATGTTTGGGAGTTGGGACGTCAGTCCGATGGAACCCCACGAGTGGAGGGCAGGGCAACATTTAAACCGGGAAGCCCCTGGAGGCGCTGTTTCAGGTCCAAGTCCCCAGCGACTCCAGGCCTCCCAGCTGTCCGTGCTGCGCTGCAGGTGCTGACGGGGCCTGGCGCGGCGTGGCCCCAGCAACGGGAATTATTTTGATTCTCGCGCAGGTACACAGCCTTGTACTTTCCCAATCATCACTATCTTCTGGACAACAACGAACATGTGCCGTGATTACACCTTCCGCATGTTGACGACCTTTAGAAGTACAAAATACATGTAGCAAGATCTATAATACCGGTAGATACCATCGCCACCTCCTCATGGGGTTCCCATATCTTCATCGTACGCCGCAATCGGGTTTTACATCCAAAGCCTAATTTTACTCTCATCCCCAACTATCCCGGTCAGGCTAGATCCCCGTCCCATCGACACTTTTTATCTCGTTATCCTCTCCGCACAGCAGGGTACCTTACATCGATAGAGGAGCATCCGGGTTTCTTCCCCTTGGAGCCAAATCCGATTTTGTCCTAGTTTTCCAAGTTGGAAATTGTCAATCCAACAACGACTTCACTTTCCCATCCACCATTCAATACTTCTTTCATCACCGCCTCCTTTCATTACATCAGGACCAGGACCCTCTTTTTCTACCGACCCGACCACCTGCGCGACGCCCATTGTTGTACGCTTTCCGCATTTTAGCATAACGGCACTTGTTTTTTCTCTCGGTACACTACCTCAGCACCGTTTCTGCCAGGCTCGAGGCTGTCGCCTATCCGTCATCTTACTTGTTTCAGCAGTCACCCTTGTCCTTCATTTCTCGACACTCTATTTCATCCACTCGCTGGCTCTCCTTTTACGATCCGTCGCATCGGTCTTGATACAAGCTGCGACATTCTCAATCCAAGCTTGAAGCATCTGCTCCCATCCGTTCGACACCAAGCCATTGCGCAGAACCTACACATCGATTCTTTGTAGACTACTTGAGGAACCAGGTCCTAGCCGCGACGGCAGAACCAACATCCCGTATATCATTCAACAGCCTTGTGTGTTTGCAGGCGCTTGACGCGGACCGCGCGCCAGATTCGCCAGTCGTTAGACGTATAGGGCTAGAAGGGACAGTGTTAGAGATACTAGCTGCTTCATGACCGATTAAGACTGACGGTGTAACTACCCAAGTCTCCCTGTCTCATATCTTGAGCCACCCGGGCCCAAGCCACTGCTGTGAGCTTAACAGGAATCAACGTGCGACTACCTGTCGGTATTGTAGGGGCGCTTGCAGAGCCGCTTGCATCAACATGACAAGACCCGAGATTATTCGTGCCGGTATGCCCCGTTCTCTTCATCTCGCTCACACACACCCCAGTCCCCTGGTCGCAAACTGGCCAGGCCCTGGCTTCTCGTGGCTGCAAGGGCCTCGCGTTTCTTCTCAGACCTACACTCTTCTTGGATGCATACATACCTTATCCATCTTCTCTAGACACTAACTCTCCTATTCCATCCAGACACGATCGACCTCCAAGGCCGCGGCGCGCACTCTACTCAAGCCTACCATAGCTCGACATATAACCACGGACCCCCGGCTCCGCACCAGGCCGAGACCCTTCGTGAAGTTGCGGCAGAGGCGGCTGAGGAATCGATTCATAGCCCCCGAGTCTCTTGGTCCGGAGGCGAGGCTGGTGGCCTCCATCACTACGCACACGATCACGAAACAGGCATTGGCCAGGCCCACGACAACCTACAAAATCAACTGTATAACGGCGGTGGAAACAACATGGCTTCACGCTCGCACCAGGATGCCTTGGCCATTGCGCAGAATGGCGGGCATTCCGACATTGATGATGGGGACCTCGACGGCGATAACGAGATTGATGACGACGATGATGGAATGGACAAGATCTCCAGCTCGCCTTCGATAGAAGACGGTGGGTCCTCCTTTACTCTTCCACCCTTGCCGTCACACAGTTGCGATGGTCTTACCCTCCCACGAGGCTCACCCGAAAGTTCGTTGGCTTCGTCTCCAGTCAGCGACCCGAGGTCTTCTTCTCCGTACCTCAACCGTCCTGACTACTTACCTCCTGGTCGTGCGACCCAAGCCATAGGCGAGAGCTCCCCCAGCACCCTTCGTCGCCATCATCATCATGAGGGTAAGTATGGGAACTTGGACCTAACGGATGGTCCGACCCCAGGAGCCGAAGCGTACGCCTTTTTAGAGGAGGAGATGTGCGTAAGCGACAAAGAGACAACGACCGAGCCACGAGAAGAGGACTAGAACTCCCGCTGGTTGCTTTCGGAATACTCGTCTAGGCTGAATGGCAGCAAATTCAGCGCCGTTGCGTCAACGGGGAATACGTCAGGAGCGGCAGCAATTCGAAAATCAATGAAGGGTTCAGGGTCGGAAAGCGACAGTCCTAGGTTGACGGTACCATACGAGTCCGACACAGATGATGATGGCGACTTTTCACGCGTTCACGATGAAGACTTCCTCGAATCGGGCTGGGGTGGAGAGTGCTTACAAGATACAGAGGACATCGATTTTGAGTTTGTTTACGCCCTCCACACCTTTGTCGCTACTGTCGAAGGGCAAGCCAACGCGACAAAAGGCGACACCATGGTTTTGCTCGACGACAGCAACAGCTACTGGTGGCTAGTGCGCGTCGTGAAAGACAGCAGCATCGGTATGTCTTCCCCGAGTGGTCAACGAGCTTCGGTTGAAATAGTCTAATCTGATCTGTTTTGTAGGCTACCTGCCCGCCGAACATATCGAGACGCCAACAGAGAGATTGGCACGTTTGAACAAACACCGAAACATAGACGTAGGACCAACCCTCTAGTATCTTCACAAACCAGAATCTATGTGCTAACAGTGCCTAGCTATCCGCCACTATGCTTGGGGATCAAGCTGACAAGCCTCGAAACCCCATAATGTCTGCGATGAAACGAACGAAGCGAAAGACCGTCCAGTTCGCGGCTCCTACGTACGTTGATTACTCTGATATAGATTACTCTACGGAAGAAGAAGATCTAGAAGCAGAATATTTCGGTCAGCAGCAACAGGCACAGAAAACGCAGCAGTCGAATGTTCAGCAGATAGAACCCGACACAGACCCCGAGGACGAGACAGCAAAGGTTGAACCTCTAAAGCCCAGGCCACTACAAACGAAGGACAACAAGACGGGTGAAGACAGCGCAGGCCGCCCTGGAATTCGAAACAGCGAAGAAATCTTCGAGTCAAAACCGAGCGAAGGACCTAAGAAGTCCAGCGACGGAAATGTTCGGGACTCCTTCTTCAAGGACGATGTTGAAACCAAGAAGATCACCCTTACCCCTAATCTTCTCCGCGACGATACCGCCACGAGGACCTCTAGTGATTCAGTCCAGCTGAAGCAGCGTCCAAGCTTGGATAAGCTCGAGAAGGACAGCCCGACCAGCAAGGATGACAAGAAAAGGAAGGAGAAGGAGAACTCAAAGAAGCCTAGTGCAATTCGAAGCTTCTTCTCCCGAAAAGACAAGAGGAAAGGACAGGAAGATGATGAGACCCACGGAAAGTCGTCTCAGGATGCCGACGGTCACGAAAGGGAACATGAAGAGGACGAGCAGAATATTCTTTCATCGCCGGAGAGAGCACCAGCCCCGCAACGGAATCCAAGCAAGTTGCAAAAGTCACAACCCACCAATGCGAAGCCCATTGCTGGAATACTCAAGGATACCAGTATGGATGCGTCAAACTACATGTCTGCTGGAAGGATAAACAATGTCTCAAACACTCCTCCTTCTACAATGCGCCTGGTCGAACCGGAACCAAACGATATGACAGAAGGAGGCCCTCAAGAGCAAAGAGGGAATAGGGAACAGTCGCCAGAAACTTCCAGGAAGCAAGAGAGCGTGGGTCAATCTCGGGATGCCGGGGCTCAGCAGATCACTCGGGCTCAACCCCGCTCAGAGATGGATTTCGATTCTGATGAAGATGACAACACGGGTTCTGCACAACAGCCCCCAGCAACGGCCCAAGAACCCCAGAGGCAGCAAGAGCGGTCTGCACCAACTTCTCGCAACCCGTTCGCTACCGCACAGCCTGCGGCTTCTAGTGTGGCGCCGTCACATCAGCAGCACGCCGAGCGCTTGTCCGAGTCTCCTGTACATGTTTCACCTATTCAAGCCGATCACCGGACTTCGCCAACACCTCCTCTGATGGCTGACTCATCCAGCCAAGAGGATCGATCCTCACCAAGACTTACGCCGTCACCGGAATTGGTTGAGCATGAAGATGATGGAGCGGATGATAAGGACATTGCTCCTCCTTCACCAGTTTCGGCTAGTACGCCCACCTGGAATGATGCCAGTCTTCGTGCCTTCTTCGATTCGGGATCTGAGATTCGGGATATGCTTGTTGTGGTCTACGACAAGTCGGATATTGAACCTGTTGGGCCAGATCACCCAATTGCCGGCTCCTTGTTCAAAGAGCAGAATGCCAAGTTGGCAGAAATCACGACGGTAAGTTTACATGTTCACCTGACCCTGTTCAAGAGTGTGCCGTTTCTAATGTGACATTCATACAGCAACTTGACAATATGCTCGGTGACTGGCTGGCTCGCAAGCAGAGGTTGAGGGGCGCTGTTTGAACGTCTCATCCTGTTCTTGTTATTGTTCCTTAAAGACCCCGGCGAAGGCCGTCCTGCCTATCTTGAGCGTGACTGGACAGGGACTCATGCATTTACGACTCTGTATGCTCGATTCTTTCGCTTCCCTTTTTCCCTTTCCTTCTTTGTCATGCTGTCTGTTTTCTTTCCACTTATAAACGGTGGATTTTCGAAAGTGCTCAACCTTGTTCGGCCAGGCGTCTGAGAGACGGCGTCGGGGAAGGGCTGATGGGTACGCCAGGTGGATGTCACCTGTGTTCATTTAAAGAAATGGGCGACCTTGTGTAACAAGTGCCCCAACGGAAAAGAGTGTCTGCTTTGGCGGGAGTTCAGAGGATCTGCGATTCCTATATACCTTTCTCAGTATCATTATTACCATCAGTCATAACTGGCACGGATTTCCTTTGTTTTGTACACCTTTCTCTTCTTCCTCCTCCTTCTTCTTTTGGCGATGGTTTGAGACGTTGGTGGATGGATGAAGCGCTTGTCATGCGTGATGGAGGTGAAAAGTAAACTCTAGCGGTGGATCATGAAGCAGGATTCTTCGTGAAATGAACAAGTCTGCATGACCAAGCCTTGGTGCTTTGTATCTACTAGTCCAAGTGATATACCCCCCTAAGTAGTTGGAGATTCCAAATGGCTAATGGCAATGCTCACAGTTCAAGAGCCCCTCGTGAGTGCATACTAGCAGGACATGCTCCCCGAGGTCCCAATGCCCTTTCTGTTCTTTCTGTTAGTTGGACTTCCAGTGTCAGAAGTTGTGGCACAATGCCGAGTCGAGACCGAAGCTCCTTCCGTCTCGTCTGCTTGCACCTTCCGTTTGCGTTTTCTCCTGTTTCCTTCATCCCTTTCCCTCCACGCTGCTTCCCATCTCCTTCAAATTCTTGTGGTCCCCTTGAAACACATGCCGTCATACGAATTCGCCAAACGTTCAGTAAATCTTCGTCGGTTTTGTTCGAATCGTTCGCCTTTCCCATCTTCTCATCACCTGCCCGTTCTCTGGAGGGTTTTTGATCCCTATCCCGCGTATGACCTCGCCGCATTGGCCTCACAATCACATTAGCTGAGTCAATCGGCTCGTTCACGCTGGAATTCTTTTTACCCACACACTCCAGACCGCAAAAGGCCACCGGCTTTCCTTCCGCTCCTCTGATACCTGTCAAGTCTCGGATCGTGCGGCAACACACCACTCGGTGACAACTTTCTCTCTTCGGGACGTTGACTGAGGGAAGTCAGAAACGAAAGGGAAGGACTTCGAAACAGGTGAGTGATCCTTCTATGAGTTCTCTTGTGTAGCTATGGTTGGATACCGGGAGCAATCACTCGAGAGTACTAACACATTGGCAAAAAAATAGCCAGGAATTGATCGCGTCACTTGCAACCCATTCGACTTCTGCATCACCCAGCCCTCGGATTCTGCCACAACCGAGTCTTTCGTCGCCCTAGAACCTCTAGTTGAAGAAAGAACACTGACGAATTGGCAATTACAATTACCTGGACGCGAAGCTTGAACTCGACCCATTCACCGTTACCCTCTACCGGTTTATCCACAAATCAGTCACACAACAACCGCCTCGAAACTATCATCACACAACAGTCACCAATGGCAAATCCACGAGCTGCTAAGCCTCTGCAGTGGCTTGCCCTGCTCTTCATGATCCTGACGGCCTCTGCGGCTATAACGCTTGACGACATCCAACCCATTACCTCCCTGTCAATCTCTCGCAACTGCCTTCTCACCTACAGAATACCACTTCAAGGCTGCGACTCGGATGACTTTAATGGAAACAAGTGCTCTAGGAGCTGTGCGCAGGGTGTTCTCCGCATTGAGGATCTCCTCCAACTCTCTTGCCCTGACGACACCGCCCCGGCAAACTCGCTTCTTGCAATGGCATTTGGAGACCAGCTGCTCGACTTCTTGTGCCCGGATGAGCCTCAGACCATACCCACTTCTTTCACCTCCGAGGGTACAACATTGACACTCTCCTCTGTTCAGCCAGAGATGACGACTACAGCGAAGGCTTGGTCAACAGTTACCATGAGCACCTCGACAAAGGAAAAGTCTGTCGATTCGACAACGTCTGAAGGTCCCGTGCCCTCGGTGGGTGGAAAAGCGCCCAATGCCCCTGAACCGACCGTCACCTCAGAGTCAGAGCCCTCTTCCACGACGACCATGTCAGTTTCAACAACCTCAGAATCACCCCTTCACACAAGTGACGCCATGATCGGCACAACTACAAGCTCGGTCCAGACCGTTGTCGAAAA
Source organism: Neurospora sp. CHS-2018a (assembly GCA_009802275.1). NCBI lineage: Eukaryota > Fungi > Ascomycota > Sordariomycetes > Sordariales > Sordariaceae > Neurospora > Neurospora sp. CHS-2018a. The sequence continues at coordinate 87,842 of RAKG01000040.1, forward strand.
TCGTCCTATAAGGGGTGGCGGTGGGAGTCCTTTTGACCTTCCTGCTGGTGTTAGAAGTGGTCAGAGAAGGCTCTCTATGTCGGGATTTGAAGCTGCCTTCAGCACTCTGGTCCTTGGAGCGTTGTATCTATTGTTGTAGATAAGGGCCTCGAGTTATGGGAAATGGTATCGGATCGGATTTCAGTCGAGGATGGGAAGCATTAGGTGTTATCTGCAATTATGATAATGTGTAATGTTGACCAGGTTGTGTAGTCTAAGGTTATGGGATGTGAATGGAATGTACCAAGTGAAACATGGAGAGAACGAGAAGGGCATCTCCCCATTCTATGCTTTGAAAAATGCAGGATGTATCAGTCGGAGGAAGACCTCGAAAAGTAGCACCTGCCCCCTTTTACACGTAATGAAATGTAGGCGGTAGTTACAGTACGGTTGCTGAACATACGGTAAAGACTTGAAGGAGATAAGAGAAATCGAACACGATACATGTGAGGTCAGTGCCCTTGTCTTTGAAATTACGACTTCGTAGCCCAGTCAAGAGATATTTGGTATACATCGAACCCTCTCAACGCCAGATAAACATTACAATCAGAATAGTCCTCCAACGCCTCCCAATGACCCTAAACCTTTTGCACCGTCATCTCCCGCAACAACAGAAAACATACCCATTACACTTCATCACATTATAATCACGAATCACGACCTCTTAGCCCCAACACCCATCTCCTCCCCCCCAAACTCCTCCCACTCATCCAACCCCGACCAACCTCCTCCTCCCCCAGCAGAACTATACGTCCCAACACCCATCTTCCTCCCCACCAAAATCCCCAGCGCCGTCAACCCGCTCGCTACTAAAAACCACCTTTCAAAAAACTGATCTACAAACAACGGTTCTAACGCGCTCTCCAGCGCATCCCCCACTAACCTCCCCACCTCCCTGGGCAAATTACTCCGCAACAACAGCGCCGAGCTGATCACGTACGTGGCCGCGATCTGGGCCGTCAGCAGGGCCAGGTTGGCCTGCGCTTGGTACAGTAGACCTGGCATCCACTTGGCGAAGATGCGGAAGGTGACGATGACGGAGTTAGCGGATCCTAGCAGGATCACACCCGAGAGGAAAAAGGAGATTTGTCGTGCCCAGGCGACTTGGTCGAATTTGGGATCCCAATATTTGGCGAGGAGGGAGAGGAAGCGGTTTATAGGGTCGGTGGAGGAGAATGTACTCCCCGTAGAACCACCCCCTGAGGGGGAGGTGCTGGAGGAAAAGAAGAGGAGGGAGAGGAAGGAGTAATGGTTTCGGCGGAGGGTGGTTAAAGTTGTGGCGAGCACGCGATAGATGCAGTAGAGGCTGAAGATGTAGGAGGGTAAGGAGAGGAGACGGCCGAGAGGGGTGCCGTCGCGGGCGTGCGCGGCTTGCCGAGACCGTAAAATGGAGAGCGAGGAGGAGAGGTTGGATTCCATTGTTTCGAGCCCGGAGATTTCCATTTGAAGGGACTTGATCTCGGCTGCTTCTGCTGATGAGCCGGTGGCTATGCCCTTGAGAGAGCCGAGCATTTTGCCGACTAGAGTACTGCTGCCGTTGCCGTTGCCGTTGCCCATAGTGTTGTGGCTGGAAGCTTCGGCCCGCCGGGCTAGTTTGTCCTGGAGAGAGCGCAGACGGTGTCGCTTGGTGGCTAGCATCTCGCTCGCCGCGTTCAGCCCAGCTTGCTTACGCGCAATATCTATGTCATTAATTGGTCGCTTGCGGAAGGCCCGGTTGTCGGCGAAGGTGTGCCAGGGGCTCGAGACGCTGGCGAAGCCGGAGAGCAAAGCCATGAGCAGGATGCCGATCACGCCGATGCGCTCGAGGCACGCGCGGGCGAGCCTACCGCCCACGAGAACGTCGCCTACCGACTCGGCTTTGGCCTCGGCCCGTCCGATGGTCAGCGCGGTGCTGTCGAACCCGGCCCCGTCGCTGCTGGCTATCCCCCAGAGGTACTCGGTCCCGTCGGGCCGGGGCACCGCCTTGCCCAGGGACCAGAAAAGGAAGAGCCAGGCGCCGAAACCGAGGAGTTGCAGAGTCCAGGCAATACGTGGTACGCGCCCCTTGGCTGTGCGCTGGAAGGTGGTCAGGCTGGACACGACAGATTGGAGCTCGAGGAACGGTATGAGGACCACGAGCATGAAGAGGAGCGTCGGCACCGTGAACCGCAGGGCGACGGCGCGGGCGTGGGCACTGACGAGGTCCGAGATCTCGGCCAGGATGAGCTCTCCGAGCACGGCGGCCAGGCCTATTGTGGCGGAGAACGTCATGGCGGCTACTCGGCGGCGCATCGATCGGGCCCCGCGCTCGGCGTGCGCTTGTTGGAGACTCGGAGGTGCCGAGGGTGGCAGGTAGTGGCCTTCGCCATCGTCGCGGTCGTCTTGTACGCGGGAGAGCTTTGGGAATACCTTGCTGGCGACTACCGAGCTGACTATGGCAAAGGTAGCGATGAATGGCGAAAGGGAGAACAGGGTGCCGATGGGCGAGGCCGGGATAGGCGCTCCGCAGGAGTCGACGCCGCAGGACATTGGAACTGCGATTCTGTATGTACGGATGGTGATGTTGGGATTGTAAACTTCAAGACGTAGTTGGGCGCTTGTCGCAAAATCCCTCTCTCTTTATCTTCCTCCTCTTCTTCGCCCGCCAGATGTTGTCTCGATCGTCTTTATGAGAAAGTAGCCGTAGTCGCAAAGCGGATCCAGAGGTCGATGCCAGGCTCGGTCGGCATCGTGTGTTTGTGTGCTTCAGCTTGTTTTGCAATTTAGTCGTCGAGGTCTAGGCCGGAGTTGAAGATATGTTTTGTCGGCCCCTCGAGTCTCGCTACTCGTCGGGTTGGTTTAGGATAAGCAGTATCCTCCGCTGTGTTGAGGTTGGTCGATAGGTTAACGGTGTACGGAAGTGTGCATGTGGTGAGGTGGTTTGCTGTGACGTTTAAAAGGGATCCATAGATGACGAATTACCTACAGGTACATACGCTAAAACGCAGCCAGGCACCACCCCAGTTTTCCCCGGCTTCAAAATGAGACAGCGGGGTGCACCCCCTATTTGCGGTTCTTTGCACGCCTGCAAAAGGCACCGCTTACAGCTTGTATCTTTCCCCACACCCCCACCGTTGAACGGCAATTGGAGTCTCTCCACGAGCAGTGCGCCCCCACATCAAGATCAGATCTCATTTTCCATGACATTGGATACACGTGCTTCCGTTTCATGTTGGAGATCATCACGGGCAAAGAGTAAGAGGTTTCTTTGCAAGGCAGGGGACAAGTGGTGAAGATTGTGTGGAGATTTATTTTGGCTAAGCTGATGATTACTCGGCAAAAGCTCTGTGGCCTCTGCCCATTATCACTACTATAATTCCAAAGACACTGTCCAGGTCCAAAACAATAGCTGGTCGAGGGCTCAGCACTTTCCTTTTCCTTATACTGCGGCTCCATGCAGTCTAGGAACATATCTCTGACTCTTAACGGTCTGGTATAGCAAAGGGGACCTGTTCCCATGCTCACTGCTGTTGTAAACATCACTGAAAGAAGGCCACCTGACCACCTTTAGTGCCTTTGATAACGATACTGGCTGATTTATGCTGAATGCCTGGCATGCGCCGAAATAATACCGTAGTCAAAATCCAGCACCGCTGCAAACTGGGTTGGTATCATCTGGGAAGACCCCCCCTTGTTCGTATCTCAGTTATCCTCTGTAGCTTCCTTCATGGTTCGAATAAACCAGTCCTCATTGTTTGGTCTTGTCGCTTGTTCGCCCCAGGGTATCGTCCTCCTCATCCTCGTCGTCCGAATCCCTTGATTTCCCTGACTGCCCTGACTTGAGAAGGGCAGCGGCTTCTCCTACTTCCATAGCGTGGAGTCGCTTCTTCTGTTCTCTTTCAAGTGCCAGTTTCTTCCGTCCGTCTGCTGCTAGCAGTTGGTCGCCCGAAACCGCCTCAATCTCGTACTCATCTTCCTCTTCGCCCGTATCTTCGTCGCCACTTTCGTTCGCTTGCGTCGTCCGCGATAGAGAAACGGAGCTCGTCCCGGCTGCTGTGGGCGAAGGAGCGGAGGGTGGAGATGTTCGTCGGTAGCGAGGCTTGTTAGGCTCGTACGGCTTGATGGTCGGATCGAATGCTGCTGGCAACCCAATCGCGGCAGCCACTCGGTGTGCCTCCTCGTCTGGAGAAATATTCTTTTCCATCTCGTAAAGACTGCTTGCGTCACTGTCGGCCTCGTGTTTTCCGTCGTTGTATGCCAGCATGGCAGCGTAGCTCTGTCGATTCGGATCGTGGATACGTTTCTCCTTCTTTTTGAGTCGCTTGTCGTCTGGTCGAACAACGACCACGGGGACAGGGCTGTACTGGAGGCAGTATTTCGAGAAGGAGTTGCGCGTGTTCATCAGGCCCTGGATTCCGCCAAGTGACCTGCCTTTTGTGCCGACAACAAGCATCGAGGGCTGGTGGAGATGAAGCTACATTTATGCTCGTCTGTCAGTAAAAGAAAGACGGACCGGGCCAGCGGTCAGAAAGAAGACGTACCAATTTCTGGAAAGTAGAATGCAGTTTTCCAACTGCCCACTCGAGAATAATGCTGATAGCCCTATTCTGCTCGTTCTTGGATTGAATGGTCTGCAACAGCTTCCTTGCTTCCTCTTGGTAGGATTTCTCCCCTGGACGGATGGGATTCTCAATAACGCGCACACACACTACCTGGTCTCCATCATCGACCATGTTGTTTAGCAGCCAGACCAGCGCATAATCGGAATAGGCATGCTCGTCCACACCCACCATAAAGGTACGAGACCTTCGAGATGGCTGGTACCCCTGATGTTTGACATGGAGAGTAAAGGAGGACGTGTTGTTCTTGGTCGAATCGCCGGCGGGTAGGTTGTCAAAACCAACGTGTTGTCGGAACCTGGGGGCCGAATTGGAATTTTTTGTTAGCGACGACATGACACCAAAAGCGACGGCGACTCTGCAGGTGGCAAGCTGAAGTGTAAGAGGATGGGATGTGTCGCAAGTGGAATTAGAAGCAAATTGTGCGTGATGGCATCAAAAGAGACAGAGAAGAAGTAACGACTGCAGATGGGTAATGTAGTAGCAGATTGGCCGTGTGCAATCCCGAACTTGTCGGAAGTTCAAAAGATCAAAAATGATGCCGGGAACAATGCGTGAATGATCGAAAGGGGAAGCAGAGCATCATGACGGGATGCGCAATGTGGATGTGCAGATTGGAAGGGTCTCGACTGCCCGTCATCCCCCACCAGAGCACCCGACTGCATGCGCAAAATTCCCACGAGACACCGCCCATCGCCCGGCCCAGAGCTCCCCCAAAGAGCCCAGAGGAGGGGTCACGGAGGGAGCCCCCTTGGCCGCCCTTGGCACCCGTAGAGGTACTGGAAACGGTAACCTCGACCGGCGCCCGAGCAGAGCCCGGTGGGGTAGCGGGGTGCAAGCTAAGCGGACTGCTGGCGAATGGGGTCTTCTGATGGAGGGATGAGGCCAGAACGACGCCGGGCCTGAGCCTGAGCTTTTTTTTGGCGTGATGCGGGTCCAGTTCCCGCGAGAGAACGGACTCGATGGAGGCTCATCAGCCAGTGCACTGCTCAGTTGTCTGGGCTGTTGATGTAATCCCGCACTGCGCTCTCCAATGGCACCACAATCGTCATGATTCGAGGTCTGTTTCCCCCAGCCCACGCAAACAAGACGACGATCCCCAATGCGGCGCAACATGTCGACTGCATGAGACTGCACCTGTCGGGCTCGTTTTGTTGCGCTTGTGACATAATCCAATGCTGCCACGACAAATGACTCTTTTCGAAGTACGGCCAACTGGAGCGCCGATTGTCCATCGCTGAAAAGGGGAGACGGCCATGACAGGCAGGGTCCGCGAGATGGGGGAGGCCATGGGGCAAGCTTTTCCGGCGACGGACCGTGGGAAAAAAGCTTAAAATCACGCCAGGGATGGAGAACGAGTCAAGCACAGGCTATCCCCGTTAGAAAAAGGCACCACTGGGGCCGCACATCGAACGGGTTTGGGCGGGGCGGGTGATACAGATGGATATATATGGTGCGGGTTTGGGCGTGGGAAAGACCAGAAACAAACAACTTTCCGAGAAAGAACTTACCTCACGGGGGAAGGTGATGACGCTCGCAGCCGTCTGTTGTCGGTCTTTCGGGGCTTGCCTTGCGGCAGTGCGGGATGGCGCGGAGCCTGGAAGGATATGGATACGGTGGAGGATTTTCTAGATCCGACAGGAGGGCGGTCGCTGCTGCTTCCGCCGCTCTGTGACGTCCGCCGAGACTCATCCTGAAAGCTATCGGCCAGGGAAAGAGGGGAGACGATGCTGACGCGCCTCGAGGCGCTGGTTCCGCTGGTAGGAGAAGTGGTTGCTGCTCGGTAATCGACCGCGGGGGTCGGGTTTTCGGAGTCGCTGGAATGGGCCTTTGGTTGCGGCGAGAAATAGTCCTTGGGCTTCGAAGAGTTCTGGGTCCTAGGTGACACATCCGAGTCGGGGCTCTTCACGGCCGAGGGTGAGGATATCAGCTCCACCATGTCGGGGAGGCTCTTTGCCATCGCGGTGATGGTGCTGGTGGGGGGCACGATGATAGGGTTAAGGGATAACGAGTCCAAAGCCTATTATCCGGGCAACTGATCGGCCTCGAGGGGAGGCCAGCAAGGGTTATCTGGCTTCAACCAGCATCAGAGGTGGGCAAGGGATCGCGAGATGCTCGGGAGAAGCTGGCGTGAAGGGTCCGTTCACGCAGCTTCTAGGCGATAGGGGTTGGAAACAACGCCGTCAGCGTGGGGTCTAGCGAGTATATACGGCCGGATCGTGAACAAGGGAGGGAAGATGAAAGGTTGCGATTTGAGGAAACTCGCAAGTGCTGGAAGTGATGACGATGATGTTTGCCTGGACTGGGTGGCGCGCGGATAGTTGGCAAGGCTGAAGGGCTGTTGCTATAAAAATGTGAAGAGTCGTCGCGGCAGGAGGAGATGAGTCGAAGTGTCCACGTCCAGGTGGGTTATCGGGAGGAGGTCCTGATATCGGATGGAATCTCGCCTGAAGATTTTAGGTATGGAATGCGCAGGGGTACCTTAGGTTGTACGAGCAGACCAGCTCTGCCCGTAATGAGGTCTGCGGTAAGGTAGATTGCGGCTATCTTGATAGTAAAGATACCTAGCTCCCTGGGTGTCGAGGTGGTTCGAGGTAGAGGTGAAAGACGGGACGAAGGCGGGATGGGAGATGGAAGGTGCCAGTGCCGGCCGGGGGGTGTAGGTGTAGAAGTAGGTAGATGTAGAGGTAGGTATGTGTGTGAGTAGTGCGTGCGTGCATGTATGTGTGTGTGTTTTAGGTACCGTGTGAGCGTGTCTGGCTATAGCGTCATCTGTCGAATCCAAGCTTTCAAGGGAACCAAGGGCTCTGCATTCCGCTGCTTGGCGTTGCTCTGTTGCTGGCCCGAGACTGTGGCAGAGACGGATTCAGAAACCAACACACGTCAGGCTACCTCTCTCTATGCAAAATGCCCCTGGGAGAAAACTTGGAACGGAAGCGTGCCTTTGGGCGAGACAAGCCCCGAGCGTGGTTGGCAACACCAGTGATTTAAATATCATCGCCCAAGCTGGAGTCGAGCTTCCCCAGTGGCCCAGGCTCCTTGTGACTGGAGCGACTGGAGTCCATTCGGCTGTCTCATGCTTCGATTTTTCTCCTTTTGTCTTGGCGACCCTTTCGAGTGGGCTTTGGTGGGTAAAGTCTGGCAGGTACCGTCCACTCTGCAAGGGAACGAGCCGCGGCGGACACTGACCGGATCCTCTCACTGCTTTGTCGGACTGGAGCAAACTGTGGATGGACTGCCTGTGGACTGTTGACTGGTGACAGCTACCAACGTAGGGCCGCCTCTGCTGCCTGCCAAGTGCCTACAGCTTCCTACGGGCTACGGCCGGTCCTACGCTACTCCTACTACGAATAGCTCCCTTTTTTAGTCGGTCTGCACCAAATTGCTTCCTTTCCCGCGCCTCGTGCTCGGTATTGAGCAGTACGATTGCAACCTCCCCACTGCCCTATCAGGCTAACGATTTCTGGAATCCTTACTCCGTCTTTTTCTCCTTTCCGCCAGTGGTCTCGATGTCGGGTGTTGACATGTTCGATTGCCGACCATTGTAGCGGAGAGATTCACTTACAAAAGGTCTCTTTTCCCCAGGTTCTCACGGTCCAGACATACGACTTTCCTCTTACTCATCCCCTGGTCCCGTCTGCCGTCCGGGGAATGTCTTAACGACGACGTCGGCTCACGGCGAGACACGACAGGCCAAGCTTTCTCTGTGATCCAAGAAACTAGTGCTTGGCAGTGCCAACCACGGCATGAACCTGTGATAGCCCGCCTCGCCTTGGTGTTACCGGTGACCTCAAGATGGGTGGCCGTCTTACGGTCGAGGGAAGGTTTGGGCATTCACCTCGCCCAGGGCCCCAGACTATCGACCCTCCTCCGGCAGACGCCTAGGCTACAGGGTCACAGAATGCGCATGGAACATTGAGTGGTAGTATTCCGACTGAACACCCATTCACCAACAGTAACAGACACACTTTCCCAAGCACCGTGACACAGTCTTCTTCCCTTCTACAAGCAGGTTTCCTCGCTCTTCCACCAGCGTCCAGCCCATCGATACCGTTCAGGTCCCAAGATGAGATCGTCAACCTCACAAAGAAAAAAAACCCTGGCACAGCCCTTGAGAGCCCGTACAAAAGGGGCAACGACGAGGTTTCGGCACCTGTCCGCCAAGTCGCTAATCAGTGGGGTATCGCTGCCCGTATCCTGCCCGTCTGCTGTGAGTAAGCTGAGAGCGGTCAACCGCAGCAATGCACCGGCCGGCTTTGTAGGGAAGCCTTGCCTGGGGAAGCCCTGTCAATGGAGTGATTGGAGGGCCTGGAACCTGGAACGACGCTTTGAGATGCTGAAGGAATATCACGGAAGGATGTGCCCGATGGGAGATGGGAGGGGGATTGTCCAGTGAAGATTGTCAAAGACGGCCGCTGCCGGAATCCTACCAAAGGCCGCAGATCAATTGGTGAGTCCTGCATTGGATGTTACATCTTGAGTTGAACTACGTCTCATTCCGAGGAGATGAATTAGATAATACGTAGGGAAGTAGGACGAATGACGGTGGTACAAAGACCTATCTACACACCGTACAAGGCCCATATCACATGCAGATAGAGAGACCATGGAATGTCGGCTTGGCTATAGATATGTTACACGATACATGCTGGACATTTCCTACCGCTACAAGATTAAGATCGTCCAACCACACACTCAATAGACTGCTCATATGTAAAGAAATCGATTACTCACTCGTCCGAGTACTCACATTAAGCCTATCCCATAAGAAGAGACACATACATAGGGCAACACCATAAACAGCCCCAAAGAGGTCCTACACAAAGACTTCGTGCATGCTTAGTCTTCCTCGCTTTTCATATTTCGTTGTCACCATGAGCTTGTGTCACCATAACTACCGAGCAAGAAATGTGCCAGCGAGTATAGGTAGAGGTAATCTCCAAGCCGACAAGTCGGCTCGGCAGACAATGATATATCACATACATACCTAGAGGTAGAGTACCAAGAGTGCCTACACTCCTGCTCTTGAAGGTCTTGACTGCCTGGGTATATTCATGTAAAAATTGGCCAGAACAGCGAACCTCCACGATAGGTAGGCAACTAGATATGAAAGGTCACGAAAAATCAGTCTTTCTCAGCTTTCCTTTGTTACAAGGATTGATATCCGCTGTCACTACGGAAGAAAGTCGACCTACACCATTCACCTACCTTCCGTCGTATACTCCAACGTTGACCTCTTCTTCGTCTTCATCATCGTAAAATTTCCAGAAGTCGGACCGAGAGTTGTGATCCAGTATCCACCTCGTCTTCATTAAAGTCGAACGGAGAGGCTCCGGGAGGCCTCCCGTCGTTCAAAACGCAAGCCAAGCATCCATGGATATGTGCTGTAATGTACGATGGACGGTTAAGGGTGTCGTCGGAGGCTGTCAAGTTGCGTTAGCTTGGGCTCGGCAACAGGGTCAGTGGGTGTGTCATCGGGTTTTGCGGCCTTGGCGATATCTTTTTCCTACGTCTTGTCAAATGGTGCCGTGGTTACCGTCTTGGATATGCAGATACTATCGATCTCAGCCCTGCTGTTAATGTCGTATCATTTGGTTGTCTTCTTGTTCTTGATCTTGTCTCGGCCATGGAAAGAGCCTCTTGATCCCTCAACCACGAACTCTACTCGGAGGCCTCCGGCACTGGTCAAACGAACGTTTTTCTCCTCCGGATGTTTCAATCCAAGGTTAGATGTAAAGATGGTAAGGTAACAACTGATCGAACGGACCCTTCTCCTGGTCTTTTGTAGCTAAGGTACCTCTCTAGATGGTATAGAAAACAGCCATGAACAACTCTCGCGCTGGCAAAATAACAAGTGAACCCTTTCTAAATATCGCTTTGTTTTTCCTACCCCATTGTGTTAACGTACGTACTAACTGGTCATGTAGTAAAGTACGCATTTCCAAACTGCGTATCAACACCCCCAATAGACCGATGTGGGTGCAACAAGAGGAGCTAACCTGCGCGGCGTGCCAGCCGCGGCGGTGATTGCGGTATCTATGCGGTTCCATCTTTGACTCTCCACAGGCCCTACCCGAGATAGAGCCTGGTTCGATGTTGGGGGAAATACCGTCTTGACCTTTTGGCAGGACTGGTACCCTTTCCTGAGGCCAGGTCCCAGCACAGCACCCTTCCATTTCCATGGACAGTTCCTGATTCTCTCCTCTTGTTGCCAGATGGATTGCTTTTGTGTTTGCCGACCTCCCACCCTCCCTGAGATTCTCCTTGGAATAGACCAATCCCATTGACGCCTAATGCAAATGCTGCTGACAAAGACCTGCGTAGCCCCTGATACTCCCGCCAATTACAAAAATGACAAAGACGATGAGAAAGAGACGAAGCTCCGCCCCAGCAGCGCATTCCCGTCCCAGCAGCGCTTAGAAACCCATTCAAGCATAGGTGCGCGAAAGGTTGCGGAGGTACCAGTCAACCAACTTACGGCCGACCTTGGCCTCGGAGATGTGGATGAGGTCCTGCAGAATACTGTTAGCACTGAAGTCACACTTGCCAGTCTCCGACACGGTTTTCACCGCGCCAGCACGGGGATTACTTACACCCTGGAGAGCATAGTCAAGATCGCTGACGTTAACAAGCTCACCCTCCAGAAGGCCACCGTCGGTCCAGCGCAGCTGCTTGGTGCGCTGCTTGTTGACCATGAGCCAGCCACGGAGCTCCTCAGGCTTGACCTCGAGGAAGCCGGCGAGCTTCTTGAGGTCCATGGTGGTGTACAGGCGGAGGTAAGACTTGATGGTGGGGTTGAACATGTTGGTCTTGACCTCGTCCATGAAGACGGAAAGGTGGTGCTCGATGGGGTCGATGTTGGCCTCGGGCTCGTCGAAGTTGGGGGGAACGGGGGAGATGAACTTGGGGCAGGCGGTGCGGAAGAGCTCCTCGTAGATGGGGAGGGCCTCGGGGCCACCGCGCTGGAGCTTGAGGAGCTGGTCGCCGTACTTCTCGCGGAGGGCGGTGTGGATGGTGTCATCCAGACGGGTGGGCTGGAAGGCAACGCAGATGGCGATGAGGGCGTACATCTGGTCGTTCTTCTTGGTGATGGAGTCGTACTGGGCGTTCTTCTGGAAGTTCTTGGTGCGAGAAACGTAGACCAGGATGTGGCTGAACATGCGGATGGCATCGGCGTAGCGGCGCATCATCATGTAGGAGAAACCGACATAGTAGTAGGTGGTGAAGTGGGCAGCCATGACGCGGGCGAACATGGCCTTCTTGTTGAGCTCGATGTCGTCGAGGGTCTTGAGGGCGAGGCTGAAGTCACCGAGGAGGGTGTGGACGCGGAGCAGACCGATGATGGAGAAGTATCCAAGCATCTTGTAGAGGTTCTTGGAACCATACTCGCCGGCGACGGCCGCGGGATCCTCGTTGCGCTTCATGGCGGCCAACTGCTCGGTGATCTGCGACTTCTGGATCAGGGAGTAGAGGACGTTGAGGACGCTGTAGCAGCCCCAGGTGTTGGGGTTCTCGCGGAGCATGGTGATCTCCTCCTCATTGTTACCTTGGCGGGCGATACGAGCTCTGTACGAAGAGAACGAGTTGAACTGGTAGATGAACTCATCGATGACATCCCAAGCCCAGTAGTACTAATAAGAGGAAGAACATGTGTCAGCACAAGGCCATCCCATGAAACCATGACCCGAGGGTATCAATTATCATGACGCAAGCGGAGGTAGACTAACGGAAGGGGGCTCGAGGTCGACGGGGCCCTCGGAGTTCAAGATGAAGTGGAACAAGCTGCAGTAGGAATCGTAGCTCGAGAACTTGACCTCAAGACCGGCGGAGTAGTCAAGGGGCTGGGCGGCAGCGGCGAGGCGCGACTGGATGTCGTCGGTCTGGGCGGCGAGGGAGAGCTGGGTGGACTCGGCATCATCCTCCTCATACTGGACCTGCTCCTTGTAGTCGTTGACGAGGGCCTCCTCCTCGACGTCCGAATCGGGGTCGATGGCGCGGGCGGGCGCTTGCGCTTGCTGGAAGGCGCTCATGATGGGCTATAATGGAAGAGAGGAGGACTCGGGAAAGGATAATCCGACGTCGCGTCCGGGTCGAGAAGAGATCACTACGGGGTCGGGGGTCCGGAGTGGTGGTGGTGTGGGTGAGGTCGGTGGTGTCTCTGTGGTCGCGAAGAGTGGCCCGAAGCGAATCGACAGGACTTTGCTTGGCGGGGCTCAATTTTTTGCAGTGTGGCCCGCCGTGGGCTTCTTTCACCCAGTTTGCTAGCATTGTGAGGGGCGGGGCCCGCGCTAGGTCGCTTCCATATCCGTTGGGAATTTTGATGGAAAAGCGGAGTGTATGCAGTTTTAGGGTTTGGCCTGCTACTGTCTGACGGACAAGGAAGCGCCAAGCATATGCCTATATCGATAGCTTGCTCGATTTGAACGATTAAAGGATATCTAATTCAACTATCAAGCTCGCGATGGAATAGCAGGTCAGACAGGTGGCAGGCAGTGAGGGGCAACTGGAAGCAGTCCATCAAGGTTGATGTCCAATCCGATGCCATCAATCATTGCGCTCTTCAGTTTGCATTCAGAATGAATCATCCAACGTCAACTTTTTAAAGTCAAGCACCGCCCAGCGATCATTGTCGGCGAGAGGTAGCATACGCATGTGTATCTCGGATTCATGATTGAAATCACGGACATAACTTAACAACTAGCGTCGAATCTTGCAGAAAATATATATGGTTCTTCTTCAATTAAAGTGCATCTTGGCTCAGGTTCTCTTCCAGGTTGTCCGGCTCCAGCTTTTCTTCCCTTGACTTCTTAAAGTTGCCCCGCCAAAAAGTTGCCTAGATCAACTTTCAAGACGCCTCCATTTCTTTGCCCATACCCATATTAATCAGCGATAACTTCAACCACATCTATCCGGCTCACTCAATCACAACCACAACACCTTAACCACTAACTGCACTCACGGCAGGCCCGACATCAAACAGAAATACCATCTACCCAAAAGAAGCTTGTCGATTGTGAATTATCATCATGCCCGTTGTTCAGCCAGAAAAGCTGGCCAAGCTCCAGCAAAATGCTGACGACGTGAGGAATGTAAGTTGAGCTGCATGTGATATGCATCCTTGTGTAAATTTCAACAAGGCTTCGAGGACACCAAGCTAACAAAAAAACCTACAGATTTGTATCCTGGCCCACGTTGTAAGTATTTCTTTTAACCAGACAACAAGTCTGGCGCCCGTCTTGCTGTTGTTACAAAGACTTACACTTCATCTTCTAGGACCATGGAAAAACATCACTCACAGATGCCCTTCTCGCCACCAATGGCATCATCTCGCCAAAACTCGCCGGCAAGATCCGCTATCTCGATTCCCGACCAGATGAACAGCAAAGAGGCATCACCATGGAGTCTTCGGCCATCTCACTATACTTCTCCATGCTGAGGAGGTCGGCTCCTGATGCTACTCCCGAGGCCAAGGAGTACCTAATCAACCTGATCGACTCTCCCGGACATATCGATTTCAGCAGCGAAGTGTCCACGGCTTCTCGTCTTTGTGATGGTGCCGTTGTTTTGGTTGATGCTGTCGAAGGCGTCTGCAGTCAGACAGTAACCGTTTTGCGCCAAGCATGGACCGAGAAGCTCAAGCCACTACTTGTTATCAACAAGATCGACCGCTTGGTTACCGAGTTGAAGATGACCCCGGGCGAGGCTTATATCCACCTCAGCAAAATTCTCGAGCAAGTCAACGCTGTTCTTGGAAGCTTCTTCCAAGGTGAGCGCATGGAAGAGGATCTTAACTGGCGTGACCGGATGGAGGAAAGAGTGGCTGCCGCTGCGGCCAAGGAGGCTCAAATAGCTGCCGGTCAGCCCGACTCCGGTGAGCTTCAGTTCCAGGAAAAGGACGACGAGGAGCTCTATTTTGCGCCAGAGAAGAACAACGTCATTTTCGGCAGCGCCATCGATGGTTGGGCTTTTACTGTTCGTCAGTTTGCCGGCATGTACGAGAAGAAGCTCGGTATCAAGCGCGGCTTGCTGGAAAAGGTTCTATGGGGCAACTTCTACATGGATCCCAAGACCAAAAAGGTACTTGGACCTAAGCATCTCAAGGGCAGGCCTCTGAAGCCCATCTTTGTCCAGTTGGTGTTGGAGCCAATTTGGGCTGTTTATCAGGCCACGGTTGGCGGTGACTCCGGCAAGGGCGATCCTGCTCTTCTGGAGAAGATCACCAAGTCTTTGAATCTCACTGTGCCGCCTCACATCCTCCGTTCCCGGGATCCCAAGCTTCTCCTTACCACGGTGTTTGCTTCCTGGTTGCCCCTTTCTACAGCCTTGCTTGTGTCAGTGGTGGAGTCATTGCCTTCGCCGAAAGCAGCTCAGGCGGACCGTCTCCCAGATCTTCTGGCAAGCGTACCCGGCGCGGACCATATCGATCCCAAGGTCAAAGATGCGATGGTCTCATTCAAAAAGGGCCCGTCTGATCCCATGGTTGCATACGTCAGCAAGATGGTATCCGTCCCCGAAAGCGAACTGCCGGAAAACAAGCGCCGCGGACCGCTTAGCCCTGAAGAGGCTCGCGAGCTTGCGAGAAAGAAGCGTGCCGAAGCCATCCGTGCTCAAGGAGGTGCTGATGGTGACCCCGACATGAACGATCTTGCCAACGCCTTCACCAGCACTTCCCTGATCGACAACGCCGTACCGGAACTCGAGGAGAAGCCGGTCGAAGCGGAGCATCTCATCGGTTTCGCCCGCATCTACTCGGGCACTCTGTCCGTTGGTGACGAGATCTACGTCCTACCTCCCAAGTTCTCCCCGGCGGATCCCTACGCCCAACCCGTCCCGAAGAAGGTGACGGTTACCGCCCTTTACATGCTCATGGGTCGCAATCTCGAGGCCCTTCCCTCCGTCCCAGCTGGTGTTGTGTTCGGTATTCGCGGTCTGGAAGGCAGCGGACTTCTCAAGTCCGGAACTCTCTGCAGCCAGCTCGAGGGCTCGGTCAACTTGGCTGGTATCGCCAACCTGGCTGGCCGTCCCATTGTCCGTGTCGCTCTTGAGCCTGTCAACCCCTATGACCTGGACAAGATGATTCAGGGTCTTCACCTCCTCGTCCAGAGCGATCCCTGCGCCGAGTATGAGCACTTCTCCAGCGGCGAGCACGTCCTCTCTACCGCCGGTGAATTGCATCTCGAACGCTGCCTGACGGATCTGCGTGAGCGGTTTGCGCGGTGCGAGATCCAGGCCGGTGCACCCATCGTGCCGTACCGGGAGACGATCGTCCGTGCCGAAGAGATGCGGCCTCCTGTCAACAAGGAGCTCGGTCGTGGCGTGGTTGTAGGCGTTACGAGCTCCAAGCAAGTGACGGTAACCCTGCGAGTCAGGCCGCTCCCGGCTCCCGTCACTGAATTCCTCCTGAAGAACGCCGCCGGCATCAAGCGGCTGTACACAGATCGCAAGGCGGCTGGTGTCGAGGACGGCGCCGAGTCGCCCTCTGTAGAGGCCACCTTGGAGAACGGCACCCCGTCGGACGTCAAAATCGAAGAAGACGAGGAAGTCTCCCAAGCCATCACCACCCTCACGCCCGAGGAGCTCAAGAAGCAGCTCGAGGCTCAGCTCGAGGGCATCAAAGACAAGGAGGTCTGGAAGGACGTGATCGACCGCATCGCCTCCTTCGGCCCCAAGAGAACGGGCGCCAACATCCTCGTCGACGCCACCCAGGGCCAGCTTTTCAGCAAGGCCTTCTCGGCCGACAAGATCCGCAACCAGGCGCCCACGGGCGACGAGAAGCTGCATCCCGCCCACTTCAGCGATAAGATCATGTACGGCTTCCAGCTGGCCACGCAGCAAGGTCCGCTCTGCAACGAGCCCGTGCAGGGCATCGCCGTCTTCGTGGAGGATGTTCTTGTGGCACAGACGGAGGACGACGAAGCCTCCTCGGCCCGTGACAGGATCGGTCGCTTGACGGGCGAGGTGATCAAGACGGTGCAGCAGTCGATCCACAAGGGATTCCTGGACTGGTCGCCGCGGTTGATGTTGGCTATGTACTCGTGCGAGATTCAAGCAAGCAGTAAGTTTTCTTTCTTCATCATTTTGTCCCCCACACCCTACACTATGTAATCATACTAACACCCCAAAAGCCGAAGTCCTAGGCCGCGTTTACGACGTGCTCACCCGCCGCCGCGGCCGCGTGCAGTCGGAAGCCATGAACGAAGGCACGCCCTTCTTCACCATCCAGGCCCTTCTGCCCGTGGCCGAGTCGTTCGGGTTCGCCGACGACATGCGCAAGCGCACTTCGGGCGCCGCGCAGCCGCAGCTCATCTTTACCGGGTACGAGATCCTGGACGAGGATCCCTTCTGGGTGCCCTTCACTGAGGACGATCTGGAAGACCTGGGCGAGTTTGGCGACAGGGAGAATGTGGCCAAGAGGTATATGGATAGTGTGCGCAGGAGAAAGGGATTGTTGGTGGAGGGACGGAATGTGGCTACTAATGCGGAGAAGCAGAAGACTTTGAAGAGGTAGACGGAAATGGAGGAGATGGATGGATGAATGTAGCTGTTGTGTGTTAGGTTCAGTATTTGAGCCGTAGGGTCATTATTGGCATCTCTATGGCGTATAAAAGAATGTTTGAGTTGTTAAGCATATGTGTCATTCATCATAGGCTTGTTACAAACCGAAAGGGGCATTGTTTCTTCGTCTTGGTCCGTGTGACCGTGCCTTGTTCCGTGATATATCGACACGGCTTTTCCGGCAAATTTTGGTTGTTAGAAAGCATGCGAATATGTGCTACATATTTTCGTATTCCCCAGTGCGGTCGATTTAGCGGATGGGTACCTAGCTCGGTCAACAATGAACGAGACTCCTCCAACCCTCATTCTACCAAATTGAACAGTCACCATGGAACATTCCTTCTGTCAAATCTGCAGATCAACAGAATCTCGATATCCTTCTTTCCTCCCTTCCTTGCTTCTAGATAACCAACTCTTCCTCGTCTTTTCTTTTCCCACAACACAAACGGCCGATCGCCTGGGGAAGAAAACGGGAGAAGAATGACCACGTTCTACTTCTACTTCCACTTCCAGGAAAAGGTTCTAGAACCCGATCTTGCCCGTTCGCTGCGATGAGCGGATGAGTTGGCATGTGTAACTTTAGGTATTCATACTCGGCCCGAGAGTGGTCTTACGTTCAAACGTTTGATTCCCCTGCAAGAAGGAACAATATTCCTATTCTCACGGAATATTTCCCCGCGCGCAATGGATGGTTGTTGTCGACGACGTCAGCCAAGGAAATCTCACTAGCTCATTGCATGCTTTCTTTACATTAGTCTCCTTTTATAGTGATGCATGATCGAGACACCATTCACCAAACATCTGGGCAGCCGAGCAGCCGGGCAAGGCAAGGCAAAGTAAGGCGCAGCATAGCCACACTAGCACAGGTGAACCGCGGGAGGATGTCTAGGCAAACCTGAAAAAAATAAAAACAAAAAAATACTTACTACGCTGGGAAACCGCTTGGTGAAAACCCAGATGCCCGCTTGGGATAGATATGCTCGCTATGGGTTAGTACACTCGCTATGGGTTAATATGTTCGCTAGAGGTTAGAATGTTCGCTGAGGATAAGGATGTTCGCTGAGGATAAGTATATTCGCTATGGATAGGTACGCTAAGGTGAACTCACCATAGGAGAGTGCCCAGGACTTGCCCTAGGAGAGTGCCCAGGACTTGCCCAGGCAGCTCTCCCATAGCGTTGGGAGAAAAACCCCGAAAAGTTGCCCTCGACCAGAATCGAACAGGTGACGTTGCGGTTGTGAACCTAAGGTAGGAGCCACTCAGCCACTAACCACGACGGGACATTGGTACCCACTTAGCACAGACGCTAAGCCTATATAGGCATCTACGAATTTTTCCACAACTGTTGGATGAACGGTCGTAGGGCTTGCTACCTGACATTGCTGTTTCATCTTATCGACGAGTTCACAAGGCGATAAGAAGGCTCTCAGCTCGGTCTAACATTGTTCTTTTTTTCACTTTCTTTCTTTCTTTCTGTCTGCCTGGGTTCGGCTTCGGCATGGCATGGCATGGAATTGGCATGACATGCAGATGATGGTGCATGACTTCGGTGGCTCGATACGCTTGCGGAAATGCAACATGGCGTTTCATGAACTCTGATTCGGTGGGAGGGGTTTGTTTGAAGAATCGAGGAGGCTGGAGGAAGACAAGAACGGGTGGTTTTAGTGGAGGGGGAGCGCTTGGAGGGGTAGGTAGGCTGGTAAGCTGGTAGCTAGGTAGGTAGGAGGTAGAGTGGAGGTAGCATAATTGTAGGTGCGGCGTAAGATGGGAGACCTGAATTGTGGAATTGCATGGACGGGCTGAGCTAGGCGTTGTCATTGTTGTTTTCCGAGTACGAAGATCGAGGGGTTAAAGATGGATGTTGATGACTTGCATCTGTTTTTGTTCACAGGAAAACAAGAAAAGATGGACCTGAAAGATGATGGTGGGTTGATCTGCTTTGTCTGGACCATGGTGATTCGCGGAGATCTCCCGAGCATGATCTTTACCAGCCATCAACCGACAGTGCTGTGTGTGGATAAAAGTAAACAAGAACTGCAGTTTGAGAGTTAAGAGGGGATCTTCGAGTGGGCAAGAGTGGTCAGATATAGTCTCTGAAACTATAAAACTGACCAAGATGTTTGTTGTTGTTATGTAAGCCGTATAAGTCGGCAAGCTCCTGCGTCGTCCCAGGTAAAGTGTCTCTACTGCCTTTTTAACCAACGATGCCCTGACTAGAAATAGGATACATATGCATGGAAGAAGATGGCATGTTTTGATCAAGTTTGATATCTCTTGTTCCACCAACCGCATGGCCATCCATGGATGGATTGGTTGTTGACGCAACTGCGACCTTTAAGTCCTTACCCAGTGTGCATCTGACAGACATCCAATCAGACGCTCCAATCGCTCTGTGTAGAGGGATGGCTGCTGGCTGCTTGCTGCATGGGAGATGTCGCAAGCTGTGTTCATGCTGGGTGCATCAGGAACAAAGAAGGCAAGGCAGGAAGGTTCCGAAGCTACGGTTACGGGCATCACTTTGTTGATCGATGTTGCTGAGTGAGGTGCTAAAGATGAGACTTGAAAGAGATAAGACAGGAAGCAAGAGAGAGGCACCGCACGAGGGATAAAAAGACAAGATTGGTCCGAATTAGACGCGGAGGTGCAATGGCGGGCAGGCGGGGTAAACGTTCTGTTTCAAAGCAAGGAACGGGGGTGAAGGAGGCCTGGGGCGCTAGGCGGTTCCGGTTTGTGGGCGTGGGTGGGCTTGTGGGCTCTCTCAAAGTTTCTCAAAGCTCTTATCCCAGGCTGAGACACCGCCATCAGGGCCAAGACTATGCAAGGAGGAGAAGAGGAAGGAGGGGGATTCATGGCTTGGACCTTCCTACCTCTAGTGAACCATGGCGGCATAGTCTGAGGCTCTCTCCCTTCCAGTTCATCGGATCAGTCCTCTTCCTCCTGAGACATTCTTTTCCCTTGGGTTCGTCGCTCACAATTCCACGAATATCAAGGCGCTGGAAACCGAAGACTGCTTACCGTGCTGTGCTTCCACTTATCGTCCCTCTGCTGGGACCCGGACTCTGGCCGGAGCAAGTTGACGGGAGGACCTAAGAGTGGGGACGCTGCTGTGGGGCGCATCGGGATCTGACACTAAAAGCGGGCGTTGCTCTGGATACGACGAGAAACAGGCGCCAAACAGCCGCACGCCAGGCCGTCCTCGTCCGTGCTCTGCCCGTCGCAAACACTGAAAAACAGCCAGTGGAGTGGGCTGAGTGGTTGGTGGTTGGTTGTGGTTGGACCGGGATCCTGTCAAGTAATACCTCTGCTATGTACACCACCTACGTACGTACCTGAAAAGTACCTGAAGAGTCTCAGCTTCGAACCTGGATTCAAAGCAAAAAAGTGCATCTTGGACGGGCAGAACGGCTCACAGTCAAGAGACTCGGCCACAATCCGTCATTTCCTCAAGTTGTTCCTGGGACTATTCACCACCTTGTCACCACTTCCTTCTTTCCGCCATCTCTCTCCCTCCCTTCCAACTTTCTTTCTTCTCATCACCTCATCCTCACCCACTGTCGCTTTGTGCGCATTCCTTTTTGCTTCTTCCTGCGACCTCATCCAACGTCGCCCGTTCTTCCTTTCCACCTTCATGAAATATTTGTGTGCCTCTTGATTTGAGCGCATCGCATATACTTTCGCGACCCGACTTCTGCGGTGGAATCTCCCGTCGACTCGACTCGTGTAAACCCAGCCGCCCGCCGTGTAGTTCTAGGCCTCACAGCTGCAGACCAGAAGCAAGTCCCAGCTGCACGTCATAACTCGCCCATACTTTAGGCCTCTCGCTGCAGCCAGATATCACCTTATTGGCACGCCCCGCGCCTGAACTAGCGACCACGTTCTGTTCGACACGACGCATCACGACGACGACAACCTCACCGTCGTTCACCTGCACCATACCCATCATTCCGCCCACACTCGTTATACCATATCCAAGAGAGTAAAAAGTCCACCCAACATGGATACCAGCTACCTGGCGCAGCAGGTCAACACCATTATCGGCCAGCTGCATGGCTTATTTGACGAGATCGGTGTTGCCCACAATGATCGCGAGCATAGAGAGGCCGAGGTGAGCAAAACATGCGAAGGCGACAATTGCGCACAAGGCGCGGTGAGCACCGGCTAACCCGTTCTCGCAAAAGCTCTTTGCAGCCCTATCCGAGGCGCTGCAGAATCAAGTGCGCCGTGTGACAAACGAGAAGCAGGAGATGATTGAGGAGGCACAGAGAATCATCACAACAATCCGGCAAATGGAGGTGGCCATGGATGACACCAAGAAGGCCCGCCGGTCACTTGAAGACGATGGACTCAAGATCACATACCCACTCATCCAATGCATCCAGGGTCTCCAAGAAAAGCACAGCCAGGTAGCCAGGGCGCACAGAGAGCGGTACGAGGAGATCAAGAGTACGTTTTCCGCCAGCTCTTCTCGCGAAAATCCCCAACTTGTACTGACATTGTGGCAGAATTGGCGCAAGCACTTGAATCGTATTCTCTACACCTGGAACCAGGCTTTGTCAGGCTCGAACTACCACCCACCGGACCCGATCAACCTGTATCAACAACTTTCGACTTGACCGACTCATATGTACAGAAGCTGGACGAGGAGTTTACCAGAGTCTTTGAGGAGTATACTCGACGAGTCGCAGCCGTAAAGTCTGTGGCAGAAGAGATTATTCAGCTATGGGCTGAGCTTGGGACACCGCAAGCGCAAACGGATGGTGCTATAGTCAAGTACTACCGGGATGCGCCAGAACAGCTGGGTCTTCACCAAGTAGACATCGAACGACTCCGAGCCAAGAAGGACAAGCTGGCCGATGAGAAGCAGAGCCGAGAAAACCGCCTGACCAACCTCAAGGCAACAGTTGGGGAACTCTGGGAAAAGCTTGGGGTGGACGAGAGTGCGCGCAAGGCCTTCCTTAACAGCAACCGTGGCTGCGGTATGCGACAAATCAACGAGTTTGAGGATGAGCTGGCGCGCTTGAACGAGCTTAAGTGCCAGAACATGCACATTTTCATTGAGGATGCTCGCGTCAAGCTCCAAGGGCTGTGGGATGCTCTGTATTACTCGGAGGATGAGATGCTCGAGTTCACCCCAGCCTTCTCTGACGTCTACAGCGACGCTCTGCTGGAGGCACACGAGCGCGAAATCGCTCGTCTGGAGACCCTGAAAGAGCAACGAGCTCCGTTGCTGTCTCTTATTGACAAGTACAAGAGTCTTGTTGCTGACCGTGAGGAACTGGCGGCTTCTAGCCAGGATGCCTCACGCTTGTTGATGAAGGGACAGAAGGGCGAGAGACGCGATCCTGGCAAGCTCCTTCGGGAAGAGAAAATGAGGAAGCGCATTGCGAAGGAGCTGCCCAAGGTTACGGTGGATCTCCGCAAGGCTTTGGAGCAGTGGGAGGAGGAATATGGCCGGCCATTCCTGGTTCACGGAGAACGGTTCCTCGATTCCATTGAGGAGGAAGACCCCAAGGCCGGGCTTGGGACGAGCAGACCCAAGACCCCCGGAGTATCTGCTTCGGCAGCCAAGCCCAGAGAAAGGGCCGCCACTTTGAGCCGTGCTAACAGTGCCCACGCATTGAGGGGACAACCACCAAAGAGCCCTACCAAGACACCAAGCGCTAGCACCTCGACACTCCCGGCAAGGAGCGCGACTGTGAATGGGAAGTCCGGCAGTCCCACCCGTCTCCCAGCTCGAGCGCCCCTTTCCAACCTTACTTTTATTAACAGCGCTCCCGCTGACCGCATCACTGGTCGGCCGGAGTCGAGGGTGGATGGGACGGGAACGCTCCGGGGCGCTCCATTGTTGAGAGCCCCACCACCCAAGATGCGTTCTCTCCTGCCACCTCCGGACCTCGAGAAGCCGAACAACCCTTACAACGGTGCCAATCTTAGGTCGAGCATCACCCTTGTTCGGGAAGTTGAGGCAGAAGACATGTACGATGATAGGGGCTCGTCCAGGTCCTCCACTCGACCTGGCCACTCCAACTCCATCTCATCGCACACATCCCGCACTTCACATTCCTCTTTGACTTCCTACACCGCATCACAGTCATCGTTCAAGCAACTGCCACAAGCACCACCTCCTCCTGTGCGCCAAATTGCCGACCGCGAATCTGCAGGCTCGGCAGTATCGGAGTCAGAGAACTGGCAGACGTACGAGGACGGTTCAGATCTTGAGGAAGAGGCTGGGAATCTATACCTGCATAAGGTGCGGGGGGCTCGCAGTCTGGGAGGCTTCAGACGGTCGACGCCGGATGATTCACGACCTCAGTCGCATGCTAGCCAACATAGCCAGTCACAACATGGGTTTGGCCAGCTTCAGCAAGCGGCGCAAATACGAGCAATGAAGCAGAACGGACTGCAACCACCGGCGCATGCAGGCCGTGTCGCCTTGGTGGATGCGGATGGGGATAGGATTATGGGTGGGCAAAGCGAGTGGGCTGATGAGGATGGGTATTCTCATTACCATTGAATATAGGGGTTGGGATACGGCATCGGTAGGCTGGCTTTGGATGGATTCTCTGTTTTCTTATTATTCTGTGGCTTTCGATTCCCATTCTGTTTTTACTTTTTCATTCTTGTCGTTCATATGGTGCTTGCTTCTTTCTCTTCTCTTGTCTCATTTACTTTTTCCTGCATTTACCTGGGTTTTGTGGTTTTCCAGCGGTTGGCGGGATGAAGTATGGATCAAAAGGCGGTTTTCAGCCACATAGCATGCCATGTACAGAAGGTAGCATGAAGTGATGAGTGGAAGGAAATGGAAGGCGTTCAAGGGATTTGTCTCTGGACATTTTCTTTCAATCACTGCCCGTATATCAAAAAGGTTCCCGTCATCGAAAGCTCTTTCAGCGGTTCCGCCTTGCCGGGCAAGCGAGAACAAACAGATTTGCAAGATCTCAGATACAACAATGTGTCACTTGATAACACCGAATTGTCTCTTCGTCCGATGTTTTCGAAAAATGTAGTGTGCACCACACGTGGCTATGTAAGCTTAACATTCACACCCGTTAAACAACAATAGGCGTGGTGGCAGAGTGGTCTAATGCGCAAGACTAGAAATCTTGTTCCTTCGGGAGCGTCTGTTCGAATCAGGCCCACGTCGCACGATGACCATCAGAAACTTCTTTTTTTGCACTTTTTTTTTCTTTCGAAAATTTCCACCTGTGTTAATGTGCTATGACCTCCATCTCGAGGTAGGAACTTGGGGATCGTTATAGGGCGTAGCTTCGCTGCTGCCTCTGTGCGGCTATGCAGGGGCGCCCCGGATTCCCACTGTTACATCAGACGGACCCTGCTGAAACCGCCTGGCCCATAGCGGGTTAGAGCTGACACCTGGGACTGGCGGGATGTGCCCCTGACACTTGACACCTGATAACCTCCCGAACCGTACCTCAACATTCTTTTTGCTGGAAGAGACCACTCGTGACGATCCTATTCGCGAACATCAGACCAAATCAGCAAAGGATTTCAGAAAAAGGTCTCTTGTGTGGCTGATCGAATGACTGGTTGGGTACCTCTGACAGCTTTTACGAAAAAAAGAACACCATAACAAAAGCAGTCTCGCGTCGAACACGACACGAAAGTGACTGAAAGCTGAAGTGAAAGTGCCAAAACGTGCCTGCCAATCATCGGGATCGCTTCCAGGGGTACCTCTGCTTGGAGCCTCTCTTGCGGACTCGCTTGCTGTTGCATGTTGTCATCCATCACGGCAGCTCATCACTCCCAAGTCCGTCCGTCATCACTCAGCTGCACGTCAAAATAGTCCGAGTTTCCACTTGGACCGGCCGGGGTCCCGAACAAACGAACGGCCTAACAATCGCTTAACGAACCTAGAATCCATCCACAACCCATCTATCTCTCCTATGTTCTCGGGGATAATGTCTAGGTAAAAAGACAAGACCCACGTTACCAAACGCAGACCGCAGATCCAGTCCGGGTTCTGCTACTTCTGCTTTTGGCACTTTGCTGTCACGCCGTGGAGGGGACCCGATACTTTCCACAGTCCCGTCAGCAGCAAGTTAAAGACTCCGTCCGGCTGTTAACAACACCAACACCAACCCCAAGTCTCCAACTTCATGCCCGCCTCAGTAGCTTCCAGCGATGGCCGTGGTCCTGCCAGCTCAGCCTCGTCCCTGACAGGGGCATCTGCGAATCCCGCTACTTCCGGTCTTGCTGCGGCTCTCAAGGGCGCAACATTAGCCTTTCAACATCAGCAGAAGACGGCGGCTAAAGGCAGCGATACCGCCGTTTCACGGACTCTTGGGAGTTCACGGGTACCGACCCCAGGGACACCCGTCTCGGCAGCAACCTCTAGGACAGTTGGTGGCAGCAACGGGGCACTTCTGGCGGCCACCCTCGCTGCTAGAGAACACTCACCTCCAACCACCTCGAAGAACGAAACATCGCGGGTGGTTACCTCAACGTCATCTTCAAGTGTTGGATCAGCGGGCAGGACGAACAGGCAGGAACCGCATGGCCAGGCCACCGGCGGGAGCTCGCAACAACAACAACAACAACAACAACAACAACAACAACAACAACAACAACATGTCGAAGCTCGGGCAAACGATCATGCGCCAAGCAAACGGCCAGCGATGCGCTCGAGGAGGCCATCCCTAGCTTCTCTATCTAGCCAAGCAGTCAACAACTCTTACTCTCATCCTCCTACTCCAACAACCTCAAAGCCTGGTTCTGAACCTAAATCGGCTTCTTGGATCGCTGCAACTCTGGCCGCCAGTAGGTCCGGTACGCCATCACCAAGCCCGTCACTGAGCTCGGCAAATCCACAAACGCATCCGGTTCTTTCTCAGCAACATGTCCGATCAGGCCGGACACGCAGTTCAAGTGTAGCGACCTTTGACACACCTTCTCCTCCCGCACTTGATTCTCAGCATCTGGATACAGCATCCATTCCACCCACAACGTCCTTGGTCGCTATGTTCGACGGTAAACAGGAAGAGGCGGAACCTGCTAAGAAGAAGAAGAAGCCTCGTCCGGCATCAAAAACAGAATATCACCAAACATTAACGTCGCCGTCTCCTACACCATCGGAAAGCCCCAGCATAGAAAAGCAGCGTGGAACTGGTGGAGAGCCTGCTGTTGCATCAGGGAAGACGAAGCTTGTCCCAAAACCGAAACCTAAGCCAAGAAGGGATATTTCACTCAGCACCGTGGAATCGATAGCAAGCTCGACTGGGGCCATGGGGCGCGAGGGCGATTCTGGTAGTCAGGGACAAGATGAGACACGGAACCGTAATGGAGATGTCCGTGGCAAAGCTAGCAGAGAGGGAGGTAAAGTCACGGAAACGGGAGCAAAGGATATAGTATCCGAGGGAACGAGTGGGCGAAAGAGTCAGCAGAAGGCTCCTGCAACGCCCCGAACCGTGCAGTCGAAGCAAGGGGTAGAAGTTCCTACGGACAAACGACCATCAACGCCGCCTGTTCCTCAGCACGCCCAAATATCCGAGACAAAAATTATCTCCCCACAGCCCAGAAGAGTCGTTTCGACACCGCGACTTGAATGTTCTCCGACTGTCCCAAAAACTTCCAAACCCGTTACCAGCCCGAGACCTGACAACAAGCCAACCATCAGGAAAAGTTCTCGGGTTGTCTCATCGAGCATGGACCAGTCTCAGACAACCCGACAAAGCGCTGAGACCAGTCTCGGGGAGCGCCGTTTGTCTCAAAACTCTACGTCGTCCGACGAAACCTTTGTCTCAGCCTCCTCTAGCCCATCTCCACGAGCTCAGTCTCCGGCCAAGGAACTGGAGAGAGTTCGCCCTCGACTGGACAGGGCCAATACCGGCACCTCATCCAGGGCGTCCCGGGTGAGTACCCCGGCGTCTGTGCGGTCCCCGATATCACAAACCCGACCATCACCCGTTTTGCGTCCGGGAACCGGGCTACACAGTTACAGCACTGGGGCCAGCCCAACTCCCGAGATGAGCCTTGACTCCCTTACGAATGCCATGATAGCAAGCAACCTCGCGTCATCACGTCTCGCAGCACTCACCCAAACGTCCTTGGATTCACCGGGTCTTCCACCCGTTCCCCCTCCCCGCCGTGGCCATCGTCATCACCACCTCCCTCATCCTCACCTCCGCCACCACACCCAGAGCCCTCCTCACGCCAGTCCCTTGATACCACAACGCACTGCCGACAGCCTGCCACTCAGAACAGGAACCAGCCGCCAGACAGAGCATACGCAGCCAACCAGCCTCCTCAAGACCCTCCGCGCGCCTCGCTCTCTCTCGGACGACGAGGACTTGCGCCTGCAAACGCACCGCCACCGCAAGAAACACCTAGGCGGCAAAAAACATGCGCACAACGAAGGAGCCCGCCGGCGCTGGCGCGACGAGATGACAATCCGTCAGCGACGGCGGTACGAAGCCGTCTGGGCCAGCAACCGGGGTCTCTTCCTGCGACCGGGCTTCGCATTCGAGCACCCGGAGAACTGGCAGCCGCTCCCGCCGCCGGACGACTCGCTGCGGCAGGTCGATCTATCGCGGGCGTGGGAAGGCCCCGAGGCGGATCTGGTGGTGAACGTCGTGGTTAGGGATATCTGGAGTCGGAGCCGTCTGCCGGTGGACGAGCTGGCGGAGGTCTGGGAGCTCGTGGACCGACGCAAGTGCGGGGCGCTGGATAAGCAGGAGTTTGTGGTGGGCATGTGGTTGATTGATCAGAGGTTGAGGGGGAGAAAGATACCGACGGTGGTCGGGGAGGGCGTGTGGGAGAGCGCGAGTGATCGGGTCATGAGTGTTAATGTGAAGGCGCCCAAGGCGCATCATAAGGGGAGGACGAAGGGGCATTTGAAGGGGGCGTTTTAGGAAGACTCCTTCGGCTTGGACGTGCCGGTGGCGTGGTAGAAACTAGAAAGCGTTGACCTGGACATATTGGGATATAGAGTAGATTATTTAATACTTATTAATCATATCATATCTTCTGGTTCGTCTCGTTTAGATACCTTTTACCTTGCGATGTAGGCACGCTTGTTGGTGCGAGATGGGAGGTCGTGATGAACGTTGTTCAGGAGTCTGTCAACAAACCTGCCAGGTGTCTTTACCAATTTCGGCCTGGCGACAGCTGCAAGCTTCACACCTTTATTCGGCTGCACTTCTACAGCCGTCATCCCTACAAGTGCCATCCACTGACAGGAACAGGGGTTCCGGGCAACCTCCACACTGCCCCGCGGACCGAGGCACATCACAAAGATCAGATAACTGTGTGTGCGCGGCCTGGAGACAGTGGTGAAACTGAAAGCAATCTGGGGAAATGGAACGTTTCTCTGGTTCATGATTATACGAACCATTGTGTCTGCGTAAGCTGACTTGTTGGAATTGACACAAACACAGGTGTATGGATATGAGTAAGGACCTGTTGAACCGTGAGACTGGGTCATCAAATAAAGACGGAAAACGTGGTGTTGGAGACTCCGTCCAAACATGTTGGAGAAGCACGACGTTCCCCTCTTCGTCCCTTTTCGTCCTACTCGCCTCGGTCCCCTCCCGTACACTACCTTGACACTTTGACAACCTAGCTCCCCACATCTTACGGACCGAGCATCGGCACATCGACCACCGACCCCAGACCATCATAACCATTTTCATCTCTTTTTATCTTCTTGAGTCCAGACTCGATCTCTTGGGAGGGACTCAAGCGAGCTTTGTTGACATAACCCATATCAATTTCTCCGCAGTTTATACACGTGGGAGCTTCCAGTCAACCGAGTGATTTCCTGTGACTTTGTTTCTTCCTTTTCCAATTCCACCGTCTCTCTCCAACAACATCTTGAACATTTGGCGTATCTCCAACCAACTGTCACCACCACACCAACCACCAGCACCCCGAAACCAATAATCATAATGTCCGACTCAGCACCCGCCGTCGCCGAACCCGTCGCGCCCGTCGCCGACCTTCCCTCCGGCGAACCTATCCCCCCTCCCTCCGCCGCCGCCGCCCTCGAGCCCATCACCTCCACCTCCATCGACGAAAAGAAGAAGAAGAACCCGGCCGCGCTGACCAAGGCCCTCTACGCCTCCGACGCATTCCTCGCCCGGCTCAACAAGTGCCTGTCCACCCCCACGGGCATCGACACCGTCCTCCTCCTGCTCTGCTACACCTCCAAGTTCTCCGCCTCCATCCTCGGCGTGCTCTCGCGCTCCATCCTCCAGCGGTCTTTGCGCGAGTGGCTCGCTGTCATCGCCGGTTCCGTGCCCCAGGGCGCGACCACGACCACGGTCGTGCTAGACTCTAAGACCGCAGCGGCCGTCGCCCCCGCCGCCGCTCGCGCCCTCGTCCACGCCAAGCGCCTCAATGCTCTTTCTACACTGCTGAGCGAGGCCCGCACCATGACCCGCCTCTGGGCTTTGGTGGGGATGTACTTCTGGGGTAAGGGGATCTTCGCCAAAGCGGTAGCTGTTTGGCGGGCGAAGCGCAACCTTTCTTCCCTCTCCTCCTCGGAAAAGGAGCAAGAACAGTCCCTCCCCTCAACAACCGAAACAGCCATCTCCCTCCTGCAATTCTCCCTCTGCGTCGCGCTCCAAGTTCTCGAAAACGGCGCCTACCTTTCCTCCAAGGGCGTGCTTGGTTGGCAACCCGCGCGCATCGGCAAGGCGTACCTGTGGTCAGCTAGATTCTGGGCGGCGTATGTCGGGATTGAGATTGGACGGTTGTTGGCGCTGGAGCCGAAGGAAAGACGGAAGGAGGATAGTTGGAGAGGGAATCTGGCGAAGAACTTGGCGTGGGCGCCGTTGACGGTGCATTGGAGTAGTGAGAAGGGGGTGGTGAGCGAGATGGTGGTGGGGTTGCTGGGAAGCATTCCTGGGTTGGTGCAGATGAGGGAGTTGTGGGCTTCTACTGCTTGAGATACTGAGGGCAGTTGGGCTGGGTTGAGATGGCTGTGAGGGGGGGATGTGATGTTTAAGGGTTGGATACGTGATGTGTGATGGGGAAAAGCAATGGGTTCGATGTTGTCATGTCATGGCTTATATAGAAGGAAGAGGCAAGCGATGTGGTGGTTCATGCGATGTTCTTTTTTTCTTCGAGAGTAAGATACTTATGATGTAAGGAGTCCATCTCATATGACTACAAAACCTTCAAAACGGTATTCTTGGTTTAGCGCCGTTGTCAAAAGAGACAGCAAAATATGCGTTGAAGTTGTAAAGATCTCTTGCTTTCTCTTCATTAGAAACACTATCAGATACTAACTAGGTACTAAACGTCTTGCTTTGCGGGATATCAAGACTAACTAACCACGATACCATTTCTCAACATCAAGGCATGGAAAACTGTCGTCTTGTTCCTGTGTCTTTCAGGGGTCTTGTTTGCCGTGTACATACACTACGCCCCATGACTCGGGTGGAATGGGAAGCTGGGAGGATGGCCACTGTATCCATGGGTGAGGTTATAACCATTTTTTGTTTCCTCTCGAGACAATAATATGCTGGACTGCTCTCCTCCTTCATCGTATCACTCAGTCTCAATAATACATCTCTGCTGACAAATACCTCTACTTCTTAAAACGAGGTCGGTCAAAGTGACCATTGAAGGGCAAACATGACCACCACCACCACCACCACCACCGGCCATTTATACATACAAATTCCTTGAACATTCTCAAGGCCTCGAAGAAACTGACCTCCAGAGAAGGGAGGTGAGGTGCATGAAGGCGAGATCACGATCAGTCAATCGGTGCTGCAAACCTCAACACCACATCACATCACCCTTCTATCTCCCACATTCCACCTCGCATCCAAACGAACAAATTTAACAAACCCTCCCTTTTCCACCCCAAAAACCCAAACCCAAAAGGAAAAACCCAAAATCATCATTTCCAACATCGTCAACTCTTCCCCAACCGAATAAAAAAAAAAGCAAAAAGCCAAGTCGCCCAGGTAAGCTTGTCGAACGAACAACAATGCCCCAGCTGCAACTTTACGAAAACACCACGCATTTTCATCAACGGGAACCACTGAGCCATAACACCACAGGGCCCGCCGCTGTGGTAGAGGTGCTGGGTAACGGACCTTATATGTTACCAGCGCAGGTGCCTGGGCCAGGTCCAGTCCGGCGCGGCGCGGCACGGGGAGGAGTTATGTCGACCGATGTCTGGGGAAGGGAAGGGCGTGCCGGCCGGCCGGCGGAAGCGGCGGAAGGAAGAACGGTGCCGGTGGTAGGCACCCGGCACGGACCTGTTGAGGTGCTATCATCAATGGTTCATGAGCTCTTTCATGGGTTGGAAGCAACTCGGAGTTGTGGGCACGTTCTCTCGATTACCTCCGCTCTATAGTGACTTTTCTGCCACTTTTAACCACTTTGTCTCTCTGTAATGGTCACTAGATACGAACCATCATTTGACAGGATGATGATTTGAAGCTAGTCGAAAGAACGTATTCGAAGATGCGAGTTCGACTTGACGAAGCAAGGCCTTAACTGCCCTGAGAAGGAAGAGCCAATTGCAAATGAAATGTCCAACACTAGGTAAAGTGTAAGACATAGGGTGTGACTAGAAATCAAAACACGAACAAAAACCAATAAGAACACATGTTCGGTTTTGATATATCTTCCACAACCCAAGCTATGGCATGGTACAACTTTGTGACTGAACCGTACTTGCTTTCCACTATTGTCTGATGAAGTATTTTCTAGCATTGCTCCCGCTGCTAGACACATGAGGTTTTCTCCGTTGGTTACCAAGTACAAGGCATCTGTGAGGAGAGAAAGTCAACTAGGCCAGTAACTGACTGGCTTAAGCTCCTAAGTTGTTTGTTTATCATCGTACATAGACCCGGTCCCCTCTGTTTCCTCTCTTAAAGATGGTTTTTGCGTATCGCCTGGCGGCATACTCCTGGATCTTAAAATTCTCGGCCCTGTGTGAGTGCTGAGATCAAGGGTAGAAGACTCACATTCTGAATGACGGGTGAGTTTCTGCAGAGTTTCTGCTATATCCTACCTACACTCCCACGATGAATACACAAGATGCATTACAATGGTATTGCTACCCGTTATATTTTCAAGCGACTTGACGAAGGCTCAGTCGTCGGACAACAGACCTCAGCACCTAACACGAAGGAATGACATGAGGTGTGAAGCAATGTCCGGCTCGGATCGAAATAACTGAACATACGACCATAGGCACTGGGCAAGACAAGAAAATTGGGATCCCGTCTGCTCTACCGTAAATAAGCCAGTGACGGGCCGGCGAGTCAACCTGGTGTTGTGAGGTACCTCTATGTTCTTTCTCTCTGATTCTTTCCCTCTCTTTGCTCCATTTTCCCTCTTTTTGACCTACCATGTGAAGTTGAGGGAGGGCACGACTTCCCTACCCTGTAGCAACTCATGTTTCGGAAGGTGCGATTGTATCCTTTTGTGCCGTGCTTCTGGCTGTCGCCAAACGGGGGAGCACCCTCGATCGGATGACTGGAGAACCTGCCATGGATGTTCATTTGAGGAAGTTCGAAATAATTTGTTGCAGCTCGACGTCCGTTAGATGATGGGTTACCTTGGAAAGTGATGAGAACAGAGTACCTAAAGATCCATTCACGGCAAAGAGAGAACGGTTAGTTAGAGTCTGGGCTGGAAAGTCCTCACCGAGACAACAAACTCTGCCCTATGTTGTTTACATCGTTTCCTCCTTTCGCCTTTCTCTTAGAGGTACCTATTCTCACTCCGGTCCCTCATGCCATTCTCCCTCCACGTTGATCATATGCAGACGTATTAGGATTGCTTCGTTTTATTCTGGATATCATCGGCCTCCCTAATTTGCCGGACGTTATTCCCCGGATCGTGCATGGCCGCCTGTTGTCCCCCACGTTTTCTCAACCGAAATGCGTTGTGTGCATGCATTCTCGCTTGCCTCGAGAATATCATGATCTTGAGATCGAGATTTATACGAACGAGAGGAACATCTTTCAGTGCTCATGTTGTCCCTGCCGAGTTCTTACCGCATGAGAGAATGGCTGCATAACCCGCAATTATTCCCATCAAGCGAGAGGCTTTTTTTCACCGACCTCACTTTGGCCTTGCTGCGTGTTCATAACAAGGGCATTGTCAGTCAGGAACACGATGGGGCGCATGATGCCATGCTACTCTACATCGTGCCATAAAGTTATGGAGTTCTTGCTGGCAGCAAGTAAGCATGTAAAGTAATTCCCCGAGCCGCTTTTGCCAGCTGGGGCAGGACCGCTCTTTGAGCTACTGCTCGGGTTGTGGGAATTTTCTTCAAGCAGTTCCTTTCTGTCCTTCCTATTTGGGTGTTGGTGAGGTGAGCATAAACAAAGGGCTCTTCTTGGCTCGCTCTTGGGAGGAAGGTATGTAGGTAGGTGGATACTGAGCGAGTAATATGTAACCCCGGACTTTTTTGTCCTGTGTGTTACCCACGTGCTTGCGGTGGAGGACGTGAAAATGTCGTGGAGATGTTCCCACCGTTGATATAAGAATGTAAACAATCGAGGAAATGCAATGTAGTCTCTTCTGTTGTCATCCCAGTTGAGGCTGAGGGACAAGAAGTTGACATTACCTTTTTGCCACAAGCAACACCATGTCCTTCTTCTGGAATTACCATAGCTTCTCGAAGCACTTTGCTGCCCGCTGTGGGCTGAAAACGATCGGTAGTTGTAGTGTAAAAAGGACGGATTATGACGTTGCGCCAAAGATAAGCTTTTCTCCCCACGGGAATTCTTCTCAATGCTACACCACCATACGCATTTACCATTCAGCCAGTGCCTGAAATGAAATCATGACATGACCTTTTTTTTTTTTTTAACATCCGTCCAGTCGATTGATAAGGAATATGACCCGCTGGCGCTCGTGGGATTTACGGCTACCAACGGTATGGATCGGTACTGTTGGTTCCTGAATCTCGATGCTGCACATGTAATCCATCCAGCCCTGGTCTTCTTTCTCCAGACAACTGCCTTCTCAATTCGGGTTGCTGGAGAACAGCCTTTCGATAAAGTTTTTTGACAGATGGAGCTTGGTGGAGACATGGCCTGTCAACGTTACAGTTACCACGGCCGCGAGCCCGCGATATCTGACCTGACTTTTGACTTTGTGGAGGCGCCAGGAGCGCGACAGCATCATGAGAAGAGCCGAGGCCTGCTACGCTGCTACCTAAGCCCACTTTCGGCGCAAAGAACAATTCCAGAAGGTCGTTTTACAATTGTGTCTTGGCTCATAGAACTGTAATCTGCCGAGAGGAAGACTCTTGTAGTCCTGACGCTTTCATATCGTCTCATTTTGATCAACAGGAGGTTTCTTTTGGGTCCTTTCTGATCCAATGCCCTATTGTTCGGTTCTTTGTGGTCGGTCGTTTGATGAGCAGGAGAGCCAAGCGCCGCTTAATAGAACTTCTCATATCAGGGTATGTTGCCTCCACAATCACACACGTGTGACTTCTTTGGGCCGCCTGCAGTCCAGCACGTCTGGTCAATGTAGAATAATAAGTGAACACATTGGCCGGCCTCATCATCTATCTCCCTTTGAAGAGCTTTGGGCTTCAGGTCTGCCCAGGCCTAATGCACCCCGCATTCATGCCCACCACTTCAGCGAGAAGATGGTGGAGCTGAGTGGACGGAAATCAAAAGGATGGGCGGGTGGTGTGAGGCTTGATCTCACACGTGGATCGATCCTCTCTTGTTGGGGGTGCAACTCATCCAGTGGCAGGCTCAGGTTTCCCTTTGTGTTCGAACCTGCTGATAAAACTTAAAAGTGACAAGACAACGGACATGCCTTGGCTTTGCTGGACAACAACGAAGCGTTTTTAGGGTTATCTTGGTTGATGCCGATCACTTGTGAAGTGTGGTGTAGGCGTGGGCGAGGAGAGTGGTTGGTTTATATCCGTTGAAAATGGGAATTATCCACGGCGTAGGCCGTAGAGGACACCCATCCCGGCGCGTGTCAGTGTTGAGTGTCCGGACTCCGCACCGGGCGTCTTCTAGGATTCATCCTTGGTATTATTGGCGGTGGGGTATCAAAGACCCGGCGTTTATGGCGGCGTGTGGGGTGCAGGATTGCTAGTGTTATCGGCGTTCATTGTGTCGTTCGTGGATAGAAACATTCGGAGTCAAGGGCTGCGTAGCGCCGAGAACCTCACCGTATCTACGGATCCAGCATTTCGGGGAATTGGGACGGAGGAGTTTCGGCCGATGCCCGTGTGTCCGTGTGTCATGTCCGCATGTGTTATGGACTCCCGAGATGAACGAGTCGCCGCTCTGCCGGTGTCGGGAGTGATGTATGATTTGGGAAATCTTCGAGAAGATCTAGGGTTTCGAATCTGGGGGCAAGTTGAGAAATTTTTCGAGCCTCGGCGGCCAATTTGGCGCTCTGGGCGAGGGAAAAAAAAACCATCGAGGCCCACCCATATTCTGTCATGGAGAAAAGCGCAAATTTTGACGTGCAGTTGTTTCCACGGCAGCGACGAAGGTGCACAAGGTTCCGAGTTAGTCCCGGAAGGGCTAGACCATCGGGGAGTACATCTGTACTTCCCAAAACGGCCGATATCAGATTGATAATTGGGCTGCTGGACAAACAGCAATCCACGAGGCTCGAAAGCGGTAGTCAGCGCAGGCCATTCTGGTAGGGAGCGTAGGCAACCCACTTTTTACCCTTAATTAGTATATATAGCCGCCTAGCCGCGCCAGCCCAGCCGCCAATACTATATATATCGCTGCCTAACCGCCGCGTAGTCTATTAGCAATCGTTAGTCGTATATATAATTGAATGAAGTTATCGCGAGGTTTTACTCTACTATTACGTAGTGTTTTTGTAGCGATTATTTATTATTTTTGTCGTTATTTAATCGAGTATCTTCGAATTCGTTATATTTCTAGCCCGCCCGCCGTGTATCTCCAGCCCGCCCGCCCGCCGTACGTCGCATATTCCCCTAAAATAAATTAGACCCCTAGCCTAATCGACCGAAATAATTAACGTTAACGGGATTTGATTAGAATCGTTAGTAAAATAGCTTTAAATCCGAGAAGTCCTTCTCGAGCGGTTACCCCCGATAGGAGTACGACCCCTATTGCCGATATCTAGTCGTTATCAATCTACTACCGCCTTCGCAAGAGAACGCAATTACCCTAGTCCCTTAGCCGCGCCGTTAGACAGCGGTCTCTAGTACTAGCGAGGCCATTATTTATTACTAGACCGTTTAATATTGAAAGCGAAGTATTCGAAACCCTCTTCTCGTACTATTACAAGCGAGGTTTTGTCGTTATATAGCAGGGATTTATTAATAGTAAGAAGGACTATATAATTGAACGGTATACCCTTCGTTATAACCGCGGCGGCGTATATAAACCGAAGGGTCAAGGTATCCGCAATATTAGTACGCGGGTTATTAATTACCTATATTAAACAAAAATCGTATAGCGTTAGAAAGAGGGAGGTAAATAGTTCGTTAAAGAGATAAATAAGAAGTACAACCATCCTTATAGTACTAGAGACCTGCCCGTTAACCCGAATTATCGTTGTTAAATATATATTAACTACGAGAAGACGATACTCTTAACGGTCGAAAGGTTATTAAGTATCGTTAGAATATCGTCGAAGTAAATCTCTTATTACTTTAGCAGTACCTTCGAGAATTTTGATAGCGACGGCGAAGTCGAGGGGGATATCTGCCGAATTGATGGCGATAATCTAATTATTAATTTGCGGGGTCGAAGGTTCCTTATTATAGTATAAGAAGTTTTAAACCTCTAAAAGTAATTGCGTAAAGAGAAGTATAGTCCCTTCACCTCTATTAAAATATTTATTAATATATTAGAACGGTATAAAAATAAGTATAATATTTACTATTTTATTAACTATAACGAGAGCGTCCCTAGTTAGCAACGTATAAATCGCGTATTCTAGACTTTTAAATAATATATAGAGATGTAGAGGAATTACTTATATATTATATTAATTAATAATACGTATAAAGTAAGTTAAATCTAGTACTTTTATACTATTTTTATTATTACCCTTATAAATCTATAGGAGTTTAAACTAATTCCCTTTTTTTTTACGAATATAAGTCAATTACTTTAACCTTCCCCTTTTAAATATTACTAGTATTAATACCTTAAGTTACAATTTTAACCTTATATTCGGTCTCTCAAATAGCGAGATATAAAAAGACTTCGAATAATATTTTAACTACCTTAAAAAGCTCTAAGGGGATATATTAGACCCCGCCGTCTTTATTACCGACTTTTATAGAGGATTTAAAAAGGTAATTATTACCGTATATCCCGCCGTAAAGTACTAGCTTTGTATATAGTACATTATAAAGAATATAAACTATTATATTAAAAAGAAATAGGTTTAGCCGGGTCTGCTAGGTAGTAACGAATTAGCCCCCGACCCTACCTTACTAATTCTTCCGCTAATATACCGGGATTTAAATAATAGTAGCCCTAACCCCCTATTATATAAAGGCTTAAAATAGGAAGGTAGATAGGAAGGCGATAATAAAGTTAGTAACGTTAATAAGGATCCTAATAATAATAACCCGGACGAGGAGGAGGATATTGCTATTACTAACCGTTTAGTAGAGGAGGAGGAGGAAATAGGTAGTATTAGTTATATCGAAAGAAACGCCGTTAAAATAGACCGCCCGCGTACTATACTACTAATTCGCCCGCATATTATATTAGAATATAACCCTATTTAACGGTTTTATAAAGATTTATATAAGGATTTCTTAAAGGCTTGGAAGCGAGTTGTATACGTTAATAACGAGGGTTGTTTTAAAAGAGTATAGTAATTGCTAGTTAATAAATTTCGACGGTAGCTTTGTAAGTATTTAATCCTTACCCTTCTTTCTACAATAAATTATATATTCTTTTCGCTAACCTTCCTTATTATAATACTTATTTATTATTTATACAAATATTATTTGCTATAGATCGATGAGTTTAATAATTATATTATTTCGAAGCTTAGAAATTATAGTATTAGGGTAAGTAGCTATATAGAATTTATTTATAGAGCTATTAAGCGTTTCTTTAAGAACCGTTTCGCCTCTCTTAATTAGTTATATAATTATATCTACTTTACTTATACTATTTAGAAGGATCGGTTTATAATCGAATTAAGAAAGGCACGGTAAACCTTCTTATATAAATATAAGAGGGTTGGATTCTTTAGTGAACTATTATTACGGATTTTATCCTTCCCTTTTAAATTAATATAGTAGCAATACCGCTACATATATAACAATTGGCTTAACGACCTAATATAGAAATTGTACGCTAAGTGTACAAAGCGATTTATAACGTAGTACGGCTTGCCCTATAAATATTTAATATTGGAACTATTATAGAGGAAGCTATAAAAGGGGTTGATTATTTAAGACGTCGATAAATATTAGTGGTTAATTTTAAATAGTAATAATAAATTAGATAAGGATAAGTATCACGGGGCAAGGCCAAAGGTAGGGGGTAGGTTGGATATGCGTAGTTGTACGAAGAGAGGGAAAGAGAGGTGTGCGCAGGTCTGGCGATATAGGGCATAGCACGAAGGCCATACCTAGAGCTTAGACCGCGCACGTACACATACACGTAATATACCATTAGCCAATAGTAGCAATAGCACGGCACGAGGCTCGACTGCCTATAGTAAGAGCCGTATATATAATAAGCAGTTATAAATAATTTTATAATACTACCTCCCTACAAAAGAAGCTTTAGAGCTTCAAAATCTATATATATATAAAATAATAGATTACTCCTTAATTTCCGTCCTCCAACTCCTCTACCCGTAAATAAAGTCCGTCCTCGAAATCTTCCTCCGCTCGTAATTCCCGAATCCTCCTTATATCCCTAAACTCCTCCGCAATCTAATTATTATCGCCCTACTAATAAATCCCTACTTCTAATTTATCTTCTACATTCCTCATAAAGAGCCTCTTCCCCTACTATATCTCTAATAACCTCCTAAAAATCTTCCTAAACGCTTCGTTTAATTTTTTTATATCCTCTTCGGATAATACTTCTAATTCGTAGGGGACTACTACAACCGTTAGGGTTAGCCTCTATAATAAGGTATATCGCTCGGCCGTAATATCTACGACGGCAACGTTAATCTATTCCTTTAAATTAGTAATACGTTTAAAGCGTTTCGAAGGCGGGGCTAAGGCTAGGGCCCGGGGTACCCGGGGTATTCGGAGTACATAGGGCGCTAGAGTTAGTACCCGGGGTATTAGAGTTAGTAGCAAGGTCCGTTCTCGTAATATAACCGTAATCTCCGGCTATTATTTAACCTCTAATAGGATAAGTACTTCGGGGTAATTACTATAGAAAGTAATAATAACTTTCTTCATATTAATCACATTAACAATCGGTTCCTTAGTAGGGTCGTAATAAATTTATACTACTATATAGAACTAATAGTAATTACCCCCCTTCTATTTATAGTCGAAAAGTTCGTCGAACTCTTATTCCGGCACCTCTTCGTAATTATCAATTCTAATTATTACCTAGCCTTCGTTAATACGTATATCCCCCTAAATAGCGGTCTAACTAAATAAACCTTCCTTATAGGGTTTAACTATAAAAATATAGAATACCGGGGAATACTATATATTAGTAAATAGAATAAATTTAACGTTATAAAAGTATGCCTATTCGATTTTAAAGGGGCCCTCCCAACGAAGGTACAATTTATTATAAGGGCGCCCATTAATTAAATTAATTATATTCAATATAACCAAATCTTTAGGGCGGTATTTTAATGTATTAGAACGCTTCTCATTAATATTAGCCTCGTAATAATCTTACGCCTTCTTTATTAAAGTACGTATATAATCCTAAATAGTTTCGAATCGAACTACTAATTCGTAAGCCTTTAAGTATTCCTTCTATTAAATTAGAGAGAACTAAGACGGGGTAACTAATAATAATTTAATACCTATCCGTAAATAAAAACCGTAATTAGTAAAGAACAGGGTAATTCCCGTAATCTCTAAAACTATATTATTACCGGCGAACTCCGCTAATAACAACTACTTAACCCAATCTATCTACGCCTAATTCACAAAGATTCGTAAATACTATTCCATCTCTACGTTAATACGCTCTATCTAAGCATTTATTTGAAGGTAGAAAGCGGAATTAAATAGCCTTTTAATAACCAATCTTTTACAAACAGTAGCCTAGAATAATAATACGAATTGAGAGCCGCGGTCTAATACTATAATATTAAATAAGCCGTATAGGGTATAAATCCTATCGATAAAATAGTCGGCTAATTCTTCTACTTCTATAATTTCGGTAGCGATATAATACCGTATTTTAATTAAACAATCTACTACAATAGTAATATATTTAAACTTTTAGCCTAAATATAAACTTTTTAGGAAGGGAAAAATATAATCGATAGAAATATCCTTCTAAGGTACGAAAGCGGCTAGTATAAGTTTAAAATAGCCCGCCTTAGCCCTTCGTAATACTTTAATCTTCGAATAAACTAGGTAGCCTTTATAATAAACTTTTACGGATTCCGCTATACTAGATTAATACTAGTACTCGTTTATCTATACCTAAGTCTTATTTCTTCCGGGGTATCCCGCCGTCGGCGACGAGTAGGTACAATAAATCAACTATAAATAAGTAATTATATCGTTTAAATCGATAAACACTCTTCCTTTATAATATACTTTACCTCCTATCGTAGAATACTCCGCGAATACTACTTTTAACTTCTTCCTAATATAAGAACGCTATTCTAAGCGGCCGGGGTCCCGTAAATAAATAACTACTTCCTATATTAATATAGATTAAGTATAATTCTCCTCGATAATATTATCTATAGACTTATTTAATTCCTCGAGGGAGTCTAATATTAAGAGAAAGACCTCCTTATCAATATTTAATTCCTCGACGTTAATAACCAATAAAATCTCGAAATAACCGTCTTCGAAGTAAATAGAGTCGATTAATTTACAGTTTTTAACCTTTAAACAGTAATCTTCTATATCTAGAAGTACGTTTTTAAACTTCCGATTAAAGGCGTCGGGTCGAAGGTTCTTCGAACCCGGGGTATAACGAATAAAAAAATTAAAGTAGAATAAGAATTATAACCAACGTATATAGCAGGGGGTTAATTATTTATTAATAATAAACGTTTTTAAATTCTTATAATCCGTAACGATATTAAACGGTTATTATACTCCTTCTAATTCTAGCCTCTATTCTTCTAATACTTTAACGATAGCTAATAATTCCTTATTATAAATATTATAATTATATTCTACAACGCTATACTTTAACAAAAAATAAGCTACAAGGTAGAATACTCCGTCGTCCCTATATTATAAAAAGGTACCGCCTAATACCCAATTAGAAGCGTCCGTTTTTACAACCGTCTTCTTAGACTAATTATATATACGCAAAGTAAATCTACTACTAAAAGCTACTTTCAATATTTCAAAGGCGGACTATTAGGCTATAATCTATTTCTATTCAATATTTCGTTTAGTAAAATCGTATAATAGCACGGCTATAATTAAAAATCCTTTAATAAAACGCTAATAGAAATTAATAAAGCTTAAAAAGCTCTATAAAAACTTCTTTAAAGTAGGGGACTACTAGTCAATAATAGCTTTAATCTTTTCGGGGTCTATTTTAATACCTCTAAACGTTATAATTAACTCTAAATACTTAATCTTCTTAATATAAAATTCGTACTTATTAATATTTACTTATAGACTAGCCTTGGCCAAACGTTCGAAAACGTCGTTAACGTAACGCTCGTAGTCTGCCTCGTTATTAAAAAAGATTAGAATATTATCAAAATAAATAATCGCATATACGTCGAAAATATTATATAAAATATCGTTAATATAATTTTAAAAGGCGTTTAAGGCTCCCTATAACTCAAAGGGATAAATTAAAGATTTAAATAAGTTAAAGCGGGTAACGAAAATTATTAACTATTTATACCCTTCGGTTATACGAATACAATTAAAGGCGGCGATAATATCGAATTTAATAAAGATTTTAACTTTATAAATAGTATTAAAAGTCTCTTTAATTAAAGGAAGGGGGTATCTACTTCTAAAAATAACGTTATTAATACCTCTATAATCTATACAAATTTATACTCCTCCGCCTAGTTTCTTTATAAGTAGGATCTAGGAGGCGGCCTCTAACTACAATAGGCGAATAAAGCCGATCTTTAAATTATCATCGATCTATTTTTTAATAACACTTAATTCGTCAAGGTTAAAGGGTTTTAATTTAATATACGGCGCTTACTCGCCTAGCTTCAATTCAATCTTAAAATCGTAAGAGCGGTAGAGGAGAATGACCGTAACCTTCTTAAGCCTAAATACGTCGATATACTTCTAATATTAACTAGGAAACTTCTCTTTAATTTGTACATTAATTTTAAAGGGCTTATTAACCCTCTCGTAGAATTTAGCGGCGTCCTCCTCAATAATTCTAACAATCTTAATAATTTCTTTACACCATTAGGAATCCTCGTCCAATTTGCCGTTAAAATAAATTTTATTAATAATTTTAGCGGCGCGAATAGCGATTTTAAATCCCTTACCGGCGTAGGCGTCGATTTAGAAATAAAAGCGCTTACCTAACAATTTCTTATATTTAACGCTATTACCAACTATAATCTTTTATATTATTTCCTCGGTTAATAAATTTATTAATAAATTTCTTACTTATTCCGTTCCTATCCCTACCCTTCTATTAATAATACTTTTATTATCCCCTTACTCCTTAAATTCTAAAATACTTTCCTCTACCTCTTTAACCCGAACTTCCTCCTCTACCCTAGCCTCCTCTATAATTTTATTAATCTTTACATACGAAGTATAGAAAATTCGAAACTTATAAATTTCGTAGAACTAATTAAAATTAACTACTATTAAATCTTTAATATCTATTAAATTAACCGGGTCGCTCGAATAATAAATACAGCGAATAGGGACGCAATAATCCGTATTAGACCTCCGCTAATTAATAACTAAATAGTAGATCGCGGGCTTAATTTAGAGAATAAGGTCCGTAATTATCAAAATAATTAACGGGGTATTAGAACGCGTTTCGCGGGCCTCTAACCGGGCGAACCGTTATTTTATAGCGCGTTTTACCCTTTAAGCGGGTAATAAACGGTTAGCAGTCTTAGAGTTAAAGTCTTCGATAATTATTAGGGCGTACTCGTACTCGTCCTTAGGTTTATCCTTTACTATTAGAGCGGGAGGGGTAGTAATTTAATATACAACTTCGCGGTATTTCGTATAATCTTAAACCTTAAGTACCCGACGAAAGGAAAAAGATAAATTAGTAAGTAAATAACGGCTAGCGTATATTTCTATAAATATAACCGAACCATTTAATTAAAATATTAATAGGTTATAAAGTTTAAATTACAGTATACCTAAAATTATTAAATAATTTACTACTAAATTATATATTAATATTACGATTGCCTCAATATAATAACCGATCTAAAGACGGACTTTATAATAGTAAATAATAAGGTCCTTAAGGACGCCGTCGGCCAAATATAGGGCCTTTGGCTTAGGGAACTTCAATAATAATATAATATAACGGGTAGCAAAACTACAATCGATAAAAGCGAGCGCCGAGTACCTACTATTAATTAAGGCGGCATATTTATTTTATTAATTACGTAATCTATAAATAATATAAATAAAAAGAAAAATAGAATTATTATTATAATTATCTAAAGTAAAATTCTTTAATTAAATTACTTTTAAATCTACTAAATTTACATCCTCCTCTTCTATTAATATTGTAAATAATGGCCTCTTTACGCAATTTAATAGGGAGGCTATATATTTCCCTCATTGTATTTAGTAACGGAAAGAATTAAAACGGTAGCCGGGGCGGTTATAATAGCGGGAGTAGCGGCGGCGTTTCTAATGCCTATAGTATTAACGCAAACGCCATTACTATAACCGTTCTAACCTATTATTAATCTACTACTATTACTACTACCTCTACTACCGCCGCAATTACAATTATTACGACGGTTACGCTCCCTCTCAATTCTAAGGATACCAATATTAATACTATTACAGCAATCAATAGCCCAATAACTAAACTTAACGTATCGCTTATATAAATTATTCTATACGCAATAATCGATAATAGCCTTATTGATTATACGTACTAAAGAAACGTCGAAGGCGGATATAGTATCTAAATCCATAGTATTACCGCCCTAGTTAACAGTATATTCGGAAGTAGGGGTACTACCGTTAAAATTAGAGCCGGAGCCGGAATTATTCTTATAGAAAAAGACAGTAATTTTATTACGCTAATCGCATTCTTCGATATTAGAAGCGAACTTACAATATAAGGTAAGCTATTTATCGTAGTCGTTAAAAGTAAAGAAATCCTACTAATAGGCGATAATATTACGAATTTTATTAATAACCTTTATTTTCAAGTAATAAATCTTTATAGAATCGTCTAAATTATAACAATCGACGAAAGTAATAAATTTATCTTCGAAATCAAACTATTTTTAACCTTTAATTATCTTTAAAGTTTCAAAATCACGACGCAATTCGAAGGTAAAATCTATATAATCGTACTTAGTATCGAGGAAAGCGAATAAGAATTCGCCAATCTTCTACTTCTACTTCTCCTCGTCGGCCTCCTTTAATATTAATATAATTTAAGGAAATATAGTATAAAAAGCGGGGCTTCCCAAGTACGAAAGGACTTACGCAAACTTATAACGCTCGTCTTAACTAAAATACTAAGCATCCTAAAATT
Organism: Neurospora sp. CHS-2018a; assembly: GCA_009802275.1. Classification (NCBI taxonomy): domain Eukaryota; kingdom Fungi; phylum Ascomycota; class Sordariomycetes; order Sordariales; family Sordariaceae; genus Neurospora; species Neurospora sp. CHS-2018a. The sequence continues at coordinate 132,807 of RAKG01000040.1, forward strand.
AATAAAATTCGATCTTCGCATACTAAGCGCGGTAAGACTCGGTACGCTTAATAGCTATATTACCTTCACTAATATAAATATCGGGGTCCTTACTAGTCCTCGACTTAGGAATAAATATAATATCGGCATCGACGTCGTCGTCGTCGTTAAGGTCAGACTTGGATAAATCGGTAAATTAGGGAGGGTTTAAATTTATTAGGTCTATTAAATCTATTGGGTCCGTATACTAATAGAAGGACTTCCTAAACTCCTTAATAGTATTATTCTTCTTACGGAAATTAGTAATATAATTCTTCCTAAATTAATTATTAGCTTCGTTAGCGGTATTAAATACGGAATTAGTATCGGTAAACTTACTCTAAATAATAGTAAACTACTTTTCGAAATAGGCGACCTTATTATTAAAGTAAATAATAATTACGTTTTACTTTACCAATTACTCCGCATTATTAACAAACATATTATTAGCGACTACGACGAAGGAGTTCGCTTTAATAACATTTTAATAAATAAATCAGGCGAAAGCGGTAATAACGTATAGGAAAACGTAATAGCTAATAAGTTTAGAAGCAATATCAAAATCGGCCTATTCAATTACAGCGCCGGGATCGGGGCTACCGTTAAAGGATTCCGTAACGTTCTCGAAAAGCGTTTCGTAAATAGGGTCGACGATTAAACCAATAACAGAAATAGCAACATTTACGTCGGTAATAGACGATATTAATTAATTCAATTAATAAAGGATAGGGGGCTACCTTATAATTAAGTAGGCGTATTACCTTATAAACGTTAGAGTATCGCAGTACGATATAGTAATATTAGTTTAAAATCGAACCTAGCAGCGCAATACGACCGGGACTATCGCAATATAAGAAATAATCGCAAGCACATCGGAGATTCTTACAACGGCGGCAATTAAAATAAATAAAATTATACGCTCGCAGCGTAATAGTAGGTATAATTAACTATCATAAGGCAAGGCCAAAGGTAGGGGGTAGGTTAAATATGTGTAATTGTACGAAGAAAGGGAAAGAGAGGTATACGCAGGTCTAGCGATATAGGGCATAGTACGAAGGCTATGCCTAGAGCTTAGACCGCGCACGTACACATATACGTGATGTACCATTGGCCAATAGCAGCAATAGCACGGCACGAAGCTCGACTGCCCATAGCAGGAGCCGTACATATGACAGGCAGTCACAGGTAATCCTGTGACAATAAGCGACGTAATTATAGTAAGTCCTCCCTTTTTATTATCGATATATATAATTAACTTTCTATATTTATAGCGATTTAAGACTTTACCCCCTTGCCTGGCCGCCGACGATAAACTTCTGCCCTTAATTTAAATTTCGAAGATTATTTGCGTAGAGTACCGGCACAAGAAGTATTAAACCCGGAGGTCTACAAAGCGAACTAGCTCGAGGTCGGTCGATTATATAACCCCGCCGCGCCTATCGATTACGACCGGTATAATAACGCCCGCGTACTATCTTACAATAAAGAGCCTCGTCGGTTAATATAACGAAATACCTAAAGAGGGGGGAAAGCCCGCTAGAGATAGCTTTGTACTAGAAGAGGAGGGACTTAATAATAAGCGAGCCAGATTATACGAAAGGATTTGAATAACGTTATTATAGAGGCTATAATACGATTTATATTAACTCTAATACTTTCTCTAGCACCCCCGCGGTCGATTCTAACTCCCTCGCCGTTTTATCCCCTAATTCCCTTATAGAGAGCTTTAGCGCCCTCCCTATCTCCCTATCCCTAAATTTAGTAACCGCTACTAATTTAGCAATAGCCGTCTTACGGCTATATACCAATTCTTACCAACTTTAGCCAATTTAGTTATAGACCGCTAGCTCCTATCAAATAACTGCCTCAATATTGGGACGGTCCGCTACCTTCTAATTAATAGTAGGGGAGCTTATAAGGCTGGATTATACTAGTAATATAGATAGGGCCGCCTCCAGTACCTTACTCCTAGCACTATAGCGGGTATCAAAATTAGGGTGGGTACGTACACTCTGGGCAGTAAGTATAGTTATAATAGGGCTAGTATAGAGGATAGTAATTTTATTAGCAACCGCAATATTAACCCCCTTAGCAGTAGATAATTGACTGGATTAACGACTCTGAATAACTTTACGTAAAAGATTGACGACGACGACGTAGAGTTGGTGAGATGCGCGCGCATTGAAATGGCGGTGTGTTGGCGGCTGGGCTGGCGCGGCTGGGCGGTTGTATGTGTTGACTAAGGGTAAAAAGTGGGTTGCCTGCGCTCCCTACCAGAATGGCCTGCGCTGACTACCGTCTTCGCACGAGGCTGGTGTCTGACTGTCTGTAAAACTCCCGAGGCTTAGAACAGGGTCTTTCTGCGATGTGTCGATTTCCAGATCTGTGGTGTGCAACCCCAACAGTTTGCGCATGCCGCGCGATCCGAAGGCTGGGCTGGGGGACAGCGAACTTCTCGGAACTTGCTCGCTCGAAGGAGGTCGGAATTCGCAAACCGCCAATTCGTCGGTTGAGCTGCCGGACGAACCCACTTGGTCAGTCGCTCCGCTTTTGCAGCGATCCGCTCTTGTCTCGGTCCTCCACAATGTCAGACAAACCCCGTTGAACCCCGACTTTGAATCGGCGCGAATTCGATTCGTTACGAAAAGGGGAATGTGCGCCCACTTGCCGCGGTCAACGACAACTCTTCACTTGGCTGTAAAGTAGAAGGTGTTCGTATATCTGAAGCTGAGGTAAGACAGATTTCGGTGAAGCGCGATATCAAAGAAAGTCACCTGCAGCGCATTGTGCAGGACACAAGCCCAGGTGTGTAGCCCGAATTGACAAGAACGACAAGGGGCGGAACCCCCACAACGAGCGATACCTGCTGGACGGGCCAAGACAGACGTGTTCTTGCACAAGCCCGCCCGCCGCCAAGTACCCTTTGATAGAGAGCTTCAAGCCGTATCAGGCAGGCCGGAGCCCTCCGAGGAGTTTATAGTCGATGAAGATATCGATGGCTACGAAGACGACCTACCTCAATGGCCTTTGGCTTGGATAGACTGGCTCAAACGAGTCAAGTAGAAACTGTCCGATGGCACTCTAGAGGTTCAAGACCTACTTTACTTCTTTATCAATGGGCAATGATCTGTCGCAGTGCGGTCGGTAGTACATGCTAAAACGCTTGGCTGATGTCTTTCAGGCTTATCATGTCTTCTGCTTGCCATTTTTGGGCCTTGGGGGTCTGTACCACGAGACCACGAAACGGGAGTCGGAAAGTCACAAAGCTGGGCGGCGACTGGATGTGTTACACCTCCCTATCTCACATGTGGAAGGGAGCGAGATAAGTTGTCCGACACCATGACAGGCCAGCCATGTCCTCCCCCGATGTGTCTTATCAGCTGGTGTCCACCGCGATGAATCGCCGACAAAGTTTATGTATCAGGGTCACGGCGGCCTTGTATAGAAGTCGATCTCGATTTTCCACCGTGTCTGTGTGAATGCAACTTTCGAAACTTGGCCGGCCTTTATTTGTTGTAACCAGTCTCAAGATAGGTTGCAGGGAGAGTTAAAACACGACACGCTGACTGATCACCAAGACCGACACTGCACCCGACCCAATTACCACCCCCTGACAAAGAGCACGATAGGGCAGCGGCAAGCCACACCTCAGCCAACTCAGGGACCTGTTGGGCATTCGCTTGGATGACTGGAAACGAGAATCACGCTGCAGGAAGACTATCTGAGAACCTCTCGTGAGAGATACCCAGCACCCGGTGTGGCCTTTCAGGTGACGACAACGAGCTGCGCCAGGCAGGCAGAACCGAGATAAGTAGTGTGAGAGGCGAACACTCCAACTCGAGATTGATAAGAGATCCCACGGAGTATCACGTCACGGCCAGTCTACCTTGGACCTCTTGCACTGATCTCACCTCCCGTCTGCAACTTTCGCCTGTCAACATCTTTCGACTCATCCTCGACTCATCTTTATTCCCTACGAATTTTTCGCAGTTCCTGAAACTCTAATTTCCGAACCCAATCCATCTCGAGAAAAAAAAGGGTCCCAAATCGGTGGATCCCGTCAGAAGCCACCCAGGCGGCCCCGTCGTGGTACCTTCCAATCCGGACGCACTTTTACGTACTCGATTGAACCCTCCGGCAACGGCTGCAACAGCACCGACAAACACGCGAGCCCGGCACGCTCCTAATTTCCATCCAATCTGGTGTTCACGGGCAATCTGTTGAATTTCCCACTGAAAGAAGCCTCGCTAGGGCTCCAGGGCTCCAAATCGCCTCAAATCCCAGCGCCTCGGGTTGGCTGGGAGTACGTACTGTGATACTTCCGTCAGGTTCCTGTTCCCACTGGGCAGTGACACACACACACGCCATTGGCTGCCCACTGTTAGGCACAGCTTGCGTCTACGCCCTCCTTCCCTATTAATGAAGCGCGCCTGCGCCGATACCTCTTCATCATGATCACTGCCTCTTCGTTCCTTGTCTCGCGCCAGCGGCAACCTCAACGTCATTCCTCCCATCCCAAGCAGGAACTCCATCAACCAACAACAAAACCTCCACATATGCATCTTCGCCCACCACTCTCCAAACTCGACGACTTTTCATCCGATCCAACTCTTCTGACAACTCCTATCAAGACATCGTCACCATCGCCTTCTTGGCGCCCAGAAACAGAATCCTTTCGTGTTAAGGATGCCCAGGAAACACCAAGCAGATACACTAACACTAACAACAACACCACGAAACCCGTTGTCGAAATGCCTTCCACCGCTCCCTACGTCCAGGCAATGCCTTCAAGTCCAGTTCAGATTCCCGTGAGGCCGAGGTCGCGCGACGCCGTCCACCAGCAGAAGCAGCATCGCCACCATGCTGAACGGAAACATCACTCCTCGCACCGTCCCAAGGATGTGCACTCCCCCGATGCTATTCCGCCCTCGGTGGCCGCCCTACTAGCCATGACGAGCATCCCGAAACCAAGGGCTGCCCGAAGCGCTCGGCAGGCCAAGACTCTTCGGGAGAGGAGGATGACAGTCGAGTCCATCATTGCCCAGTCACACGAGTCTGAGAAGGAGTTCAGTCTTTCGTTGGGCAACAAAGGCCCTATGGACCTGCTTCTGACGCCACCCGAGCTCCTGGAGGACGACGATTCTTCCTCCATCAGTGATAGCAACATTGGGTCCCTACTCTCGGCCAGGACTATCTCTTCAGACTCGATGCCATCGCTCAGCGATTCTTTCGACACCGACACGCTTTCGTCATTGGAAACACTCCCTACACCGCATAGGAGACGCAAGATCCACCCAACCAGACGGTCTTTGGAGCCCGTATCGTCCCCCATGGGAGAGCTGGAGGACCACCCATTGTCATCTCCCGAGATTGTGGATGACGAGTTGGATTTCCGCGTTTTCGAGGACAAGCAGGAAGAGGTGGAGGAAAAGAAACAGTTTAGGCTCGCCTTCAAGCCCTTCAAGTCGGCCTTCAAGTCGAACCTTACTGCATCATTGCGTGCGCTTCGTCAAGCCGCCAAGTCCTTTTCGACGCTAAACTTCCCGTCCATTCCTCCAGAGGACTTCCTAACCCGATCGATCTTGACACTCGATCCACAAGTCCCTTTTACCGATGAACGCAGGCCTCCGCTGCTCGAGGAGGAGCCGACGGCCGCTCTGCGTCGCTACCTTAACCCGACTACGACCGTTCGGCTGGAGCAGCCTCACTCTGCCACCCAGGCGCCGACTACGAAAACTTTCACGGCGTCTATCCAGATGCAAACGTACAGGGTCCAGAGAGCACGGGGCCCCTCAGCTTCCTCCGGTCGGGTCCCTTGCCCATCCGTCGGCCTCTCATCCACGTCGCAAGCGCAGCAACCCTCCAACGCCAAATCCGAGTATCCTATGCCTGGGCCAAGACAGCGCGAGATGCGCGAGAACTCAGATTTCATCCGCATTGCGGTTATGGAGATGGCCATGCGGAAATGCGGCAAGCTTGATGACCAGAAGCCGGGCCGAGCTCGGTGGGCGCTTCCTCCCCGTAAGACGAGCACGAAGCCGTATGTGGTTGGGGCCGACGGGGTGCCTGCTCGATGGGTCGCCGTCACTTACACGTACTAGCTACGCAGCCGGCGCGTCTTGAAGATCCACCAACAGCAGACCACGACGCATAAAATATGTCTAGCTTGAACGGGAACCAACGCTCTCCGCATTTTTCCAAGGAGCTAAGAGCAAACCTTTTACGTCACATTCCGCAGAACCACCCTCGTCCCGAACGACAAAATCCCACTACGATGCGCGTTTCTGCAGCGCTGTCGGCCACCAGCGTCCTGCACCTAGTAAGGGTTTTGTCATTGCTCGATATCCACCAGCTTACAACGCAACTGGCGGTCACAATTCCACCGCACGTGATGTTGGATAGAAATTCTCCCCATTGGTTGCCGACCGCGTCGCGAGGTATCGCGAGGTTGGTGGACAGTTCAGCTGAGATGAGATCCGAGCGAGGCGCAATTATTCGAAGACGATTGCGGTTGTTCATTATCAGTCATCCTCTAACATGAGAAACCTGAGCCTGGCACATTCGGTTTCACAATTGCCGTTGGGCATTGCTTACGGACGGAGCGTTGCAGCCGGTCATTATTGATTGGCAATCAAAACGCTCTGAGTCAAATTTCGAAATTCTTTGGACCAGGATAATTTTTTTCTCGGCGGTGCAAAGAATCCGATCGGCCGCCGCCGCTTTGGGAAGGCCGACAAGGCCCCCGGTCCGATGGCACCAACTCGGCGGATGGGTCAGGTTTTCTGGCACGCGGGCATGCGTGGGAGTGGGTCCGTCGACACCCCCTTTTTGCGGTTCCAAGATGGTTCGATGCTCTTCGCGATGCACTGGATTGGACTGCCGGGGAGCTTGAAAACTGCATGCGGACCGATCGAGTGTTTTTTTGTCATCGCCCGCGGAAATTCAGCCCAACGTCCTCCGATGAGCCACCACGCGACAGCAGCCTGATCAAAAGTCTTCTCGAGTCTTCGCGCGATTTTCGAGTTTGGGGGTTGCTCGCTTGGCTGAGAACACTTCTGCGGCAACTTGGAACACTCTGGCCCTTGGCATCATTACTCCTTCAGGTGTCGGTCATCTTTTTGCCGAAAGACCACCTTGTACATTTCTTTATTTCCTTTTTTTTTCACATTGTGTTTTCTGGCATTGCATCGTTACATACCCATCTCCTTTCCATTGTCACACATGCCCCTCCCGTCTGTTGGGAGAGGGCGAAAGGGGACAGCACATCATTATCATCAGCGTTATTCGAGCATATTTTTATCATGCATGGCATTGGGAGAGGCGTTCATAACTTTTGGTTATTGTAAGGTGGGGGGTTTCTGGTTAGTGGTCGGGCCCCGTTGTCTTGGACACGGGAGAGAATTGAAAGATACCATCTTCGCATGCATATGGGCATTTACACCTGTTAGAGGGAAAGGAGTGCATAGAAGTAGATACGTATCTATTTTACCATATTTATCCAATTCCCCAAGTGCATGGTTTCTCTGTGATGCTTTGATCATGTTGGTGACTTTTGTTTTCTACCGTAGCAGTTCATTCATCATAAGAGGTACTTACCCGGTTTGGTGTAGCCTAGCCGTTCTCCTTCCAAGCTGTTTTGTCAACCAGCTCCCACTCCTTGATACGCAGCCAGGGCAGGATGTACGATGGCGACAAATGATGTTATTCCCGAATCTGCGTTCTTCGTGAACCGTGCAACAATCCCCTTTCCCGATAGACCCGACCATCCATCATCCATCATCCATCCAAAGTGCCCCTCACTGTCGGCATCGGTTGCTTTATCGGGATATTTGCCCCTGGTGCCTTTCCGGTTGCCCTGATTTCTTGCTTGGAAAATGGAAGTTGCTTGGTTGGAAGTTTTCTTGCGCACACTTGCACAGACTTGCACAACAGGGCAGCGGGATGAGGATGTGCCAGATTAAGTTCCGATCTTCGGTTATCAGTTGCACTCAGTCACACATAGGGTACAATTTTGAAGATACCACACCTTACGTCCGGGTTGGCTTTGTCTCTGTAAATAAATGACAAGGCTGAATGGTAAAGGAATGAAGCAAAGAAAGTAGTTAGGAGGACCAAGAATCGCATTGTTTGGATTTTCTGCCTGTGTGTCACAATTTAGGTAGAGGTATCCAGATGAATGGAAAGAACTCTTTGTGCATGTACACTACAAACACACATCACAGAACGGGTTTCCGAGCCGTTGGTCTGGGTCTTGGGGGCGCTGGTACTGGTACTACTACCACTACAACCGTGATAAGGGGATGACACAGGCTTGGGGTTGAGGATACATATCGATGATAACGCTACGACGATGACGTCGGTGTAAACTTGCATTCGCATTCGCACTCAGAGGAAGAGGTGGAAGAGGGAGAAGAGGAAGGACACTAGGTATTGGAATAGTGAAAGTGGGAGGATGTTTTGATTAGAGGTACGACGGTGGATGTAATGTGGCTATACTGACACGAAATAAACCGTAGGTTATCTTTGACGAAAATATCACCGTCGGAGAATGCATGGTGAATTGGGAAGGTGAACTGATAGATGGATATGTCGCGTTATGAGGTGTTGACGTATATAGCAAGAAGACAACCGACTGATGGCCTCAAGGTAATTAACTTCAGATGGGAAATGGACGGGATCTCGGGTTCTACTACATCCTCTTATACCCAATTCTACAGCCGTACATGTTCAACGCTTACAGAAAAAAGTGATTGAGACCAAAACATATGAAATATTTAAACATCAGGCTTTTGAAAAAAGACAACCGAACCCTATATACAAAAGTTACTACAAAGGCGCCTGGGCATGCTCTCCTTTTTTCCCTGCCTCTCTATAATCGTGGACGGTTGGGTTGGCAGCGTAAACCCTAACCCGTCTTTCCCAGTAGGTATATCAACTTCAACCAAACAACCGTAAAAGGGATATCATCTGCATCACATCTACTCCTCATCCTCGCTCTCCTCCTCCTGGGCCGCAGCCGAAGCAGCAGCAGTCTTCTTCCTCTCAGCCGCCGTCCTCGCCCACTCCTGCGCCTTGGCGCTGACTCTCTCCCTGCTCTTCTTGTCACCGTTCTTCTCCTCCCACTGGGCCCACCTCCTGAACCACGCCTTAGCCTGGCGGGGCTTCAGGCCCTTGACCTTGCTGCCGCGATCAAACAGGTCGCGGATGACGCCCTTGTCGGCGTCGGTCGCAGAGGTCTCGAGGTCGATGAGCTGGTTCCACAGGTCGAACTTCTTGGGGTAGGTGGCCAGCAGGTTCTCGAAGAGGGTGCGGCCCTGCTCCTTGTCGCCGTTGGGCGAGCGGAACTCGAGCGCGGCGAACTTGGGCAGCAGCGCGAGGTACATGTGCGTCTCCTTGCCGAGGACCTGGGTGGCGCGCTTGAGGAGGGCGCGGGCGCGGTCGGGCGAGTGCGCGGTGGTGTGCAGGAAGTGGGCGTAGTTGACCCAGACTTCGGGGGACTCGTAGCCGAACTCCTTGACGATCTTCTCGAAGAGATCATCCGCTTGCTGTTGTAGGGGAATTATGTTAGTGAATCTGTAATCATAGGGTTTTATAGGGGGTGGGTGCTTACCTTGCGCTTGCCGGATTGGATGTAGATGCTAGCCAGACGCTCGTAGACCTCCTGCTTGTCGTTGTATGTGCAAGCCCGCTTGAACACCTCATCGACGGTCTCCTCGTTGCCATAAGCAACCTCCAAGTTGAGATAGGCAATCCAGACGTTCAACTTCTCAATCTCCTCCTTGATGTTGATCGTCTTGATGGCACGCTCAGCAACTTGTCTGGCGGCGGCCAGATCGCTCACCTGCATCTGGAAGGCCATGTAGGCGATCCAGAGCTGGGAGGAGTCGGGCTGACCAAGAAGGAGACGCTCGTAGTCACTGGCGGTTTGAGGTCCATTAACATCAAGCGAGGCAGTCTTATCGACCGTAATCTGAGGCTCGCGGCGAGCCTTCTTCTTCTTGGCCAAGGCCTCGAGATCAGCCGCAGAAGCGTCGGCCTTCTCGTCGGCGTCCAGAGAAGCAGACCAGTCGAAGCCACCGGCCTCAAGACCCTTAACGTCGGCGTCAACCATCTCGACATCGCTGGCCTCATCCTCATCTTCGGACTCGTCCTCGACGTTGTCGGTACCGGTAATTTGGACGGCACCGTCAGCGTCGCTCATATCCTCATCAGAGTCGTCGCCCTCACTGTCCTCGGCAGCCTCCTCATCAACGTCCATCTCATCCTCGTCATCCTGCTCGCCGAAGTAGGATGGCTTCAAGCCAAGGTTGATTCTCTTGGCAGTAACATCCACCTTCAGGACCTTGGCCTTGACCTTGTCACCTTCCTCATACAACTTACGAGCATCCTTGACGGTCTTGTCAGACATCTCGCTCCGATGGCACAGGCCAGAGAGGTTGGCGGAGCCATCGATGTCGATGAAGGCACCGAACTCCTCGACCTTGCGGACTCTACCAGTAATGGTCTGGCCTTCCTTGAGGTCGGAGATGGTGGTGAGGGGAACGTAGTCCTTGTCGACAACAGAGGGCTTCAAGCTCATCTCGATACGGCCGTTGGCAACAGAGATGATGCGGCCCTTGACGAGCTGATCAACCTGGAACTGCTCCTTCCAATACTTGAGGTAAGCATCAGAGAGGTTCTTGATCTGGACGAAGGCAGTGACATTGCCACCGAGAGTGACAAAGAGACCCTTGTCAGAGACGTTCTTCACGAAGCCACGGACAATCTCGCCAACTTCGAGCTTGGTGTTCTGAGTAATCTCCTTATCCTTGACGGGAAGCGAAGAGTTAAGGATGCGAGAAGGTCTGGTAGACAGACGTATCCTCTTGTTGCTCTTGTCAACTTCGACGACAGCAACACGGACGATCTCGTTCTTGGCAAACTTGGCAGGGTTGGCCTCTTCGTAGTCATCCGCAAGATCAACCTTGTGTACAGGACCAGCCAGGCTCTCGCTAAGCTTTACAATGACCTGGCGCTCGTCCACCTTGGTAATCTTGCCGACAAGGATAACATCCTGCGCGATCTTGTCCCAAGTCAACTCGTCCTCGGAACCAGGAGATCTGGCAGAGAGATCGAGGCGCTTGGACTCGGCATCCACAGTCACGACGCGGACACGGAGGGCCGAGCCGATAGGGAAGTTCTTCGCAAGGTTGGTCAACAACGACACATCGTCGGAGGCCTCCATAGCATTGACTCTGCCGCGAACGGTGGGGGAAAGGTTGACCCAAAGGTGGCCTTGGCCAACATTGTTGACGAAGCCCACGTAGCTAGAACCAACCTTGAGGTTGTCGAAGGACAGGGCCTCGGAAGAGGCGCCCTCCTTGACATCGCTCGGCTTCGCGGACAGTTCAAGGACGGAATGGCTGGATCTGTGGGAGATGGGGAGGAAGCGATGGTTGCGAGCGTCGTGGACGCCCAACACGCGGACAGGGACGACCTGCTTGGGCTGGAACTTCTTCAAGGGCTTCTTGATGTCCTTGATCTGCTCCCAGTTGTCGTACACTTGAGAAACATCGATACGACCCTGGATGTTGTCAGCGAGCTGGACGTTGACCTGGGTGTCCTTGACGGACACAACGCGAGCCTTGATCAGCTTGCCAATGGAAATATCATCCAAGGAGGTGATGGATTCATCCACGGGGTTAGCGAGCTTCTCGCCCTTGGTCTCGACCTTCTTAACCTGCTCCGCAGCGCCGGGGATAGCAACAACCAGGCGGTTGAGCTCGTTGTTGACGGAAGTGATCTTGACAGTAACAGACTGAGACTTAAACATGCCGAAGTCGGGCTTGTCCTGATCCTCGCGGGGAATCATAGACTTGGGAAGCAAGGCAGTCAACTTGCCACCGAACTGGACGAAGACAGCCGTAGCGGTGATGTTGCGAACGTAGCCGGCAACCTCGTCTCCGACGCGAGCGCCATCGAGGGTAGTAAGGAACTTGCCTTCCTTGGCAGCCTTGACGAGGATGGGCTTCTGAGAGAGGATGATGGATCGGCGAGCCTCGTTCTTTTCCAAGATCACCAACTCGGAAAGAGTCTGGTTGACGTGGATCTTCTTGAGGGCAGACTGAGTCTTGCTGACCGACTTATCCGTCAAGTGAGCAACGGGGAGGATGGCCTTGAGAGAGCTATCGGCAAGCTCAACAAAGACATCGTCGTCAGTCTTCTGCGTGACCTTCGCCGACACCACATCACCGATCTGAAGCTTCTTGAGGGCCAACTGCTTCTCAAGACCGAAGGCAGATGGGTCCTTGCAAGAAACAATAAGCTTGGCAGCGTCGGGGTCGAAGCTGATGACGTAGATGCTGACAGTCTGGCCAACGCGGAAGTGCTCCTTGGGGTCGTGGATGTAGGCCTCGCTCATCTCAGAGACTGGCAAGAAACCACGGAGCCTGCCGTAGAACTGCACAATCGCACCGTGTTGCAAGACGTTGATGATGGTACCGAGCGCCTGTTGGCCAACGGTAATCTGCTCATACGACTGGATGGCAGGGAGATCGGAGTTGACGAGCGTCTTCTTGAGAGTAAGGCGGATCTGGCGAGAGGCAGCATCAGTCGAGAGCACACGGGCCTTCACCTTCAGGCCTTCCCGGAACTTCTTCTCGGGGTTCTGAAGGTGGACGTCGGCGAAATGCATCTCGGGTACCAAGCCAGAGATACCATCAGCGATCTTGACGATAAGACCACCAACACCGGCCGCATTGATGACCATTTTCTCAACCACACCAGAAACAACGGCACCGACAGGAATGTCCTCGATGCGAAGGAATGGTTGCTCGAGAACACTCTTCTCCAGGGAAATGAGATACATGCCGTCGAAGGCGTTGTAACCAACAACTCTACCAGCGTGAACGGACCCCACCTTATAGGGGCCGCTGTTCTCGAAGAGAGCATCAACCTTACCATCCTTGACGCGGGAGATGTGCACGAAACCAGACACGCCCTCGACACCAACATCAACGTAGAGGCCGATTTCAGGCTCGACCTGCTTGACCGTGCACTTCTCCACGATCGTCGAGTGAGGAAGAGCCTGCAATGGCACATATGGTTGGTCGTCCTTGGAAGCAGTCTTTGGCTTCAACGAGGTGACGTGTTTTAGTACGGAGATACCCAGCTTGGGGTTCTTTGCAGTAGGGAAGTTGCAGATGACTCTGGCCTTTAGACGAGAGCCAACCTTGTATGTGTCTTCGAGATCAACGCCATCCGGGCCAGCGCCAGAGTGAACCAGATCAGCGGTGACATCCAGCGATCCCATAATCTTGCCAACAATTCCGTGGTTGGAAACCTCGGACACGAGCACGTCGGCGGCAGTACCGGGAAGGAATGTGTCGATAGTGGTAGCAGCAGAAGGGACGTTCTCAACGTTGCCAATGGTTTCACCCAATGTGGACAACTGAACGACCTTGCCCTTGGCGTTCTTGGTGACGATGCAGAGAAGGACGGCACCTGGCTGCAGGGCCTCCTGGGGGATGCTCTTGTCGACCTGCTTGCGAGCAAGGAAACCTTGCAACTTCGAATCGGCGATCTCGATGTCCATGACATAACCGTGGTCCTCCACACTGGCAATGGCGGCCATAACTGTGCTGTTCACAACAACGTCTTGCTCCGCCATACCGGTGTTGGCGAGAGAAGGCTGAAGAGAGAGTTCGATATGGCGCTTGGCCTTTCCAGGGGTGTGTGTAGAAGCCTCGTCGACCGTGGATACGACGTAGGCGCGCACATACTGGCCGATCTGGAAGAGGGATTCGAGGTCAACGTCGTTATCGTTCTCGTCGTCCGACTCCTCGGCGTCGTCGTTGCCGGCGCTGGCCTCCAGGCGTTTTGTGAGGGGGGCGGAAATCGCAGTAATGGGGACATGGCCGATAATATTATTTGGTAGAGCAACGGCGATGTCGAGGGGGTTGATCGCGCAAACGGAACCAAGGACCAAAGAGCCCTTAACCAGACGCTGCGAACAGTTAGCATTTAGACCAGACTGAATCCACACGAGTGTCTCCGGCGCATACCTTGAAGTTGAGACTTTCGACCTTAACGGCGTCCTCGTCGGGCTTAGCGGGTGTATCATCAGACTTTGACCTCTTCTTAGACTTCTTTTGCTTGCCCTCCTTCTCAGTCTTGGTCGAAGCCTTGCCGGATTGCTCCTCGAAAAGGGCGTCGCTCTTGGCCTGGACTTGGATTTGCTTGTATTCGAGAGGTGTCAGGACGCTGGCGCCGCCTCTGGGGAACATGGGCTCCTCCTCCTTGAGCAGCGTAGAGTTGGCCGGGGCCGAGGGAGCAGGAGGAGCGGGCTTGTCGGACTTGGGGGCCGGCTTGTTGCCCTGCTTGCCCGTCTTTGCGCCCGCCTTGCCGGCATCGTTGGACTTTGGCCGCTTCGACGGTCTCGATTCGGAGGCTGGTTGTGTTGATTTGTTGACCGGGGCGCCGCCCGGGCCTTCCTTGCGCTTTTGCGCACCCATTATGAAGTGATGGGTATAAAGAAAGGATGGATGGATGTGTTGGAGTTGCAATTGGAGAGATATCCGCACTGGATCCCTCGTCCCTTTGCCCGCCTTCACCTTCAGAATCGACAGCACTGACAAAAACTGACCCAGGCCGCTTCCACTGTCCGCTGCCGAAAATTTTTGGTGGGTCCGTCGCCGTTCACCATGGCCCGATAACGATAAGGAATGCGGTGAGCAGCGGCTGCCATTCTGCCATCTCTACGGCGTGCATGTCCACTGACATTGGGGTCGTTGGGGTTCTGGAGTCTTGCGGGGTCTCCCTGTCGCGCCTCCATGTCCACGAGTGCGGCATCAGCTGACAGGACGCTGTCACATTGGCCAGGTACCTTTTGCACAGCGGGTCAGCCGCATGGGTTGCAGGGAAGACTAGGTACAGTACGGTACTGCAGGCCGGTGTTGAGAAAGTGCAATCGGGAGTTTATTGGATCACTGCGAGGTATAATCCTTTAAGGTGTACGACTACCTAGTACACGTCGTTGAATGTCATGTCCGTACGGGATTGGGTCATTCTTAAGTCTGATGGAAGATAGGTAATTGACCGCAATGTATGTATCTGGCACTAACGACATCAGCATTCGTTCACGTGGTTCTCCGGGTACCTCTTCGGTTCCCTGGACTGTGCGCTACCTGGCAAATGACGTACATGCATCCGAGCTGGATGAAAGCGCTCCCTCCCCGGTGACCGTGTAAGTAGAAGTACAGATCGGATTGTAGCCTGAGCGGTGCCTCGTCTTGTCAACTTGTCCCTATCGGCGCCACGCAACACTTGTCGCATTCCCATTTCCCATCATTTCGACTCGACAACTCAACAAAACATACGGCAATGCGGCCCAAGATCGCCCTATAATCTGAGAGGTATCCGTTGGCCTAGCTCGCCATGGTCTTCACCATGGGTCCTCGAAAGAAGGCGAAGCCAAATCCTCCGACCGAGACGGCGGATGGTAATGCTACCCCCGAATCCTCAACGACCACATCCGATATGCCGCCGAAATCGTCCTCAAGTCTGGCAGCCTCTATATGGCGTTCAAAAGCCGTTCCAACGCCGACCGCTTCGAACTCAGCTTCGACCACAACCTCGACACCCGATAATACTCCCTCAACATCCCAACCTAATGCGGCTGCAGATACAATATCCATCTCGAGCAAGCGAGCGCTGAAAGAGGTAGCCTATTCCTCTTCAGCGACCATGTCAAGCCTGTTATGTAGTGTTACACACGATGCTAACAGACTCCCAGCCCCATAAAGCTCGAAGTTGGTACGGCTCATGGCCACGCAAATCGACACCCTCGACACAAGTCGCCCGTGAAACAATAATGGGCGGAACTCTCAAATCGAAAAAGCGAGCAGATTTTAGCCGTTTTGATACAGAAAGAAGCACCGATAGTGTCAGTCTCGACGGTGCAGCTTCATCTTCGTCTCTCCCAAACATGTCACGATCCGAGAACCTTGATGATAGGGGATCCACAGGCGGTGAGGTACCAAAGCCGGGGCAGGCAGTGGACGATAACGCTGCCAAGACCGACCAAGTCGCTGTTAGTACCACTGGCAGCAATGAAGCCGAGGATCGCCCATCACAAGACACCGAACAACAACAGCAACCACAACCGACGCCAGATACAAATGGTAAACAACAGCCTACGGAGTCACAGTCTAACACCACAGAACCACAGTCGGAAGAAGCTGCTTCCTCCAGCTGGCTAGGGTGGCTAGGCCAGTCTGCATACTACTATTATCCAGTGTTAACTGCCTCCGCACCGGCTATGCCAAAGCCTAGCGAACTGAAGTCCCACGAGAACGAGCCTGAAGCACCTGAACCTTCCAAACCAACCGACGAACCAACGAACAACATGCCGTCAGACGAAGATCCGCCAAAGGCTCCAGACGCCCAGGAGCCTACATCACAAGCTGCAACCCAAGAAAAGCCGACTTATAGTTATGGGAGTTATTTGTTTGGGTTTTGGCCAGGGAGTGGGACGACAGAAACAAAACAGACGGATTCAACAGCGTCGACAGGGGAGCCACAACAGGAAACAACAAATCAGCCGCCAAAGGATTCCGAAGATGTTGAGATGCAGGATGCGCCTCCAGTAGAAGAAGCAAAGCCGGCCCCAGCACAACAACCAAAATCAGGTTCTACTTGGGCGTTCTGGTACCGTGATTCAGGGTCGACTTCCAACAAGAAAGATGGACAGAAAGAGGAAACTGGCCAGCTGGCTGTGGTGGGGGAAAGCTCAGAGTCCCAACCGAAGAACGCCAATGCGACCGAGCCGGAGACAGAGCCAGCTAAGGAGCCATCACTAAAGTCGGTAAAGAAAGATGACCAACCGAGGGCGGCCACACCCCCCCTAAAAGAAAGCTCGTCGAATAAAGGCAAACGGGCAAGACCGCAATCCATGGTCGACGAGCCCATTTCCCGCCCTGATACACCCAAGGTTGAGCCTATTGCAAAGGCTGAAGGAACGCCCAAAGCTGGAACTTCCAAGAGTTCGAGTTCGATCAAACTGCCGCCTCCCAACCTTGTCCTCCCATCATTCAACAATGTGTACCGCATGAAAGAGAACCCTTCTATTGTCCGACAGATCAAAAATTACCTGCTTCGAACGCAACAACCGGCGCCTAAGCATGTCAACATTGCCAGGGAGCCGCCGAAGATCAAAAAGGCTATCGCGTTTGGAGTACACGGGTTGATCCCTACATACTATTTGCGCCCGTTAACAGGACAACCGACGGGCACATCGATTAAATTTGCAAACCACGGCGCTGAAGCGATTAGAAGATGGGCCGAGAGTCACGGTTGCGGGGACTGTGAGATTGAGAAGGTCGCCCTTGAGGGCGAGGGCAAGATCGATGAGCGTGTGGAAAACCTCTGGAAGCTTCTGCTGAACTGGATTGACAAGATCCGTCAAGCTGACGTTGTGATCCTGGCATGCCATTCTCAGGGCGTTCCTGTTAGCATCATGCTGCTGGCGAAACTGTATGAGCTGGGCGTCATCTCTCCAACAGCCAAGGTCGGTGTTTGCGCTATGGCTGGTGTGTCTCTCGGCCCATTCCCGGATTACAAGACTGGGCTAGGTATCCTGATGGGATCTGCAGCTGAACTATGGGAATTCGGAGATCCGCAAAGCGAGGTATCCAAGAAGCTTGAAGCGGCTGTCAAGGCAGTATTGAGTTACGGTGCTCGAATCACCTATATCGGCAGCATCGACGACCAGCTTGTCCCCTTGGAATCCGCCATATACGCTCCCGCTCACCACCCGTACATCTACCGGGCCGTATTCATTGACGGCCGGATCCATGCTCCTGATTTGTAAGTGACCCTCGATATCAAACCAACTGTGCTTTAATAACACGGATAATTTTCAGCATCGCTCACCTAGTCGGCTTCGCACTGAAACTCCGGAACCTCGGCGTCACAGACCACGGACTCATCCGTGAGCTCTCCGTCCCTCTGGCTGGTAGCTTATACACAGGCGACGGTCACTCTCGTCTTTACGACGACGAGCAAGTCTACGAGTACGTCATCACCGCCACCTCTCCATTCCCTTTTCCTTCCCCATATGAACTTCCCTTCCACCCACCACCACCACCACCACCCACCTCCTTCCAACCCTCTCACTAACCCCCCTCTCCCCAAACAGCCTAGCAATCTCCCACGCCCTAGAAACAACCGACATCAGCTCCCCCGCCTCTCCCACCCGCCCCAACAACAAATCCCCCATTCCCTGCGACATGGCAACCCGCCAACCCGGCACTCTCTCCAACCCGAACCCGTACCACCTACCCTGGATCATGCGCGGCCTGCTGGAAGAGGACTTTGTCAAGTCGGAGCTGTCGAACGAGGTGGAGGAATTACTAAAACAGTTTGACGATTGGAAGCCGACGACCAAGGCGCTGAAGGATGTTAAGTATCGGTTGGAGGCTGTTAGGTCGAAGCTTTGAGTTTGAGGGGGGTTTGATGGGGGTGTGGTTGGTGAGGCGTGCTTGATGGTGATTTGAAGGACACATGGTGGTCCGTTGTGGCGGTTGGAGTCTGTTAGCGATGGTTACTTTCGTACATACATGAGAGGTGTTTGGGTGTTTGGTGGTCTTCTCTGTCCTTTTCTTTTACGATTGGGGCGTCGGGAGTTGATATACAAGGATGGGGAACAGCACAGTTACATGTCCTCGGTTGTACACGCATTGTAATGAGGAGTTAAGAGGGTAGCGTTGCTTCTGTTTGTTGGGGTGGGAAGATGTTTGGGATATCTTTTGCTTAGCTAGTTTATACTTGCACTTTGATAGCTGAGATCATATACGAACATGTAACATAGATACAATAGAATCAAAGAGATTAACAACATAAATGACTTCCTCTTAACTAGAAGACACGGACAATGTTCACCGTCCTTGGAATGATTAGAGGGTAGAACGCGAGGTGAGTTTTAACCTTTTATATATTCAGAAATCTTGCTATAGTACAGTTTGATATGGTAAATTGTATACATCTCGTACAACCCACCAAGAAAAAGGTGTGATTGTACAAGTACAGCAACCATCTAGCCTCTTTGCCTCTATCACAGTCCACCGCCAGGATGCTCAATGGATACCTAAACGCCTTTTATCGTTCGTTCCGACATGCGTCTCGTTAGCTGAATAGAGACACACTCTTCTTACATACTCTTCCACCCCATATTTTGGTCATGAATTTTCCTAATAGACTTTTACCGTCTACCGAGCTTCCACTGAGCAATCGTATCCTGGATCTGATCCCACCCGAGCTCCGTAGTCTTGAGCCCTTGCACCGTCGCCTCCTGCAGCACCACCGTCGGCGCGCCGCTTCCCTGGCCAGGATTATTCGCCATGCCACCGACTACGCGCTTGGCGACCCGCCGGAGGTCCTTGACCGTCAACTCGTTGATGCGGCGCGTCATCTCGCGCACGGGGATCTTGCGGCCGTGGACCTGGACCTGGCGGCCCAGATCCTCGAGCTCGACCATGCGGCTCTCGAGGTTCATCAGCAGGCTGCTGCGGAGCTGGTTCTTGGCGCGCGAAACCTCGATCTCGCCCAGGGCCGAGTAGCCGTGGTCGGTCGTGAGCGCGTGCAGCTCGCGGCACATGACCTGTAGCATGGGCAGGGTGCGGCCGGGGTAGCACGAGGCGGCGATGCCGAAGAGACCCGAGTCCGTGTACGAGTGGTTGAAGGCCACGCAGGACTCGACCCAGCCGTGCTGGTTGAGCACGTTGGTGTAGAGGCGCGAGTACATGCCCTTGCCGGGGCCACCGGCGGAGAAGGAGCCACCGCCGCCGAGGAGGGTCTGGAGAGTGGCGAGGGCGTAGATGTCGTCGTCCGAGATGGCGAGGCCCTCGAAGGCCAGCTGAATGTGGGTGAAGGTGGGAAGGTTGGGGTTGAGCGGTGGGGGCTGTGGTGGGAGGGTGAGGAAACCGCCGGTGTAGTGAGCGGGCCGGGTCAAGTCCTCGGTGCTGATAGGTACCCGAGTTAGGAAGGGGTTAGGGGTGGCCTTCTTGGCCTTGGGAGAGAAAAGCTTGGAGAGCAGACCACCGCTCGACTCGGAAGAGTCTGAGGAGGATGAAGATACACTCGAGGCCTCGCTGGACTCGGACGCTAGCGAATCGAGAGAGGTTTCGGAACCTGTCCTCGAGAGACCAGGCGCTTCAGAGGCCTTCATATCACCGAAATACTTCTCGGCGAGCTTGACGGCCTTCTCGTGAGGAACACCAGCAAAGGCAACGACAAGACGCTCGGGCCTGTAGAAAGCGTCGCGGTATGTTTGGATGACGTCCCGGTTGATGTAATCTAACCTCTCCTTGGGACAAAGCAACGGGTTGCCGAGAGTGTTGTCCTTGAAGGCCGCCATATGCACCAGCTCAGGCAGAATCAGCTCAGCCTTGGACCAAATCTCGTTGACCTCATATTGCGCCGTCATGATCTGTCCCTCCAGCTCCTCGTCCGTAAGCTTGGGATCGCGGATGGTCTCGGCCATGAGCTCAACAGCGGTGGGAATAGCCTTGTTGAAGGTAGCCGCCTGGTACATCATGGACTCGCGAGACGAGGCGCACTGAATGTTACCACCGAGCTTCTCGACGGTCTCGAGCATCTCGTCCGCAGTCCTCGTGCTTGTGGACTTGAAGGCTAGCCGGTCCATGATGTGACTGGCACCCCGAACATAGTCGTTCTCGTAACGGGACCCCGCATCGATGTAGACACCCACGCCGGAGAAGGCATCGGGAAGGTCCTCGGAAGCGACACGGACGCCATTGGAGAGAGTGGTAATGTTGTCGCGTTCGGTCGGTTCCTAAAGTCATAGTCAGTACTTGCCCAATTGCATCATCATGGCCAAATTTTTGGGGCTCTTCAGACTTGGAGCGTACCTTGGTGTTGATAGCGCCGGCTCTCGTAGCCAAAGTCCTGACATTGCTAACGGGCAAAGGGCCTGCCCGCGTCCTCCTCAAGGACGAGCATCTGGAGGATTGGGCTACTAGCCGCGCTGGCCGGAAGCGATTCAGCATGGCTGCAACAGTTGTGATCCGGCAGCGTGATGTGGGTGGTCTACCTCGTCCGGTATCATGTCATTGCTCAACCGCAACTTCTGGGCACTTGGATGCAAATGCTGCCGTGCCGCCCAGTGGCCACTCAGTGTTGCCGCCAGTGAAAATGCGGCACCAGCCCACCAGGCAGCTTGCCAGCCCACCACGGACAGTGCAGCGGCCAGCGGGCGGCAGCAAGCACCAGCGACGGGGAGGCACGCTTCATCGGCCCAGCGTCAATGCGCAGGTGCAGCAGGTGCCAGCCCAAGTCCAGAACTTCAATCCACTTTGCCCCACAGCCCATCCCCTGCAAAGGCGCCTTATCGATATGATTAGCGTGCCTTGGCCAAGGCTATCGTGCGGAGCCCATGTCCACATGTGAGATGCTCCGCAGCGGCTTGGCACGCAAGCACTTTGGCTCTTTGCTCAGCTGAGCACTGTGGCACCCTTTTTGGAGGTTGCGGTTGCTGCCGCGTGAGTGCGAAAATGGAAAGAGTTACACTCGAGGGTTTCATGGAGGTTATAATGGTTCCAATCAATATGTTGCTCCCTTGAATCGAGTACTGTACGATTCAACATGGAGAAGATTGTCCGGAAGCAGCCGCTCGCCGGTAAACGCCATGACTGGGTGCTTTTCTTCAGATGAGAAAAGAGACTCGCAGGTCGACAACATGGCAGACAACGGGCAACGTGCAGCAGTGTACCTACAGATATCTACAGCCTCATGGTCTGAGGATTCGTGATATGTTCAAGATAAGAAGAGTACCTGTAGTGTATAGGGGCACCTGAGTTGTCATATCCAATGTGCACCTGGCCTCATATCAACCTAAAGTCAGGCTCTGTATTGCGACATAGCCGCATAGGGAAAGGTCGATTCCACTGTGCCAGCCAAGAGCAACCCTTTGTGCTTTTTCCAATCCATGCCTCATCTCCCACGCCAGACTCCTGCAGCAAGGAGCATTCATCGGCATCTAGGGAGGCAGCTGAACCACACAAGTCAGCACCCATTCAGGCGTCCAATACGGCAGTCATTACACCATTACACCAAGGGCGATATCAAGGGCATCATGGACATCATGGACATCATGTATAAACAACGGTCGCATGTGGATGGATGGTCCGAGGCCCTCATAGTGACGACGTGACGGGTACGTACTATGGTAGAGGTATGGATGGATCGGATGGATCACAAATGGTCCATGGGCACACCCCCCATCCATCCATCATGCCCATTTCCACTTTGGATCGCTTGTCTGCTCTGGGTCTCTGGCTTGGTCGGCACAGCTCGACAGGCACGACAGGATGTGAGGCCTTGAGAATCGCCCCGGGACTGGCAGAGGACCCCCATCAGAGCCACCAGAGGGGACCCCCTTGGGCCTTGGAACCTGGCTTGCCTGGGCTGGACTCCTGGTCAACTTCCAGGTTGTTTGCGGTGGTGGATGGATGGTACGGATAACGGCTCTCTTTAGAAGAAAAACATTAACAATACAAAGTTGCTCGACTTTGACAGGTCCTGACCTATTAACATCTCCATATCTTTTTTTACAAATCTACCACCGCCTCGCTGTTATTTCTTCTCTCCTTTTCCGGTCCCTGACTCGATTGGTTCCGCCGTATATGATAGTATTCTTCATTCCGCCCAACCTCTTGGTTCCTTCTGTTTGTTTATAATTAGACAACGGTCACAACTTCCCCCCCTGTTCCTGCCTCTACCGCTGGTCGATTCGTATACATCGATCTGATACAAATCGATCCATCTGCCTACACAGCTGTCACCGGCACCTACCTCCTATATACTCCCTCCTACCGGCCGTACCTGCCTTGCCTACAAAACTCTAGAGGGAATGTTCACCCACTCGACCCCAGCGCCCGCTTTTCCGGGCTTTGGGAGTGATTCGGTCGCTTCTTCGCCAGGTGTTGCTGCCTTACCCACGTCCGCCGCCGCTGCCACTGGAAGCTCAGGGTCAACGTCGAGAACAAGCCGACTGCGCGGGCTGAGTTACCTCCGGAATTATACCCAGACTCACATCCTGTCGCGGGATCACTCTTCGCACAATTCCACTTCGCACACGACGACGCCCAACTCGCCTGTCAACGCCTCGGGACATCACTCCGTGACCTTACACACCGACACCACCCACCAATCCGCCTCCAACCCGCAAGTCTCCAACTCGTCAAGCGGCACGGTCAGCAGCACCACCACCTCTGCTGGCCCTGGTTCGGGCCCCGAAGCCCCCACAGCCACAGCACCAGCGTCCGGTGTAAAAGCTGCCGCTAACAACAACAATAACACCGCCATCCCCAGCGCAAACAATCTCGTCTCCGCAACTGGCAACCTGTCTCACCACGGCCGCGCCCATCACCAGAATTCCTCCTCTCTCTCCGCCATCCATATCCCCTTCATTTCCCGCGGCCACAGCGACCCTGCGCGCCTGTCCCGACATTCGCCTTCGCTCTCGACCAACGACGCGACCGTAAATCCCAACCACTCGGCCTCTGTGCGGTCCAATCGAACGCCCTTTTCTCTTCTTCCGCACCGTTCCCACTCCCTCACCGACGGCATCGCTTCTGCGTCTCTGGAGTCGCCTACTACCACCACGCCGACGAAATCAATACCTCCAGGGACAGCTCCTCCTTCGGATGACAACGGCATTCGGGTGGCTGCAGACACTTTCGATAGCAACAGCTCCTCTTCGGATAACATTAATAATAACAATAACGCGGCCACCATGACTAGGGCTCGATCCGCGACTACAAGCGACGTTGCGAGCAGGGCTGAAACTGGTGGAAACATGGAGTCGCTTCCTTCGATACGCTTTAGCACCTTCTACGACCCTAGGGCGACACGCCCGTCGCTTACCTTCTCTCCGATCTCACGCACTCTACCAACCGGAAAAGAAATCATTCGCGTCGGCAGATATTCCGAAAGAGATAAACCCTCGGCGGTTCCGCATAACGTGCCCTCGGCAGCGCCCGTAGGATTTAAAAGCAAGGTCGTTAGTAGGCGGCATTGCGAGTTCTGGTATGAAGATGGAAAATGGTTCATCAAAGACGTCAAAAGCAGTAGCGGAACCTTCCTCAACCATATACGCCTTAGTCCTCCAGGGACCGAATCCAAGCCCTTCCCAGTCAATGATGGCGATATCGTGCAGTTGGGCATCGACTTCAAGGGCGGCGAGGAAATGATCTTCCGCTGTGTTAAAATGAGGCTCGAGCTGAATCGTGGCTGGCAGGCCAAACTCAACGCCTTCAAGTTAGTATTCCACCGCTTGCCGTCTTGTCCTACGCTGCAGGCTCTTTAACCTGTCGTGCCTTCTCTTTGACATATCAACTGACTCTTCTACAGCATGCAAACGCATAAGAGGCTTAGAAATATGACAGCCCAAAGTTCTGCGAATGGCGCTTCCCAGTCATATTCGCAAGACTGCTCGATCTGTCTTAATAGCATAGGGGTTAGTAACCCACAACCTTTCATCCCATCAACTATTTTCATCTTGTTCTGGTGACTAATCAAACCTTCGGATGACAGCCCTGCCAGTCTCTGTTTGTAGCCCCCTGCTCGCATACATGGCACTACAAGTGCATCCGATCATTATTGTCATCGCCATCTTATCCTCAGTTTATATGCCCGAACTGCCGTGCCGCTGCCGATCTTGAGGCTGAAGTTGACGACCCGGAGGATTGGGAGCAACTGGAGGCGGACGAACAGATGGAAGACGCCGTATACGTTCAGGATGAAAGCCAAGCCAGCTCCAACGACGCCCAAGCTCGACCGGCAGCAGCTACGCCGATTCACCAACACGAAACAGACGCTAGCGGTGACGTAACGATGCTGTATTCGAACCCGCAACAGCCCGCCGTATCTAATCCCTTCGACGGGACAAGCCGCCCCGTGGTCTCGCATAACTCAACGTCGCAGCCAGTGCCCATTCGGCAGAACCCAGCTGCAGTCAACGGTCAAGCAGGTGAAAGTCGTCGAGATGCCGCCAGGACTCCGTCGCCCACTGGAATCGCCCACGTTGTCAGCACTCACGAGGGGCCGATAACACCACGCAACGATGTGGGACCTTGGGTCTTTGATGGCGGCAGCACCACACGTACGCGAGCCAACGGAGAACCAGACAGTGCTTCGAGACTAGCTAGTCTCGAAGCCGCAGTAGCAGGTGCTCACATCACTGGGGCCACTGGGAGTACATAGCCTCTGTTCCTATCCCCGGTGATTTTGGTGTACATCAGCCCCCTTTTGCATGGGCTAGTACGGTCTACTACGGGCTACAGTCTACGATCAACTCATCAGCTATCCAGCAGGCTACACACGACGGGCCCCCTATTGCATGGGCTAGTACGGTGGTCTAAGGTCTGCGGTCTACAATCAACTCAGCTATCCAGCAGGTTACACACGATGACACTCTGCTTAGCGTTTACTGCATGGGGCGTTATTTTGTCTTCACCATCTCTCCTTCGTCGGTCATGGTGGAGTGATTTTTCTTATACTATATGCTGCCGGTTTGGTCTCTGTCGATAAGGAGTATGGACGCTGGCATCTAATGGAGTTGCGAGGTCTTTGTTGATCTGGGAAGTCAAAGGAGGAAGTGTTTGCAAGTTTCCTGGCACATACGACATGGGGCATTTGTCACAAGCGAGAAGTAAACTATTGTCCGGTGATCGATCTCTGCTTTGAACCTTACAAGAGGAAAAAGGCCAGAACACAACAGCTATCCAGGCCAGGCAGGAGAGAGGCAACGTCGTTGAGTGGGGAAGTGAGAGAATAGAGGAAGGAACGATTACATATGTTATTGGGAGGGGAGGATAAGTTGATAGTATGTAGACAGCATCATCATTGTTTGTGTCTTGAGGAGTTCGTCGTGGGGGAAAAGAAAGGCAGGCTTCAATTTTCTCGGATAGTACGGGTACGGGTTAGGCTGGCATAGTTATTTACTGTCAGACCTACACATAGCGAATATTGACCATGGCGAAATAATGAGCATAGCGATACGAGTTTACTTGGTCGCTAGATAATATACGTGTCGAAGTCTTGTTGATTTACTAGTAGTTTCGGATGCGTTTGATGCCACACATGATCATGAAACCTCTCATCAATGACTGGCATGGAATAAGCATCGGACAGTTCTTCCTGGAGCTCTTCTCATCATAAAGCCGCCTTATGAAAGTCATGCCAGTTGTATTCGCATCATATGAAAAATCAAAACGCAAAATGCCATAACGAACTCATAACTCATACCCTTCCATCAACCAACCCAACCCAACCCAACCCACCTCATCTCCTAAAAACACTCTGCCCCAACCGTTCAATCTCCCTCCCCTCTTGAGTGCCCCGTCCAGCCTCCTCCAACAACCTCGCCCAACTTTCCGCATCCTTATATTTCACCGCCTCCTCGGCCGCCTTCACCCGCATCCCGCACTTCTCGTACATTGCAATAGTCGCTCCCTGTTCCATTGAGGGGGCACACTTGGGGATAAAAGTAGCGGCTAGTCGCTGGTTGCCCGCCTGCAGGACTTGGGTGTAGAAGGGCTCCCACCCGATTGGAGACTTGCGGTTTTTGGAAGAGAGGTCTTCGATTTCGGACCAGTCGCGTTTGGAGACTAGGGCTTGGAGACTTTGGTTGGGGTTTCGTTAGCATCTCCATAACGATGGGGAGGCCGGGAAAAAAAAAAAAAAGAACAGAAAAAAAAACATACCGAATCCACCAAGCAACCTTCTCCGTAACCTTAAACTCGCTCTGCACCTTCTTCGCCCTGCCATGGTATCCCAACCGAATCAGCTTGAACACCGTCTGATTAACCGACAAGCCTGTGAACGTCTCGGGGTGCAAATCGCGATCAAACGCCTCCTGCATCCTCAGCAGCGTCGTCGCTTCTTTGAGCGCTGACAGCTCAAATGCGTTTTCTTTAGCGTTGTCGGACAGCAACTTGGCTGCTAGCGCTAGCTTGTCCGCTGCTGTTCGCGCTTCGGGTTGGCGCAGTGCTTCGCGCACGAATACGTCGGAGCCGTCGACGCGTCGGTCGTCTTGGTAGTAGAGGTCCTTTAACAAAGCTGTGTCTTCGCAGGTGGTGCTACCGCTGCCGCTTTGGTTGTAGTTATGGCTGGCAGCATGGGCATGATGGCCTTCGTCAACGTTACCGAGGACGACGCCGCCACCGAGACGCGCCGACGCCTCCACCAGCGCCGTGGCCGTCGGCCGGCTGCTGATGACCCGGAAGAAGGTGGCCAAAGGCAACTTGCGCTTGAGCTGGTGCAGCACAAAGTAGACGAGGTCGGTGTCGCCCGACTCGATGGCCTTATCGAGCGCCACCTCGTCTTCTTCCATGCTGAGCAGAAGCGGCACCTGCCTACCGGCGCGCGGTTCGTGGTTGAGCAGTTCGGTCGCCAGACGGCCGCGGCCTTCGTCGTAGGCGGCCCGGGCGATGGCTTCGAAGGAGATTCCCGGTTTGCCGGAGAGCTTGTCGACGATCTTGCGGCAGATGGTGTCGTCGTCTTCGGCGCCGACGCGCACTTTGGCCGAGGCCCAGTGCACGTAGATCTTGTCGGTGGGGAGGCGGAGGTAGCCGGCCATCTTGAGGGCGAGGAGGTACTCGCGGCGGTTGAGCAGACGGGCGATTAAACCTGAAGGGGAAAGGCGCTGGTATTGCTCGTAGGATAGGGGGAGGCCGATCTCGAAGAAGCGCACGGCGTTGAGCACGCGGAGGGTCTCGCACATGTCGACGAAGTCGTCGCTGTTGTAGATGTCGAGGACTGACTTGCCGAACGAGGCGGCCTTGAGGAGCTGTTTCTGCCAGTGGATGCTGAATTCCTGGCCGGCGGCGTTGACGCATGTGTCGACGGCTTCGACGAGGTTGGAGCGGATGAGCTGGATGTTGTCGTCGGCTTTGGGCGATTGCATCTCTAGCTGTTCGACGGCGTCTAGCAAGATGGATGCGGGCGAGTCGGTGCCGAGACGGAAGACCTCCTCGATGACATCGGGAACTTTTTGTAGGAAATCGCATGTGTCGTTGGCGAGAACGCGGACGCCGTCGAAGTCGGGCAGGATATGGATCCGGCCATTGTCGTAATAGAACCTGGCTAGTGAACCCCCTGGACCGACGAGGCGAACTTCATCCTCCCAGGCGATAACGACGGCATCGTTGCCGCACCATTCGAAGTATTGTGGCGGGATCTTGGATTTGGAGACGTATTCGCTCAGGCGAGTCTGGAAGTCGCTGCTGATGACATGAGCCTTGCCAGTTGTTGTGTACAAGGCAACGAATTTGCCATTTGGCGAGATGGCGATGTGTGAAAACGGTCCAATATCGATGAAGCGGTCTTCGCATTCGCTGGCGTCAGAGACGTGGATGGTTTGGCCGATGCTCAGCAACACCTCGACGGATCTGGATAAGGTGTAAGCAGGCGGAACGAGAGACCATGAGTGAACCTGGCCTTCAGGAGGTTGTGCCAGGAGTTTGGGTCTCGGTTCATCATAAGCTGAGACTGATACAAGCGAGTTGTTGTTCAAGAGAGCAACGAGGCCGTGGCCGTAGAACTTGCATGACCGAACCCCAACCTCATCGGCGTCGTGTCCAAGCGAGAACTGGGTGAAGTCGCCCTGGAGATCGTAGTAGCATCTCACGGTGCCGTCTCCGGTGACAACCAGAAGCTTCTCATCCTCCGACCAACCTAGGCCCTTGATGGAGCCCTTGTCCCACGGAATGCGCCTGATGAGCTTCCCAGCACAGCTGTAGATGTCTATGCTCGGTTTCGAAGGCCTTCCTGCAGCGAAGGCTACCAGCTTCTCCTCATCTCGGTATAGAGCTGTGATGGCAATGTCAGAGTATGACCTTTCTGGAACACGTCATCATCGAGTGGGATCACAAGGAAAACAATACCAACAGCTCCGCCATAGGGGGCACCGGCAACAATGTAGTTGTCAAGGTCTAGGTCCGCATCAAAAACTTGGGTGTACAGTTGGGTCTTGCGGTAAAACTTTTCGCCAACCTGTTCCCATCCTGCTGTGGGATGAGGGACCTCCATCATATCATCATGTTTGCATATTGTGAGTGAGAGTGAGGAATGAGCATGAGGTCTCCAGCAAGGTACGAGATTCCGCGTGTGGAGGTGTTGTCGTCCCCAACACCTGCCCAGCTCAGGCTGCACTGCAGGTGGTTAACTGGTGCGCTAGCGGAGGTTCCTTGGATGACCTGGCAGGCGCGCACAGTGGGATGCCATCCCCTGCTCTTGTCGTTGATCAGGCCTGCCTGTGGAGTCAGCGTGTGGGGACAGTACCCAGTTGTCCGCCCCACAAGCCCCTCCATGAGCTCCCCCTCGAGTGCGCTAAAAAGACAAAGTTCCCGGTCCGACCAACGTCGCTACGTATGTTTGCATCATCTCCATCCTCCGGCACAGCAACGAATCATGCCGGTTAACTTGTACCAACTCCCAACTTTCCGGAGCCTTATTCTTCTGACTTCCCGCTTCTTGATTGTTTGAGCCAGCTTCCCAGCCATCTGTTACGGACCTTCTCTCCGCATCGGCTAGATTCGCAACCCAACAAAATGCCCGGCTGGCGCGACGAGTACCTTTCATCCCTCATGGATGCCGACCAGCGGAATCCCGTCAACCGAGAGCTTGTGGATACCTGTCAGTTGCTTGCCCCGGCCTTGCCCTGCTTCCTTGTCTTGTCTTGCTTGCTTGAAGTCCCACCGCAACTCCCTTTCATTCCTCAAAACTTACCGCCCAGCAAACATCATCCTGAACATGCAAGTTTCCAGGCCAGCAACTCTTCGACCGCATATCCGTACTAGAAGCCGAAAAGGCGGCCCTCCAACAACAAGTCGAGACCTACCTATCGTCCTCCTCGTCAAGTAGCGGCGCCGCCAACAAGCCCCGAGACCGAGACACTACCAAGACCGATGCCGCCGCCCCTGACTCGACAATAACTGCGCCGACCGCCGCTGATTCCGCCCTTCTCGCCCGCCTCCGTGTCGATCTAGCCGAAGCCCTCCGCGCAAAAGGTGACTTCCAACGGCGGTTAAACGTAGTCGAAGAGGAGCTCGTCCGCCTGCGCACTAAGACGACAGCCGATAACAAGACGTTACAAACCTTGACGGCCGAGAGGAAAACGCTCACCATCAAGCTCCGAGACCGCGAGGAAGAGCTGCGCGCCAAGAGCAAGATGTTGGCGGACGTGCAGGATGAGTTGCAGGTACTTAACACACACTTGGATCTTGTCGAAAAACGGCGTTCCGAGATGGAGGCAGAGAACAAGCAACTGGTAGCGCGCTTCATGAGGCGGGTAGGGCAGGAGGCGGAGGCCATGAACCTGGCGAATGATTCGACGTCGGGTTCCG
Organism: Neurospora sp. CHS-2018a; assembly: GCA_009802275.1. Taxonomy (NCBI): domain Eukaryota; kingdom Fungi; phylum Ascomycota; class Sordariomycetes; order Sordariales; family Sordariaceae; genus Neurospora; species Neurospora sp. CHS-2018a. The sequence goes on from RAKG01000040.1 coordinate 163,229, forward strand.
GTCATCGGTCATCTGGTTCCAGGAGGAGATAGAGGATGGGATGAAAGCAATATCGAATGCGCATATCCCAACAGCGAGGAAGGGTATCACACAGCGAGACTGCGCATATACACGACAAGAGGAGGGCAAAGATGGCCGTCCGGGAACGCCATGAAGTTTCAACGATCCTTTTCGGAAACGCTGCCAGCACCCTGATTCAGCAGCGCATGAAATATCACAGGGAAAGACACAGGGAAAAGAGGTACAAGTTACAGGAATTTGGTCGGCATAGCGCAGGAGTTTCGGAGGTTGCATCTTTGCTTGTATGCTTCACAGCCAGCGTATTATTACTACACGGGGACTGCTACAAAAGGTATGTAAGTACTTGATATAAAACCCGGTATCCTTTCCCTTTCCCTTTTTACCCTTCCCATCCCTTCCCTTCCACCTCTATTTTACGCATACATCTGGATATATCAGATGAAACAAAAACCCATACGACGCGGATGATACAAGCTCGCTTTTGAGGCGCGCCACCCTGAAACCGCTATGCTAGAATAACAAGACACTCAATACACGCATACTCCTGCGAATATTCTGATTCAGGTATCATCATCATGGTACCAAGAGCCCATCAAAGCAGGAAGAGCTCGCTAATCTCCTCTTTTCCCAAATCCAGCACAGCATTTGACCCCCCCCCTCATCACCTTCGGGTCGAAATACAATATGTCCCACTAGCGCCAGTCCAGCTGACATAGCCTTCAGGATACGTAAGGTGCTCGACATCCAGGATCGACGTGGCCACATCGTTCTCCGCGTTCTTGTTGTCGTGCACAAACGTCTTGAGCGAGATGATCTTGCATCCGATCTTGAGGTCCAGGAACATGCTGACGAGGTTGTCGTTGAGCTGCGACGTGAAGGCCTGGTTGTTGACGAGCACCACGTCGGCCCGCTTGAGCACCTCGAGGATCTTCTCGTTCTTACGGAAGTCCCCTCTCTCCAGGCGCACCTTGCCGGGCTTGACCCCCCACAGCCGGCAGCGGGCCAGGAACTCGTCGTACTGCGCCTCGGCCAGGTTGCACGCGTTCTCCATCATCTCGCAGCCCCAGCTCTCGCACCCGATCTCGAGCGCCGCCTGGAGCGTCACGTTGCCGACGCCCGAGCCGAGATCGACAAACACCTTGCCCGACGTCAGGTTGGTCCGCTCGAGAATGTCGGAGATGAAAGGGTGGTTGAGTTCGCCGTAGACGTTGTCGCTGCCGTTCTGGTATTTGGCGAGGAGCTCGACCCGTGGGGCAACAGTGCGGTCGTATACCTGGTCGAGGATGAAATCGACCAGCTCGCGCGGTATCCCGTGCATCTTGTCGAGGTTTCGGACGATGACGCCCTTGCGCATGAGCTTTAGGAGTTCGTCGTTGTATTCGCGGAGGGCGGCTTTGAAGCCGGGGCCGTCGGATCGGTTTTTGCTCTTGACGAGCTTTCGGAGGATGCCGGTCTGGTGGTCAAGGAAGATCTTGCCCTCTTCGTCTGTGAGATAGGTCGAGGCGACTAGTTGTACTACTTTTTCGATGTCCTTGACGGCATCAATCTTATCTTTGCCCTCTACCAGTTCGTACCTATATCATGCGCAAACGTGCCGAGTTAGCTTAATGTTCCCCAGGCAGATATGAATGCGGAGAGGGGAGGTAAATAAAATCGTAGGACTACCCACCGTTCAGGATACCTGACCCCAGGGTATTGCAACCTCACAGCAACCTCCTCGTTCTTCAGCCCCAGCGCGGGCTTGCACTTGTGTTCCAGGCTCGCGACCTTGGCCGCATGTATGATTCCCGGTCCGGGTATCCGTTCCACCTGGTCCGCATCCTCGCCCTTCCAGATCTTGGGGTGTCGTAGCTTCCGGTTCACGTCGACGGGTCGCTCATCGTGAACCCGCTTGCGACGCTTGCGCGCATCCAGGTTGTCCTCCCAGTTCTCGTCTCCGTTGCTGTCCGAATCCGAGTCCTCAGAGAAGTGCGGGCTGATGGGCGACCGGCTCGAGGCCTTGGTCGCGCGGCGCTTGCGGCTGCTCCGGCCGTCGCCGTTGATGGACGGGTTGGGCGACGCGCTCTGGACCCTTCGTGAAAGCGAGGTGGTAGAGACCTTGGTGAGAGAGGCGCGTGCGGAGGAGGACGTAGATGTGGTGTGGCTAGTTCCGTTGAGTCTAGAGGTCGAAGAGGCGCGGGACAGCGATGACCCCGCCCCCGCGGTCCGGACGTTGGAGTGTTGTGAGGAACCGGTGGTGGGTATGCTCGAGGTGGATGTCGACGCTTTGAGTTTGGGGCGCTCGACGGTCTCGCGGACGGTGCGGATCTCGGTCTTGATTTTGAACTTGGATTTTTGGTTGAAAATGCTCATGTTTCTTGTCTTTTCCGCCTCTCGGTCGTTCGGTCGTTCGCTTTGCGTGGCCGGCTGTTGATTTTACCTTGACAGTAATATGGGTTACTGATACAGTGAAAGAGAGTGACAAGAAGAGGACGACGACGTATGACGACGAAGAAGAGGGGCGCAAGGCGTAGAGAGAGACTAGTCGAGCTATGCGGCGTAGCTAGGTAGGGTATCGGTACGCTTTTTTGGACTTTGTGATAAGGCAGACGACGGAAGTGGATTCGAGGATCGAGCTTCAGTTTCGTGGAGCAGGCTCAGCAGAGAAAAAGATAGTATGGATTGGGGTCTCTTCGCTTCGGGAGGCCTGCGCCGAGAAAAGGCGCGGCGCGACGGAAAGGTGGACTCGCCCCGTTCTTAGTTCGGTGGAATTGTTCGGTGGGTATCCCGTCTCGGCGGAATCTAGTTAGGTAAGGAAATGCCTTTGCGTCTCTGGTCTGGTCCACGGGATAGGGAGTGGGTAGGGTGTTTCGGTGTGTATGTAGTGTAAGTACTCGCTCGCTGCCTCTGTATTGTTGTAGATAATATGTCCGGATGGTCGAAAGGCTGAAACATGCAATGGGCGCTCGGCGACAGGTTGAACCAAATCTATTGGGTATATGGCATAGCAAGGCTGGGGGACGTGCAAAGATGTATCTTCCTGCAGGTGGTGATCTCCAAGGTGAAGAAAAGGGCAGAAAAGTGGATAAGGTGACAGACAAGAACAGACGGACAAAAAAAGATGAGGCAAGTTCAAATGCAGATTCCATCCACCATGCCGGGCTTTCCACTTCTTCCACTGTCGCTGCACAACGGAACCCCAACACTGCCTGCACGGGCTAGCAGAATTGCCTGGACTCCCCAAGACTCCCCAGGCGGGTGCGACCCTGACCTTCCAGTCGGCGTCCAATCCCGCTGCTTGTTGGGGAGCGCTGGAACACGGCGTGGCGATTTGACAGCTGCAATATCTCGCCGCATGGCCAATCCTGTAGGCTGCAGCTGCTGCTGCCAGTCATTCTCTTTCTCCAGGCTTCCAGCTCTCGCTTGGCGCGCCGCTGGGTGGCCGCGACGTCGATTTTTCGGATTCGTGATCATGTGACTCTCTTTGGGATTTCCTGCACAGACCAACTTCGCTGTTCCCGTCATTCTGTTCACCGAGGTGAGACGGCGGGTCCGGGTCCTCTCAGCCCTCACCGACGGTGAACTGTTCATTCCAGGCCAAGCGTTAGAACACCACCTTCTTCAACTCATATTGGTCGGGATGATGATAGATCGGGAAACGGTATGGTGAAAGGCATGTCATTAGTTTCTAAGGTCTCAAAGGTGAATGGGTAAGAGCCTCTAGCTAGAGGTAGGGAAGTAACTGAAACATTCACCTTCCCGCCATTCTGTGCTGCCAGTGTTGATGTTGCATGCTGTTCGCTGAGATAAATTATGCAGATGTGTGAAATCTGACATTCCTCACCCTTTCCACGTTTTCCTCGTGGATCCAGTAACTAGAGTCTAGATGATGGGCCTGCCGTTATCTGTATAGGTAGGGACGGGCAATAGGTCCCGCACTTATGAGGCAGCAAGGTTGACAGCTTGAGGTTAGGTATTTCAACGTCGCCTTACAGTCCAGCCTTATAAGCCGCGCTCGAAACCTTTGATGTCCACACCCAGACATGGTCATCACCAATGCAGTCGGCACAACCTGCCCCACGGAAGCACTCTTGATATCGGCCCGCTACCGAAATCCTAGTACATACCGTTTTACCTCTCGTCATCACATGTACACTCTTGTGAAAGGAAAGAGAAAAACGGTTGATCGATGATCACTATCGACAATCACAACCGTTCGCTGCCGATTGTGCTGTGGCCGACAGCGGCTATTCGGGGACCGTCTTGGCAATGGCATGCATTGAATACCATTGATAGCTGGCAACGCGATGGCGGGCCAAAACCATGATGCAAGGTGGCTTGGAGGTTCACCCATTTGCCCGTGTGGTGATGAAGCTCGATAATATTCGATGGCTTCAAGTTTTCCAGGGTCTTGGGCTTCCATGTTTTGTTTGTTTGATGATGCGCGGGAACGTCCACTGGACGAGGTTGCATTGATTGTGGCCTACCCACAGTGTCCAGACCCGACCGCGCCAAGCCCTGACCCACAAGCCGGCAGAGTCCCACATTTCATGACGTCATGGGCTGCGATCTCATGTGCTGGATTCTTGAACATAATCAAAGTCGCGTTTGTAACAGCGCACGGAATTGGTCTCCTTTTTGGTGCTCAATGTTAGTCAATGGCCCAATGGCCCAATGCCCTAGCGAGCTCTTTCATATCGGAAGTTACGTCAAGCAAACTCGTGATATCTAGCACATTCTGTCACGGGTTGGGCGAGGAGAGGCTTTGACAACTTGGAGGGAGTTCACGCCATCCCGATCAGAGGGGCCGATGGATGATGGACATGAATGTCAGTTAGTGCGGCGGCCCACCGAGTGCTCCAGACGAGATGGAGGTGACCCTGACACCCACATGGTGCGGGTCTCCATGCCGGTGTCAGGCAGCTCACTCAGATTTGTTTCGTTTCTCACTGCGGAAGCGAAAGCGTGAACGTTGGTGGAGGATGAATGGGATCGATGCCCTGTGCAATCACTTCCTCCCAGCAGGGCTGGGGATGGGGGATGGAAGCCAGCTTAAGTGCTGCCCTGGCTGCCCTGTTGAGGCAGACCCGAGCATTGTATCACCAAGATGGCTGGCCACCGCAGCAGTAAACACAAACACAAGCGGGTGGCCTGATATTTTCGAGAGTGACAAGGAGGCACCTAGAGCATCTTGAGGCCGTCTGAACTGCCGTTTAATTAGCATGAGGGACTGATTCACACTGCCGACGTCGCGCAAGTGCTCCGTTTGTGTGCATTTCGGTGCAGCCACGGGGTGTGCCAGCCCCTCACCTGGAAGGTCTTTGTTTCAAGACGAACCAGAAAAAGACCATTTCGCGATTTCGGAGAGGGTTGAATGGTGTGACGCACGTATTGAATCGTGGTGCATCTCGTCAAGCTTCCATGCTTGGCCTGGTCTGCTCACACGGCTCATACCCCCGGCCGCCCAATTGGCGTCAAGACCCCCGTCGATATCTCAACCGATCGTCACAGTTACAGTAAAAACCCCTGCAGTTGCAAGCACCCCCTTTTGCAAACACATACAAAGTGACCCATTAGTTGCAAAGATGTCAGCGGCCCGGATTCCCAGTTTTGTATGTAAGTGAGGCGCCCCCTAGTGCAAAAACCCCCTTAATGCAAAGACTCCGAGTCATCCCCCATAGTGCCGGAATTGAGTTGCATTAACAGGGGACATTACTGTACCACCCGAGTCCCAACTTTTCCATGGAGTGTCCCTTGAGCTTCACCCTTGTCTGGCAGACAGCTCCGTGAAGGGGACCGAGTGGATAATCAACTGGCTGGTTTACTAGCCCTTCTGGGAAGTACATAGTAGGTAAATGCGTGTTCCAAATAGAAAGTACCAGGGAGACTGGCGAGATTGGAGAGCAAAAGTGAAAAAAGGGAGAGAGCATTGGCATCGTCACTCACCTCAGATTCCCTTTGCTTTTTTCTTCTGAGATTTCAAGTTCTTCTGTACCCCTGCCTTCACATGTAGACCCCCCTGTTTCTCCTACCCTCTTGCCTTACCTACCCCCCGGAAACAGGTCTGGGCTTTCTGCTTCCTCAAAGGCTGTCCAACCCCCGATGTCTTGCGTGCCTTCCCTATGACGCATGCCACCCCTCCGTGCACGAAGGTTGCTCCCACGTCACTCAAGAAACAGAACCTGGCGTCAAGCATCAAGCAAGCTGCCCTCCCGGAAACGCACACACTCCCCGAACTGTGAACGGTCAAGTCGGCTTTTGGTCCCTTCCTGCTATAAACCGACTTATACCACCCACCCCGTCTCCATTTCAACCCTTCACCTACATCGATCTCGACTTGGACCTATTTTCCATTAATTTCTTCCTCAGTACCAAAACAACAACAATACGATACCCGATACCCAATACCCGATACCCCCCGCACTCGTCCGCGTCTAATCGTCGTTTGCTTTTCCAAGTTGAGGAACGATATTCGAATAGTCCAGCATCCTACCCGCCTCACCTCACGATTTTCCATTTTTCAGTTTTCCTGTGATACCCGGCAACCATACCAACAGCCACCCTAATACCTTTGCGCGTCCTTTGATTTCAGCTTTTTAATCAGTCAAGATGGCGACCGTCAACGGAAAAGCGAACGTCAACCGACCGGTTGATGCCAAGCAGAAGGAGGCCGATGTCAACCGCAAACTTCAGCTCTACGGAATCGCCAGCGCTTTCCAGAACGGCAAGGTTCCTTCGGTATGGAACACCCACCGCTAAATGCAGTCGCAGTTGGGGTATAGGCCATGCTGACTGTTTTCATGTAGAACGACCAAATCGATGTTGCGTTGAACAGCTTCCTCCAGTCCAGGGCGCTCGCAAACCCATCCAAGAAGCTCTCCCCAGAGGGACAGCAGCTCGTTGCCGATTTCAGGGAGGTTGTGAGACAGGCCAAGAATCTCCTGCTCTCCAAGAATGAGGGAAACCTCCTCCAGGACTTCATTTGGCAGACACAGCAGTTCGACCCCAAGGCTGTCAGCGTCCCTGGTGCTCCTGTGAATAAGGAACAGGCCCAGCAGCATGGCAACCAGGCTCTCGAGGGATTGCGCACTTTGGGCACTCTCATTATCACCAACGGCCAGTTCCGCAAGCTGCGTAAGTTGACTGCCTATTGTTATAGACATTTGTTCGATCAAAATGCTAATAATTACCAGTCAAGGATGCTACTGTTTTGCTCCGTGATATCGCGGGCGATGCTGCTACGAATGCCGCCGCCCGCGTGAGGCCTTCCCAGGAGGATCTCCAGCAGATTGACGCGCCCGCCCCCGATAACACTTGGCACGAGAAGCCTGAGCTTTCCCGCGATCAGATGAAGAGCAAGTTCAACGACTTCTACAAGGGAAACCCCAAGGAGGACGCCAAGCATGTTATGGGCGAGGCCACCTCTGCTGCTCACCCTGATGGATCGGCTAACCCCAGAGATTTGGCCAACACCGCTGCTCATGATGGTCGCACTGGCGCCTCGTCCGGAATCGACGCTCAGAAGGGTATCTCCGCTGCTGCCAACACCGCTCAGCGCAAGCTTGACCAGAACCTGGATGACGAGACCAGGGAGAAGGCCAAGAACAAGAAGGAGGAGTACAAGGCCCGTACGAGGGAGTATTTCAAGAAGAAGGTTCCCCAGGAGCGTCGCGATCAGACGATCTGGCGCTTGAAGGTATGTCAAATCCGAGCATTTAAAGAGTTTGGCTGGCAAGTTGCTAACATAATCTGCAGAAAATGGTGGTGGAATGCCAGCAGCATCCCGATTACCAGCGTGCGATCACCACTTTGCTCAACCTCGCCGAGGAGTATGGTAGCCACGCCAACAGACTTGCTCAGGGAGGCACTGGTACCGTGAAGGACACCCGTACCGCTTTGGCCCAGGCCGAGGGTGATCTCAAGACTCTTATCGAGCGCTTTGCCAACGGCACTTCCACCGACGATCTCTGGGCTTCCATCCACACCATCTATGAGGATGCCGACAGAGATCCCGAGTTGAAGAACTGGTTCAAGGCTATGAACAGCTACATCCGCCGCTGCCTCCAGGAGGAGGGCTACATTCTCGATGATGCTTCCAACGAGGAGTGGAACCGTCTCTACGACCACGGCAACTACCTTCTCCGCAACAAGTATCGTGCCCACACCGACCGCATTGTCGATGAGCTCAAGTTCTTGGCCGATCAGTTCGACCAGGATCCCCAAAACAAGAGCTTTGCGGCTTCCCTGAACAAGTTGTTCGCTGATCTTGGCCACGATGAGAACGGCAAGCCTACCTTCAAGCCCCATCTCATCAAGGATCTGACCGACGTGGTCATTCCCGCCATGTTCGAGAATGTCGCTTACATTCCGGTACCCCGTATCGAGTACTCTGATCACCAGATCGACGCTGTAATCGAGAACCTTGTCCTTGAGAGCGACAACTTCATGCCCAATGTCCTCGAAGTTGCTAGTGAAAACTACATGCGCTTTGGTCGCAAGAAGATCGCCAACAAGAACAAGATGTCCGTTGACGTCAAGGTTGCCGGTATCCAGATGGATCTGCGCGATGTGAGCTACTACATCAAGCGGAAGCAGGGCTTCCCATCGCTCAGCGACACTGGTATTGCCAACATTTTGCTTGAAGGCGACGGCTTCACCTTCCGTATGAAGATGTCTTCCGCCGATGCTAAGGACAGGCAGAACTTCTTCAAAATCGACAAGGTGGATGTTGATGTCAAGCACTTTCGTATCAAGTTGATTAAGTCCAACCACAAGCTGCTTTTCAACCTCTTCAAGCCCATCATGCTCAAGGTTCTCCGCCCCGGTCTCCAGAAGGCTCTTGAGAAGGCCATTCGTGACCAGGCTGCCAGACTTGACAGCATCCTGTACGAGATCAAGCAGGAGGCTGACAGGGCTCTTGACGAGGCTCGCGAAGATCCCGAGAAGACTCCCAACATTTACAAACGCTACGTCACAGCGGCACAGAAGAAGGTCCTCCAGGGCAAGCAGAAGGCCCAGGGCGTTGTTGCTGACAAGAAGATCAACTATGCTGTTACTAAGGAGGACAGCATCTTCCCCCACATCAGCCTTCCCGGCGGAATCAGCTCCAAGGCCACGGAGTACAAGGAGCTCGCTCGCAAGGGCGACAAGTGGGAGAGCCCCGTCTTCTCGATTGGTTCTGCTGGAAAGAGCCACGATATCCCTCCCGCCCCGCGTGTTGTCCGCAAGCCGCACTCTGCCACTAGCACTAATGGTGCAGCCCACGGCACTGGCAACGGCCACGCGCTCCACGGCGGTCCTGGCATGAACGTCGGCAATGGTAGCCTGGACGTCGGTAACGGTGGCCTGAACGTTCCCAGTGGTGGCTACCTTCCTAGCGATCCCAATGTGAGCGGCCATGGAATGAAGACTGTCGGCAGTGCCCCTAACGGCCGCGTTGCTGTCGGTGTCTAAAGACATGACGTTTCCTTGGAATGAACCTGGAAAGCTGGCTTTGCAAAACTAATGATTGAATGTTGAATACGGAAAGGAGGAGTACTGAAAGGTACATGATTTATACCCATTGCAGTCTAATTGTAGGAGGAAGCAAGTCAAAAAATACCCAAGGAGGGAGGAAAAGGAAGGGATACCCAGAGACTGCGTAATACGGTTCGATTGGCTTTACTGAGCACCTAATTTTCCTTTGTAATATTTCAGTAACGGTTTCTTAACACCACACTCCCTACGAAGCTCCAGTAAAAGGAAGATAGTCGGTTAGTTCATACTTGTTATAAAAGCTTGATCACTCCTGGTGCACTCGTGATGGGCGGTCGTTGTGCTCGTGTAAGTGGTAGTGCAATGACTAGAGGGTTAGGGTTAGACTAGTCATCGTGTTGGTGCCAAGTTTAAGTGCGATGCTGTAGCCTGCCAGCCCCTGTAACCCGCAGCGCGTCATAGTTAACTCTGCTCCAGGCAACAACCGCGTCCGGGACAATGAAATGAGAGAAAGAGTCGACATATTGGATTTTATACCTGGGCAATGCTAGACGGTTCTAGTTGATTGATCTTCATAACTTCTCTCTATTTCCGCAAGCTTTGGAACTTGGATTTTGTTCGAAAGTCGTGACCTCAATGTGATGATTCAGGACACCCGGACATCGCTGGATCACCTCGAAAACACAACCGACTTGAGATAGCCAGTGTTGAAAGCCATTGCATGGTGACACCTTCACAATGAATACCAACAGACGATCCAGATCACCAGATGAGGAGGCATTGGAAGAAGACCAACACCAGTACGGGGCTGGTACTCTAAGCCTAGAAGAACTAGACGAGCAGTGAGTTCCCAGCACCACTTAAGCCCATTACTCTGCCCAGTCCACTCATCCAACAATACAGCTTCCCAAACAGACCACGCAACCATTCCAAAACCTTCCCATTCTCCGACCTCTTCCGAACCCTCTTCAACCCTCTCATCGACTGCAAACCCTCCACCTCCGGCACCGTGCGCGGACCCAAACCCGGACGAGGCGGCCACTTCTCCAAAGTCTCCTACCATGAACAGCGTCGCCACATCATCGAGCGCTTCATGTCGCGCTGGCGCGCCGAAGTCGGCAACGACTTCTACCCCGCCATGCGCCTCATCCTGCCAGACAAGGACCGCGACCGCGGCGTCTACGGACTGAAAGAGAACACCATCGGCAAGCTCCTGGTCAAAGTTATGAAAATTGATCGGAACTCTGAAGATGGGTATAACCTCATGCACTGGAAGCTTCCCGGGGGTAGGCAGAGTGGGATGAGTCGGTCCGTGGGCGACTTTGCGGGCCGCTGTTTTGAAGTGGTTAGCAAACGCGCGATGCGGAGCGAGCCGGGAGGGTTGACGATTGCGGATGTTAATGTCATGTTGGATCGATTGGCGGGGGCCAGCGGGGAGGCGGAGCAGTTACCTATCTTTGAAGAGTTTTATCGGCAGATGAATGCGGAGGAGGTGATGTGGTTGGTGAGGATCATATTGAAGGATATGAAGGTTGGCGCGACGGAGAGGACTTTCTTGAATCTGTGGCATCCGGATGCCGAGGCGCTGTTTAGTGTCTCGTCGAGCTTGAGGAGGGTTTGTTGGGAGCTGTACGATCCGGAGTTTAGGCTCGAACAGCAGGAGACGGGGATTAAGCTGATGCAGTGCTTTCAGCCGCAGCTGGCGCAGTTTCAGATGACGACGACGTGGGAGAAGTTGGTGAAGAACCTGGGGGTGACGGAGGAGAACCAGGAGTTTTGGATCGAGGAGAAGCTGGATGGTGAGAGGATGCAGATGCATATGATGGAGGATGATACCGTGCCCGGAGGGTTTCGGTTTGCTTTTTGGTCAAGGAAGGCGAAGGATTATACTTATCTTTATGGCGAGAGCTTGGAGGATGAGCAGTCCGCGCTTACACGGCACTTGCACAAAGCCTTCGACGACGGCGTGCGGAATTTGATTCTCGACGGCGAGATGATTACTTGGGATATCGATATCGACAAGATGGTGCCCTTTGGAACGCTCAAGACGGCCGCACTGGAGCAGCAGAAGAACCCATCTAAAGCTGGTCCTCGTCCCCTCTACCGTGTCTTCGACATCCTGCTTTTAAACGACAAGCCTCTTACGGAGTACACCCTCAACGACCGGCGGAGAGCCCTTGAACGCGCCGTCGTTGGCGTCCACCGCCGCTTGGAGATTCTTCCCTTTGAGCGAGCCACCTCCCCAGACGCCATCGAGCCGCTTCTACGACGAGTCGTGGCCGAAGCATCAGAGGGTCTTGTCCTCAAGAATCCGCGCTCACGCTACTCGCTCAACAGTCGCAACAATGACTGGATTAAAGTCAAGCCCGAGTACATGTCCGAGTTCGGCGAGTCGCTCGACTGCGTCGTGGTAGGCGGCTACTTCGGCTCCGGCCGACGCGGCGGCACGCTCTCCTCGTTCCTATGCGGTCTGCGCGTGTCCCAGAACTTGATCAAAAGCGGCAAAGCCGCCACCGCCGAGAAGTGTCTCTCCTTCTTCAAAGTCGGCGGCGGTTTCAAAGCCGAGGACTACGCCGAGATCCGTCACCACACAGAAGGGAAATGGCACGACTGGGACCCTTCCAGTCCACCAACTGAATACATCGAGCTCGGCGGCGGGGACCGTTTGCAGTACGAAAAACCGGACGTGTGGATCCGACCGAGCGACTCGGTCGTCATCTCCGTCAAGGGGGCCAGCATCACACAATCGGACCAGTTCGCCATGGGCTGGACGCTGCGGTTCCCGCGGTTTCGCAAGCTGCGGCTGGATCGAGCGTGGGACTCGGCGCTGGACATGGATGAGTTCGAGGTGCTAAGGTCCAAGATCAAGGACCAGGAACAGGAAAGGAAGAAGATGGAGATGGAGAATCGCAAGCGGAAACCGGCGACCAAGCGCGCGAGGAAGGATCTGGTTATTGCGGGGATGTCGGATCCCTATTCGTTGTCATCATCTTCTGCTACACCGGTAATTGCCCCGCGAGAAACGAGAGAGGCAAGCACACGGTTGTTTGAAGGCTTGGACTTTTGCGTCCTTTCGGAATCTCTTAAACCGAATAAGATGGCTAAACCAGCGCTGGAAAAACTCATCAAAGACCACGGCGGCCGCATCCACCAGCAGGCGGTGGACCGTTCTGGTCAGGGGAAGATAATCATCCCCATAGCAGATAAGAACGTGGTCAAAGTGGCTAGTCTGAGGAAGGCCAACCCGGAGATGGATATTATCAGGCCTAAATGGGTTTTTGACTGTCTTGCCCAGCCAATGCCACAAAAAGAAAAGGGCTATCTCCTCCCCTTCGAAACCTCCCACCTCTTCCATGCCGGCAGCGAACAAACGCAAGAAGAAGCCGAAGAGGCGACAGATAAATTCGGCGATAGTTACGCCCGGGACTTGGCTGACACAAATGAGTTGAAGGCGATTATGGATGGTATGGAGTCTGATGACTATGTTTCTGACTCGGACTGGGACTCGGATTCCGGTTCGAAGAATAGAGGACGAGGAGAGGATGGGTTTGACATGAATTATTTCCTAGATCACTTGGAAGCGCAGGGGACTTCGTTGGATGAGTTACGGTCGTTTATGTTCCGGAGGTGTAGGGTTTTCTTTGCTTTAGCTGGCAATGGAGACAACGCAGTCTGTGAAAGCAAAGCATTGAGGTTAAAGAACTATATACGATTTGGCAACGGGACGGTAGTTGACGAGCTAGAAAAGGCGACGCATGTGGTTGTTGTTACTGCTTCTGAAGGCAGAGAGGAGAGTACAAAGAAGGAGGAGAGAGAGATGGCGGCCGAGATAAGGTATAAGATTAGCTTGGGAGAGATGGGCAGTCCGGTGCCGAGGATCGTGAAGGGGGAATGGGTGGAGGAGTCGTGGAAGGAGGGGACGGTGGTTGATGAGGAGGGGTATGTGGCTGGTTAGGTTCACCTGTAATGCTTCGTCTTCAGGGTTCTTTTGATGTGGATGTGGTGTTGTTGATGTGGCAACGGATGGCTTGATATCTAAGTTCTTGCCTTAATAAGATTGGTTTGGTGCAATAAAGGGGCGTCTGGTGACTGCCAGTGGTTTTGTTGATATGGCATGGTAGTTCACCATGGAAACCAACGTTTGCTTGTTCTCTTTTGCAGGTCACCATGTTCAAGGTAAGTGTCCTTTGAAGGCTGGTTGGGGATCGTTTTGACTGCTTTTCGCCTTCTGCACGAGAGACGTCTCGACTTCACCTTCCTGAACTCGGCTGCTTGGGTGTTTACCGTCCACCTTGAACAACTGTATCCTCCTGTGCTTTTGGCCGTACATGTTTGTATGGATATATCCTTCATTTGACCCACTTTTTCTTGACGACCGAGGACCACTATCATCATATACAATTCTTTATTCCCACGTTATATTTTCCTTGCTGATAACCTGACATCAAATTTTTCATGATCTCGTGTGCACTGCAGCATCATATTCCACATAGCCATCCACACTTGACTGTAAGTTGGCTGGATGCCCGTCTTGAAGTGTTTTACTATGTTGTGGTTTTGCTTTTGTTGCCATAGTCGGTAAATGCTCTTTGCAGTAGTTTTGTGGATCTAAGAACCTTGATCTAATTGTGCCGTGCTCTTTTATCCTTTGAATCCGGTTCTGGACTATGTATACTGTGTAAGGTGGAGAAGGGGAAGTTACCTAAGCTGACAGTATCCCAGTGCCATTCATCTGAACTTTTGATGGCCCATGGTATTGTTGGTGGGGAGGAGCCCGAGAGATCCCACACGTAGCCCGTTACCAGCAACAGATATGTCTTTGACCCTATTCAAAATGAGGTCCTTGGGGTTTTATGTCCTCTTACCCTTCAACCAGTCCGGAAGAGGGCATTTTTAAAGCAGGGCCGTGGGACCCAAAAGCTGGGCATCGAACCAGATTCTGACATCGGACGGACACTCGAAATTTTCGAAATGTTATACTTGAAATTTCCAAGAACAACGAACATCAATGGAATTGGCATGTCTAAGAGAAACAATGGAGCAAGATTTGGGTTTGTTTGTGCTGGTTATCCCTGGTGATATACAGAACAAGGTGTTGGGCGCGGGATTGCTTGGGGTATATCGGTCCGTGAGAATTCATCAAACCAAACACTTCTTGCACCAATACCTCTGAAGATGTTGAGAAAAAGGAACGCCAAAAGTGGTTTAATGACTAATAGCTTGACTATGTGGTTGATACTGGTGCCAGCAGTTATTATGGAAGCTGCTGCGAGTCCGAAGAATAATGCCACGATGTGATGCTGTGGCCGGATTCAAGTACCAGTTATGTTGTACGTATGGGAAGCATTCTTGAAGATCACGTTTAGGCACTCCTGCTTCAGGATTCCAGTAAGTGTCTAGAGCCTGACTGTCACTAGTCAAGACCGAGATTCGGCTGGCGCCCATGGTGTCCTGGCCAGCAAGAACCAGCCCGAAGGGCCAGGCGACAGTGTACTCGGCCTCCATGTAAACAACCCCCCTGAATCATCTCTCACTTTACTTTCAACATCATACTACCGGCCCGGTATCTTTACCTCTACTTACCGCCCCACCGCGAGGTACCTTCCAATCTGTCTCCTCGCGCAGACCCATTTTGCTGCCAAGGTTAACCTATTGTAAACCTTATTCAATCGACTGTCCCTTTGCCGCACAATAGTAACGCCTTCACTGAAACCACCCCGCCCCCTTTTTGGTGTTTTTACTCTGGAAACTCGACAATAAGTTCGTGCCTCTCCCAGATTCCCCCCTCGACCTTTTAAGAGACTTCCTCAACCAACACCCGCATCCCACTCGCAACAATCGCTTTCTACCTTACCAGACTTGGACCAAACCATTCTGAACTTCTATCGTCTTCGGCATCTTGTCTTCTTCACAAACAAAAGCTTAAAGAAACTACCTGCTACTACAGCTTTCACGTAACTCGCCATACACCACATCCTCCCACCTTTCTCTCAACGTCACCATGGATCAGACTGCGTCTAAAAAATCGGCCACCATGGACAAGACTACCCTCAAGAAATGGTAAGTCCTACTAAATACGTATTTCCTTTCGCATCCGTGGCAAACAACCGTCCCTCGACGACGTGATATTTTCGTCTAGCATCAACACCGCAATCATCCACTTCTCAAAACACTGGCAGTCACGCGCTCCTTTCCCTTCAATCCCTCTCTTTCATCATGGAGTACCTAATCTACCTGACATCTCACTAACTTATCACCTGATAGTATTCTCGCCATTGATCTTGGCAGCACCGCGCTCCGCGCCGCCTTCGTCGAGTGCGAAGCGCCCTACACTTACCATCCGATTCAAAACAGAGATGCACAAGCCAATAAAGACGCAGGCGCAACTGTCACGTGCATGGGCGACTTTCCTGTCTCTTGCTGCCCCCTCGACCCCAACGATCCCTTTGCCAGGATCGGAGCCGACGCCGCCTCCGAGCCTGGCCACGTATCCGCCAAGTACCTGATGTACATCCTCGCCAACGTCGATGACTCGGTCATGGCCGATTACCCTCTCCCGACAGACCTTATGGCCCTTAAGGAAGATGCACAGCTCCGTGAAGACTGCCGAACCATCTTAGCCATGCTGTTTGGACGCCTGAGAGAGCGCGTGGACGACTACACCAAGAGAAAGGACCTGTTTTTCGATGAAATCATCCTGACCATTCCCAGCCAGTGGGACGCACGTTTCGAGGCGGTTTACGAGTCTATCATCAAGGAGGCTTTCGCTTATGAGAACGAGGAGGGCGCGAAGGTCAAGAAGGACGTCCACTTCTGCGGCGAGGCTGACGCGCTGGCGCGATATATCATTCTTCACGAGGAAAGGGAGCTCGAAGACTGGGAGGTTGTCCTCTTCCTCGACTTTGGAGGCCATTCCATGTCTTTCGCCACTATGGAACTGAAGAGGACCAAGAGCACTGGAGGCTCTGGTAACTCCAGTATGACCTTCCTGGAGCTGGATTCTGGCGGCTGCGCCGGCGGAAGCGAGATGTGGTCTCACCAAGTTGGCCTGTTGATTAGCGAAAAGCTTGAGGAGACCGAAGTGGCAGATGCTGATGAAAGGAAGAAGTTCAAACTTCTTAGTGATTTCAACACCAAGAAGATTGGCTTTATGGATCAAATCATGGCGGGTGGTGTTCTCCCCCTTGTTTGCTGGGATGAACATGCTACCCTCACCACTATCAATCTACCACACGAGGAAATCAAGCGCTGCTTCGACACGGCGCTTGAGAGACCATTCGCAATGGCCAAAGAGCAGCTCAGGAAGTTGAAAGGCTATAGCGGAGACAAGAAGATCGGCGTGGTGGTAGCCGGAGGAACTCTCAAGAGCATCACAGCAAGGGAAGCAGTCTTCGCCGATTGTGATATTCCGGAAAACCGGATCAAGTATACAACCGAGATCGATGTCACTTGGCTTTCATCGTGCAACTGTCACGGCGCAGCATTGGCCCACGCGAAGAAGATGACGGTGGCCCAGTTTTTCGAGCAGGGCGCTGTGATTGCTCTCCAGCAGAAAGGTCCTGAACGCAACGCTGAGTGGGAGGGTTTCGCCTATCTCCTGGTCGGCAATGATAAGAAGTATGTGGCGAGCGTATATAACAGACACACGGGCGCGGAGTTCAAGCTGGTCTGCAACCCCAACTATGCTCAGGAGGTTACGGCAGACAAAAACAAGCAGGACAACGCCGGCGAAGCTGGAGCAAGTGCTGGTTCAGTCACAAACGCGCCAGACAACAGCGACTCGGACCCCAACACCAATGTCCTCATCCCGATCGGGGAATGCTATGACCTGCGGCAACTTGGCCCCCAGCTGGCAGGAAGACTTATTATCGAGGCATCCTTGACCTCACCAAGCGGCACTGCATCATCTGAGAGGACTCTCAATGTTTCAATCAGCCGCAAGAGTCAACGAGCTGCTCCAAAAGATAAAGTCATAGACCTCCCCCTATTCCTCGACCCCGGACACAACGCTGTTCATGTTGATGTTGACGCGCTCGGCCCAGAGGCGTCCAACCAGCAGGCAGCGTTGAGACAGCGTGAAGAAGAGGAATCACAACCTGAACGCGCTGTGTCAGAGCTTCCAGAGCCTGCTCAACCCGAAAGGGAGACAACAGAGGCTCCATCTGAGGAAGGCTCTGGATCCAGGCGTAGTAGTCATAATAAGTCGGCTACAGCAAAGGCATCTGGGACCAAGCGGAAACGGAAGGACACAAATGCTGCTCCGGCCCAACCTAGCAAAAGGCCACGAACCCGTGCCGCTCTTGGCTCTGACCACGAGTTGCAGCAACTTCCCTACTATGCCCCCCCTGTGCCGCGCAAAAGAAAAGCGACTGCCCCTGCTTCTTCCACAGCAACGAAGAAAGCACGAATTGCTACCCTCGCCCCCCAGCCCAACACCAACAATAATCCTGACAACCAGTCAGACCAAGACCTCCAAGGGCAGCTACACGAGCAGCTGAGATGGCGGCAAATCGAGGAGCAGCCACAAGAGCAGCCCTCTACCCAAGATGTGTCCCAGCACAATGACGAGGACACACATGTCTATATCGACGACCAGCTTGACAACGAGCTGGATCAAAACCACGAGCCTGCCGCCACAGCGAGCGGCAACCACACCCAACCCCCACCCCCACCCCTTTCCCCTGAGCGTAACAGCTCCAACAACCTCAACGTCAACGGCAACACCTCCCGTTCCACTCGAAACCGAACCGCCGTGAACGCCAGGGGGCCCACAAGGGCTAAGTCCCATACCCCTTCGCATGCCGACCGGCCGGCAGCAACATACACCAACGGCAGGTTTGCCCCGAGGAGCAGCCCGCCTAAGAGCCGGAGGCACCGGACAGAACCCCTTCCGGGACAACGTGGGCAGCCCCAGCCCAGGCGATCAACTCGCCAACAAAAGGGAAAGTCACCGGTGGCTGCCTCGCCAGCTGCCACACGGCAACAACAACAACAACCTCAACAAGGGCAAGAAGACCTTCAACCACAAACCCGCCCCCAACCCCAACCTGCACCTCCTCATCCCGAGCAAGAGGCTAGACCTCAAGCCGAACCCCAAGCCCAAGCCCAAGCCCAAGCCCAAGCCCAAAACGAGGCTGTTGATTCCACACCCGCCGCCAACCTCAATACCCTCGAACAACTCGCCGCTGTCGCCACAGCGGCTCTGGATTACGAGGAAACACACCCTCAACCACGCCCCAGTCCCACCCGCATCCGCCAGCCTGCTCCCCCCGAGGCTCCCCGCCGCACCCGCGAACAACTCGCCGAGGCCGAAACCCAGGCCAGGCACCAGCGGTGGAGGAAGGCTGTGGAGGGAAATAGGGAGGACGAGGGGGAGATACTGGATAGCATCACGGTCAATCCTGACCCTAACCGTCCTCTGGCTGATCAGGTCGTTGATGAGGATGAGACTGAGGAGGATAAGGAGGATGAGGGTGATGAGGATGGTGATGATGGTGAGGATGATGGTGGTGATGATGGTGATGGTGATGATGGTGATGGTGATGATGGTGATGGTGATGATGGTGATGGTGATGATGGTGATGGTGATGATGATGGCTTGGGGCCTGGGGATCTTGGGTTGGGGAGGTTATTTTCTTCCTCGCAGGAGCAGGAGAAGGAGAAGCAGGGAGGATCATCTTCGCCTGTTCTGGGAGAGCAGGGGGAGAGCAGTAGCCGTGGACGTGGCAGTGGCAACAGCGGTGGCAGAAGCAGTGGTAGTGGACGTGGACAGGGAGGTGAGGAGGAGGTCGACGGCAACGTGGATGAACAAGTTCAACTTCCCGGCCCTCTCAGAATTTCTCGACTCCAGCGGACACTCCAGATCGAGGCCCGCGCCTCCACTTCTCCACAGAAGGCACGCGGCGGTAATCGGGTCGTTGGCGCTGCCGAGAGGAACAAGGAGAACCAGCGGCAGCAGACGACCGGGACCGTGGCCGTGGCCGTGGCCGGGACTGGGGAGGAAACCCGACCCAGACCCAGCCGCGAAGAGAAGGGCAAGGGGAAGGAAGTCGTCAAACCTGCGCCCAAGCCCGCACCCGCTCCCGCTTCCCGGCCCAGGCCCAGGCCCACGCCAACGCCCACGCCCACGCTCGCCCCCAGGGCTTTCTATGGTCAACCCTCCTCCGCCGCAGCCTCTTCCTCTTCCTCTGCCTCCGCCATCCCCAACGCCGCACCTCCCCCCAAGACCAAGGCGGACAAGAACAAGGGCAAAGGCAAGGCCAAAGAACCCATCCTCCCCGCGACCACCACCACCACCACCACCCCCGCCCCAGCTGCCCCCTCCTCCTCTGACTCCACCATCCCCGACATCCTCCCTCCCCCCAAAAAGAAGGGCAAAGGCAAGGCCAAGGCCAAAGAAACCGCTGCCGCCACCACCACCCCCGCCCCTCTGGCCCCTCTCGCCCCTCTCGCCCCGACATCCTCAACCGTCCCTCCCTATCCGCGCCTCCTCCGCCTAGCACACAACCCTACGGCCAAGGGCAAAGGCAAGGCCAAAGCCAAAGAAGCCATCACCTCGCTCTTCGCTCCTCGCTCTCCCTCCGCCCTCGCTGCCTTGATAGAATCAACCGCCCCTCGGGCTCCTCCTATCCCTCCCCGCCCCGAATCCTCCTCAGCCCAGCCCACAGACACGGGCATAGGCACGGACGATGTGGTCGTCAAATCGACGACTCCGATCCCTCTGCCTGGATATGCTCGAGCGTCGAGGGCTGGACGGGGGGTGGACGGGGATGGGACGGAAGTCGATGGGGGGCGGGAGGGGGTCGTGGATGGGGACGGGGACGGGGACAGTGTCGAGTATGGGAGTAGAGTGCTCCGCAGCGGTATGGAGGCCACGGGGAAAGGGAAGGAGGTCAACCAGACGGTTGGTGAGAGCAGCAGGAGCGGTAGAGGTAGCAATGCTGCCAATGCGACTCCGACCAGGAAGAGGGCCCGCATCGGCATCGAGGATCTCCTCTCGTCTCCGGTTGAATCTCGACCTCAATCTCAACCTCGACCTCAGGCTCGGCCTCAACATCAACCTCAACCTCAACCTCACCTCCTACCCCAGCCTCAGGAGGAGGACAACTCTTCTCCGGCGAGGAAGAGGCAAAGAACAGGTGGAGGTGGAGCAGGAGGAGGAGGGGAGAGTTCGAATGCGAAGAAGAAGAGGAAGCGCTCTTGAGAGCATCTTTGTGTGTTTTTGTGTGTGTGTGTGAGAAAGAGAAAGAGAAAGAGTTGTTGAAGGGGTGATGAGTCGAGAGAATGAGAGAAAGAAAGAATGGAAAGAGAACGTACGGATTTGTTTGCTCAGACATTATTTGCTTTTGGTTTGTTGGTTTTTCTTTTTGCGATAATGGGTCAGCGTTTGACTCCGAGAATGACCGAGCTGCTGGCTCTACAGAGCCCTTAGAGGTGGTCCGACAGCCACGGAAGCAGTGGTCATTCCCCAAGATTCGCGACGTTCAAGACTTTGCGGATATCTTGGAAAGGGGGGATTGGATGGAAAGAGAAGATTTGTATCAGAGGGTGCTTGGTCAGTTTTGTGCTCGTCGGATATATTCGCTCCAGTGGTTTTAGTTCATTAGCTTTGCTCGTCCGGAGAACGGGTGTTCGAAGTCTTTGATATCCTCGTTGGCTACCTTCTTTGATAGAAGATGATTAGCGTAATAGCATTACTTAGAGGGGGGTATCGTATTCTAAACATTAAAATATTATTCACCAGATTCTTGCCGCTTCCTCATCCATCGTTCTTTCCATATGCAAACAACATACTTTGCAAATAACAAACGCCCAACTTATCACAACCTCCCAACTTTTCACAGCCACCAACCCCTTATCACCTGTTACCTACCATTCCCTCTCACTAATGGACACACCTCACCTCCCCAAACCCCTCCGTCCACCTCAAACTCCCCATAACAACCACCAACAACGCCAACCCCCCACCCACACTGCACCCACCATACACATACGCATTCCTCCTCCTCAACGCCGCCAACTCGGAAACCCACGTGCTCACCGTCGTCAAGCACCCGCAAAACCCGTCCGCCACCCCTTGCAGCACCTGGCACCCCACCACTCCTCCCAAGCTCGGCACATGCTCCAAGTCCCACGCCATGCCCAACACCGCTGTCCCAAACATATTGACAGCAAAAGTCCCCAAGGGGAAACTGGGTAGTCGTCCATTGAGATGCGCCGAGGCGTAGAACCGCATGAGACAGCCTAAGGGAGCAAAGACGAGGGCGAAGGTTGCTGTGCCGCGCCAGCGCTCGTTTTCCCCCAAAACAGAGTGGCGGTCGGGCGGCCAGATACTCAGCAACACAGCGCCTAGCCAGCACCCGAAGCCCAAAAGGACAGCGAGGCGGTCGAGGATGCGGCTAACGAACGTGTAGGGCAGAGTCAAAGAAAAGTGGGTAAAGAGGGGGGCAACGGCGATGGCGAGGTGGGCCCCTAGAAAGAGGCCGGAGAGGGAGAGGGAGATGGTGGTGATCAGGACGGATAACAGGGCCATGAAGGAGTAGCCGCCGTTTCTGGAGACAACGGGGGTATTGGGGGAAGAGGAATGGGGGGAGAGGTCGTTGGATAAAGCGAGGAAGACGTCCCGGATGAAAGAGGAGAAGGAAGTGAAGGAGCCGCAGAAGCCAGTGGCGAGGCCGATGTAGAGGGGGATGGTTTTTTTGAGGGCCATGTGAGCTTTTTTGTCTGCTGCTGGGTCGACATCGGCTTCAGCTGGGATACTGCCGGTTTCTTCGTCGTCGTCCTTTTTAACTTGGGTTGAAGCTGCTTCTTTACCACCCCAATCTGGCGACCGGAAGAGCATGCGGTCCTCGGCTAGGAAGCCCATTACCACACAGCCGGCGAAGTTGGGCCATATCGAAGGGAAGATGATGGGTGATTGCGGGTAATTCGAGGTGAGGGCTTGGAGACCCAACCTGGCGAGGGTGCCGAGGAGGGAGAAGAAGATGAGGTAGGAGATGGTGTAGAGTTCTGTGGCGAGGCGGGAGACTTTTTGTCTTTTGGCAAGACCGGCTTGCTGCTGCTCTCCCTTTTCCTGTCCCCTTTCCCTGTCGTAGTCCTCTGATGACTCGGCCTCTTGTGGTGGTGGTTGCTGACCCAGAAGTTGCGATTCCCGTCTTTGCTGCTTTTGTTCCCGGAGGTAGTCCCGGTCACGACTCCTAACTTGTTCTAGAGTCTTATAGCGAGTAATAGACTCCTCATCTGGGTTTTGGACGGGCGATATATTGGATGCCTCGAGGTTTGCATAGTCGTCTGGAACATCGTAGTTGACGGGAGACACGACTGAGGCACGACGGGAAGAGGCGCGAGAAAGACGGCGTTGTGACTGCCCGTGGTGAGGATGTGACTCTGTCCCGGTTACATGTTGCGAGTCCCGTCTTTGCTGCTTTTGTTCCCGGACATAGTCCCGGTCACGACTCCTGACCTGCTCTAGAGTCTCATGGCGAGTGATAGACTCCTCATCTGGGTTTTGGACGGGCGATATATTGGATGCCTCGAGATTTGCATAGTCGTCTGGAACATCGTAGTTGACGGGAGACACAACTGAGGCACGGCGTGAAGAGGCGCGAGAGAGACGGCGTTGTGACTGGTGGTGAGTTGTATGCAACTCTGTCCCTCCTGTTACATGTCCCTGGTTGTATCCATCATTGTGTTCGTGACTGTGGTCGTCGACGAGGTTGCGCTGACGGTTGCGGTCAGGTGAATCAGGGGCACCTCCGTATCCCTCGGTATTACTTGGGGCCGTCATCATCACCAATTCGCAATATCGATAGGGCCATCCGTGGGGGAGGGAAGAGATACTACAGCAGATTACGCATCACCATAGGCCTCGATGTTTCCATTACCAAAGGGTCGTGGTTGGTGCTCGCTCTGATTCGCATGTTTGTTTCAAGGTCTCTGTAATTATCTGAAAGCCGATGACGGATCTGAATCTGATAGTGACAGTGCCATTGCGACAGTGACCGCTAGCGGCTACTGTACGGGGTCTTTGACCTCACTCTAGCCTTATCTTATCGCCGTGAATGGGGAATGGAGACCGGGTGGAGAAAGACGTCCCTTGTCACGGGCAAAGGGCCCCGCACCCCACTTGATCGTCCTGAATGCGGAGACGTAATCACTGACAGAGTGACCTTCAAGTACCTTGCTGTCCTTCCCCCTCTTTGATGCTCATCAGTGACTGCCAATGTTCACCGTCCGGTCCCTTTGAACCCGAGGGCCGTTGCCTGAACTAAAATTCCAAGATGATGGGAATGAACAGTTGAAGCTTGAGTCCTTACCTAACCCGAGTCCGTCATCCATAAACCTCAATGATGGTGTTCTTGTGTTGTCGTGATGCTCTTAACCCGAGACACAGACACCGGGCCACTCGGAGTGCCGGGACGGGTGTCTTACGTATACACCAGACTCGAACATGAAGGAAGGTCAAGTGAGTTACCTAGTTGCTGATAGATTCGCGGATAACAAAACTACGCTAGAGAATGAGTGCAACCTGCCCGAGGGGAGCTCCAATCCCACTCGGAACACGGCGATGGGAGCTGCCATGTCACTCGCCGGAGTCGCCCTCTCAGACAGCTCGTGGCCCACTCGGGCTCTGTCTGTCTGATAGGGGCTTGAAGAAGACAACAATATGTAAGACCGGGCAATTCCTCTTCTCAGATTCCTGGGAAGTTACTTAGACCTAGTATTTCTTCTTGTTCCCTCTTCTCTTTTCTGTATTGCTCAACTCTTTGTCGTCCAAATACACCATCGATAGCATCAACATCTCTAACCTCCTTGTGTCATCTACAGCCTTCCACCGGCCACATCATCACATCATCTCGACACCACCACCACCGCTAGCATAGCAAACCTGAACCAACGATATCAACACCTCGTCGAGTACACCGCCAACAACAACAACAGAAACCACAACAACCTAAACACAAATCGCCCACCATGTCTTCTGTTCAACTACCACCCAACGTCCACGTCTCCACGCACCCCTGCCTCCTCGCCAAGCTCTCGCAGCTGCGCTCCAAGACCACCAGCGCGCGAGACGTCAAGACCTTGATTCACGAGATCTCCTTGCTCCTGGGGTCGGAAGCCCTCGCAAAGGCCATGACCACGGCCCCCGGTCCCCAAGGGGAAACGCCCCTCGGGTTTACTTACGAGACTACGGCTGCGATGCCGGGGAATATCTCGCTGATTCCGATTTTGAGGAGTGGATTGGGGATGGTTGAGGGTATGTTTTGTTTCTTTTTTTTTTTTTTACTTCCGGTGTACTACTTCATTTCTTCCATAATCGTTGTTGCCGTTCCCTCCCGTCCTCTTTCCTGCTACTCCTGCTCTCCTCTATCTACTCTCCTCCGCTCTATCCTCCGCTCTATCCTCCCCCGTTCTGTCCACATAAAGAACCTGGCTAACGACAACAACCACCAAAACAGCAATCCAAACCATCCTCCCCCAGCCCGTCCCAGTGCACCACCTCGGCCTCTTCCGCGACCCCGTCACCCTCGCCCCCGTAGAATATTACAACAACCTCCCCAACCATTTGGTCTCCCCCACCCAAGAAACCGCATCCGACCTAGCCATAATCCTAGACCCCATCATCGCCACCGGCGGCACCTGCGCGGCCGCCATCCAGACATTGATCGAGTGGGGCGCGAAGCGGGTGATTGTTCTTTCCGTGCTCGGTGCCGCCGAGGGTGTCAAGAAAGTGGCGGAGGAGTGGCCTGAGGGAACGGAGATTTGGTTGGCGGGTGTGGATCAGGAGTTGACGGATGGAGGTATGTTGAGGCCTGGTTTGGGGGATGTGGGGGATCGGTTGTTTTTGACTATTGGGAAGTAAATGTGAGGATACAGAGACTGGCCCGAGGTGGTAGTAACTTGCTATATATTGTTGTTACATACTTGATCTGACTGTTATGATGTTCTTGCGCTTTTGTTTACTCTGTGGTGACCAAGGGGGTAAACTTGAGTGGAAGTTGACTCGAACTGCCATTTGAAACGCTATGCTTGTATACGGACTCGGTGAGAGCAAATGTCTCCATGTCCAAAATATCGTTGTTCCAGCCCGTTCAACAACTTAAAGCAGTATTTCACTGCTGTGTAGTCCAGGGTACTCATCACCACAGTAACTCAAAACGGGCATGCTCGAAGCCAGATAGATGATACACATAGCTTGGATCAATAAGTCATATTCGCAATCTTCACACAGCGGTCTTTGGGGTCTCAACACGGTAACCACAGCCATCTATTCCATATCACCATTGGAAAGGCCAAAAAAATATGCATTAAGAGCTACAGCCCCGAAAAAGGATCCCGTCCCCAAACGCCCAGGTATAGTTAGTGCAGATATCAGCACCTCTTTGAATGTCAGAACCACTAAACACCGATGAAAAGCAGAAAAAAAAAAGGATAACGGGAAGTGAAGAGCAAGTCACTAGGGCCAAGCTCTTCATCCAGCTTGAGAAGAGGACCACGAGTCCGCTAGCGCTTTCAGTGCTTAGGCTGCTGCTGCTGCTGCTCCTTCCTCTTCTGCGCGCGTATCTTCCAGCTCTCCTTAATCGCCGTCGCCGCGCCCAGCAGCTCCTGATCCGACACGCCATCCCTTATACTCGCCATGACGCTCGTGACGGTACTCGTATGATTCGCCTCATTCTTGTCATCGCGGAACCTGAACAGCCGCCACCTTCCCTCCGCATCCAGACAGCACTCCACCACGCGGTCCTGCAACGGATCGCCCAGCGCCTTGAGCGTCTCCCACTCGTCCTCGGCGATATAAAGCGGGTCGGGAAAGAGCTCGTATTTACTGCCACCTGGTCCGTCGTTGCCGCAGAAGATGTGTAGCTCTGCTTGCGGGACCGAGTCGTAATCTGTGAATTGTTCGGGAAACCCCTCGTCAAGTTCTGCTTCGGTGGCTTGCACTAGGGGAAATTGCAGACGCATGCGGAAATCCAGCGTGTTCTCGTGCGGCGCTTTCCATTTCAGAATGTGCGGGTCGGTGCCGAAGTGGTAAGGGGTGGTGCGGCACGTGAAGATGAGGCCGTCGCTGTCGTGTTTCAGGGCCGGTATTACTTCGCGGAACATGGTCTCGATGCCGTACGAGAGTTCCATCCGCTTCATCTCCACCTTGAAGGCCATGAAGGGGATTTCCTGGGGAAATTGTTGGAGGAGCTTCTTGTAGGGTTCGTAGACGTAGGCGCTGAAGTATCCGAGGCGCTTGTCGAGGGGTTTGTTTAGGAGCTCGGCCTTGTCGTCGAGCGCGAGTAGGTCGAAGACGAGAAAGCGCGGTTCTTTTCGACCGTTTGTGCCGGGGACTGTGTCCATCACCAGCTCGCCGTCGATGATGGTGCCCCGGTGGAAGGCTTGGATGTCGTTTGGCATGGGGAAGTGCATGCTGTTGCGGGGGAGGAACCAGTAGTCGTTTTTGCGATCGATCAGGTATTGGACTTCTTGCCCTTCTTCGTCGACGGTCAGGTAGAGGAGGTAGCGAATGCCGTCGGATTTTTCGCAAACATAGTAGCTTTACACGAGTGGTCAGCCAGAAGTCATGACTTGCGCAACCGCACAAAGAATCTCAGCCGGGTCCTTGCTTACTCCTCTCTTCGTAGTTCATCCAGATGCTTGCGAGCAAAGCTAACAGGTTGTGCTCCGGGGAAGCCAATAGAGCTCCTCCCTAGAATCCGAGCAACTTCTTCTCGCAGAGAAATGGCCAGATCGCGTGGCGCTTTAATGCCAGGTTTAGCAATGTCGGCAATGGGCCCTGGTTGTTCCATTGTGAGGGCGGCAGCGAGAGAGGATGGTGGACAACTCGACGTAGACTGTGGCGATGGTTTGCGACACCTGTCTGGGGTAGCGCTGGCTATAATCGATGGCTGTGATATGTCGTATACTCGATTCGACGATCGTTGGTTTAAGTCGTGTCGCGAAAAGAGGAATCGAAATAATGCCGAGTGGTGAACAATGAACTGTAAAAGTTGTTGAGTTGGTGTTGGAGGCCACGAATTGGCAAGTCCTCGACGAGAACGGGTCGTCATGAACTCTTGGGCGTGGCGCTTATCTTATCGCATCCCCTGGACGACACGCTATAAGTGCCATGCCAACAGGGACAACCTGAACCTCCACAGCCAGCCTTCCAGGTTCCTCCAGTTAGTGCATCATGGAAAGCAACCAAGTGAAGGCAAAACTGCCACCATCATTCACCGTTTTATCTGTATATATGGTCGAATCAGGTTCTCCGTCCGTAGTCATTGACCTCGAAGGTCTACAATGTAGAGTTACAAAGGTCGAGCGACCTCGAATCCAATGCCGATCATGGTTTTGTCCCAATAGTAACTATTTGGGCCTATGCAAGGTACGGTGCACTGACACCTCCAGATCCCCCGAGATCCCCTGAAAGAAGTGTGGAGCATGCCCGTTCGAGGTCCGTTTGGAGGTTGTTGCTGTCAAGAGGTAACCACTGCAACCCGTCCAGCCTTTACCTCTACCCAACATGACTGGGCTAGAGGATCAAAGTATAAATATCATAAAAGGGGCCTATTCCATCTCGATGCAATGACTGTCATTATTCTTATTCTCGTCTAAAAGTAATATTCCCGCCCCGTCGTCTGCTAACGGCATCGTCATCAAGACATAGACACCCTTTTGACATCTCCTGAACGCCCAGAAAGCTGTTGGTACACTTTCCACATGATAAATCATTCCTCATGACGTTTTATATGAACCCATCGACTCGGAGGACGAACCACTTTGTCCGACTAAGACTCGTTAATCTTGTTGACCTCGGCCTTTGCTTCCTCCCAAGTTTCCTGATTCTTCTTTGCCCATTCAATCTGGCTCTTGGCATACGCCAGCTACGACGCAAGTTAGCAATTGGTCATGATTGGTATACTGTATATCGAGGTTGTCTTACCATATACCGCTTGAGGTCATCCTCCTTCTCGCGTTGGAACCTCTTGAGATCCTTAAGAACGCTCGCGCTCGCGTCCTTCACATCCTTGGCCGATGCAATCTGTGCTTGCTCCAGCTGTACGATTGATTCCCTGGTCTTTCCAATGGTGTCACGCCGGGTCCGTTCAGGATCAACGTCAACCACTCCTTGAACTGCGTGCCGAATTGGTCCAAAGATCTTGTTCGTGATGGAGGTGCTCGCCGCCTTCTTATGACTCGGGCTGCCTCCTGTCCGCTCTGGCGCCCCGATCTTAGCGGATGGTGCCTGAGAGAAATCACCGTGCGTAGGAGGAAAGTCCGAATCGATAGATGCAGTGTCCTCGCCACTCCCGTCCCTACGGTGTTGCGCCGGCGGTTCCCTCCTAGGGGGCTGGATCTGCTGGCTACTGCTGAGATATTGATCGATCCTCCTAGCCTCTGCCTCACTTCTCTCTAGCGATTCCAACAGGGCTCTCTTTTTGTTGAGTTCATCCGTTGTCATCTCTTGCTGGACCCTCTTTAGAACCCTATAGCGCAGCATATTCCGTACAACCCCGGCGAACTGCGCATTTTCCCGCATCGGCTCGGCAAAACTGGCGCTCAGCGAAGTGGAAAGTTCTTCCGTGGCAATGTATGATGAGTCTGCTGCCTGTCCAACCCTCTCAATGGCCGCTGAAACCGTAGGTGCGGTCTCTGACAAAGCAAAGGCGTTGTATCTAGCACCTAGTTCTGAAAGGTCCGAAGCCAGCGAAGACAGATGGTTCAGTGTGCGGCGGTTCACCTTCTCAATCGGCCCAGTAAGCAATGATTCGAGGTCCTTGATGGAAGTCTCAAAGGCAATGAAATATGCGTCCAATTCTTGCTCGCTGAGGGAATTGGCGTCAGGCGGAAAGCGAGCAAGGGACCCGGGCGCAGCACTGTCGAGAGCTTGTGCCGGCAACGTCTTTAACTTGGCCGAGCTACTTGGCACGGGAAGGAAATTGTGTCCAGGAGTCGGGTTCGCAGGATCCAAGGGGGGCGCCTTCAAGATCTGCTTCGGGATAGAGGACACGGGATGCGAATGAAGAACCTCCGTCTTTGGCTACGTTAGCTGTTTGATTTGATGTGTATCAAAAGGCTTTGCGACTTACCCAGCTTGAGTTTGGATCCAGGAATCGCCACCATACACCATCGGTGCGAACCTGCTCCATGCGCCTACACCGGTTTAGGAAAACAGCAAGCATGCGCTTTCGTAAGTCGATTATCTGCTGGTCTTGTTTGGCATTTGTTGGGTTGGCAGCATAGTCAGCCATGGTGTGCTTCTCTGGTATGGGGGGGATGACCAGCGTCGGGTGCAGTCTCGTAAGGGCGTCTCTTAGCGACGCAAACTCGGAGTATCGCCGGCGAACGGTTAGGTCCTAGGAAACAAGACTGGTCAGCGAACACAATGCCCGCTAGTCGAGGGAAGCCGAACCTTACTCCAGTCTTAATGGTATACACAATGAATCTTCCGCCGCTCTCCTGGCTTTTGCCTGCCTCGGTAATCAAAATGGGTAGCTCGGGGTTTTCGTAGAGCATCTGCTCGATTCTGCTGTCATAGCCACCTGGCTTGCGCCGTGGTACAAGCTCGCCGTGGGCTTGGTCATCCGGCTCGTCATCGGTCGCAACATCGCTTGCTTCCCTAGGGTAACTGGGGCCCGGTACCTCGTCGTCACCAGCATCCGAGGGCGTCAGGGGAGCATCGTAGCGAGCATCTTGGGGAGTTGGGAAGCGAGCGTCTATGGAATCTATCAAGGACCAGTCGGTATCAGCGTCATCATCGTCATCGGCAAAACCCCCCAGGGATATATCATCCAACTCGCCGTCCATGGCTAGTCCAGAGCAGGCTTAGAATGGGCTGTCAAGATGGTAGAACTCACAGTCGCGAGCGGTCGGAGAAGCGGGATTGG
Source organism: Neurospora sp. CHS-2018a (assembly GCA_009802275.1). Lineage (NCBI taxonomy): Eukaryota > Fungi > Ascomycota > Sordariomycetes > Sordariales > Sordariaceae > Neurospora > Neurospora sp. CHS-2018a. Next base: position 193,579 of record RAKG01000040.1, read on the forward strand.
TTGAGGAAGCAAAAGAGTCACGGCGCTCAAAGCTCCCATAAGGGTTGTTGTCCTCGTCGTTCCACATGACGCAACGTTTCTTTCTGGACTTGAGCGGACGGTGGCAGGAGAGTCAGAGAGTTGACAGGACGGCGCAGAGTCTAGAACCTGAGACGGGATGTGGCAAGCAATTGGACCGGGGTGAGAGACGAAGGTAGACAAGAGACGCGGGTTCGCGGGACCAGGACCAGCACAATGGCGGGGTTTCGAGACCAGAGACCGAGGGCGGATTTGGCAGACGGAGATATCGAGGGCCACAGACGGAGTCGCGAGTAGAGGTGAACGTTGAGGGTGGACGTAAAGCTAAACGGAGTCCAAGAAATGGGGATGGCGCATATGTAAGTATGAGTGGGCGTATGATGATCACAAGAGCTTCTGCTTGGTTTGCTTGGATAACGCGAACAGATGCGGGAGGTTGACGATGGAGAGGATGATGGCCACAACCCAGTACTGAGTGCGATCAAGATGATATGGAGAGAAAGTGGTGAGAGGATCCCTGGAGTGGAAAATGGGAGTTGTTCTTTCTCAAGAAGTTCCAGTTGTTGCTTTCATTGTCCAAGGTCAGTTCATGCACTTGTATCATCCAGGGCGGCGGCTCTGGCGCAGCTCGGGGCGGGCACGGCGGGCAGCGGGCAGCTCATGGCTATCACCCCAGGAATGACGACTGCAGCTCTGCACGGACCATTCTTGGCACGTACCTACTCCCTAGAGGTATCCATGTACATACGCTGAAGGCTCGGCTTACATAAGGTACCTAAGTATTGGGGCACAGGGCAGGGCACGAGGACCTCGACGGTCTTGTATAACGGAAGGTTGACTCTTTCTCTCTGCAGAGATGCAACCTCCATATTGTACCAGGCAACTTCCAGTTCCGTGAAGGTCAGGTTTGTAGTGTATCGATGATTTCCACATCCTTGACTCGAAAAGAAGCTTGGTTTTCGATTAGGTCTTTGAGGTCTCAAAACGCCGCCCTGCTGTAGTTCTGTCAGGTGCTTCATTCGCATCTCGGTTGATCTTGCTTGGATCATTGGCCACTGTCAAAGAGGCCTACTGAGGCCTACTAGGTACTCGTGCTAGAGGGACTATCCAAACAACTTCTTTCGTGGTCGCTTTCCTTGGGTTAACATCATCCTTTTCTCTACGCAACGCGCAGTGCGTCGGGTCGTCATCGCTCTTGTCTGAATGGACGAGATGTCCAAGAGAAAGGCAGTGGTACCTTCTCTTGGGAAGCTGTTCTTCAACCGTACCTTCCTTCAGGTTGCCGACAGAGTTTTCAAGAGCGACAACCTTTCCGTCAACTGAACATCTCTTTACAACTCAGCTCTCTTCACTTTTTCTTCTTCTCTTCAAGTCAAACAGTTTCCAACGTATTTCTATGGCTTCACTTTACTCCGCTGCACCACCACTCACAACAACACTTGCAAGGTTCCAGTCTCGTTGCCCCGTTACCAAGAGGTTTCTTCGAGACACTTGCAGCTCCAGTGTCGGCTCTGCGCGCATCCTGCACTCGCTCCGGCTCCAAGACGTCCTCGGGAAACGGCTCGTCACATATTGCTCCAAGATTCCGTCACCAGCCATCTCGCAGGTCCCGCGGCGACAAACGACTGGCGACATTCACGCGTACAAGGCTGCTCTGTCCGGTCGACTCTGCCCAGTCAACCATAGTCAGAAGCGTCTTAGTGGTCGTCTCAGTGACCTTCCCAGTGGCCTGTAGGTCTGCCTGGCTGGCTCCAGTAAAGCCCATCTACCCCACTCTCGCTGCCCGTGGAACCTGAGGTAGTCTAAGCCTCTAAGGTTGCCCTTCAGTCAAGCCCTTCATCCCGTTCTCAGGCTTATCAGATATAAAGCACCATGTCCGACTCCAACTCTCAGTCCAATAAACGAAAGCATCTCTCAACATCTTTTGCTCCCCACGGCCAAGAACCACCAAAACGAAGCAAGCAAGGACCTAACGGGGCAACAACAACAACCGTGTTCACAGCCATGGAAGTCGACAAGGCCAACCGCCACCCCAGTGCTCTCCCCGTCGGAGCGGCCATCTTCGACGAACCCGTCTCATACCTGGACCTCAAGGCCTGGATCGCCGAACAGGAAGCGCTACCCCAGCCAGAGCCACTCACTGATATCCAGAAGAGAGCCATTCTGGACCTGAAGAGATCCATCGTCAAGACGAAGCATAGTTTTAACCTCGACGACGCCGATTGGGTCTCTCTACTTATGAGTAAGTCTATACCTTTGTTTCTATGCAGGCTCCTACTTATAAATGCACTACACAGGATACCAGCACGCCCATCAATCGGAAGGATGCCTGGTCAAGTTTAATGATAACCACCAGAATCAGGTCGGCAAGGTTGGCTTCATATGCTTTGTCTCACTTCAAGTCACCAAGGACTGGGAGCCGATACTCTTCCCCAGCGAAGAGAATGGCCTGTTGCAGGACCAAACTACCGGAGCAGCTTTTGTACCGCATTTCTCCAGGAAAAAGGACGCAAAACGGTACGCAGCCAAGTCTGCTATCGAATGGCTCATGTACCAAAAGTACATGCCCTCGGATTGCCAAAACGTGACTTTCAAGGCAAAGTCCAAACCTGCCAATCCCCAAAACGGGCAGTCGAAGCAAACGCCTCGAGTTCCGGTTGTGGTCCCTCCGGTCATTACTCCCCAGCTGACCCCTACGGCACTGGTCAAAAGCAACGGACTCGCTAATGATAATGGCGCCGTGTCTGCGCCCATCTCGCTCCGCGCCACGCCATCGCCTCCCGCGACCGTGAAGTCGGAGCCCAACAACGGTAGCAACGGTGCCTCTCTAAACCCAAATGCCGTGAGTAACACCGAAAACTCATTGGCACCCTATCTTGCCAAACCACCTCCGGCTGCCACACCTACTCGTAGGAGAGCCACCGACAATCTTCTTGATATTGACGTCCATGACGATAGTATCTCGGTCCAACAACGAGTAGCTGAGATGTGCAAGAGATTGGGGATGAATATCCCGCAAATCAAAGTCGAACCGATTCCTGATACTCAGAACATGTTTCGCGGATGGGCCATCTTTCCGATCGAGGCCGGGCCGGTACCGGAGCATGTCGGGCGAGTGGAAAGCGGTTTATTAGGGAAGGCCACCAAGGAGATGGTGGGTGAGCAAGTACTGGAATTTTTGTTCCAACTTGAGCAGGAACGGATTGCGTTGTACGAGTCTGTTATTGCGGATGACTGAAGCCGCGGAGGATGATTACCGTGGTATCAGGCAGAATATGAATCATGTTTGTTACGGGATTCATGGTGGGCAGCGCATAATTCGTGGTGCTTACCTCGGCCGGTATGTGGGTGGCTCTCCTAGACGATAGGAGGGACATCGCGCAAGCCTCTATCCAAGCCATTATCCCGTATGGATGGTAATCTCCAACCTTGGAGCGGTTTTTGGAGTGTTGGTCTGCCCGTAGGTGGGATGAGGCTTGTGTCGTTCATGGCATAACTACCTTCTATCTCGCAAGTTTACTGTGGACATCACGCCTCGAACCTACGGGTGAATTTGTTAATCATCATCGTTCAAGGCAAAATCAGAGCAGCGAAGTAACTGTAACACTACGATCAGCGAAATATATCTTCAATCATGAGCGTTAGGACTCAGTATCAGCACCAAACAGGATTCCAGGCAATTGTGCTTTCTTATTGCTGTGCTGCTAGACTATCTATCACGCTGTAAAGGGGATATGGGAAGCCTCAAATAAACGGCCAACGAGAGGTTCAATCGGGCACCAGACCTGGGTTTTCTTGGAAGTTGCTGTAAATTCAAAGCAATATAGCCACCCAATGCCGCAAATTGATCCAAACGTAGCCATATTCGGAAACAATGGCTGCCGTAAGGACTATGCGTTAACACACTTTTTTCTTGGATAATAGTACATGGACAGAAGACGGCAAGGAAATTGGTACAAGGAGAATCATCACCCCGTTCATTAACCGCCACCCTTCCAATCACCCAATTACACTGACCAGACCCGAAGAAAGAAACATATGCAACCACTTTTCCCTCCCACGCCCATACAACTACCCTACCGGCCCAGCAACTCGAGAACCCCTGGCTGCCGCTTTTTCGCCTTTGAACACCTCCCTACCAAAGATCAAAAGACCGCCTCCCTCTAGGAAGGGTATAAATGCTAGTAGGTGTTGCGTACGTTTAGTAGATGATACACACGGAAATATGAGGAAATTATACAGAGGAAAACCATGCCCCAGATATAAAATTATGAAACAGAAAAGAGGAAGGATATGTATGCGTTGTAGATGTAATTGAAATTGGACGTCGAACTCGTGGGAGTCTTGATGTAGATGCTTAGGGACAACAACGAAAGAGATGTCTTTATCGGAACTGCTCAGCCTTGAAGGTGAGCGTCTGGTGTCGCTGGCTGTGTTGTTGTTCCTATTGTTGTTGCTGCTGCTGCTGCTGTTGTTGCTGTTGTTGTTGCAACTGCTGACTCCTCTTCCACGATTCTCTCTGGTAGTATCTTCTCGCAGCTATTGTCATCGCCATCATTAGCCTCTTTCCTTCACCAGAAAGATAAGGGAGAAAAAAAAGGAAAAAAGAACTCACCCAACTCCCTAGCCTTAACCCTATGTTCCTCCAAAACCCACTCATTCTCCTCCTTCACCAACTCCTCCGGACACCTCCACATCAATCCAATCGGATGTCCCAACACCTTCGCCGCCTGCCTAACCTGGACATGCACAGTCTGGAACCGGACCCCTTCATACTCATCCCACGTCAACGGCAACATCTTGCCCGGGTTCTCCGGATCGTACCGGGGCCGCTCGTCAAAGATCAGAGAAAAGTTATCCGAGTCTTCGGTGCGCGGAAGCTTGGCATTTAGTCGGTAATAATTGCAGTTCAGCCCGCCGGCGGTCCGGTAGAGACCGGGGAAGCGGGCGTTGTACCGCTTTTCGATCTCGGCCCAGGGGAGCTCGAGGTCGTCTTTGTGGTAGATGATGAACAGGTTCTGTTCAGCAGTGTATTGTATATTCTGCTTTTTGCCCTTGGTACTGGTGGAGGTGGAGGTGGTGGGGTTTTCATCTTCGTCGGGGTGGTCGGATGTTTCGTCGTCTGTTGCGGGACTGGGCGAGCATGAGGAAGAGGAGGAAGACGAGCATGTGGACGACTTGCGGTCGTTGCTGCGGTGCAGAACGGCGGCGCTTTCGTATGGGGATTGTCTGCTCGTCGTGCGATGACTCTTGCTGGGCCGTGCTTGGAGTTTGTTGGTGTAGGATGACAGGAAACGCGAGGAAGCACTCTCATATGTGGTCGATGCTTGTCTCTGCTTCTGAGGACTGGTGATCGACGACAGCGAAGTAGCAGAGAAGCTCTTATAGCACACGTCTGGGACGGAGTAAGACCGTGGCAGAGAAGGGGGCTGTTGGCGCTGTAATACTTGACTTGGAAATGATGACGAGGAGTGAATGCTGCAGGTCGGGGATGGTAGCGGGGTGAATACGCCGCCTTGCTGGTGGAAAGGTGCGGTGAAGCGTGGTGAGGGATGACCAGACGATGTCTGGGGTCGGTTGTGTTGACTGAGCTGATGCTCGAAGGGTGAGAGTACAGCATTCAGAATGTGGGAGATGGGAGGGAGGGTGAGTTGCTGCTGCTGTGGTTCGAGCAGACCGCGCATGCTGGTGGACCCGGGGCGAGTATCGAGGTTTGTGGTGCTTCCCTTTCTCTTCAAGTCCGAGCCAGCAGAGGAAACTGATGAGGTGATGGAAAGACCGGAGAGGGCTCCGGAGAAGTAGTCTGAGTCAACCGATGGTCTTCTGCTCCATGAGACTGACTGGAAACTGCAGCTGGGGCTCAACTGAACTGAGTTGGGTGTCGAAGGTGGTGAGGGGAAGGTCAGTTCGTTGAGTCTGAGGTTGGGTAGCTTCAGAGGAGCGAGTGTCCTCGACTCGAACTCTTCCCGAGAAGACAAACGCTGTGAGGTTGCGGAAGACATGATGATGATTGGTAGTAATGGAGTCGTTCTTTGAGGTTGTGGTGATGGCTGAGGTAAACCGATGCTGTGACAGTATCGTGGTGTTAATAAAGTGGGATTCGACGCTCTTTATGTAAAGACTTCCTCGACTATGAGGGTTCGAAGTGAGGCAAACGATAGACAGGAACAAATATTGTGATGATACAAAGCAAGTATGCAAGTGCTTGTGGAAATCCGAGACCCTGGATGGAGATCATCAAGGGACCTTTAACCACTATATACATAACGATTGGGGTCCGGTCTGGGGAGAAGAGGAGGAGGGGGGTATGACATCTGCAACCTGGTCGCCTCTATCGTCTCGAAGACAGGCATCCCGTAGGTGTGGCAGATAGAGATCTTCCCCCATTGCATTTGGCAGCATGCGAGTTTCATGATAGCATAGACATGTCAGGCAGCCCAAAAGACAGACTAGCCTATCCGTAATCAATCGGCATTGTTCTCCCAGGGCAGTTAGCCAGAAACTGAATGAGCAACAGGTACAGTGAGCTGGTGAGGTAGCAGTGTAGGTAGGGTAGACAAGTGGGGATCACTAGTATACAGGACCTACATGAGTATACCTTGTCTAGTTTCTTTCCTAACATGTGTGTCTATTATTGTCACCCATTAGTGGTAAGCCAGTCTGATTGATCCCTCTCCTCATTGCCTTGTTAGGCCCCGTCTCTGCCCTGCCAGTTATGCCCCTACACAGAAACCATGTCGTCGACGTGGGGCCCTGTATTCGCCAAGCGGCCGTTGGCCGATGGGTACGTCAACCTCTGGACAACGACAGCACTACTTTTCAGTTAGATGAGTAGTAGGGGTATGTGGCAGTAAGGGATGTTGGTGTCGTTCGTAACTGTCTGTGGTGGCCCCGGGTATTGCAACCAGGTCGTAAGAAGGCCAAGTCCTGTCATGAGCGGCATAATGTCTGAGACAAGCAGGCGGCGAATTAGTCTCAATCAGCCGCCGGGGCACTTCCAACGTTCGTCCGGGGGGCCCGAGAGCCATGCCTTTTTGTTGACTCTGGCTGCTCAAGGGGTATCACTCAGTTGCGGGGCAGGGACGAACTGGTTTTGCTTCTTCCAGGCGTACTATAAGCCTCCAACAAGCTTCATCCATGAATGTTGGCATCAGTCGGTTTCCAAAAACCTGGAATTTGAAGTCATCATGCTTACTGAAATAGCAGCAGATGAGGGATATTGTGATGTAGCAGTCATTGAAGTTGAGCTCGGCATTGGGGGCCAAGTAAAAGAAGGGGTCCTACCCGTAACCCAAGGGACCAAGACCTGGAACTTACCGTGTAGACGACTGTAGTAGTCAAGTAGTACTGTACCGGATTGAAGAGGCAGTCACTTCGGGACGCCATAATGTTTCGTCGGGTCTTGCCTTTTTGTTGGAGGGGGAAAGGCTCCGGGATCGACTGTGTGGTGGTGTAGCATCTCGCTTTCGACATCCGAACGCCGGTCTACTTGTTGGAAGTACCTTATGTAGAGGTAGGGAACCCTAAATCCCTTTGTTTACTTGGCCAATTGGGATCATTGGGCGTGGTTGAAGAAGGCAGGTCTGTCCACTTGCGGTTAGCGACGTTTGTCGATTGGTTTTGAGCAATGGGTGAGTATCTGGGTTTAGAAAAAGCGAAAGAGAGACACCTATGACGGAGCCTTACACTGTGCGTATTGGACTTGCCTGACTTCTCACATACTGCGTAGCCATGGCCTTGAATAGATATCTGGAACCATACTACTTTGAGTTTCAGGTGCATTTTCATCCTCTCCCCATCCATGGTTGTGTGTAGGAATCGCCCATACTGTGTAATACTCGTCGCTCAGAGAAGCTTAACCCCGTCAACTCCCCCTCATTTTGCGGTTCCTAAAACAAGGGCCGGGGATAGTCAACAACGTCGGCGATTGGTGTGTTCAGACATTTCAGCTTTAACTAAAGATTCAGGTCGGTGCAGTAGTTGACTCCTCATGCCCTCGAGGACTGCGTGGTGTCTGAATGGTCTTTCCAGCCGCTGAGAATGTGTGTTGTCTGCCAGTCACAGGCACATTCGCTTGCAGGTCTGCAGCTCGCGGGTTTCTTCCCGGATTCCTTTTCGCAAGGAAGAATCCTTTCCAGCGAGCCCAGCTATCTGGTATACCCGTGGCGGTTGCTTCGCGGTTGTTAGTGTTTCGTGTTGGCCTGGCGGTGATGATAGACAAGGAAATAACCTGTACGGGATCTAAGCCGAAGGGTTGGCACCGACACAGTGGAAAACCACCCGGATTATAGCGGGATAGGTTTAAAGGCAGTGCCAAAACGATGAAACTCGCCTCTTGTTGCTGTTCCAGCCAAGAGAGGCAGCGTTCCCCTCATCATAAGCCACAGTCGTACTCCGGGGAACGGAAAGATGAACGCCAGGACGCCGCCTCTAAGCTTTTGCTGCGACGCACCCAGCGTTGTAGGTCGACATCCCGGGGACTTTGTGATACAGGATCTGATATCGGTTGTGATACAGGATCTGATATCGGTAGATCCGGTAACCTTTCCCGGATATTGAAGTGACTGATGCTTCCCCATTTCAAGTGGTGTTATCAAAAAAGGCGGTGCCCTATGCCTCCCTCCGTATACACAAATGTATGTGCCTTGCCCGCCTGTATGTAGTAGATACCCAGGGGTGTTTCTACTGGATGGGCAATTTCCTCCCCTTCCCCTTGTCTTGCATCAACCTCGTTCTCGACAACAGTGAGAATCCCATCTTGTCCAGACCGTGGATCTCGATCGACATTTTCTTGGTTGCATGTTATTTGATGCTAGGGATCCATCTTCTCGCTTGCCGTTGCCAAGGGTGGTAGTTTTGTTGATGGAATAAATAGTGTACAATACCATTCGTTCGGGGTAGCATCGTTCTTACCACAGTCCGGGAAACTGGAGAGCGGGAACGTGGGCGGTAGGCGGTAGGCGGTGGACGGTATCTACACGGCCTTGACGTACCGTGTGAGTGTACAGAATAACGTCAATGTCACGAGGCTTGGCCGTAAATGACTGCATTAGTTACAGGTAGTATACACTATCAACTTCAAGATACGCAGTCGCTAGTGTGATGTACACGTAGGCTATACGCGGTAGTGAAATCCTTAGTGTAGCTTATTGTGTGTAAAGGCCGTGAGAGAAATCATGGGCTATAACCAATGAGAAAAACGCACTTGGAACTGTACCTTGCAACTGCACAATCCGATAGACGTCAATTCTGACCAAGTTGGGAAAGGACGTTTCCAGGGCCCCTTTGGATGCGGTGTCAGAACACAATAGGCATAGTCCCTTTCTAGCCTGACAGCTCTTGGTATGTCGACTACCGCATTTTCTCAGTCGATTTGGATACCTTCTAGCCCGCTTCAGTATAGTAATGCCCACTTTTCCAAGCCGATCGCAAGTAAGACCCGCCCAGAGTGGGTATTTGAACGTGTGCGATCAGTCGTGACCCGCATTAACTCACTAACANCCCGCCCAGAGTGGGTATTTGAACGTGTGCGATCAGTCGTGACCCGCATTAACTCACTAACAGATTGGTTGAATCCCCTGTTGGGTCCAGATATACCCGGCGCTATACCTGTTTTGAGGGTATCCAAATCGACTGAGAAAATGCGGTAGTCCCGTCGGTCATAGCCTCGTATAGGGTAACGCCATGCATGGTTCTCTCTACCTAGTTAAGAGGAAGGCACTCCTCGAGTTAACTCGACTCGGCCTTTGTTTTGCTTTTTGTATACCGCAGTGGCCTTGAGGTTGCTTCGCGGTCCAGAAGAGTAACCAGTTAATAGTACTGACAAGGGGGCCGACGAGATCGGATCTCACATCCTTGCTCTCGATTCCTCTTGCATCCTGTCAATCTGGTCTGTCCGCTCTCACGGGACTCGCAAGCAGGTGGACAGAAAGCTGGGACCGTACCGTGTGTACAGTATAATACCACCTATTCGGGGAAGGGCACTTTCCCTTCAGTTATTTGCGGTAAGCTTCTCCCCTCCAGTCAATCGATCCCCTTGTTTACTTTTGTTGCTGGGCCTGTAAACAGTCGAAAAAGCCTGCAAGGGATTCTTGGCAGCCACTGCGCACCGCCGATATCTCTCAGTGAGATAGGGCCGTGTGTCAACCGCCATGGAAAAAATTTCCCTGGTGTTCGGCACGGAGCAGGAGGGGAGCATTGTGATGTATCAGATTTTCCTACCGCCCTTTAGCATGGAATCTCATTACAACCACGGGACACATCTTCCCCATCTTTTCTCTCATCTCGCGCTGCCACGACATTGTTGTGAAAGAGCATGCAGCTTCTCTGCTTCTCTGACCGCCTCGATTACGCACAGCTGACGAGACAAGTTTGGGAGGAGGGGGAAAGAAAGGGCATTGTGGGAGTGATTGGATAACCGTCAACATTCGGTTTCGATAATGGTGGGTGACACCCGTGGGATGGAGGAGTGAGAACTCAAATTCGTCATCGGCCGAGAGATGACGGGTAACATTCCCGTGCGGTGGTGCAAGAACCAGAGAGAAACGAAAAACTTTGAAGAAGAAGAAGCAAAGAAAAAGCGAACTCGACCGAAGGGAACGTTTGACGAGAAGCTTCCAAGTGGCATTGGTGTAAGAACTGTTTCGGACCCAGTTTTCGGGTTCACACTATCGTGTTCACTTTTTTTTTTAACGCCGTCAGCCATTCGTATGGACGCCTGGACGCCCGAGTGAACCCCTCTGGCTTGCAGTAGCAATTAGCAAAACCAGTTCCAATAGCCCGGATGGCCACTGACTGCCTGCTGGATCTGGTGTAACTAGCTGTTCCCCATCCTGTCATCTGAATCCGTTTCCTGGGGCACGGCGTAAAAGCCGGGGAGAGGGCGGCGAAGCAGGGACAGTTGCAAGATCGTCCATTTTCTTTCTTCTCTCGTTACACACCAACGGCTGTCAGACGTTCACCACATTGGTAACGAGAAAATTCCCATGGCAATCGACATATCTAGAGACCCCTTCTGCAGAAGCATGTCTGTGATGAATGCCAAAAATTGTACGGTCAATGGAGCGTGTTGCCATAATGAAGCGTCCAAGTGCCAATTCTTAATCGGCGAGATCGACATGGCGGTCTCAAATATCATGGGCCCTTTGGGTTGCGTTCATGCAATTTCATGTCCTAGATGTCGTGTTTTGTGCATGAAGGACCACGCCTCGTTGTTTCTGTCATACATATCGTTTCGGCTTCTTTTTTGCACTGACTTGCAGTAGTGAAAGTAAGGGAGAGCGAGTCTCATCCTCTCATCTTCTCCCGTTTAGAGACGAGAGCCACCGGTGGAAGATTTCTTGTGAGACTTGCCACTCTCCTTGTTGCCCTCCACGACGACGCCCAGTGATATTCCAGCATCTAGCATGCTCTTGTTAGGGACATCCTTAAAGGACTCGTCGCCCGAGAACCGCCTGTGTGTGGCTTGGTTAGTCCTGTTTCTTCTTACAAATCAGGGGTGGTATCAAAATAACGAAGCGTTAGATTAAGCAAAGCTCGCTTACCATCCTCTTTCCTCTCCCTGAGAAAGATGCGAACAGTCACTGTTCAGTTCGCAATTCCAACCACCCCCTACGCCTCGGCCACCCCTCCAGACTACGGGAGCATGAAGACCCTGCTGCCGTGGATCACTCTCCGCACCCTGAAGATCGTCGGTACCTGCTTTGGCGGTTTGCTTTGCCGTTCCAGGCGTGCTCCCGAGGATGTTGCTGGTGTTGTTCGCGTCGCTGCTACTGCTTCTGGTGTTGGGATCCGTCACCGTCTGGGTCCGAGGTGCGCTCGCACTCATACTAGTAGGCTTGGTTGCCGTATGAGATCCATTGGCTCCGGATGAAGCCCCCTTCCGTCGCCGAAACACACTAAGGCCGCAAGTAAAGGCTCGAAAGTCTTCGACCTCGATGCTCTCCGGCATGTTGCCAGTCAGAACACGGCCAAGAGCAATGATGGGGGCAGCGTGCGAACAGAGGAGGACGGCACGGATGCCATCCCTATCACACTCGGCAATCAGCCGGTCCAAGGTGACAGAAAGGCGGTCATGCAGTTCATCGACACTCTCGCCCATCCGTGTCGGTACTACTGCCGGCTGATAATCACGGTCCAGCAGGGAAGGGAAATGAGACTCGAGCGTGGCAAGACTCGCAGGTACGGGGTGTTCGAACGGTGCCGAACCGTACCATTCGCCTAGTCCTGTCTCTCCTCGAACCTGCAGCTGGCGTTGGCAGTGGCGAGTGCCCTTTTCGGCATCTTCTGGCACAGACGAAGGAGAGGACGATGCTGATCGGACGAACGGTTCTACCGTCTGTAAACAACGAAAGTAAAGACTAGAGTAAACACGCTCTATTGGCGGGTATGCTGTAACCAAACGCTGGCCCAGCTCCTTGGCTTGATCTACGCCATGGGCTGTGAGGGCTGGGTCTGCGGCAATACCCGTTGGGGACCTGAGAGTGGACGAGTAACTGCCGTTGGTATGGTCAACCAGCCAGTTGGAGCGGAACTGTAAGCCATCCCTTTTGCGTCAGCTTAATTCTACTTCTAAGCTCAGCCAGCCCTAGCCGTGACTCTCGAGAAAGCCAGCACTATGGTAGCTAGCTGGAGGTCTGCTATGGGAAAGCTGGTTATCCATATCGCAGCTATATGGGTTACTCCATGCTTTGATAACAGTTTGCACCAGAGCCGGCACTGGCACGGCGGTGACTGACCCTCAGTGGTCATGGATACGCCCATTGTCCATTGTGTAGAGGGATTAATGTCACGTTGCGACGCCGAGACCAAGGATTTGGTAGCGTACTAAAGTTTCACCGCGGACGGGGAAGACGGAGAGGCTTGACATTGGAGAATAAGAAAGGAAAGAAAGGACGGGGAAAGGGAAGGTGATATCAGTGGCACTTACACCGTGGCGCGTAACGTAGATAACCTCCAATGTCATGGTTTCTGACCGATACCGAATAATGTGGGAGCAAGGTGAGATGTCGCAATTCTCGTAATGGGAGATTGGCTGGTTGATGGTGTCTCGTCGTTTTGGTGTCTGTTGCTGTCTGTCTGTTGATGTGATGTCAGGACAAGACAACCTGGAAGCGGATCAACCGGATGGGGCGCCGAGGTTTAGCGGGTTCGGATGTCTAATTCCCGGGTCCTGACCCGGACCGAAATCGATCGGGCGATTGCCTCCCCGAGAAGGCGGATAACGGTCTAAACCAGTTCTTAACACATTCACATGCCAAGTGCGGGGTAAGCCGTTAGTGTATGGCTAACTTCGCTAACACGCTAGCACCTTCCCATATGTGACATGTCTCTATCGTGGTAGGAGAGCAGACAAAAATAGAGAGTGGGTATCACTCCCCCAGTTGATATTATGTAAATCCAAGGATCGAAGTTGTACATTCACTTTATCACCAAAGGAGCGGGGCTGATGTGGGAGTCTGGCCCCTGTTGAGCTGGATACAGTACGGCTTAGCGTACACACTCGTTGACACTCTCTTCACATGAACGTCCACGTGTAAGTTGTACGTACGCAGTTGAATGCTCCTGGATTACTGGCCGCCTGGTGGTTACTCGACCCGGATGCCCGCATATGGTTCATGGTGTTGACGTTTGGCGACAAGCGAGTAGAGTTATGGATCCAAATGGTATCTGTTGTTGCTTGGTAATCATCGCTGTCTCAACTTGGCTTCGTGCTCTACCCAGAAGTTCTTGCATGCCCTATGTCCCCAGAAGTCGATCCACCACTCACCGAAACTGTCCTCGACATCAAAGTCAACTCCAGTAACTCTCTCATCCCTCTTGAGGCCGCAGATCACACAGGGCTTCGGTGCCGTGGGTACGTTCTTGGCTACATGAACCTGGAGAGCGAGCTTAAGCTGAGGGACCTTGAGTTTCGTATCCGAGGCGGCATTAGCTGCCGTAACTGTAGAGCGCAGACTGCCCTCTTGCTGGGACCAAACATCCAGAACCGCAACGGCACTGTGATCATCTCTAGCAGACTGAGTCTTATCAACAGTGGCAAGCTTCATTCCCCTCATGCCTCCCGCGGCTGAGATGGACATGCCCTGCATAAGAAACTTGTCGCGTTGCCACCTTTGCTTCCGGCCAGCGATGATCCTGCCTGTCACAGCAGCCAAGGCCAGATAACCGCGCAAGAACGTCATTGTGGTAGGATCGGAAACAACAGCATGTTGCTTGGCCGTGGGGAGAGCCTTGATCTTGAGAAGAGATGTTTTGGAAAGATCGAGGAGCTGGGGTAGTATGAAGAGCAAGATGGATGGCGGAGGCACGTTTGTAGGCGGAGGACTTTTATCTGAGGTTGTGGTTTGAGAAGCAACTCCGGCAACCTTTGGTTTGTCGTTCTCTGTTTCCCCCCAGTCCTTCCAGTCTGAGTCAAAAGAAGAGTCTAGACCTGATTCCTTTGCTGGAGTCTTGATATTACCAGCCGTCTTTGCCGGTGTCTTGGTCTTACTGACTGAAAGGTCTTTGAACTCATCCCAATCATCCCCAAAACCATCACCAGTACCTGACGGCCAAGCTGTGACCGGGGAAGGTTCACGCTCCTTGACCTCTTTGGGGAAGTCGGAAGTCACCGGTGTCTTGATCTTGAGCTCCTTGACATCGCTGGGTTTTCGAGTGTGGAATGATCCATAAGGAGACTTTGGCGCTTCTGGATATAGCGTCTGGGAATTGCCACCCGATAAGAAAAGGCCAGGGGGCTGTTTCTTGGGTTCTTTCGTGCCGGAACTGGCGGCTGGGACAATTGGCGCGGGACTTGAAGTGCCTTCGAAGTCACCGAACTCGTCGTCATCATCCTCACCGTCTACCTCCTGGAGCTCAAAATCATCGGCATCAAACAAGACGTTTGGGTCAGCGTTCCGGATTGGCTTAATCACGGGTTTCTGAGCCGGCTTCTTGGCGGATGGCTGAGTAGGAGTCGAAGACAAGTCAAGGTTGACGAGCTTATTGGACACTAAATCAAGCGTTGGGCTTCTGACGAGGCGGTTCCGAGGCGGTTCGGCGTTGCTAGTAGGAGAAAATGCGCTTTGTGTAGGTTGGATGGGTTGTGTAGTTGTTGTAGGGGCAGCAACCTCAAAGTCTCCCCAACCATCCTCATCCTCTACGTCCGGCGCAACGGGTTTCGGAGGTGCCGGAGCTGGCGATACGGATTGGAAACTCTGGAAGCCTCCTTGGGATCCTCCCAGCGTGCCGAGATCGCCCCATACATTTGATGTTTGGGGTTGACTAGGCGGTACTGACGGCCATGGTATAGAGACAGGAGCTGGTTGTTGTTGTGGTTGTGGGGGCTTTGGTTGCTGTGGTTGCGGTTGCGGTGGAAAGGTACTGTTGTTTGATGTCAAGAAAGAAAAGGGGTCGCTGTTGTTATTCTGATTCGACCGAGAGCCTTGGTCCTGAGATGAGGCCCCAAAGGCCGCAAAGAGATCGGCTGACATGATGGGGGTGCCTCAGGAGTCGAACGGTTTGGTGATCCCACCAGGTCCTGTCCAGGGAACGGTGATATGTCGAAAAGTAAAGGAACAAAATAGCAGTTCGGCGTCGAAGGGTTGAACTGTTGTCCGGGAGGTTTGAGCCCAAATATGCTGATAAGGAGCTTCACCGTTTCACGGGGCGTTGTTGGCGTTTGGAGGCAATAACGGTAAACCAGGTTTACATCTCCGATTTCAGTCGCTTTGTGATGTAGTCTAATGATGAACCAAGCGGGATAGAAGAGACCGTGGACGCGGACCTGGAGGCAACTGTGTTTCGTATGGTGTTGAAAGTGAGGAATGAAATGGACGGGATGCCTGCCGGGCAGTGGAGGTTCCCGTCGTGACGTTGGTCGTCAACGCGGAACAGCGGACAAGTCCGGCCCCACTATGCACTCCCCTGACCGGCCGAGGTGCCCCACCATTCAGTGCACTCGCACTCCCCGCAGAGTGCTGAAGAAGTCTTGGCAGCCAAGAACCGTCACTGGGTCACTCACCTCACCACCATCATTCATCAGTACCACCCTCTACACCCTCTAGCCTTCCCAGATTCAGTTTCACTGACGACAGGAACATTCAGGACTCCTGCCATCTCATTCGTCTCATCTTTCTCACTGTTCAGCATCCTTGATGGCGTCTGTGCCCAAAGAGATTATATACACTACTTAACATTTCCAACCCTGACCAACCTTTTCTCTGTCAACAACAAGCAACTCCTTGATAGCATCACTGAGCAGCATCACCTGAGGTCACTACATACCCGGAAAATTATAATAGGAGAATACTGGGCTGTACCATCAACGACGTCACACCGTCACCCAAGTCATGAGACCATTGTCCGAAGCAAAGTATGTTATATCACAATGCCGCATACAACCACTCCGTAGACTATCAACCAGCCACATGCTGACCTGTCCTCAGGTCAAAATGGGAAGAGACAATGCGATATAGCTCCAAACCCTCCAGCTTCTCGGATCTCCAGCGGGCCATCAAACACCATCCCCAAGACAGTCCATGTCTAACAGGATGTCGCTCCGTCTGCTGGAAGATCCTCCTTCTATTTAGAGACTCACCAACTGAAAAGTGGGCCGAGATCTTGAGCGGATGTCGCAGCTCGTATACTTCCATCCATGAGAAGCATCTTCGCTTTATCAAGCACCCTGAGCTGTTGGCTGAGCTACCTGTTGATCCTCTTGCAGATGATCCCGACTCGCCGTGGGAACTTGTGCGCAAAGATGAGCTCATCCGGTCTGAAATCCTGCAGGATGTCCAACGCCTGCCGGACGACCCCCTTTATCACCAAGATACCGTCCAGGCCATGATCCTTGATATACTGTTCCTCTACTGCAAACTCAATCCTGCTGTGGGTGGCTACAGGCAGGGAATGCACGAACTTCTCGCCCCTATCGTCCATGTCCTTACCCAGGACGCTCTGGACCGAAAGACGGTGGCAGCCGATGAGGAAGTTGACCCTCTTATGCTTGACATGTTGGACTCGGCCTACGTTGAGCACGATGCTTACACTATTTTCTCCATGCTCATGGCACGTGCAAGCGCCTTTTACGAAGTGGGTAGTGATAAAAATGGCGAGCAAAACACCATCGTCGAGAAGAGTAGGCACATTCACGACGAGTTGCTCATGCAGGTGGATCCTGAACTTTCAAGCCATCTCAAGGAGATTGAAATCCTCCCTCAGATATTCCTCATTCGTTGGATCCGTCTTTTGTTTGGCAGGGAGTTCCCTTTCGAACAATTACTTGTGTTATGGGATACTATTTTTGCTCTCGACCCGAACCTGGATCTTATAGATCTCATATGCGTAGCTATGCTACTGAGAATCCGATGGACATGTGAGACCACTCTTTGTCACTTTCTAAGCCAGACTGAGCAACTGACATCAACAAAACACAGTACTCGAATCCGATTACGCCATGGCCTTACAGCTCCTCCTCCGATACCCAGTTCCTCCAGACTCACAAGGACCTCATACCTTCGTCGACGACGCCCTCTACCTACGAGACCATCCCAATGCTGCTGGCGGCGCCACCATCATCTTCAAACACACCGGAAAGCATCCACTCTTGTCATCGGCCGCTCCTTCAGTCACGAGTCCTAGCCCTCAACCGCCAGCCTCGCCCTCCAAACACGGCTTTGGTAGCTTACGTCAACGGACTCTAGGAGCCAGGTCACCGTTATCCTCCTTACAACAACCCGGTGGCGTTGAAGCCCTGCTCTCCGGCGCTGCTAAGAACATGATCGAACGCGGAGAGAAGCTAGGCATCAACCAAGCCGTACGGGACGCCATGGGCGAGATCAAGAAGGGTCTCCAGGAAGCTCGTTCGTCTAGTAAGGGTGCAGCAGGCCGCAGCCCTTTGCGCGACGGGTATCTCTACCAACCACCACAACACACGGTGACGAGCATGCAGAGGAGGAATCGACAGCTAGCTTCAATGTTGGACGAGTCCATCACCAGTCTTAAACAGCTCGCCGCTTCGGGGTTAGGGGAAACAACCGACAAGGAGAAGCATATCGAAACCGTGGAGATTGCCGCAGCGAAGGTCCAGTTTGTCAAGGCGTGCCTGGAGGACTCATCGCTGATACTTCCTGATTTGGAGGAGTCTCAGGCTGCCCCTGAGCGCGAGCCGCAAGCACCGTCGTCCCCGCCTCCCTCTGCTTCGGCTTTCAACGCCCTCAGCCTCTCGCCTTCGCACCACAGGGGTAGTGGCGATTCAAGAGCACCAACGGTTGCCTTGGATACCACGCCTGTGGTGATGACTTCGTCGGTCGTGGAAGAGGAAGCAGAAGCGGAGGTTAGCATATCGCAGGCATCAACTATCACCACTCTTCCACCTGCACCAGCACCAGGATCAACAGCGGAAGCGGATGAGCTGCCCAAGACCCCAACAGAGATGACTACACCCGAAAACACCACGAACAAACCCAAAGCCAGCAATGACAATGACCCCTCATCATCTCCCGTTATCCAAAAACCATCATCACCACCTTCAACCAACCCCACCGAACCAACACCATCATCACCACCACCAGCCAACCCAGACCCCCTCTCCTCTTCCTCACCTTCGCAACCAGAAACCCAAGAAAAACAACAACCACCACCGCCTCACCGCCCTCAACCCCTCCCCACCCGCTCAACAATAGCACAATCCTCCTTCGCCTGGATGCTCGAACCAGAGGACCCTTCTTTCATCACCCCCAACTCCTCATCAACACTACACACCAACAGTTCCTTCCCCCCACCTCGCTCACCAACCACCGCCTTTCCCGAGTTAGGTCGCGGTCGACCATCTAGCTCTGGCCATGCGATCCTTGCCGGGGCAGCAGCAGCAGGAACGAAAACAACCTCAAAACCCAGAAAAAAGAGTCTAGGAAAAAGTAACAGGATGAGTAACGCCTCAAGGGAACGTAATGCGTTTCTTTTTGGCGAGGATGGTGAGGATGGGGCTGGAGGAAATAAGTTGGGATTGGGGCCGTTGGGAGACGGGATTTTTGGGCTGGAGGTTATCGCGAAGAGTAAAGGGAAGGGTGATGGGAAGAAGGAAGGGGATGATGGTGAGGAAAGTGACAGGGAGAAGGGGGTGAAAGGAGAAGGAGAGATTGCTGAAGGGGAGAGGTGATACGGATTAAAACCGACGGGAGTGACTGTGAGGGATGAGTTAAAGTGGGATACGATGGATTTTTCACTTATATACTTTAGTAATCCACTAGAAGTGGTTGAGATGATGTTTTGGCTTAGGGCGTTAATGACGGAAACGGACTCACTTCGGTGAGCTTGGCAACCTGCAAGTTAACTCGGCAGTGACTCATGTCGGCGTGATGATTTTCGCAGTTCAGTTTTGTTTTGTAGAATCATCGGTTGAAGCCCATCAATCATTACTGTGGTGATTCTGTTCACCTCGATGGGATGAAACCTTGTATCTGGGGCGAATTGTAACGGTGCTGTATGATTTCATGATGCGGGTCTTTTACGCAAAGACTGCGTTATTACGGTAACAAAAACTGTCGGCTGACAGGTTTGACAAAAGTCTCCAAATAAATGCATCATTATGTCGATTATTTTGTACAGCCAACCTCTTCGTTCCATCTATTTTCATCTTACTCTTCGGATATTCAACCTTTGAGCCTTCCATCCCTATCCTATCCCCTTGGTCAAAACTCAAAACCAACACGACGTCGGAGGGTTCTTCAATCCATTCTGAATGAGAAGGTGCGTTTGTGGTCTGTGATGCTGCTGCCTACCCTGGACTGAATCAAAAGTACTTCACCCGCCAGTGACCCAGTTTGCTAACAAGAAATTTTCATTATTGCATCAGCATCATCAGCACCAGCAACCTGTTGTTGACTGTGGGAATCTTCAATTCACTCCTCCAACTGCGCATCTTTCGAAGCTGCTCATCGCCGGACAATCACACACGCTCATTCAGAGGTAAAACTCGCACCAAAAAAAAAGTCTCTCCGTTAAAAGGCATCACACTAACCCGCCCACAGCACAACAACCACAACCCCCGCCGAAACCAAAACCCACCTTCATAACCACCATCACCATCACCACCATTATCACAAAATGGCTCCCCCCACCTCAGACCAAGCAACCCACCACCAAGACCTCGCCGCCGACTCCACCCGCGGCGGCAGTCACGGCGGTCACGGCGGTCGCGGCGGTCGGGGCCCCAAATCCGGCCGTGGCGGAGGTCACGGCGGCAGCCACCGCAAAGGCGGCCGAGAAGTCGACCTCTCCCGCGCTTTATCCCGGCTCCTACGTCACCAAGCCTCATCAGCGGGCATCACGCTAGACGCCGAAGGGTACGCGCCTCTGGACAAGGTTCTCGCCTGGGGACCGATTCGCTCGCTGAAGCCTACCTTTCAGGAGATTTTGCAAGCGGTTAGGGAGAGCGATAAGCAGCGGTTTGCTATCAAGCTTGCTGATCCTTCTTCTGGTTCAGAAGAAAGTGTGGAGGCAAAGGATTGGTTAATCAGAGCTAACCAGGGGCATTCGATTAAATTGGAGAGTGATGGGTTGTTGAGGAGGTTGGTGGTGCCTGGTCAGGAGGCCAAAGAAGGGGAGAAAGAAGAGGCGGGAGGGACAATCCCCATCCCCCCAACGGTAGTCCACGGGACTTACTTCGCCTTCTGGTCTCAAATCATCCAGAGCGGCGGACTTAGACCCATGGGTCGGAACCACGTGCATTTCTCCACGGGACTGCCCGAAGACACCGAGCGCGGGGTGATCAGCGGGATGAGGAGCGATGCGGAGGTGTTAGTTTTTGTGGATGTCGAGAGGAGTATTAGGGACGCGGAGGAAAACCAAAAAGAAGGGGGAGGGGACAGCGAAAAGGGGATCAAGTGGTGGATGAGCGATAACGGGGTGGTGTTGACGGAGGGCGATAAGGACGGGTTGGTGCCGCTCAAGTATTTCAAGGAGGTTAGGGGGAGGAGACAGGGCGTGGGATTGTTGTGGAAGGATGGAGAGAAGGTGGCGGATTTGCCGGAGGGGTTGGAGATTAGGATGCCGATGGGTAAGGGGAGGGCTGGTGGTGGTGGGAAGGGCGGCGGTAGAGGTGGACGTGGTGGACATGGTGGACATGGACGCGGTGGTGGGGGGAGGGGAGGTGGAAAGGGAAGGGGGAGAGAGGAAAAGGGTGAGGAGGTGAAGCCTCAGGAGGTAGACTCGCAATAGATGGATGGGGGTGTGTATACCGCGCCGCAATGATCAATACATTCAGGCAATCTCAAAGCTCGGTGAGCTTACTATGTTACTCTGTTTTTTGTAGTTGTGAACTTGTGATACCTTCAATTTCCGCTTCGCTACTGATAACATCTACACGATGCACGCTTGACGCTCACACTGACGATCCGTTCGAGAAAAGTACAAAAGGTGAAGATAATGGATCAAAATTCCAAAATATCTACCAATCCCACCACATTCCTCGCGTAGTGATACAACTTATCGCATCCTCGCGACAAACCACACCGTTTCACACTAACCATCCTACCCTCACCGTGTCACCGTCGCCCCGTCCGTCCGTGTATACATGTGTATACATGTGTAAATGTTCAATGTAACAGCTTAATGAGGTACCGTAGATGTATGCATGCATTGCAAAACGCGCTATGCTGTATGCTGTCCGTCCAGTCCCTTTTCTCCCCCTGTTCACCGCCCATAAAGGTACGGATGATTTGACAAAAGAGATTCGTTACAAAAAGATGTGGTTTGCGCGCCTCTTGGTCCGTCGTCGTAAACACTGAAGGCTAGCCCCTCAGTGCCCCTCTGAAGATAGAATGTTGAATGAAAAGTGTGTAGGATGTGGGTTCCTACTCCCGACTGATTCCGCTTCGTGCCTGTCCACAAGTACGTGACAGACACGCAAGACGGAGGAAAAGGAAAAAATGAAGAAGGTATAATAAAAGACAACGCCCCACGCCCAAATGGTATATGTCGAAAGTGTGTTGTTGTTACATTCATGAACAGCATGGTCTGAACGTCATAAGGGGGCATGATTTTCCCGCAATTTTTTACTCCCCCACCAACCGCCACCGCCACCATTACCTCCTCCTCCTCCTAGCTCCTCAACTCCTCAACTCCTCCTCATCTGTATCCGCCAATCTGCTGCGCGCTGGCTTGTTGTTGTTGATGTTGCTGCTGTTGCAAATTCGACGTGGAGATGCTGGGTATCCCCGAGTCACGAGTCCGTCGGCTGATACTACCAGTCCGATTGAGCATCGCCGTCTGACCCAGCGACAGCTGGCGCTGCGCCCTCTCCTCCGCAAGTCTTTCCGCGTAGCTGCTGGCAACGATGGTCTCCCGCTCTCCGCCTGCTGTCCTGTCGAGGTATCGACGGCTGGCCGAAGGTTGTATCACAGGAGCGGTAGGAGCACTCAGCCTGGAACTTATCGAGGTAGGAACCATTCGCCTGCGAGGCAAAGCCGAAGAGCCAAGCGGAGTATTATCAGGAGGAGACGAAGTTTGGCCGGCGAATTCACGTGGAGCACCTCGCAGTCCATTGACCTCTGTTATAGCCCTGGATGGGGTCCGATACCGGTCTTCGTCCTCTTCGTTAAAGACTTTTCGGGAACGGAGCAGCAACGACGTCTTACGGCCCTCCGCAGGCATCTCTTCTTGTTCCTCTTGCCCTACTCTCCGGCTCCTCAAAAGCAACGACGACCTTCGGCCATTGACTTGCTCATCCGGTTCCTCTACTGCAACCCGACGGTTCCGAGCCAACAGCAGGGACGACTTTCGCCCGGGTGTACCAAAGTCAACTGGGGTAGCTGGCACAACTGAATTTCTGGGACTCGGCAGAGCACTCGCAGCCAAGAGTGATATCCTTCGCTGTTCCATTGTCGTTGGAGCCCTAGGACTAGTAGCGCTCGGTTGTGGCAATGCCGTCTCTGCAATAATGCTCGATCGTCGCTGGCCCGTGATACCCGTGAACTTGACCGCTGTTGTTGGTGTTATGACCTTTTCAGTCTCGCGGTTGGGAGCCGCGGGTTGGGCTGGTTTGGACTGGTTAGCTTCATCCGTCAATGCTATGCACAACTCGGTCAAGCTCCTGCAGATACTATCCGCTTTCCGTCGGAGCTGCCGATCCGTGACACCACTACCATAGCCCCCAACAACACTCGCGCCGCTCGATATCGGTCCCGGCTGTCCGGCAGCACCAATCATTGAAGTCAAAGCCAATGCGTCGTTTGCTGCCGATTCAATGGCATTGAAGACTTCAGCACGGATCAAACCTCTTGTCTTTGACAGGGCTGATAGGAGAATGGGTTGCGTTTCTCGCGATGACGCATTACTAGCCGTCTCTCCATGGTTGACAGTAGTTCCTCCCGATCCACGCTTCGGCGACGCGGACATGGTTGTAGCATTGGTCGTCGCTGTAGGCGGACGCTCCTCTGAACTCCTGGAATTTCCTGCCCCTGACGGTGGCTTCTTCCCCGTCAACTCCAACCTATGAATGCGAGACTTTAGGTCGTCCAGCTCATCCCAGACAGTAGAGGGGTCCGCCGTCGATGTTGATGAATCCGTCCCTTCGGCGCCTTGATTTGTCTCCACGTTCTGAGGTGGTTCTGGTCTTTGCGGCTCAGGAGCCCGGGGAACTAATGGCGACGAGTTGTAAATCCGGCCGCCAACGGCAAGGTTCGAATTCCGATATTGTGAATTCCTCCCAACGGACGAGATCTCTGCCATTGACGATCTTCGTGAAAGCCCGGCGCCCGCCTCATAAGCATCCTGGAACGCTATCTGCCGGGGGGTTGGCGGAGCTTGTCTGAGAGACGTCCGAACAGACTGGGAGCGACTAAGATCCTCCTGCGGTATGTTGGTATTAAGACGATCTCTCGTGATGCCTCGGAAAGGTTCGCGGGCTGTTTGTGGGTCGGAAAGCAGCCGGCTTCTGGACGAGGTTGTGTCGCGGGAATCGGAGAGTCGGCGAGAAGACACCTGGGGCGGTGATGACGTCTGATATGATGGTATCGCTGTAGATAGTGGCCGGCGATGGGAGGAGGTTCGGTTTATGCGTGACTGTCCGCCAGTTAGCCAATAAGCTACCGCGCAAATTCCGTAGGCGAATAGCAAACACCCCAGATAAAGCGACTTACAATTGCGCTCTGATCCTCAGTTCGGATTTGCGCCGGCCGTGGTGCTGGATCCTCACGGGCAATGTTCATAAAGATTTCGGCCGTATTTTCATTGTCGGAAGCCGCAGTAGCTGAATCTGGTGGTGTCATCCGCGACATATCGTCATCCCGTCTGCCCTCCAGGGCCCTCAATGCGCGGTCTCTCTGAGTTGAGTTCGACATGTCCCCCTCGTTTGTATCGCCCACAGTGCGCCCGGGATCGTAGTCGTAGTCGAACAGCAGGTTGTCGCGAGATGTCGAGGAGCGTAATGGCCGGGTCGGGGAGGTATTTGCTTGCCCTCCGGAGCCGGGACCGGAGGCACTCAGGACAATGGCGGGTTTGGAAGAAGAGGCTGGCGGGCGGGATCTCCTCTTCTCATTAATCTTCCTCGACTTGGTCGCGGGCGGTACCGGTTCGCGTGGGCCCTGCGCAGTATGGATGGAAGGTAAAAGTCCGATCGAGGTCGTTTGGCGACGTTTCCCAACGGGTGTTACGATAGATGCAGACCGGTATCTCGACACATACGGGCCCCTGGCGACACTATGGCTATCGCAGACGGAAGAGGCTGGGCGCTTTGAGCCAATAGACGAGTCCTGTGCTGTTGGCGAAAAGGGCTGGAACGTCGAGGCTCGAATGGCAGGAGAGTCTTGTAATCGCTTGTGGGCTTGTCTTGGCGGTGTTGCTGCAGTAGTAGTTGAGGTCGATCGTTCTTCAGCAGAAAGCTGTGGGCGGTTGACGAGATTATGATTAAATGGGCTAGTCGATTGGGGTTGCTTTTGTTGTTGCTGCTGGTTAAATTGTGGTGGACTGGCAGTTGCGGCTAGCTGTAGGTTAAGAGGTAATTGCGCAGGGTCTCCAGCTGTCGACGAGACTGGGCCCCGTCTAGATTTCTTATTAGGTGAAGGTGGGATGTGGATGGGCTGCAGGAGCGGCAGCGAAGGGAATGAAAGCGATGCGTCCTTTTTCAGGTCGGCGAAGCGAAAAGCGGGAAGTTTGGAGGAATTGTGGTTCTGACGGTGCGTGTGATGGACGTTGCTCTCATCAACAGTCGTCGAAATGCCGTTGAGGTTGTCACTGCCGTTGCCGGTTGCTAGGCGAGTGGTGGTGGTGACCGTGGTGTTACGGGGAGCAGCAGTTGTGGTGTTGTAGGTGTCAAGGTTGGATCCAGGCCCGGGCAGCTGGTTGGTGTTGGAGTTGGAGGTGATGACGGCCGAGTTGTGGTTCTTTCCCCCAGGAGTTCGAGTTCCGGCGCTGTCCGTGCGGCCCTTCTTCCTGTCAGTGGTGGATGTGGTTCCTCTTCTGCGCAATTGTGTGCGTGAGCCTTGTGTGGGTGAATGTGGAAGCGTTGTGGGCTGTGCGCTGAACGAGTCCACTGTGAAGTGAAATGTGGAAGCAGCCCCAGGGGCAAGGCCCTGGCCCGCCCGCGCCGCCTGTTCCCCCGAACTGGACGATGTCATGTTGCGAAACTGCTTGGACCCCCGGCCGCGCCGTTCGACGCCGTTGCTCTCGAATCCCGGACTGTGGGCACTCGACGTCCCTGTTCCTCCACTGCGCAATTCGGATATCCCCTGTCTCCCCTGACTGATCCACGCCTAATAAGAACCCGATCAGATAGATCGTCTTGGGCTCTTGGGGCCTCTCCTTGTTTGATTTCACACAGTCTGTTGTTGGGTTGGCTTCCAGGTCGGTCTTTGCGCTCCTGACATCAGCACAACACTAACAATGACACGGGACTTGGTCCACGGGAGACCAACGCGTGATCCCCTAGCTAACGGCGACCCGGTCGTGCGCAATAGGCCTTGAGCATTCAACTCCCAAGCTGAACCACAGCAAGATTTCCACTTGCTGCCGGCAAGACCCGAGTGGGT
Organism: Neurospora sp. CHS-2018a; assembly: GCA_009802275.1. Taxonomy (NCBI): domain Eukaryota; kingdom Fungi; phylum Ascomycota; class Sordariomycetes; order Sordariales; family Sordariaceae; genus Neurospora; species Neurospora sp. CHS-2018a. Next base: position 219,606 of record RAKG01000040.1, read on the forward strand.
ATAGATGATATTAAAATTGCAATCGATAACGGACTTGTAAAAGGGCAAAGGAGTAAACAAGATGATGGCGGCAAGGATGAGGGTGGAAAGAGTGGAGAGAGTTTGATATGACAAGCGAGGAGGCATACCCAGCACGATAACCCCCCCGATGAAATGAGATGAACGGGTGATGTGACTTGACTTGGGCGGTCTCAACCCTAGTTCTAGATGAGGGAGCACAGATGGCACAGATGGCCGGTGAGCAGCTCCCAAGGAGAAATATGAAATTGATGGCTTCAACACACATACCAACACAACAGTCAAGCCACGAGTGAGGCGACCGATGGTTGGAAGAGAGGATAGAGTGTTCCTAGACACCTGACGGTTACCTCATGCCACTGATGCCAGACATGTCCGGGCCCGAGAAAGTAAGACTCGAACATCGACGAGCCCTCCACTCGGATTGGTATAAGACGGACGGGCGAACGATGGGATTGGCCAAAGCTGCAGACGATGCAGAACTGCTGCGTCGTGTACCGGAAGATATATGTAAGTGTTCTGCAGGGCGTGCGCAGTCAACTTGACTGGTGGGAAGCCAGGGAGTTGCGGCATGATTCTGCAATCCCGCCTCCAGAAAGACGGCCCGTCGACTGGGCGCCCAAAAGTCGATCGTCGTCAGTCATTGGGGGCAGCAGCAAGGGATCGATTGGGATCCAGAACTGCGGGAACGGAAGCCCAATGCTCCAAGTGAGGGGTTTTCACTTTCTTTGTCGTTTGTATGAAAGCCGTCATCGCAAAGAGTTCACGAGCCTATGAGAGTCTCAAGAAGCCCTTCACGACCAGTTCAAGAAAAAGGCCAATGCTAAATGCTCCCACACTCCCTTTCCGGCTCCTCTTTGGCCATGTGCGCATGAAGCTAAAAAGCGGAAGACTACTGCACGACTATGGTGTACAGTCTTGACCCCTGAAACTGCATCCTCCAGATACTGCATAACCGCTAGTTAGGGCATAAGAATCAGCGGTCTGAATTAGAAGCCATTCACAAGTGCATAACTGCATACTGCATATGAGCCATGGTGTTTATGCGCCCCAAGAGGAGGGGGTCGTATTAGGTATCAAGGGGTTATGGCCAATTAGAGACAGCGTTTGAGAGGGGAAAATATAGGGATTTCTGGTGTTTTGGCCCAAGCCGAGGTCCTAATTCCCCTCCAGACCTTACCTCCCCAAGTATTTGACCCGCCAACAATGTACTTCCCATACTCCAGAATATCCCAAGGAACTCCCTGTACAGTATTTTGTTAGCAAACCCGTTTGCCCCATCATTTCTCCATCATTCTCCATCGCTCTCCATCATAGCCCGCAAATCGAAGCAGTCGAAGTCCAACAAGAGGGCATCCAAACGCCAGGGCACCCTTACAACCTCCTCCTCCACCCCCACCCCCGCCAAAGAATCTCTCACATAGTCACAAAAACTCGAACTACAACAATAGTTCTATTCTCAGCAGTCTCGTCCCTCTCAACGTGCTGCCCAGGAATAGGTCAAGCGCATGCACAGCGTAGAGCTCCCCCAATATACCATCTCTCGCTATCTCAACAAAAAGAACAATCCGCCAAACCTCCCCCATATCAACCAAGAAGCCCAGCAACTCGAAGGCAAGCGCTTACGCATTAGACAATAGCCAATCCTCGAGGACCTCCTCTTCAAGTAGCAGAAGGCCATCCAACTTCGTAGTTTCGGTACCTCCTTAGAGCTTTTGCAGGCAAAAGCACGCCAAATCTGGCTGGAGTACCCAAAAGCACGAAACAATAAGCCGGCTAATCCCTACATATACCCTCACTTTAGGAAGAAATAGTATCAACTCTTCAAGCAGCAATACAATATCATTGAGCGCGTCTTTCATAGGGAAGCAACTAACGCTCCTATCTCTAATCCCGTCACGATTCAAGCCATAGATGAGCTCCGCAAGCTCGCCGCCTCCTTTCCTCGTAGCAACATCTACAACATAGACGAAACAAGGCTGTACTAGCGCCGTACCCCTTCCATAGGCCTTACCTCTACTCATCTCCCGGGTATTAAGCGGGACAAAACACGTATCTCTCTAGCTCTAACGACAAACGACACTAATAATAACCTCTTTAATATTTGGGCCATCGGTAAAACAAAGGTCCCTCGTACCCTCAAGCATTTCAACTTCCCTAAGTACCGTATCGTCTAGAAGAACAACCAAAAGGCTTGGATAACAGGGACAATCATAGAAGAATAGTTCAAAGCCTTCTACACCCATATCGCCCGCAAAAAGCCCACCCAACGCGTTCTCCTTCTTCTTAATAACTTTTCTAATCATCAACTTAGTCTTCAACTTGCCCCGCCTCCCGACAATATCGTCATCAAGTTCTTTCCCCCCAATATCACGTCCATATATCAACCTATAGACCAAGGTATTATCAACAGCTTCAAGGCACGGTATCGTCGTCATTACCTCGAGTAGCTATATATGACCATGACTGAACACTCAGTTACCAACCTGGGCGCCAACCCTATCAAAGATATGAACCTTCGTCTCTCCCTTAACTAGGTAAGCACCGTATAGTATTCAAAGGTCAGCCAACAAACGGTCGTTAACTACTAGCGGCGGTCAACGGTCTTAAGAGACAACTTACCGGATAGGGACCTTATTAATATCCCTAGCGATATACGCAACCTCTACGACCGCGCCGCCGTCGTCACTTATATCCGTAACAAGATGGATTTGAACAACTTCCTCAACCCCACTAACGAAGACCATGCTCCTAGCGAGCCTCTAGACGCTAAGGATATCCTAGCAGACGTCCTATCTAACTAGCAAACTAGTCTGAAGGATACTCGTAATAATATAAATAACGAGGATAACGAAGACTTCGTCTTACCGGGCATCATCAACTCGAAGGCGGTGGCAGCGAACCTCCACGATCTACTAGACTAGGCGGTTGAAAAGACTCTGTTTGATTTCAGTGACTTGATGGCACTCAGGAGGATAAAGAGGAAGGTGGAGGCTTACCTTCTAGATCGCTCAAAACAGACGACTTTGCTAGATTTTTGGAAGAGTAGTGGGGTGTACGAAGAGGAGAACTTTCCAGAGTAGATTCCCATACAAATTGACCCCTATTCATTCCTATCACGTGAGTGCTAGAAACTGCATAAACGCCATTTAGTGCATAGAAATTTCCGGTCTGAATTACATGCAGTTTCAGGGGTCAAGACTGTAGCGGTTCAAGGGCCTGATAGGGCGAACCAATTCAGGCTTCTGATTGGGCTGTCTCCTCCACTCGCAAAGGGGCAAGTTGAAGATCCTTGGATGTTGAATGTCATCATACCTCTACACCATGCAGTCCAGAGCTTTTGGTGGATGTGTGATGGCGCCAATGAGTGAGCCTCTTTGGCACTTGAATCAGCAATGCTCCAAAGGTTAGATATTGTCAGTAGAATGTGTTGAAAAGAGGTTTGAAGAGCCTCCCAGCCCGTCCATGAATTGGAGAAGCGGTGCAATCTCCCGTCTGCCCATACGCCCAACCCGTCTTCAACTGGACCCCGCATATTACCCGCGTCGTTTTTTTCCCCTCTTCTGCTCGTTTACATGTGTGTGGAGGCTTGGGGAGTGACACCTCCAGTCCGCATTGATGCCTCATTAATATTGGGGGTTCGATATAATATTCAGAGGGTAATATGTCACCCCGACCCGGTGATGTCTCGCGTGCCGTGTCATCAGGGTGCTGTTGGTCAAACTGTCCGGTAGTTAATGTCCCCTTGTCTCCTTTGTTTGGCTCCTGAGTCCTACCTTAACCCCGGTGCTTCATATCGACCTCCAACCCGCTGAACCCCCAGTGCACCCGTACTCTGTAGCACGGAGTTTGGGGGTGCTAGAGGTACGTTGTGCTCGACAATTGCTTTTCTGTGCTAACAAGTATTCAGGAAACCTTTCAAGCTGTTGTCCCTTGGCCTATGTATGGGGCTAGGCTTGCGAGTGTGTAAGCGAGGGGGGATCTACCCGAGGATGAGGCCGGAGAAGAAACAAAGATGTTTTGTCCCCATGCCACCTGCCGTCTAGCGATAAAACTCAAAACAACAAGAATATTGAGGAGCAGTCAACATGATGGAGGGAAGTTTGACGAAAAGAGCCTCGCGTCACCATGGGAACTGCAACACCACGAAGGTCCCAATGAAAGCGCGACTTGACCCGGCCTAGCTTGACCTGGGCTGCTTTCCCCAACTCTCCAGAGTCCAGAGCCAAGCAAGGGGCATGCGCGGAGGCTGAATTGACCCTGGTGACAACGGCACGAAACCTCCCGTTTGTATGGGGGGTGATTCCGAACCTATGTAGACCTGGGCCGGCATCGAACAGGGGAAGGGCAAAGAGAAGGGTCGTTTACAACAAAATCCGCATGAAGCGAACAGCAACTGGCAAATTCCGGGTACTGTGACTTGAAGTGAGTGGTGCTCTGCGGTTTTTAGGCGTGCCAGTTTTCTCGTAAACGTCGATAGCCGAAAGCATGACCGATATCCTGCTTCCGCGGTTCTTCTCAGATGTGGCGATCCGTCCGGTCTGTACAGGACCAGGAGGATTGGTCTTGGTTGCGGAGATCGGTTGTCTGTCAAAGCCTGAAGACTCGTGGAGTTCAGGCCTGAAAAAATGGTGGTTGCCAGGTCACGAACTGGATCCCATAGACGAAGTTTCTAGCGGCTTCAGTGCTGACGAAACCGGTGTTTTGATTCCATGTCCTGGGAGCAATCGCCCAGATTTACAACCTGGAACCGGCAGGCACTGGAGCCCGGATCTGAGGACTGGACCAGGCGAGATGGGTGAAATACGGCGATAGAAGTTACCGGTGTGGGTGAGGTAGATGTATGGAACTGCCGGAGTGGTTTCGTCTGCTCGGATGCATATGTCGCGGAGAACGCTGGGCAGAAGCAGACCGGCCCGGACCGTTATAAGGACATTTTTATCGGAGGGTCGCCGAGATCGGATTCACACGGGGCCGCCGAAACCTGTCGTCCCTCGGGTCAAACGAGCGGGCTTTCCGAGTGCCGCATTCCATCTCACAACAAGAAGCCATGTAGCCATGTAGCCATGTAACTATTCGAGGCGGGATATCCCATTGTCTGAGATGTCTCATGCACGCTCACAGGTTTGGAATGTTTGCATGTATCGAGCCAGCGTCAACAAGGCAATGCAAGGTAAGAGAAGGGCATCATACAGGATCGATGCTATCACAAACAGAATCGGTGATTTCCTCCTGTGACAACATCAGTCATCGGGAATCCGTGATGGACGAGTAATCCTGAGGTATCCCCGTGATGATCATCGGAGTGACCGGTCGACTGGATTCATTTTGACATTTGAAAGGAGCTGCAAAAGGCAGATCAACGTGCACAGCACGTCGATCATTGTCGATGTTGAAGAGGCGACCGAGGCGATTGTGGTGAACTCGTGGAATGGTTTTTCGTTTTCGACGAGTGAAAATGGTCAAAACTCGAAAGTGCCTCCCCAACAACACGAGCCAGCTTCCACAGCGAGGAGAACTCCACGATCAGCTAAACGGCCATCCTTGCCTCTTGTTTCAGGATTCTCAGCTCCGATTGGTCTTCAAGGCTGCGGTTAATACTCCACCAGTTCCAACTGAGAAATTTTGCCGAGGGCACAGTTGGAAAGCATGTTACAACGCACTGTAAGTACTTCTTGGAGATCCATCGCTGCGCTGAGTAGTGACTACTGAGTGCATGGAGCGCGCGTCGGTTCCAATTCCAAATTCCACGAGACGTGTGATCTTCAACTGGCTTGAAGCCATAGTAAGCAATACTAATGGCTTATATCTTGACCATAACGTTCAAACTAGAGACTAGGAAGACATGATTGAAAGGGGTCCTATGAATCGATATGTCTCAGTCTTGTATGTTGCGTATTGTACACTTTGCGGATTACACTGCCAGCTGAACTTTTGGATGGAAACAGAAGGATCATGATACAAGCTTTTCTTGAGACGGCGGGGACCCCGCTTGCTTGTGGCTTTTCTGAAGAACAGGAGCTGGTCGGCTCCGTTAGTGTGAGCGCTGCGGCTCCGTGAAGTGGATGCGGACGGACGGACCTCCGGTATGGGAATCCCATCCGGCCACATCTCCGACCGGCGGCTATAGACGGACGTCAAGTCCAGCGGGCCACGCGGGCCTCGAAGCGAGGAGATTGCGGCGTAGCAGTTATTCCCATGATATGTATATAAGCGCCAGTGGCAATAAATTAGGAGATGAGTCGCAAATGTGAGCCAGTCGTTCTCAGCTGTCCGCATCGCCTAAACTTATCACGAATCCCTCTCGTGAAGATCGTAAGCGCATGATCTCAAAGCTCCAGAAGCAAAGAGGTCAGGGTCACACTATTTAAGGACCATTGGAGCGTCAATAATCTCATTTCAAAGCTGTGATGTTCGAGACAACCTCATCGCTCCTTGCCCGAGTTGAAGAGCTCAAAGAGCCGAAAACATCAACTTGGGAAAGCTGAGCAAAAGAGAGTGAGAGAAGAGCTGGGTGGTCATCCATTTCAGTCTGGTCAGACAAGCCAGCCGCGGGTGACTGAGCAATCATGATAATCAAACCAAGGGCAACAGCCAATCATCGACCAGGACAATTTGGGTGCACGTCGCACCGTCTATTTTTAGCAGTGCATTGTTTTAACTGAAATCCCCAGCAGTCGAGTGGCAGCTAGCCGCCGGCCGCTGTAGCTGGCAGCGGAGGCCACCTGCGACGCTTCTCTGATTGGTTGTAAGTGTGCCTTTGACCCACACTGGCGGCCAACAGCCTGCACGCAACCAGGAGCAGCAGTGGCCGGGAGCAGAGAACTCAAGGAGCGACACCATTCGTTCGCTTTTTTGGGCGCAAGAGAGGAAAGAAGAAATCCAAATGAAGACATGTCCTTCCTTTTTTCGATAGGATCTGAGGAAGCTTGGAAGGTATCCATGTGAAGGGCTGAAGATAGTACGGCAGCCGGGCCCTTTGCCCCAACGAAGCTCTGGACTCCTGGAAGCGTTGCTTCGAGAGCCTCTCTCCTCCTCTATAATGACTGCGAGTTCGCTTTTGGCCAATGGTGAAGCAGTGTACAGCGTGCAGCGTGACAGGGCCGATACCAAAAAAAGGCTGGTGCAACAAGAGGTCCTGTTCAGAGACCAAGTCCAAGGTTAGAAAGGCGTCGCCAACGACCAGCGTTCCCTGTACCCGTTCAGGTTCTTGCCCTGGCCCCACCGTGTACCTGCCTACAGTGTGAGAGTGGTGTGGCAGGAACCTCTCAACCCCGTGAGGAAGGTGCCTGCGTGGGTGCAGCGCAGCAGTGAAGCACTTCTGGCACTCCGTCCCAGGTCGTTCTTAGCCTGGAGCGTGCCGTTCCATTCTGCGTCTCTCCCTCTGCAGTGAATGTGGACTGGGAGTCCGCCTCTGCACCTGTGTTGTCTGCTTTCTGCACGCTGCTTCCAATTTTGTTCTCTTGTTCACAACACAACCTCACAATTCCACCCACTTCCCTTCTCTTCAATACCGCACCCGGTACGCCAAAGTGGAAGAAGTCAAGGGCTTGACTGAGGTCGCTTCAAGGTTCCCTCGGCGCCTTTTTTCCCACCTTTACCTTTTCTTGTCCCCAATACCACCCTCGCCTCTTCCAATTCGTTGAATTTGCGCCATTCCCATTTCCCTTCTGGCCACCCTCCTTCGTAATTCACACGTCCTCCACCTCAATTCCTGATCTCCTCTTCTCCTCCACATCTTCCACCCCCCAATTCCTCCACCTTTTCAGCTTTCGAACTCGACGAGGAAGAGATACCATTCGAGTATCAAGACGCTAAAGAGCTTGGACCGCGCAGCGCACGCCAAAGGAACAGTCTGGATTGGAGATTGGCACTCACAAGCCCAGGACAAAGAAACCTCTTCCCCTCCTCTTCCTTCTTGTCTTCCCGTCAGTCCTTCGATTGTCAATCGACCACGACCCGACGACCGCTCTTCTTTTCCTGCCGCCTTGGAGGCTGTGACCCTGCGACCTCTCGACAGACCCGATAATGATAATGTCTTGACGCCCAAGGCTCCTTGATCACCATCTTATCCTCGCGCAACCGTTCTCTTTTCGTCCGATCTCGATACCCACGAGGCTCCTCATTGCGACTTGTTTGTCGACCAGCAACGACTTCAACCTGCGCTCTTCATCCGCGCATTCACATAATTCATTTCTACCTCGCTGCCCGGCGCCATTGTTTAGGGCAAAGGCTTGATCGCTTTCCTTTGGGTGGGATAACAATTAGAAGTCGATTACAGTTGGGAAAGGAAGAAGGATTCAGCAGTGCTGTCCCGCCTGGCCCAAACTTTGGCTGTTAACCAACACTCACGGCCTTACTCATTCATTTGTTTTTGTTCTTATTTTTCGGACAAGTTAACCGACAGGATCCTTTTCCTGCGATATCGATACCGTGGTCGCGACTCGACCGCAGCAAGCGAGGGTCAAGTCCAGGCCCACACCAGCACGACGGCCACAGTTGACCTGTTTTCACACACCGGGTATCGAACATGCCTTCGGCCACGACACGGCGGTTGTATGAGGATCAGATCCCTTCATTCATGTCCGTGTATGACCTGGGCCCAGAGGGCATGGACCAACAGAGTGCCATCACCGTGGTCGACCCGCAGTCAGTGATGCGCCTCGAGTCCGGAAAACTACCCGGCGATACACAGGCACCCCAACTACGACCAAATGCAATGCATGCGGATGCTGCCCACAAGCATCACAACAGCACGTCAAGCCGAGCAACCGAGTCGGCCGAATCCTCACCTACTACGACTGTGTCGTGTACGGATTCTTCAGATCTCTCCGATCCCTCTCCATCATCTTCCCCGGACTCGCCAGTAAACCTAATACCTCTTTCCACCTTGGCGCCGACACAACCCTTCACAAGCGACTTGTCTCGCATGGCCAGTCTCTCGGTATCGGACCCCAACCTTGGGCAACGCCCCATGACCTCGCCCGCGCCGCGGAGACCTAAAAACATGAAGGGGCTTTCCATCAAACCATCCTTCAACTCTCTTGCTTCCTCTCTGGTTTCCGAGCCTTCCTCTCCATCCTTCATCAAGCCGACAATTCCTGGCATGAAGCGGAAACCAAGCCTGCTCAGCCTCAAGACGAACACTTCAGACTTGATGAATCACACAACATTAGAGGTGCCCCCTTCACCTTCGGTCCCTCCCATCCTCCAGCGCCGTGCGTTGAAGCATTCCACCTCGACCCCTCACATGCTCTCTGGTCTGAAGTCTGCAACGTTTGGTCCAGCAGGGGGGATGACAATACCGACTGTATTGGAACGCAATGAATCTGGACTTTCAGAATTTTTCAGGCCATCAAGGCCATTGGCACCCAGTGGCTTAAGCTCTACCATTCTGGAAGAAGAGGCGCCAATCRAGGCACAAGTTGCGAACAAGGCGATATACGAGATTGACCCGTACCATGAAGTGGAGAATAACGAGGACCAGAAGTCGCCAGGCTATCCCGATGGGCCAGTATGCATCTACAAGGATAACGTTTTCCTGTATCTTGAGCCCACCGCGGAGGAAGCTGCTCGTTTTGATGTGGTCATCAACGTGGCGCGCGAGGTCTCGAACCCGTTCAAGGTTGGGATGGGAAGCAAAAAGGATTCGGACTCCCAAGAGAGACCAGATATTGACTCCCCAGTACCTGATACCGCGGCTACCACTTGCAGCTTTGCCACGGCATTCGAGTTTATCCCAGAGAGCGATACTCCAACTACCCCAAAGGCTCAGTCTTTCAAGGAGCCGGAGTACATTCACATCCCATGGGATCACAACACGGATATTGGAAATGACTTGATGACGCTTTGCGAGATGATCGATAAGAGGACTAAGGAAGGGAAGAAGGTCCTCATTCACTGCCAGCAGGGAGCCAGTCGATCGGCTAGTTTGATCATCGCCTACGGAATGTATCAGAACCCTGATCTCACTGTCAACGATGCTTATCATGCCGCACAGGCCAAAAGCAGGTGGATCAGCCCCAATATGAGGCTGATGTACTGCCTACAGGATTTTCAGAAGGAGGTTTCAAAGAGGAAGCTAACGACCTCGAGCTTCAAGCCACGCCTGGGAAGAAGCCCTTCGAGGCACAGGATGACTTTGTCAGTCGACAACATTGACCTACCGGTAAAACAAGAGCCATTGACTGCACCATTGCCAAGGGAGGATGTTGCGTCGAAACACGCCACACCCGAGATTAGTCCTACACGAGGCCGAGGGCACTCTACACCAAAGAGAGGGGAGCCAATATCGCCAGGCCCATCATCCGCTCCTTCGAGCTTTTCATGGGCTATCAAGGAAGACGAGAAGGATCCTGGAAGATTTGGTCGCTTTAACATCAACTTGAGCATCAAATCTCCTGAGCCGGATAGGGGAAGGTCATCCACCCCACCCCCATTGAAACCGAAACCTTCTCGTGGACTCTTTGCTCCCACGTTGGCAGAACCTCCGAAGTCACCTGGCTTTGGCCCACCTCTCGAGGCAGCCTTCTCCAAGCCGCCACCATCCCCGGGTTTTGCAGCTCATCGGTTCGGTTCACAGGCAGGATTCGGGTTTGTGCCGTTGACACTAGGAGCAGCGCCACCACTGGGAGCGCCGCCGAAGCGCAAAGTGAGCAAGGAACCCACGCCTCCAGAAAGGCATGTAGCCGTCGTGCGGGACTTTGAAGACGCCGCACTCATGTCGCCGCGTGCCGAGACAATGACAGCGAACCCCCTTCATGAGCCCTTTGCGGGCATTCCCGGTATGCAATTCGTGGAGGTACCGCCCACACCAGGCGAAGGGTTGTTCTCACCCCGGGAAACGATGTTCCCCCGCGACCCTTGCTATCCGTTCGGGCGGCCCAAACAAGTGGCAGACCCTAGGAGCCCACCAACAAAGGGAGAAACCCCCATTGTTCGGTCTATCGATGAACTGCTATGAGGACGCTGGACAGTCATCAGTCTCTGCAGGGAAATCATCCTTTGTATCTATATCATTACTGTACTCATTGGTTCAGCATTACTATGCCAAGCATTGAAAGGTGGCGTTATCTTGCGAACTTTGTTCTTTTTGTTTTGTGTGTTGGTGGTGTGGTTTGGTAAAAAAGGTGTCAAGGCTCGCGGTCTGGTGTGAAATGCTATACACGTTTGTCCCGACCTTTTCGTTTCTACGATTTCCCCTTGATTGGGTGGCCTACTTATTCTTTTTCCCTTTGTTCTTCATGTTTGTTTGGGCGTTGTTAAGCCTTCTTGGTTGTTCTTTTGTTGGTTGGTTGTTTCAGCCCGACAGACACACAGTGGGAGGGGAAACGGGGCAACGGATGTGTTCCGATTTACATGGTGAAAGAAAAGAATGAATTCACACAACTACTTATTGGTCCATTTGCGAATCCGCGGCGCTGCGCTGTCTATACGTGTGCATCTTTAACAATGACATGGACAGTGAGGGAAACGTCAAGCACTCGATCATTTAAACAAGGGAAGAATTGTTGCGGAGATTTGATAGATGAGACAATAAATGTGCTCCGTTTATCTAGGGAATGGTAATCCGTGTCATGGGATACATGGAGGGAGGATTTACAAAACGAAGAAATGAGAGATCTCCAAGATTTATGAGGACTGAGGATAATTGTGTATTTTCAACAGCACCTACCAACAAAACCTTGTGTGCACATACCTGCCTTCTAGACTTCCAAGATAACGTATGTCTGCAGATGCGTTGTCTATGTACTCGTATTTTAATCCTAAATATGTACATGAGAAAATATGCCTGGACCACCCGAAGTCAAATCCTGCAAACAATATTGGTACATAACCTCCAGCCCAATAACCAACTTAATCGGCACACATGTGTATGATATCTATCAATATCACATCATAACCTCTCCGTCTACCTCACACCATCTACCTATATAGACCCGAAATAAACCGCTTCTTTCATCTTCACCAATCACGACATTCCACTCAAAAGGAACTCGGAACTTATTGCGCCTTCCCCAAAGCCGCCTTCGCCTTCCTCTTCGCCTCTTCCTTGGCCAACTTCTCGCGTCTCGCGATCTCGGCCTCGACACCGATGCCACCGAACACGAGACCGACGCCGAGCCACTGCATTTGAGACAAGCGGTGGCCGAAGGCCACGACGGAGAGAATCATGGTGAACATTTTGCGGGTGACGGTGACGGTGACGAGGAGGACGGAGGAGAAGGTTGAGAGGGTGTGGACTACATGGATGTTAGTCGGTTGGTCGCTTGCTTGGGGGGGCCGAGGGGTGACGAAGGGTGACGGGGGGTGCAAAAGGGTGAAGAGGGGGGGGGGGGGGGACAGTTGAATGAAAAAAGGAAAAGAAGAAGAAGAAGCAATAGAAAATGGGGGAAAACTTACAAATAAAAACCTGCCCAACACACCCACAAACCGCAAACCCAAGTACATCCCTCCAAGCCTCCGGATGTCTCGCCAAAAACGCCAACGCGCCCGCCAGCTCCCCCTCCTGTCCCGTAGCCTGTGCCATCCCAAACCACTCGCCCAGTCCCGTCTTGACCAGCCACGGGGACAAAACCAAATACCCGCCCGTGATTATCGAGCTCAACAAATTATTCGCCATCATCATCTGCGGCCCCGTATAAGGCTGAAACGTCTGGAAAATGTAATCCTGCGTGCTGTTGGTCAACCCGTCAAACAAGAGATTAATCCCCAGCAGTAGCAGTCCCCAGCTGGTCTGCCCCGAATGACTAGAAGTCTTATGCTTCTTACTCCCCGAATGCAGCGTAAAAACCGCCACCCCCGCCGTCACCGCCGCCACGACTAAATACTTATAAAGCGGGTACCTCTTCCTAAAAAGCGTGATATGCAAGAACATCACCGGCAACAACTTGCACGACTTGGCCAGGGTATAAGTGATGTAATCGATATGTCCCAGAGCGGCGTACCCGAAGGGAGCGGCGAGCGCGTTGGTGAATGCCACCAGCAAGAGGGGGGGCAGGATCGCGCGCGAGGGGATCATGGCGGGGACTGGCTGGCCTTTGGGGGTGGAGAGGACGGTGAAGAGTTTGCCGCCGAGGGCGGCGAAGAGGGATTGGATTGTTAGGAGGAAGACGGGGAATTTGAAGCGTTCGCCTTTAGAAAAAGAAGAGGCGCCGTAGTTGGTTGTTGTGAGCTTTTCTTGGAGGTAGGCCCACGTTAGGCTGTTTCGCGGGTTTTGGTTCTGTGTTAGTTGCTGATTCATGATTCAATGCTTCTTCTTCCCCCGGGACCGGGACTGGGACGACGACGACGACTTACAAGGAGATGTAAATGCCGGCAACGTCAATGAGGAGCGTGACGACGCCGGCTTCCTTCTTCATTGGTACCGCAAGGGATGATGATGATGATGATGATGATGATGATGATGACGGCTTGACACTTCCATTTGCGCCCGTGCCGGAGACAACTGCTGCTTCCTCGCCAGATGGCGATTTTCGGTCGGCTTTGCTGATATATTCGGAGGACACCTCACGCCGTACGGGCGTTGGCTGCTTTGCGCGAGCCATGATGCTTATGTGTGGTGTTCGTGGCCGGTTGTGTGGTGATTGGCGGTTGTGTGATGCTACACTCGAACGGCCCTTGACGAGGGAGGAAGGGAAAGAACCGAGAGGGAGACGATAGGATCAAAGGTCCGTCGAGAGGTCCGTCGAGGATGGCTCGAGGAAAGACAAACCGTCTTGAAAGAGCTGGCTGGTCAATCAATTGGAGAGTGTTGGTCAAAGAAATCCCATGGAGAAATAATTACGGAGGAAGCTGTCCGTAAAGGTTCTTGTATGTAGATCCGTCATCCGGACAGGGTGGCTTTTCCATCAAGCTCCATGCCCCATTTCGCGCGGCCAGCCCTGTCATCCTGTCAAGATTGGCCGGCACATGCGCCGTAATCACCACTGCGTTACGCTATCTAACCTTATTTGGTGGGAACCAGGGGTCGGCCTACGCTAGCGCCGCCAGTTTCACTGCCCTTTTTGCGGGGTCTAGCGTAAGATTCCAGGGGCAGCTCCCCCTCAACAAAAATGTGCCGAAACCGGGGACATAAAATCCCATCTTCAGCAAGACACGTATTGCAATGAGAATTCGTTCCAGCTGTTACGCCGAATATTTTTGTCAACATCATACACACACAGTTCACGGATGCATAGAGAAAACAACGGAAAATGAAATTAGACCAAAAAACGACTTTTTATTGCCCTTCATTTTTGTGCTATCTACGCCTAAGTAACAACCAAGCAGGTTTTGACCCCCACTTAACAGGTGGTTAACGTTCTGGCCAGATCCAAGCACAATGATATAGTTCCTGACGAATGGACATTTCAGGACTGTCGTATGTATCAGCGCAGTAAAAAAGATTCGGTGTAAGAGATGGGAGAGGCCTCGGCGGTAGTGCTGAATGCCGAGAAAGCACGCCAACAGGCTCGGGTGATGAGATGCGGGAAAGATGTTGAACGGTGTAAGGAATCGCATGGGCGTCTGCTGCGAACACGCTGGACTATCCCATGTCGATGCTGGAATCGGCTCGTGGATACAAACAACGACACCAAGTCAAAGACAAGGCTTGTAGTCTGAGTGCCCTCACACGAAAATTTCCACCACCCAGGCCGACTTGCGCGGCCTATCTAGGCAAAAAATGTGTGAACTGGCGAGATAAGGGAGGTGTTGCCGAATACAGTGCGGAATAAGGAATGACCCAGTTCGTAAAGGAGAACCGAAGGTGGTCCGTCGACTATGCTTTTGATCAAGAAATTGTCGTCCTGTCGTGCTTCCTGCCACAATTCCGAGCCTTGCGGCTGTCATTTTTGGAACGACCCGTAACAAGGGGCTGCCGAGCGTACTCCTTTAATGTATAACAACCTGGGTAATGTGGTCAAATAACTGAAATATTGCCGCCATCAACTCTTTCAGCAAAGAGGAGAGTCTCGTTGGCTACAGCCTCGGGCCATAAGATTCCTCCGCACTCTACTCGGAAGGCTCAAGAGCCTGCTGAGAGCGGCGCGTCTTCTCCGCCTCCAGGTTCTCGTAGAGGAGGTACAGAGCGGTCTCGTTGGCCTTGGCAGAGCCCATAATGGTGAACATGCGCTCGCCAGATTCGTCATGAGGACCCTATCAGTCGTGTTAATGACCGTTCCACCTTGAACATATTAAAGGCTCATCACTCACCTTGGCAATCGAGATGCGCGCACCAGAGGCCTTGCGGATCTCGCTAATCTTGGAGCCTGCACGTCCAATGATGCAGCCAACCATATCAGCGGGGATGCTGATGTTCTGGGTCTGGATTTCTTCTCCGTTCTCATCATGGGTAGGAGGGCCACGAGAGGCGGCGTCGGAATCAGAACGACGGTTGTTGTAAGGGCGTCCACCACTGTTGCTGCTGAAATCGGCACCATTGCCAGTCCGTGTGACACGAGAGCTACCGTACGACCTTTCCTGGGGATAGTTGCGATCGCCGCCGAGAGGTTGGCCACCGCCGCGGACAACAGGGTTGTACAAAACGGTGCCGGTGCCCCGCTGCCAGTCATCGACCAGGCACTTGCAAATCTCCCAGACAGCGCGCTGAATGCCCTCGGGAGTACCCTGCACCTCAACTACGCGTTCGGTTGATTGCGGTAGCATCTCCTTCTGCGCAACCATGCGAACGCCCGAGACATCCTGGATGTGCTTGATCTTGAGACCTTGGCGGCCAATGACTGTGCCCATCTGGTTATGGGAGATGAGCAACTTGATGGCTACAGAGAAGGTTAGCAGTGCTCAAAGTATTTCAATGGGTTCAATCGTACGATGAGTGCCGTTGGCAGAGATGACGCCACCCATGCCAACAGATGGGGCGCCTTCCAGAAGGGAGCGAGCGACAACAGCGTAGGCCTTGGAGACAGCATCGCAGCCACCGGTAATGGTCAGGACGCGGTCATGAACACCCTGGACAACCTTGCTAACACCGGCCTTGACGCCAGTTTCATCACGGAGGTTGGCGACGTTCTGGCCGCCCTTGCCAATGATCACACCAGCTTCCTTGGAAGACACGATAGCTCTCAGAGTAAGGGTAGTCTGGGAGTATTCTTCGTCGGTTCTGGGGGCGGGCTCGCCATCGGGACCGAGGCGAGGTTCATTGTCATCGAGCTTGAGGTGATCGAGGTTCTCCTCGATGCTGCCACCGTTGGCGGGAATGGAGTCTTGGCTGGCAGACATGATGTATTTCTGAGAAGCTGAGAAGTGGATGGGTTGAGAGGTTGCAGGAGTAGCAGTCCGATCTGGATGGAGGAGGAGGTTAGTAGACGAACCACCTTGCTTGTAGACAGGTAGTTGTTTACGTTGAGAGGGAGGGCTGGTTGGGGATAGTTTGACTTGATGGCCGAGGGTGTTGGGGGAGGTCTGGCCAAAGTCAGTGGGCAAGGTGACAAAGAAAAGCTCAAGCTCTTGTTGCTGCACCCCAAAAACGGCAAGAGCCTTAGGTAAGCCACAGGGTAAATGACAGATGGAAGGGAACCAACAGTGCAAACTTCAGGACCAACAGAACAGATGTGCTTTCTTTGATGGAAACTCGAAATAACAGATACTTGGAAGTGATGGAAGGCCGCGAACGCAGCAAAACAGAAGGAGAAATGGTGGGCCGTTGCAGAGCTGTCCCTGCAGACGGTGGAGTGGGCGGCTCCCTAGTAGCGGGGCAGGCAGGTCTGGGGGATGCACGTACCTTTTTTGGGGGTTTGAGCGGCAGGCAAGCACTCAGAGACGGGATAGTCTAGAGTCTAGCTGGACACAGATAGAGCGTGTTAGTCGAGGCTACCTCGAGTCACTATCGGGAGACTGGGGCCCAAAAGCGTGTGGTGAATGCAGTCCGCAGTCGGAATGCTGCCGGTTTCCTCCTCCAGGCGCAAGGTAGCGAGGGAGGTCAAGGGCAACCAGGGAGGCGATGCTTGCGTTGGAACGGCGATGGAGAAGACTCACAGTAGATCAAGTTGCCGGGGAGGGGAGGAGGAGATAAGAAGAGGTCCGGAGACGAAGAGGTGAGGAGGGACGGATGGAGTAGAGGTAGAGAGAGGTAAAGAGGAAGGGATTCGGAGCGGACACGAGAGAGGCGTGAAAGGTTGGAGGTGGGAAAGTGTAGAAGGGGAAGAGGTAGAGAAACAGAGAAGGTAGAGGTAAGGTGGAAAAAGTGGATGGGAGGGATGATGAAAGACGGTTAAATTTCACACCAGCAAATTTGGAGAACGAACTTGGATGGAAAGACGAATCCAGCAAAAAGAGGAGGAGGGGTCGACAGTAGGGGAGTGGTGGCAGCCCCATGGTGCAGGGAAGCTCAGGAGCTCTCCCCTACGCAAGGTACGGTTGGAAACAGCCTGGGGTTGGTACCACTACCATTGCCTACCACAACAAGGTACCACGAGGAAACATTCAATGACCAAGGATGTCAGCGAAGTTTGCCCTATTCTGACAATATCGATTATGATTTATGAAACTGTTGATGACGTTTTTTCGGCGGTCACTTATTTCTCCCATCAGAGGAAGCAAAGCAAAAGAAATCTTGAAATCCATGCCATGAAGACAAGGGCGTCCACGGCTCAAGTTGTTGACACTTGATAGTGACTTCATTCCCCGAGTGGGGTTCCCGCTGTGCTACGCTTGCCCCGCTCTCAGTGGCTGCTTCTGGGCAAATCTGATGGCGTTCCCCACGGCAAGGGCAGGTGGGCAAAGTCTCTGGGAGGTGCCTTGTACCTGTCGCCAGCTGCCGGTAGGTGTCCTGTTTGCGTCGTTCTCACCCCATCAAAGGTACCACACAATCACAACCTCAGCTGGCCAGAATGATGATACCATCAGAAGAAGAGTCCCAGGTCGCCATGACAGACAATGTCATTGCTGCCCTTTTATACCGGGTGAGGTCAACTTGTCCAATCTTCATCTCACGCTGGTTTTTAGCTAATACTGGAGTACCCACTTGCGCAAATGACGAGCGTTTGATAACAAGATAGCGAAGAACGGTGTTGTTTGCGGTGTTCACTAACAGACTGTCGGCTCTCAGCCAGGGCAGGTACCTGTCGCATAACTGCCCTTTCTCAAGACCCCACTCGGACCCCACTCGGACTTCACGTCTCTTCTTTACGTCTACATCCACTTCCTCCTGAGGGTGATTTCACTTTTCTACCGAACCTCACTTCCATATTCTTCGAGTTCTCCCAGCCTCAAGCTTTTCCCATTGAATCGGCGTTCTTCAAAATCCAAGGTACACGAAAAAGTCACACGTCAACACCAAGCGACCAGAAAGAAGCCTGCCATTTGAAAAGTCCACGTTAGACTTGAAGCTCCCGTCGTACTTCCAGTCTGGGTCGTACTGCCCTCCAGTTTGCAGTAGTGTTGTCATTCTGTTCTTCGTTTGTGCTTTCTGACTAAAGTTATGGCTTCAATATGTAGGTATTCCATTGTCCGCCCCCGAGAGTTCTACCATAAAAAACGAACGGGCCTGTCAACAGAACGACATCTCGATTTCTCTCCGCAATCAGGAAGAACAGACATATGCTGTGTGACTCGATCCTGCAGCCGTAAGCAGCCGGCGAGCGGGCGAGGAAAGGTAGGACGGGGGCTAGGGGGTTTTAATGGGTTTGAGCGGCTGCCACGACAGATGGACGGATGTGTGGCATTTGAAGGGTTGCGCTTGAAAGAGGCCATGGAGGTGTTGATCCTCGGGGATATGGTCGTGATATGGTTGTGATATCTGCGCCATATCAATAACATCTCTATGCACCCATTAACAGTAGACAGCGATATATTAGAAACCACTTGGAGACTCTTAGAGGCGGATATCACCACCTACGAACATCAGGCCTCGTACCAAAACGGGGCCGGCTTTTTTTCTTATACCAACCAATGTCAACAGTGGTTGAGTCATCGGCGAGTCTCGGTATAGGAAAACGGCTCGCCATGTACAACAACAACAACACGCTTGAACACACAACCTCCATAAACAAGCGCTCAAAATACCATCCCGCCCATCCCTTATCCCGCGCGTTTGTCCGTCGTCTTGTCGACGTGCCACCCATCATCAAGCAACCTTCCGCTTTTCTCGTCACATCCGTCCATCTCACGCGCGTTGCCATGATACCTTGGGGATATTCACGTGATGTTTAGGTCCTGCGCACTTAGTTCCAGTCTTTTTTTGCATGTAAAACATTGTAAGCCTCGTTGCAAATAATAGATTCTTCATGAAACAGATCTCGATATACGTACAAGACGACTGATGTCTATAAACACACAAAACGAAGACGATAACGTGCTAGAACAGAGAAAGAAGGTAAATGCCGAAGAAATCAAACCGAAACCATGACTGTTGTCAACCCCATATATAACCATTCAAGGTCTTGGCACCAGCTTCTTCTTGTCCTCTCTTCTCTCTCTCTCTCTAACCCCCTCCTGTGTAATTTGGCCAACGCAACCGAATCGAGTCTCCTGTACCCTATAAAAACGCCTCAACCATGCCCAAACCCATACCCATCCCATACCCACACCAAATGCCAAAACATGCGCTTATATACGAACCCATATCGATAGGCCTCTTAAAAAGGCCCCAACACCAACAAAAAAAAAACCAACCACTGTTTGTACAACCTCCCAAAATCACATCACATAACAACACAAACAGCAGTCCTAGCCCTCCTCCTCCCTCCCGCTCCCACCGCTTCGTCACCACCACCTCCAGCCCCCCACACATCCTCACCATCCTCACCCAGCTGGCCCAAACCCTCCTCATCAGCATGCACCATCGCCGCCTCCCTCGCTCTCCTCCTCCTTCTTCTCCGACCCGCACCGTCCCCGCCCGCTCGCTCCTCTTCCTCGGCTTGCATATACTGCGCCCACTTAGCCTCGAGACGACGAGCAGAGGGGAAGGAGCCCCGGAGCACGCGCTTGGTGTGCTCGTCGACGGTTTGTTGCCAGCCGTAGTAGCATTTTAGGGCGATGGTTTCTGTGGGGGGACAGAGGTGGGTTGTGACGGTTGTGGTGGTGGTAGTGGTGGTGGTGGTGGTGCCGGATTTGTTGTCGGTGTCGAAGATGGAGGTGGTGAGGTCTTGGTCGGATGATGGTTGCTCGGTAGACGAGATGGAAGGAGGGGAGCTGGTACTGGCACTGGTGGGAACGGAAATCTTCATGGGCTCGGTGTTTCGGCTGAGGACTTCGCGGATTCCGGTCCAAGTGACGTTGCCGCAGTCGTAAACGGTCAAGTGTAGAGTGACATTTGGCGAGCTTGAGTTGGAAGACTGCTGCTGCTGCTGCTGCTGCTGCTGAGGGTTGAGGGAGATGGCCCGACGCTTGGCATCCATTGCGCGCTGACGGACCATGGACGCTGCTTCGGCCAGGACTAGATCGCTAATGCGCGTATTGTCCATAATCACGCTGCGCAGAGACGTGCAAGCGCGGAAGACGGGTAGCATGCCCGTGTCGCCTAGGTTGCCGCAGTAGCCGATGCTGAGGTGTTCGAGCTTGCTTGCGCTGGGCGCTTTGGCGAGATGTTCGGACAGGAGAGAGTTGGTCAGCTCCCCGAGGTCTTCGAGTTCGAGGTGTGTGAGACGGGGAGTAGACGCCAGGATCGGTTCCAACGCGGAGTCGGTCAGCGTCGTGATGCCGGAGAGGATTAGACCTTCGAGCTCTGGAACCAAGTGGCCGAGGGCTTGGACACCCTGGCTGGTGAGACGATTACACCGGGAAAGATCGAGGTGACGAAGTTTCCGAGGCGGCACCATGGGGGTGTTTGTGAGAACATCGATTTCGGGATCCACCCCGTGCATCATAACTTGTAGCACGGCGTCGCTCAGGTCCTCGCACCCGGCCAGGACGAGGCGTTCAAGGTTGTTGGTCGTGAAGATGGATTTTGCGACTTCTAGGTCCTTGAATCCCTTGACCTCACCGACCCGCAGGTCTTTGAGCTTCGGGCATCCTTCTACCACAGTTTGGATGGCCTTAGCATCCATGTGTTTGCACCAGGAGACGTTCAGCATCTCCAACTGCGGGCAGGACTCGGCAATCAGCCTCAGGGTTGTGTTGCAAACAGCTGGCAGGCCGGTAAGATCGAGGTTGACGAGTCTGTTGTTCCTCTTGATCAAATCGTGTAGTGTCTGCCGTTGTAGGTTTCGGCAACCCTCCAGGGTAGCGTTGACCAGATTCCGAGAAGCTTTCACCACCATCTCTGCGCGTCTGTGATGTTCCAATTGCACACATCCTCGAAGGTTGAGATCCCTAATGAACGAACCCGCCGAAACGATGATCTGGGCCAGTGCCTCAGCCGGTATCTGCTGATAGAACTCGGAAGCGTCACATCGAGTCCAAAGCTGCCCATCATAGCACATATCGTAAAACTCCTTGCTGACACGCGATGCGCGGACCAGCTCCTTGGGGCTGAGAAATGAGAGGACATGGATTCTGATTTCGTGCGGCATGTTGGCCCAAAGATTGAATACCGTCAACTTCTTCTTATGATGAGGTAAGGCGATCGAAGCCGTCGTATGGATGGGATGGCCAACTTTGCGGACCGCCAGCATAGGATCCGAAACATCGCAACCGGGCGTATCGAGTCCTGGGGTGGTCGGAGCCGTAGAAGGAACGCTGGAAGAAGCCGAGGACGCTCCGTGGAAGAAGTATGAAGAGCTAATGCTGGCCTGGCCAAACGGAGATGGCGCATTGGGCATGGCCAGACTAACGCAGGACAGACTGCTATGGCCGTGGTAGGGACTGCTCGATGACCTTTGACGTTGAAAGGGAGCCAAGGCCGGCGATGATGAGATACGCTGGAGACCTCGGAGCAGCTTCTGGCGTCCTTTGCTCTTTTCCCTCATCCCTTCTCCATTCTCAAGTGCGCCATTGCTGGCCGACCTGGGCGTTGACGGCCTGCTTGGTTGTGAATCCATGATAGCAACGAGTGTGGCTGCCGCGAGTTCTCCGTATAAGTGATCGAAACCGGCTCGATGTACTTGGGGAAAGACTCAAAAAGGGCACTGATACGAGTCGGTGTTTATCTGCCCTTTAACTGACTGGGTGCCGACAGACCGAGAAGTGTTTCCAGCAGTGGAGATGAGCGAGACGGGCGGTGGCGCTGTCGAGTAGGAACCCAATCTTCAAATAGTGTGCTCGTCTCTCCACGATGGTGATGGTGTGTGGGGTCTGGCCAGCCTGGCGGACAGAGCGAGTAAGGGACACTGACAAATGATAACCAATGGATTGCCTGAACAGACAACAGAAGCAAGGTGACCAGGGGCTCGGGACAAACGGAGTCGAACAAAGAACGGAAAGAAGCCCAACGATGAGCGAACGAGGCACACCCTCTCCGAGACCACGGCGAGCACGGCGAGCACGGCTCTGTCTATAAACCCATGAATGTGTGAGAGAGAGGCGGAGGATCGACAGCTCGGTGACGGGAAGTGTTCTTCCAAGTGTTCCGGTGCAGGGGCCCCAGAAAATCTCGCTGGCTTTGGTTTCCAAACTCGCAGAGCTCGGCCGTCCGCTCGAAGATCAACAGTGCGGGGAGGGGCAAGAGGGGGGCTTTCAGGGGGTATGTCTGTTGGAGACGAGGGGGAAAGGTCGGGATATCGGGACCTGTGAATATTGAGTCTAGCCTTTTGGAATTCCACACTTGTTGTGTTTCTCTCTCTTATAAGCCCGCCGTTTGTAGTTGTCGGTGGTTCCGCCGTGAGCTGTGATGATATTCGAACAGCAGCCAGTCAACGTTTGAGTCGTTATTGTCGTACCGGCCTCGTTTACGTCGTTCTCACTCCGGTTACACGTGTAAGCTAGGAACTGTTTCTTGGGGATGGGTAGGAGGAAAGAAGAGAGAATAGTTCCAGAGGAACGAGGATCGGACGATGTTGAGGATGTAGAGGGCAAGATAAGAGAGGTAAGCTGACAGAAAGCGAGCTGCCCTGGATCTAGCAGATGACACCGGGCTACAGGATCCTACGCTAGCAAAGGTGAGAGGAAAAAAGACGCGGTTTCCTGTGATATTGGATGGACACCCGTGAAAGGCAGGAGGGTCTTGCGGTTATTTTCCCGGGTGACACGACATAGGGTGAGGTCCCTTATCGCATATTGGGCAGCCAGCTGAGCGGATTGGGGATGTGTGAGAGGCAGCACTGGCTGGCCGAGGGGGGGGGGCGGCCCGAGGTGAGTGGCCGATTGGAGATGGGAACCCCCCGGTGGTGTGCATGGTGGGGAGAGATACAGCTGGCAACCGGCCTCAAAGGGATCACCGAGACCAGCAGCATGTCGACATACTGTGGTAGAGGTATCTGCAAAGAAGTATCCTGTCAGGCTGTCACGCCTGTGCTTGGTAGTGTACATATTCTACCTGCCAGGCCTGCTGAGGGGCAGACAGCAAAACACGAGGCATCGAGGCATTGATCTGACGGACGGGGATGGCGGGGGCGGGCGGCGAGGGCGGGCTGGGTTCCATTCTCGAAGGCCCATTCTCGAAGGCGGGCAGTCGGGCAGTCGGGCAATGGCTGAATGGCTGAAGGTGGTGGGCGTGGTGGGTAGAGTGGGATCCAGGTCGAATCCATTGTTCCATATCGGACATGCCAGAATCCCATTTGTCTGGATTCGATGGATTCTCCTCATGCCTGCGTGCCACCTGGCCGCTTGCTGGTTCTAGGGGTCCAAGGGGTCTTGCAACGCCTCGAGCACGCACAAAGCGCTGCTGACCCATCTGACTGGCGGCTAATCACTTTCCGTCCCTCGCTTGGGACATTTGACCGAGCCTTCTGACAACCATCAATTCTTTGCACATTTGGAACCTCTTTGAAGTTGGGTGTGCTTGTGTTGCCTTTTTTTCTGTGTGACCCTGTTAAGTTTTTCTTTATGTTGTACTTGTCCCTTGTCCTGTCAAGCCACTCGTGTTAGTTAAACTCGGAGTTTATAAGCCAAACCAAAGCCTGTTGCTTTTCATCCCAGTGCTGTTCAATGAGATGAAACTTTCTTGATGCTGACATCCGACGACGATGTTGATGTTTGGCAGAAATGGAAAGAGATACCGACGATTCAGTTGATCAGCAATGCCCCGCTTCGTCGTGCAGTCTCCACTGTATGCGCTCAACGTACCCCACTGAGGCGAAAAGCACAGACAAACCAGGAGCATCCAGAATCCGGGGACCCTTGACAGTGGCAGTGATAGTGGGGCATCGCCCGTGTTCTTTGACGTCTCTTTTTCTGTCGTCGAAGCTTTGAAGCTTGAAGATAACTCCATCGTCAGCACCGGAATCACTTCAGCTCGAAGCTCGAATTATCGAGGCCAGAGATTCAATACCGAACCTCCAACGGTCAAGTTTAGTTTTCACGGCGTTGTCGAAGAGAAAGGGACTCGCGATGTAGGACTCCTTGACGCACTGTCGACCTACATTTTGGTACACGCATTGTCGATTGCCTGCTTGCCTGCACTACCCACTACTCGGAATAGGTACATTCACGCACTTTCAAGGTACAGGTATACACAGTAACCTCGATGCGTGTTTCAAACATTGCAGAGCATCAGATTGCATTGGAGCGTTCCCGGTATGCTGTGCTGACTGTTCACCTGTTTACTCATGACGGGCATGCGGAACCACGAAGTTTAAAGTCGAACATGGGGTAGAGACCTCTCAAAACACAGACTTCGCTTTGACATTCTTAAACACCATGAACCGGCATTGAAATAGCCATCCAAAGACTCAAAGCAACCATCAGGGTCTCATTGCAGACACCAAAAAGACTACAGTACCACAGTCCTCGGACGATAGGTACTTCTCATCACGGTACAGCCATAGGGCTGGACTGGTGGATGGCGGGTCAGGTGGAAACTCTTTTCAAGTTGTCACACGACACTTGGCTCATGCTGCCTGTAGTGTAAATAGAAAAACGACGACGATAACCAGGAACGAGCACGGGGTGTGAACATCACTTTATCAAAACCATTCCCTCTCCAGCTGACCCTCCTTTTTCCGCATGGCAGATCATGTTTCAGAATCGAGTATTTCTGCCTGCCATACGGACCTGGCGAGCCTGGGGTAGTTCTATGTAACGACGATTGATTGAGATTCCGGCGATCGCTATATGTACGCTTCATATCCCATCTCGGATTTTGTCTCGCTTGTATGAAGGGTGCCGGCCCTCCTTTGCGGTCCTTCAATCCCGCCAAGCCGCCGACTTACTATGGTGTAGAGGGTAAATAAAACCAGTGGAGCCCGTACCGACAGGGGGGTGGTAGGGGGGTGGCAAAGTGTCCTCAATACTAAAAAAGACATTGTATTTCTATATAAAAAATTAATATTTCGTATACATCCTATTAGTATCGATAACAGCCTGGCATCTAGCCGGCATCGATACCAAAAGCTCGCCCAAATAAAATTCTGGGAGCTCTTCCCAAGCCTCAAAGACGTAGCAACGGAGCCGAGTATAAGAAGGCTTCTCATCGAAACCATATTTATCCTCAATAAAATCCTTTATCCAATTCCAAACAAATTCTATCGGATTTAAATCCGGAGAAAAAGGAGGCCATTGAATAGTAGGAATACCTCTTTCTCTTAATTTATTAATAGTAGTAGCGGTAGCGTAGCTAGGGGTATTATTTTGCATTAAAAAAAGGGGGAAGCTAACTTTTCGTAAAGAACGGAAATATTTATCGATAATGGGGATAATTTATTCTTTATAAGAAGTAGTATTGATAGTACCCTATTCCTTTTCCTAAAAAAAACCTAGCCCCTTTCCTCTCCTAGAAAAATTACCCCAAAATATCTATCCTTACTTTCTTTAGTACTTTTCAATAATGTAGGTAGGATCCTATTCTTCTCCTAATCTTCGGGTAACGAAAGTTTTCCGATAAGGGCCGCCGGTAACTTAAGTTTTATCCGTCCAAAAGATCAATACCTATTATTAAGGAGTCCAATATAAATACTCTAATACCTATTAAAGCCGGATAATTCGCATCCGTTCAAAAATTGGAGGTTTTTTCCGGGCGGACCTTCTACAAAAACCGAAGCGGTAGAGGGCATTTTTAATAGCCTACATTCTAAAGGTAATTCCAAAAAGAATTATTAATAGTTAGAAAAAGGTTATTCTTCTAATCTCTTTAGAACTATAAACAAATTCAACTAACTCTTATTCTTAAACTTCGCTTAATACTTTCGGCCAGCCCCGACGTTCGATAACGGCAACGCTTTCGGATCGATAAGCATAACGGATTTAATCTTTAGAGTAATAAGGGAGTAGTTAATAAATTTGGCTTTAGTTTATTTTAGCATTGAAATAAAGGGTTTTGATTCGGGTCTTTTCCTCAATAGAAAGATGCTTCCTTCCGGTAGTGCCTTTTGGGCGAGCTATCTTGAATTTAGACAATAAAAAGGTGGATTGGAAAGTATCAATACAAAAAGACCAAAAAGGATGAACTTCGAAGTCTTTTTCTATAGAAACTTTGGTAGAAAGTGATACGTGGCGACTTCTGGTGCATTTTGGCGGTGGCGAAGCCCTATATCCCTGTCGGTACCTGACAAGGGGGTTTTTTTTTTGCTCGCAACCGCAGTACACGGGCTGTCGGGCTAGCGCGGCAACGTTGGATGGAATTGGAGAAACGTGGAGGAGCAAAGTGCGGACGACACCAACGGCAAATGTGGGTCATCCGGATTTGGATTCCCGATGAACCGTCCGGACGGGTGCCCGTTCAGTCCCAAGTTGCAAGTCATCCCGTCCGCCTCCCGAGCCGAGACTCCGGGACGCCATTGCGCCGATACTGGAGACCTACCGGTCGGAGTTAACCCGAAGCACGGCATCGGTAGTACTCGCCCGCCAAGTCCCACTCTCGTTTAGAACCCAACAATGGACGTGAGAAGTCTCAAGGACTCTTCAACAACAGGTCGATTTTGAACACACATATATACACGCGCTGCCATGCCATCAGGGCGAAAATAGTCAAGCTGGACCCTCCGCCGACATATCACCTGAAGCCATCAACCTCGGCGATAAAATGGGGTTCTAACAAGTTGGCGTCCCAAGACTCGCTCATCTTCTCACGTGCTTACGACAATCAAGGCAAAGAATCTTTAACCGAAGCGTGGGTTTTGATCATGCCTGGTCGTGTCTTGCGTGTGCCGTGTTTTGGCTTTGTCAATCAATCTCTTTGAGGCAATGCTGTGATGCGCCGTGGCTGTTCCATTGTTGGGTTCCCCTTGAAGCCCGAATGAAGGACACAACTCGGAGCTCCAGGGCGATGGACACTTCAGGGGTATTTGGCTTCTTTGTTATCTCACAGACGAGGAGTTCTTGGATGCCAATCTAGGTCGATGGTCTCATGATGAATAGTCACACACAAGATCGAGAGCCCTGTATTCCAAGTGATGAAAACAAAGAAGCATGGAACTTGAGAAAACATGCAGTGCAATCTGACGACTGGTGGTTCCCCGTCCCACTTGGAGAAAAGCTTCATCAAGATCATGATCTGAGGCGAACACACAGTGTGCCTCGGTTGGGTATCGACTGTGCCCAAGTTGCACACCAAAAAACGTTCAATATCTGTTACATATCTCTCCTATGTTCTCAACTCAAGCCAACAAATCAAAATATCCCAACTATTACGCACTTATAACACAGAAGCCTCATTTGTCCAAAGCCAAAGAACCACTGTTGATGCCTGGCAGCCCAAGAATGGGCCCGGCCGTGTTCCATTGCTGCAGCGATAAGGTGAGGACCGTATAGACAACACTGTACTGTTCCGTTACCGCGTGGGTGGCCATGGATGATGGGTCGGACGGGACCCTCTTGTGTTGAGATTCTTCTCCATCTTTGGGCGTCCAGGTCGTCATGCCTTGCATTGCATGGCCTCCAGTTCGTACTGCCGCTAAAATAACGGCGGGTTCGGACTGGGAGGCGTGACAGGTCAAAATCTTCAAGCCAAAAAAACGTGCGGCGTTGCGACTTTTAAAGCCTCTCGTCTTGTTGATGTGTAGCAAGAGAGGAAAGCATCCAAAGCCAACCACGACGCTTCGAGTTGGGTCTGGTGGTATTGGTCTCTTTATATCTGTCTCCAGACAGTTGCTGCCGAGTACCTAGAAACCCGAAAGGGAGAGAACCACCAGCGCCAGCTCGTATACAACTCGTCGCAGTTGCGCCATCAGTGCAGCCCAACGGATCCCATCCAATTCTCTCAAGTCTGGAGCTTCGAGTCAAGACACCAACTATTCCAATTGGTAGGCCGGAAGACGCACCTAAGACGGTCTAGATACTAGGTACTTACCTCTACCTACCTCGACAAGCTTGTCCGACCAAGGACTGAAGAAGAAACAATCTGTTAGCTTGTGAGATTACCTCTACACTACTATACCAGGCTGTTTACGTACCTACTCTACGGTTATATAGTTGCGGTGCGCACTAACACGCTCCGGTCGCTAGCTGGCTGTAGAATACGAGCACGAGCAGGGGTTAAAATGTATGTACGAAAGTAGGGTGCAGACTGTATATTGTATAGAGATCTGCTAGGTAAATCCCTCACATAGAATCTCTAATATTAGGGTTTGCTAGTTATGCTAGCTTATATAAGATAGGGCGGTCTAACTACCCCTATTACTTCTTTTATCCGATATACCCCCCCAACTGAATTGGATTCAATCTAAGAAGCTGGCCAACTAAAACTATTTATAGATCTACACCTATTTTACTATCCTCCTCCAGCGGTTACCTTTAAAAGTATCGCCCGCGATTGCATACTATTAATATAGAAGGTCGATAGTACCATTTCCAACAAGCGGGGTCCCGTAGTTTAGTAGTTAAAGCGTTGGGGTATAGTCTTAATTAATTATATATTATCTCTTAAATATTCTTAATAATATAGTTAACGGATTATTCCTAAATACTATATTTAAAGGTCGTAGGTTCGAAACCTACCGGGACCAATCTTTTTGCCTTTTCTACCTTATAGAGTTTACCGTACTAGAGCCTCTCAATTTTATAAAGGTCTTCTTAGCCGTATTATATAAGAAGGTAGTTTATGCCTATATTAATACCTATCGCTTCTTTTTATCGCTTAATAGATCTCTTCTCCCTAATCCTCCTTATTAATCTTTACGATTAAATAATTTGTTTCGATCGTTAATAACTTCTTTATCTCTTCCCTCATTTCCTTAATATCTACTAGGTTAAGTTACTTTATAAATTTAAGGTACTTACGTAAATCTAGCGCCTTCGTTAGTCTATTAGCGATTATTTACTTTATTAGTATATAGTATATATCGACGAAACTTCGTTATTATCCTTCTTTAAATTAGTAATTATAGATATTGACGTATTTAAATTTAGTTTAGAATTTAGAATTCTCCTTAGTAATAAGGCGGATCGTCTATTTATTATTATAATCGAAGGGTACGACCTCGAAATTAAATTGAAGGGTAAGGGAATCGAAGAGCCTTTTTACTTATATACCTTCCTTCGTTCCTTAAATGAAGGATAGTAATTTAGCCTCTATTATTGAAGTTGTTATTGTATTTTACTTATTAGTTCGCTAATCGATAGTCCTACTAAATAATTATATTGCGAACCCTTAGGAGCTCTGTCGGTTAGAGGAGTTGTTAGTAAAGGATAAATTAGTATAGACTTCGAAGTTGTTACTTCTTCCCAATTGGAAGGTATAGTAATTAGTACTTTGGAGGTAGGCCTTTAATTGTCGGATCGCTAAGTAGTAAATTTGTTTAAGGTTGGTAAGGAAGCGAACTAGTCGGAATAGCGTGAACGAGATATTTAGTCTGGTAATAATAGTAAAGTAGAGAATAGTATTAACTGCCTTCTAATACTTTTTAATTAAGTATTAAGTAGCGGTCTCTAGCGAGGCGATTAATTCTTTAAGTATTATAGGGGTATCGGAGGCTTTCCTAATCTATATAATTCCTTTTATTATTTTAAGAATATACTCCTGTTAAAATAACTAAATTAATCGACGATAGCGGTCTCGAATAATTTTAATACCTAAAAACTATTGGATATTATAGCTACCGGTTAGTTGGTAATACTTTTTAAGGGTAGTAATTATTCTATCTACTAGCGACGAGTATTTTGTCTTGTAAATGAAGATAATATTATTAATATAGAAGAATATAATTATATTCTTATAGATTAAGATGTATAGTTCTATAGGGATAGGGGCTAGGCTAGCCTTTACTAGGGTTTTAGTAAATTCTTTTTGCTAAAGTAAAAGCGACCGTTTTAAATTATAGAAAGTTCGTAATAATTTTAATACTTTATTTCGACGTACCTAACCGTATAGTACCTTTATATAAACAATCTCGTCTAGTACTGCGTTAATAAAAGCGTTAATAGTATTATATTATTTAAATTCGAAATTAAAGTAAGTGGTAATAGTTATTATAATTTGGAAGGACCGGATTGTGAGGGTTGCGGTATACGTTTTACGTACGTTATCGCGTAATTATTAATCTCTTCGTATAATTAGACGAGTTTTATATTTAAGGAAGTAACCTTCTATATTGAATTTATATATATATACTTATATAGAATTAAGAAGAGTAGTGGTCTTATTAATTTACTACTCATTTTAATTAACCTATACCTACGACTTCTTCTCTTCGTAGTTATTTATATATTCCTACTCTACTTTTGTAAAGATATTATTAAAGGGATAACCCTAGAGGTCTTTATAATAACGAGGAAGGGGAGGAAAGTTTCGTCTATAGAGCGTAGACAAAGTTTTAAAGACGTTGTAACGATTTATAATATCCTTAATTAGTTTCGAATTATTAGAGAACTTCTCTTTTTCCTCGCTAATCCCTAACCGCCTTATTTAATTAAGGGTTTCCTTATTAATAGATTATCCTTTGTATAATTTAATATTTATTTTGTTTAAAGCAATTAAGAAGGACCCTACTTAATAGAAGTATTTACTATATATTAGTTAGTTTTCTTAAAGATACGATATATTAAGACTATTAATAAGGAACGATATTAGATTTTCTAGAGGGGTAGGATAATTTATTTCCTCCTCTTTATTTATAATTGTTACCTACTAATCCTCCTACGGCCGCGGCTCTAAGGCTGCCGCCGGGGTAATTATAATACCCTTACCCTCTTAATCTATTTATCTTTCTTCCTCTTATATATATATAAATTTAGTCGGTTCGGAAGTTGCGGTTCTATTAGCGGTAGGCAAGGATTCGACGACTAAATTAACTTCCTTATCCTTTACTTTAATACCTCTAATCGGTAGCGGGTTAGATATATCGAGATTTAGTTAATAAATATTATTTAATTATATAGCCAATTCTTTAAGGGAGATGTTAAAAGTATTATAGAATTATTCAATATTACTTATAAAAACCTCGTCCTTATTAAATATTATATCCCTAATCGCAACTACTTAATTTGTATATAAATTCTAAACGTAATAAATATTATTAGATTAATAATTAATTAAATATTTTACTTAAGCCTATCTCTTAAATTTCTAAGTCCGCTTCTAACCGCGTAGGATATTAATTGTAAGTATAAACGCTTTATAATTATATATTTTCAGATATAATAGCTATAGTACTACCCTTTATTAACCACCGTTATAATTTATTATATAGGCTATAAAGCGCTCTTCTAAGGACTTCTAGTTATATTCCTACTGTAGGGTTATATTTAATAGGTATATTATAACTATTGTAATTTCTTTCTAGAGTTTTTAAAATAGTTTTACCCCTTCCCTTATAGCCGTCGATTTTTCCCTAATTATACCCCCCGAACGTTCGGCGCTACTGTTCTATATTTAAATATATGGAGCCGAAGATTCGATAATTATACTTCTTATTATTAAGAAGGTGGTAATGCGGGGTTTAATTATAGTTATTTTATTATTATATTCAACTACCCTAAGTCGGATTTAATAATAAAGGTTAAGACTATTAAATAGTAACGTTAGTATAGTAATAATCGAATCCGTTGTCCGGTTTAGTAGGTAATATAACTATATTATTCCGGACTAGCGATCTACGACGACTATTAGATTTAAGACTATCCCTCCACCGGGCACCTTTATAAGTAGATAATTAAAGAAATCGACCGCGAGACGGAGTCCCGGACCTTCCGGCGCGTCGCGGACTTCTCTACGTACTTGGCGCTTTATTTTAGCTACCGTATAGGAATTATAGTGAACGAAATTAGGGCTTTTAAAGCGTACTTTATATTCTTTATTTATTAGTTAGGCTAAGGTCTTTAGTTTTAAGTAATTAAAGCGAAGGTATTAGCGTAAGGTATCGCCTTCTAGAGGCTTCCTAGCGGTCTCGTTAGTAAATCGGTAAGATCGTACGTAAAAAGAAGATTGATTAGTATATATTTCGAGGGGTATATATTCTAATACAAATTAATTAAATTCTAAAGAGAGATAGTAAAGGTAGGTATTGTCTAAACGGGAACGTAGGCAATTAGAATTAAATAAATAATCTTAATATAGTCCTTTTTCTAATAACCTTCTTAGGGATACGAAGTTGTAGGCTATTCTTAGTATAAGCGCGACGTCGTTAAATTTAAGACTAATAGGGAGACCCTCGTTATTATTTACTATTAAGTAAATTGAATTATACCCCTCGATTATAATAAATTTATTTCCCGCCTAAATATAGTCTCCTTCCTTTATAGGTATAAAGCCTTTAAAATAGCTAGCCTTATTAAAAATATAGATTATTATACTTAAATTAAAAATCGTTAAATTTCTTAGTAAATACTTTAGCCCCTTATTATAAGGTTCTAATACTAAGAAGTTCGCTTTATAATTTGTATTACTAATGCGCCGACTATTAAATTAAAGGCTACCGACGCTATTAGTATAGGATACCTCTTCTTTATCCTTCTTAATTTAAGCCTCCTTTAGGATCTCCTTTATTCGCTAGGTAAATTTAGGGTCCTTTTAATAATTCTTATTTACTTTCGTATAAATGTAGGAATTCTCTTTAAAATACTCTAATTAATTAATTATATTAATATACTAGTAATATTCAATTTAATAACCTATTCGTTCGTAAATAGGGTAAACCCTCCTCGGCTTTTTATTATTATAGTCTTAATAACCTTTAGCTAGCCTTTTACTTCGGTTATCCCGGGGGTTACTAGGGGCGTCCCTTCTAACTTCTTTAGTAAATATAGTTCTAGCCCTAAACGCTCCGCCCTTATAGATTTAGGAATTACCTTTATTTAATGGGAATATTTCGTAGACTGCCTATTTAAATTCCCGGGCTATATTTATAAAGGAGTAAAATTTATTATCTTTAATTTAATAATATACTATAACCTAAATATTAAAGGGAGAATTAGGGAATTTATTTATTATATAGAGGAAATCTTTATATTAATTCTCTAGGTTAGTATATTTATCGACCGTATAGTATTGGCCGATAGTTATAATTCCCTCCTACTTTTTAAATTAAGCGGTCTAACTCTTAGGAAGTCGAATAAAGCGAACCTTCTCCTAATATTTAATATAAGCATCCTCTCTAACTCTAACGGGGTTATAATTAATCGATGTACGGAGTTTATTGTATTAAATAGTAATAGATTAAATTTTTAGGAAGTAAGTTAAATAAAATTTTTTAATAATATATTTTTTTATTTAATCTTTGACTTCGTTAATACTTAGGACGAATTTGTCCTAGTCCTTCTTCTCGTAATAGTAGTCAACTAGGGCAGCCTTATAGTTACGGAAATTAGACTCAAACGTAAAGCCTAGGCGTTTAGCGGTAAAGGACACTTTAATAGCCGGTCCGGGAGGGACGGGCGTTTAAACCGAAGCGGAAGTAAGTGCCGGGGCCGGGGCCGTAGCGGACCGGGCGGTTTAAGAAGCCCGGGTATTAATTATTAGGGGTCTGGGGTCTATATCTTCGGTAGTTTTGAAAATCTATTACTAAATTTAGTACTCTTAAGTTATTTCGACGGTTAATTCTTAGAAGTTAGTGACTAGCAGTTTAAAAGGAGTAATAGGTTAGGGGATTCTCTTCTCGAAATTAGGGTCGATAAAAGATTAAAACTCTTTATTGAAGGCTTTATCTTTAAATCCCTTCTCCTAGAGATATTAGTCTTTAGATTTATTAAGGATAATTTCGCCGGCGGTCTTGAGATCGATAGAGGTAGATATTATCGAATATAGGAGGTTCGGAATTATTATCTTTATTGTTATTTACTAAGTATTATATTTACCCGGTTAACTATAATTGATAATATTGTATATAAGACTCTTAATTGTAGAATACGAGTACGAGTAGGGGTTAAAATATATGTACGAAAGTAGGGTGCAGACTGTGTATTGTATAGAGATCTGCTGGGTAAATCCCTCACACAGAATCTCTAATATCAGGGTTTGCTGGTTATGCCAGCTTACATAAGACAGGGCGGTCTGACCACCCCTGTCACCTCTTTTATCCGACACTGGCCAGCGCGGTGTCCTTTTTTTGGCGTCTTTTTGGCGTGTTGACGGGGTCCTCAGTACCCCGGGCCGACAAGTGGAATCCCGGGCTGGGCGCATCATCGACGAACTGGTCGTCACTTGGTTCTGGTCGGGTTTGGAACTTGGGTCGGTCCCGTTCTTCCATCATACCTTGAAATCCACGGTAACGGCCACGGTCCCCGCCTCCCGCTGCCATCTCCCTTAAACGAACCATTCTACCTAACCTCCGTCCTCTACACTCCATCCAAACCTCCAAACCACCAACACTTGGCCAATTCCGAGGGCCGGACACCTCTTCCCGACATTTACAATCCCATCATAGCATTCCAGCCTGGAGCCGGACACACGCGCAAACCACAGTGAGCTCCTCGCCCATCATACGCCATACGCTCCCGTCCAGCTCTTGGGGCAGCAACGCCTCCGTCTAGAGGTCGCATTGGTCTAGCCCAACGGTCCCGTCCGGCTGCTTCGCTTGCGCATCCGCTCGACTTGCGTATTGTCCGTCCGATCGATTATCGCCAACTGAATATTAGAGAGTTCGAGTTCGGGTCGAGTGGCTATTTCGATCCAGATCCCCCCTCTCCAGTCCTTGCTTCGCATCGCAGAACATCGAAACTTCCAAGACGCCCCGAACTACGACGCGCAGGCGGAGCACCCCCGACAGAGCTTTTCTCGACTTCGATTTGCACGCAGCCCCCGCCCGCCTGACCTGCGAGTCCTGCGAGACCCCGACCGAACACACATTTGCAACACTCGGCCGCTTTCTTGCTTTCCTTTATCCCTCGGGCGAAAGAATTAACAGGGACGCGACAACTCCTTGCGCTCCGTCGTCTAGCTTGAATTTGGCGTGCCTCCAGTTGACAAGCGTGTTGCTCAATTATGCTCGGGATATATGGTGGAAACCTGGAGAATGGTGGGTTCTGACCCTGCCCCCCTCCCCGCGAACTACCTTCCGTCCCATCATCATCATATGCATGCGCCCGTCATCCTTCAGTCTGATCCCGTACGCGGCGTGCCCGTGTTGCCCGGACATTACATTCAGCCAAGCACTACTTCTACCAGTACTCTCCAAAATGATTCGCAGCGCAGACTGTACTGACACATGCCGTGCCATTGATCCCAGGCGAAGAAAGGCAACGACACGATGCGGAGGGGCAAGGCCGGTCAGCCTCGCTGTCAGTGTCGCCCGCCCTGCATCTGCCCAAAAACAAGAGCACCGGGAACCTTTGCGTAACGAGTGACAGTTCCGAAAAGGCGCGCCTCCGCTTCTCCTTCGATGCCGGCCCGGCTGCCGTTGAGTACGATGCCATGACAAGGTGAGCAAATGTTTACATGGTTGCAAGGAGTCAACATAAGGTTCCCAGGGCCGCAAGGCTGCTTCGAACCTGGAAGCCCTTCACTTGTCTCACATTCACCGATGTGCGGATGCACAGTCGCACAATCTGATTCGGGGCCCCCCACCGCCCGTCGATATCTCGCACTCTGCCAGCCTGGTTGCTGACTTCCTCTCCCTTCCTTAGAAGTTCTGTCATGACCGACCACGACCACGGTCTGGGTCTCTCCGGTTTGCGACGCATTCGACAGCAACCACCTCCCCTCCGTACCGGCACTCTGCCATCAGCACCCGGAAGTCGGAAACCTTCCTTCGGGTCGGCCATCACCAGATCTGCCTCCCTCACAACCATGCTGGATGCGCACAACAACTCGATACCCCTACATTCGGTCCCCAATTCGCCAAGCATAGCCTTCACCGAAGACCTCAGCCGCTTCCCCTCCGAATCCCTCCACTCATTCTCCTTCGCCCACCAGTCTGAAGACTTGATACACAACCGCCAAAACGTCCTGAAGAGGTCTATCGAGTTTATGAAGGATCGGATGGGTTGGTCAGTGGCATCCAATACCGCCAATGTGGCTCTTGCGAGTGCGCAAGCACGGGTAACAGGCGACGTTGAGACTCAAAACGTGTTGGACTTGTTGGCACGGGCACAGTTGGTGGGAGCTGGGAGCCTCCCCAATGGTGACGTGACTTTGTCTACGGGGCCTCTTACCGGACCGGCCGAGCTGTCAGGGGAGAACATTTTCGACAAACAGTTTATGGTACCCAGGGTCGCAAGTCCAGAGCCACTCGAGGACGACGAAAGCATAGCGCCAGAATCACCGGCCTCTCAGAAGACTATTGGAGCGACAAAACCTCGAAAGGAAATCGACACGTCCCGACCAGCAAAGTTCAGCCTCGGCAACGAGTCCGAACACTCATCCAGGAGCACAACAAACGAGAGCGGAACCACTGCGCAAACATCGCCGTCAACCTCTCTCCGTCCAGGCTTCTTGAAGCGAACCATGACCGATACGGAGCATGCGCAGATGCAGCAGAAGCTCATGGATGTCATGGCGACACCTTTCCTTGCCGCTGAACCCGGCCCACATGACCACCTGTCTTCCCCCGCCCGACAGTCATTCTCAAGCATTTCGAGTCAGCCACCTGCAGTTTCATCCGCCGTCCATGGTCACTCGACAAGGTGGGCACCCGCTGCCCAAGCCATCTTTACTACCGAGTCGAAGCCCCCTTGGACGATTCTTGCCGCCAACGATCTTGCGTGCCTTTTGTTCGGAGTCACCAAAGCCGAGGTCAGGAAGATGGGAATTCTGGAAGTTGTGCAGGAGGAAAGAAGAGCGTGGCTGGAGCGAAAGTTGCTTCAGGGATCATCCGACGATGCTGGTGACGGATCGGAAAGTGAGATCTCTAAGCCAGTCTCAAATCCACCCATGGCCAGTTTCCTAGGATCCCGTGGCGGTGGAATAACTGCGAAGCTCCTGAGCAAGCCCAACTCCCGAAATCAACCCCCAAAGAGCAGCGCCGGCAGAAGAGCAGCGACGATTCACAATGGCGACCCGAAACCACCAAAGCCAGGACAAGGACATCACCCTGCCACCCAGTCGAGGGGCGTATTGCTTTGCGGCGATGTGGTACCAATTCAGGTGAGTTCTGGCATTGTGTAAAATGATCTAAAAGTTTAGCACTAACCAAACGTACAGAAACGCAATGGCGCGACGGGTTCGGCCAGTCTCTGGGTCAAGGAGAAAAAAGTGGGTTTGATTTGGGTTCTTGAAGAGATCCATGAGGACGTAGCGTATTTGACGCTGGACGAGGAGGGCATCATCCTCAAGCTTTCTGGAGCTCTCGGTCCAATTTGGGGCGATGAGAACTTGAAGCCCGGTATGGATGTGGGCAAACTAATACCTCGCATTCCCCGCCAAGGTTTCGACCCACGCACTGGAGAGATTGATTACGCACAGATTGCGAAGCGAAGATATTACACTTGCCGCAACTCTGACAGAATCAACATCCCAGCAACGATTGACCAAGTCAGGGGTCAGTCTGAACTGCGGGTAGCAAGTTTCCCGCATATCGCCGGTATTGTGGTGGTCTGTCCTCAGACCTTTACCATCAAGAGCTCGAATTCGGTCTTCTGCGGTGCACTCTTCGGCCACGAAAAGCCCGATGGGTTGCCTATCAGTCATCTCGTTCCGGACTTTGCAGGTGTAATACGCATTCTAACAGACGAAGATGGCATTGACCTGGTAGACGGTATCGTTGTACCCGAACACTCCTTCCGAAAAGCTGCAGCGTTCCTTGCTTTGAGAGAAGGACGTCCGGATGCTGCAACAAGTCTACTGCGCCCTGAAGGTCTGCCTGCAAAGCATCGTGATGGGTCTGAGCTGAAGATCGATATTCAAATGCGGGTTGTCAAGAGCGAAAAGCAAACGCAGATATCGGATCAGGCAATCGTCGAAGAAAGTGAGGATGAAGAATCAGTGTCCGGCGCGGACATGACGGACAGTTTCACCGTCTCTCAGTCCGAACTTGTTTATGCACTTTGGATCACCTATTCACGGCACCTTCACGCCACCAAAAATAATCTTGGTTCCGCATCGCCCTTGTTATCTGGAACAGCAACTCCACTACATCAACCTTCACCTGGACAGACTCCCGCCCATACACCTCCGAAAATGGATTCCGACTCGAGCTCAGAATCAGAATCCGAAACTCCAAGCCGGCGAAGGGAATCCGCAACCTCACTCATCACCCGCCAGCTCAAGGAAGTCGCAATGACAGCTGCTGCCAAGCTCACGGGAACGCCGAAGGCTGTCGAGCCCAAAAAGGAAGACACCCAGACACCAAAGCCGGTGGAGCCTCCAAAGAAGAAAACGATCGACGACTTCGTGATTCTGGAAGACATGGGTCAGGGTGCCTATGGTCAGGTGAAGCTGGCTCGGTACAAGAACGGCGGCAAGAAGTGCGTGTTGAAGTACGTCACCAAGAAACGCATTCTCGTCGACACCTGGACACGCGACAGAAGACTCGGCACCGTGCCTCTGGAGATCCACGTTCTCGACTTCCTGCGGAGGGAAGGATTTAGGCATCCCAACATCGTCGAAATGGAGGACTTCTTCGAGGACAACGTCAACTACTACATCGAGATGGTTCCCCATGGCTTGCCCGGCATGGATCTTTTCGACTACATCGAGCTTCGCACCAACATGGAGGAGCAAGAGAGTCGCAGCATTTTCGTACAGGTTGCACGTGCCATCCACCATCTGCACACCAAGGCGCTGGTCGTCCACCGCGACATCAAGGACGAGAACGTCATTCTGGACGGGGAGGGACGGATCAAGTTGATCGATTTCGGAAGCGCGGCGTACATCAAGAGCGGACCCTTTGATGTGTTTGTGGGTACCATTGGTAAGTCTTTTTTTTTTTTTTTCACCTATCCTCCCCTTTCAACATTTTCATCCGAGGCTTCTTATAAATAGCAAACTAACTGAAACCTACTTAACAGATTACGCCGCCCCCGAAGTCCTCGCCGGCAAGCCCTACGGCGGCAAGGAGCAGGACGTTTGGGCCCTCGGCATTCTTCTGTACACCATCATCTACAAGGAGAACCCCTTCTACAGCATCGACGAGATCATGGACCGCGACCTGCGCGTCCCCTACGTCATCAGCGACGAGAGCATCGATTTGATTCGGAAGATGCTCGATCGTGATGTCTCGCAGCGGTTGACGATTGAGGAGGTTTTGGCGCATCCTTGGTGTAATATGGAGGATGATTAGGGGTCCGGAAGAAGGCAACTTGCTGTACGCGCGTTGACGAGATGGGAAGGAGAAAAGCTGATGCGAATGAATGGCATTCTGTTACGACCGACTTGGAGAGGCATGGCCATATGATTGCGTGAGTATGTTCTGAGCTTGTGTCAGCGGAGATAAAAGAGAGGAGATACCTGGAGGAACGACAGATGAGACGGACAAAGGTTTGAGGTTGTAGAGAAAGAGATGGCGGCGGTTGGTGGTTGTTGTTCTTTCTTCCTTGTTACTCATGATACCGACATATCCATATTTGCATATCATCAACCTGAAAACATTAGTATTTGGGTTGCTAGAAAAGAGGCGTTTTTGTTTATTTCTTTTTACATATTATGAATTTTCTTGTCATGAGCATACCTTATCTACAGTTATGCACCAAAAGTCTGTGTGCACACCCCACTTTTCCCACACAAATACCATCAAAACACTACCACTTCACCTACCAAGAAAACATCACCACAGGACAGGAAACCTTTAGTTTATAATTTTAGAACAAACTTAACTGGGTTAGTTTGCTTCTAACGTTTTCCATTTCTAATGGGTTGCGTTTCTCGGCGGTTGAGAGCGGTTCAAAATGGTAACAAACTGACCTATCAAGACACTCTAGCACAACAACCCCGCAATAGCGGTTTTCAGCTGATAAAACGATAAGAAATTCACTAAAGCATTGAAATATGCACCCAAAAGAGTGCAATTCATTTAACGAAGTCGTCATTGTTTAGTCGCCATTTGTTGTCGGAGGCTCCCTTTTTCTTGTGCACACAGACTTTTGGGACCCCACGTGTAACTACACTTCTTGCACTTGCACTTGTACTTGCGCTTGTTAGACTTGATATGAAGATATTTCTGAACCCATAGTAAACTATGAACTGTAACGAAAGAAACCCAACTAAAGTCTTTATACCGTACTATACTATGTTTTGAACTCCCTTGGTAAAGACGCACTGCCACTTTCACATCAGGTTCAAAGTCGAAGCAAGAGAGGACCACTTTACTAGATAGTTTGTAGAGCTAATAGTAGTAGCGGTATAAAGAAGCTAACTCTACCCTAACTCTAGCCGCTGTGCTATAGTGTGGTGTCATGACAAATACCACCCGGCCCAGTCCACATCTTGCTTTACGACGGTCCCTGGGACTACGGGGTATAATAACTACCTATAACCGAGTAATCCACTTTGAGTATGCAATCGTAATCTGCTTACTGCCGATATATACTCCCCTCCGGCACCTCTCCTCTCCTTCTCGCTCGGGTATCCTATAACCCTGTACCACCATACTTCTCCTAAAGCCGGCTGTATGAACTCCATGTACCGAACTCCCAAGAGCGACGTCCCAATTAATCCTATTCATAAGGAAACCCCCTCGGGAACCCAGCCACCGCAGGCTCCGGCCTATCGCCATCATACCCCCTCGCATAAGCAACCATATCCGCCATCTCATTACTAGTCTGCCAGACATGGTCCATGAATCTCTCGTCAGCTTCGACGAAGTCGTCGTCGTCGTTATCATCCAGCTCCGCGTCGAACTCCTCCCTGTCCGAGGCGTTGCCTGTCACGTACTCGTACGGGTTGCGGTCATGTTCGTCGTCCCATTCGAGATCTTCGTCGGGGTAGTCGGCTGCGTAGTAGTTTTCGTCTGTTGTTGGTGACTATGTTAGTATTGTATATCGAATAGGGGAGAGGGGAGAGGGAAAAGGAGGGAAGGGAAAAAAAAAAGCAACATACGGTTCTCATCATCTTCATCCTCCGGGAACTCATACTCGTCATCGTCCTCGGTGCCAAAGAAGAACTCAATCTTGTCGGGCTCGGAATCGAACACCAACAGACCGACCTGGGTGGCCGCCACCTCTTCCTCGTTGAGCCGGCTGGCGGGCACACGGTAGTATTCCTCAATGACGTAGTCGTCATCATCCGAGGTGTCCATCATATCGATGTCCATATCATCATCCACCGGCGCAGCAGCAGTAGCCTGAGGGGCCGCCTCCTTAGTAGGAGCAGCCGCAGCCTCCGGGTGTCGTTGCGCGTACCTCAGCGCGGGAGCCTTGGGCTTGAATTTGGCCTTCCTCTCCGCAGCCTTGGCACTTGCCTCATCTAATTTGCTCAGGTGGCTGGTAATAGCACTGAGTGTGTAGGCGTCCATTTCCTGGGCGAGCTGATCCATGTCGACGTTGACATTGCGATTGACCAGCGATGGGGGAAGAGCAGGGTGGGCTCCGGGTTTCGACGACTCAGCTGGGGGCTGGAAGCGTCTCGTACCAGGCCGCTTGTATGATCGCTTCACGCCGGTGTCGTTGGGGTCGGCTGGAGGAGGCTCCTGGTAGGTGTAGCCGGTCGAGGGCTTGGGCTGAACGGCGGCCGGACCATTTTGAACGCTCGTGGGTTTCGACTGCTCGAGAGCTTGGTTCTCGTGAAGTGACTTTCGCTTGGAACTCCGCTCGACGAAGATGGCGGTGTTGGCGCGCTTCTTAGACACGGGTCCCGATGTTGCGGCTTGCGACACAATGGTTTTGGACAGGTGGAATCGTCGAAGAGTGGGTTCATTTGTAAGCTCGGTCGTTTTGGCCGTCTGGGACGTAGATGTCGGCTCGGTGGATGGTGTACCGTCAGGCTGGGGTGTAATCCTCTGCGATCTCGGTCGGGGTAAAGGCTTGATGATGCGCCTCTTCTCATCGCCTTCTTTCGTCGTCTGAATGGTCGGTACGGTTGGCTGCGGGGCTATGATGTCTGTTGCTTGTTTGAGCCGGTACACCCAGCTGCCTTCTCCATTTCGAGAACGCTTGCTTCCCTCGACCCCTGACTCCAGTAGTTAGCATTGCAACTAGGAATTGACAAGAACTTGTTGGGGACAACTAACTCAGAAAGTCGACAGGCGCGTCTTCGGCGCCACGCTTGCGCCGCTTGACCGTGATGGTCTCGGGGGGCAGGAAAACCGACATGTCGACCAAAGGCGTGGTTACACGTCAATTGGTGCAGTGGTTTGCGGTTGGATGTTGGATTGTTGAGTGCGGCGTCGAACCCGTTGCGGATGGACCACGGCAAGGTATCGGATCCGGTAGGTGATCTCGGGCAAGTTTTTGGTTGCTGGTTGTCGGAATTGGTGAGCGATTCGATTTATTAAATTCGTGGGTAGATATTTTTCGGAATGTTCGCCGCGGGGTTGTTGATTTGTCAGACGATATGGTTGCGAAGTATATACTGGTCGCAAGATTGAAAAGGTTGAAAAAGGGCAAATTCACTCCTACGTGAATGTTCAATTGGAAAATAATGATGGGTCCTCTGCGTCCGTGGACCTTGATGCCGAGTGGTAAAGTTTTGAGATGGATCTGAGACAACCATAACCTTGCATGTCAGAATTATGGTTCTTATCAATGAACAACCGCACTGCGATAAGAATAGTT
The DNA here is from genome assembly GCA_009802275.1 of Neurospora sp. CHS-2018a. Taxonomy (NCBI): domain Eukaryota; kingdom Fungi; phylum Ascomycota; class Sordariomycetes; order Sordariales; family Sordariaceae; genus Neurospora; species Neurospora sp. CHS-2018a. The sequence continues at coordinate 262,611 of RAKG01000040.1, forward strand.
CACAACAAGGGTGGCATGTGAATGGAGGCGTCAGAACAAAGGCGGTCGTTGAAGGCATAAAGCTTTGTGCCAATTCCCACCGCCCAAAATGCCCACTTGACCACTTAAGATCCATGACGCCGACCTGGCAAATGTCCACCTTCAATGCGGGGGATCTGCACCTCGAGAGCCCGTGCGTTTAGCGCCCGGTACATGGTGACAAGCCAAGCTCTTTTGCTTTTGTCAGTTGAGCATCTGGACTTTTTGTAGCGTCTTTTTTTTGCATTTCTGCATCACCAATCGGCAAATCACAACACGAGAAGGGCTACAAGTTAGGGATTTGTGCGGCAGTGCGGCTCGAGTGCAGCTAAATTTGAGGTTGTTGAAGAGATTTTCAAGAGCTATCTTGCGGTGTGCCCTGGTGTTCCTCTCAACAAGAATCCATCAGCCTATCAATCGCGCCCGACGTGCAAAGGGTACAAACCAACTGCAATCCAATTTGTGTTTCTGGCCTTGCTCGTCCTCGTTCGCGTAAATTTTGTGGCACCACCACTTGCCACTCGGTCTGACCTTGGACTGGCAGGACCGCAAGAGACGGGAGGGACGGGGAAGGTGTGCTGTGTGCTCACGAATGCTGCAGCTCCGCGCTTTCAGTTCGTTTATCTTTGTGCAGCGTTCACAAGCAAGGGTACCTCTGTATGTAAGGCAGCCGAAGCAGGGCACACATCCATGTCGGGACGGTTGCGGTCTTGATTACATTGATGCAGTGAGGTACAGGTATGCTTCTTGAGGAAGAACGACGGACCGTTCAAAAACCAAAAGAAAACGAGAGTGGTTGTTTGTTTCCTTCAGTTTTTCTCATTCTCCCTGGATCTGCAGTTCGGGACAGTTGTACGGCGTTAGTGCAGCAGTGTACTTGTAGTGATATGTGAAGCTGCTGTGCTGACCTACCTACACCTACCTTGCCGTGCTTGCCTACACTACCTACAGCCACCTACCTAGCCGCCTTCCCTTGTCCCACCGCCGGCGGTCAAGGAACCTCCATTCTGGTCATGATAAGTTGATAACAACCATCGAACGAGATGCTGCCATTTCCGTAGACGAATTGCGTGATAGGTTGCACTGCGACAATTCCTAGGATAAACAAGCAACTTTGAATCACCGATCAGCCATATCACGGACTCGCGAGGTAAACAGACTGAAGAGGGGAATTTCTCTGGTCTGCAGCCCAGGTCCCCATCCACCTGCCTCGACCATTTCTGATTCCCCGCGCGTCATGACCTGCCAGTGAGGGGCTTCATCCAGCACTGCACCTTTCTTGAACTGCACCACCCACAAGCACGCACCTCACCTCACAGTCGAGCACAGCACACACAGTATCCATAAAAAACAACGGTATCCATCTCCCTATCCACAGTCAATACCACCCAAGAAATTCAGGCCCTTATCTTGGATCTGGTCTGCCTGCCTAAATAACCCCGACTGCCTCGAGATCGGCTCCAGTGGTGAGTTGTCCGTCCGATTTCTTCTCCCCCTCCATTTTCCCAACCAGCAGCTGCTCGACCTGCACATTTCGCTGGCAGCCTTGGAACATCCATCCCACATCTTCTGCAAACCAGTGTTCGACGCTGTCATCCTCTTGCCGTCGCGTATCGCTGTATCCGACTCTTGCTTTTCAAGACGTCACGATCTGGTCGAGGCTGAGCTTACGACAGACATTCTGAAGAGAGACAAGGTACCCAAAACCCTAAACCCCGCACCTCACTCCAGCACCAGCACAAGCACATCGATGGATCATCAGCCCACCCAAGCAACATGGAGAGAGCTTCGAGCTTTGAGTTTCGAGCTTCTGTTCTTCTGTGTTGCGCACCTTCGCTTCCAACTCCCGTCGCCTCTCCACTGTCTGTTCAAGATCCACTCCATGATCTCGCTTGTCAACATGGTTGCCGCAAGCGATCAAGAGCCTAGAACTCAACAACAACAATAACAAGATGCGCGTTACTAACCACCATGATTCGAGCAGCTGGTGGATCCCGTCAACAGGCCTGTGCGACTCCAGCTACGAACCAGCAGCTAACGTCGAATCACCGCCAACCTACAAAGCTACCCTAGAGCGCTCTTTCAGGAGCTATCACTTTATTTCATCGGTGCACAGCATTTGGGCATCCGGGCCAATGACCCAATAGTCTCATCTTACTCTTCAACTCCCCACACTTCCTATCTATCGAAACTACCAAGTCTAAACTATGGCTTCCACCAAGGTGTCTACGACCATTACATTCCGGTCACCCGGCACTCAGCCGCCACTTTTTATTGCTGGCTCTTTCTCTGAGCCAGAATGGCAACCCCAGGAGATGGTCTGCACCACCGGTGCTGACGGAGAACATGTCTTCACCAAGGAAATCTGGGGCGAACTCGGATCCAAGGTTGTCTACAAGTTCCGCATCGGCTTGGGCGATTGGTGGGTCCTTGACGAAGGCGCGCCTACCGTCACAGACAGTTCTGGATTCAGAAACAACGAGTTGGAGTTCCAACACCCGCCAAAGTAAGTGGAAGACTACTCTGTCCTTGTCGTTGGTACCAACTACTAACCTGTACACCGTATTTAGGGAGGAACCCAAGCCCGACCTTCCCAAAGACGAGGCGACCCCGGAGGAGAATGCGCCTCAAACAAATGGAACTACCCAACATCATGTGAATGCTTCAGAGCTCAAGGAAGCTTCCAAGGCCGAAACTGCTCCCGAGGTTGAGGCTCCCCAAGAAAAGGACACTGCTACAGAAGTCACCGCGGTCTCCGAGACAAAAGACACCCCGGAGCACGATGTTGTTCTCAAGGTTGAAGATGTCTCCACTGCCGACACCCCTGCCTCAAAGGATACTCCCTCCAGTGATGATGTTGTCGTGAAGGACGACACTGCGGCAAAGGACGACACTACCTCGGAGGCTCACACTGAAACCAAGGCTGAAGCCCCTTCGACTACTGAGGCTACCTTGAAGGATGAAGCCCTCTCGGAGGAAGAGGACAAGACCAAGACGAAGGATTCTACAGAGAGCAACGTTGCGCCCGTCGAGGTCTCAACGTCAGTCGAGGCTCCTTCATCCGCTGAGACACCATCCAAGGAGGAGGAGGCCGCCCCAGAGGAGACCAAGCTCGAGACAGCAACCGAGGTTGAGGAGACCAGCTCGAAGCCCGAGGACTCTCAACACCACGAGGCGGCCCTGAAGGAGGAAGTCCCCGCCCACGAGACTGCTCAGGCCGAGTCGGCGCCCAAGGAGTCCCTTGCTACAGAGGAGGAAACCTCTGCTGAGCCTACCGTTGAAGTGGAAGAGTCCAAGCCCGAAGAGACAACAGTTGTAGACGCTGAGCACAAGAAGGAAGCCGAGGTCGACGCGGAATCACCCGTCGAGAAGGCTGATGTGAAGGAGGAGAGCACCTCGCAAGTCGAGGCACAAGAGGATGCCACTCCAGCTGAGGAGACTGTTTCCGCTGCTCCAGAGGCCGAGACCACCCCCGAGGCTGAGACAACCCTGAAGGAGGAAACTCCTGCCAAGGACTCCGACTTGCAAGAGACCACCGAGTCTAAGGAGGAGGTCAACCAGAGCGAAGACATTGCCCACGAAACGACTGCCCCGGAGTCTGTTGCCAAGGACGAAGAGACAGTCACGACTGGAGTTACAGTGTCAGCGAAGGACCTCATTCCAGAAGAAGAGACCGTTTCGAAGGATGAGACCCCTCTGGCGGAAACGGAGAAGGAGGACTCTGCGCCCATTCATGAAGATAAGGTTCAGGACGACACCTTGAAGACCACCGAGGAACAGCCTGCTGAGGAGAAGCCTGTCGAGGAGGAGACTGCCCCCGAAGAGGTCACTCCGGAAAAGGCCATCGAAGAGAAGGCGACCAAGGAGACTTCGGAAGAGCCTGCCCACGAGGACGATACCAAGGACAAGGCCGCTCAGGAGGAAACCGTTCACCAGGATACCCAAGCCGACGATGAGCTCACTCAACAGACTACTCAGGAGGAGGTCACCCAACAGACGACCGAGGAAGAATCCACCCAGCAGACGACCCAAGAGGATGTCACTGAGGATTCCCCTGAGGTTGCTGCTACCAAGGACGAAGTCGACGTGAAGGATGACACCAATCCTCACGAGACTGATATCAAGAAAGAGGCCCATCCAAGTGAGGTGTCCAAGGAGGAGCCCACTCAGAAGGAGGATGTCGAGGAACATACCGTCCATGAGACTGCTCAAGAGGAACAACCTATCAAGGAATCTGCTCCCGAGGACACACCAGCAACTGGTGAGGCCGCTGCGGAGGAGGCTGCGCCGGAGAAGGCTCATGAGGACGGAACTCACGCCAAGACCTACGCAGCTGCGGCTCATGAAGCTCTAGAAGCCGAGGCTTCTCCCGAGGTTACTGAGGTTGCTCCGGAAGCTGAGGCTCCCCAGGCCGAGGAGACTGCTCCGGCGGTTGAGGCGGCTCCGGTTGCGGAGGATTCTGAAGCTGATAAGGCTGCCGTGTCGACCGAAGCTGCTCCTGCTGAAGAGACCGCTCCTTCTGAGGAGACTGCTCCTGCTGTTGATGTTGCTCCTGTTGAGAAGGCCGTCCCAGTTGAGGAAGAGGCTCCGGTTGAAAAGGCCACCTCTGTTTCTGAGGAGACGGCTCCCGTCGCTGAGGCTGCCTCTACTGAAGAAGCTGCTCCTTCTGAGACCCCTGCTGATGTTTCTGAGGAAGCCGCTCCTGCTGCCGAGGCTACCCCCGCCGAGGAGACTGCCCCTGTTGCCGAGGAGACTACTCCTGCCCCCGAGTCTACCCATGTTGAGAAGGCTACCCACGCTGAGGAGGCTACGCCTGTCGAGGAGGCTGCGCCTGTTGAGGAGTCTACTCGTGCCTCTGAGGATGCTCCCACCGAAGCGGCTCCTCTGGAGGCCGCCCCTGTCTCTGAAGAGCTTCCTGCTGAAAAGGCCGCTTCTACTGAAGAAACTGCTCCTGCTGTTGATGCTGCCCCTGTTGAGACCGCTGCAGTTGAGGAGGCAACTCCTGCCGAGGAGGCTGAACCCGTCCAGGCGACCCCTGCTGAGGAGCCCGCTCCTGTTAAGGAGACTGAGTCTGTCGAGGAGACTACTCTTGATAAGACTGCACCTGCTGAAGAGGCTGCTCCTGTTGAGGAGGAGGCGGCCAACACGCCTGCTGAGCAGCCCGAGCCTGTCGCTAACGCGGCCAAGGAGATTCTTGCCCGCTCGGAACCTGTTACCGAATCGCAGTCCGGTGCTGTTACGCCAAACTTTGCCAGGACTGCGGCGGAGGTTGCTGATTCTGCTGCACTCCTCGACGAAGGAACACCCGAGGATCGTGTCTCCGATGAAGAGGCTGGAAAGACTGGTTTCCGTCGCCTGTCTGCCACGCCCATTGCCGAAGTTTCGGAAACTGCCGCGGAGGTCGCTGATAGCGCGAAATATCTGGACGCGCCCGCTGCCGAAGTTGCGGACACTGCTGCGGAAGTCGCTGATAGCGCGAAATATCTGGACACCGAGGTGAGAATGGTTTTGTAATGCTTTGCATGATTTACAGTGAGCTAACACCACAAACAGGCCACGGAGACTGACCAGTCCGAGCTTCCTACACCCGCCGAGGACAGCCCCCATAATCCAACTCTGTTCTCACATGAGTGCGCCGGTATGTACGGCGAAGAACCTTCGATCACGATTGTATCCGAGGACGTGGACCAGGACAACGAGATCCGAGAGGAATCACCGCTCGACGAGGAGAATATCGATATTAACGATCCCACCCTAGAACGCTTCCCATCCAACCGCGAGGAGATCATCGATACTGTTCGGAAGCTTGAGACTGGTCTCGAGGAGGACCAGGTTCTTATCGAGGACGCTCCCCCATCACCTATCATCGGCTCTTCGAATTCACGGAGGGAATCTGAAGTGTCCCACGACAACGTTCTCGGAGCAAGCGTGATCCCCCGCACCGTGAAGAGGCTAGATGTTCCCCATTCACCTCGTATCTCCGTCACCTCGGCTCAGTCGTCGGCCTTGTCGCTGCAATCGATTTCGGAGAGCGATGAGCCGACCAGCAGCAAGGAAGATGAGTCCTCAACGGTTCAGCTTTCGCCTCCCCACAAGACCGCAGCGTCAAACGAAACTACACCTAGGGAGGCTACACCTCGGGAGGTTGTTGAGGATGAAGGAATCTCTCTAAGCCCTGACTCGCCGAAGAAGACGGAGCACACCGAAGATCTGACCACCAAGACGCTGGAGCCTCAGGCACAGGATATTCCCGAAGTCTCAGCACACACTGTCTCGGTCGAGGCGCCTGTTGGACCTACCGCTCAGGAAGAGCAAGCACCTGAGGATTCCAAGCCCACGAACGGCCTCCTTCCCAGCCCAGAGGTTGTTGCAGAAACCACCGAACGCTCGAAGCCATCTCAACCCGATGCTCAGCAGAGCACCGATGAGCCCGTTGCTGCCTCAGATGCTACCGGTGCTGATGTCCGTAGCGAGGCCGAGGCATCGGCCACAGCAACAGGCGCGGACACAGACAACACCAACACGGTCAGAAAGAGAGGCGGACAGGGAACACAGGCCAGCTCGCCGCCGCCCAACGATGCTCCAGTCATCAAGCAGGACCCGAAGAGCGGATGGTTCACCACCTTCTGCAAGTTGATCATTGTGGACTTCATCGGCGGTATCCTGAGCCGAATTGCGGGCAATCGCAAAAGACAGACGTAAGGCATACACTGAGCTCAGACGATAACCTTTCTTCAGATTATCGATTGACTCTGTGTTGCTTTAGGCTGTTGGCAGCAGGCACCGCCGCCGTCGCCATGGGGGTCGGATGGTGGAGGATCAAGGCCAATGCAGCTAGGAGCGCTGCCGGTGAATAAGTTAGCCATGTGTTTTATGCAGGGACGTGTTATGGGTGTATATGGGTTACGAAGAACATGAGACATGGATACAGTATGCGATTACCTATGGTACCCGGAGTTCAAGTTGTGTTGGCAGAGACACGACAAGGCCTCTTGAGATTGTTTTGATGAATGAAAAAAAAGAAGGAAGAGAACGACCTAGTACATTGTTGAGTTTTGTTATTCCCTATAGTCAATATCCCTACAATAAGTAGTACTCAGCTCTCGAGTTCCTTGTCATGAATTCGTGATGTGATTCCATGTCGAAAGTGAAGGCATTCCCGTGATGAGTGTAGTGTACAGTGACATGGACTTTTACAGGGACATGGTGGTGAAGAGACCCCTGAAACACAACGCTAAGCAGAGACCCCTACAGGTGGTGAACAGTGGCAGAACATTCCAGCAGTCTGAGATTGCCGATAAGCACCACTGGTTTGTTAGCGCTTGCCCCTCTCTGTCAACTTTTGGAGAAGGTCGGGTAAACACATCACGAAATTCGCCTGCCAAAAATTTTGTCGACGACGGAATCAACCAAGAACAAGACGACGGACAGCATCTCTCGACACCACACCCGTCGGCGCACGGGAATCTCAACACAATGTGGAAGACAGCGAGGGACTCGGTGTGCCTCATCTGCCGTTCGGCCGCAACGACAACGACATCGACGTCAGCAAGAGCAAGCCTTGAACCATGGGCCGGCCAGAGAACGTTTTCGACACGGCGCGAGCAGCGCCCTTCGCGCATGGTGTTGTCCGATCGTGTTGCCCGACCACCACCAGTACGAGGCCCCGGCGAGGGCAACAAGAAGCCCCGGAACAGACCTGAAGGCCCTTTTGCGGGCATGAACCGACGAGTTGCAAACATCGACCCGCGCAAAGCACCGAAACCGAAGCCGGTAGAGGAGGACGACAGGAGAGACAAGAGGGATAAGAAGACCAAGGGACAAAAGGCACTGAAGATGCAACGTGCGCTCGCGACCATCAGCTACGGACAGAGATCAAGCATCAAGGAACGGATGCAGGAGATTCAGTCTTTCGACCAGTTCGACCTGCTGCCGGTGGTGAAGGAGGCTATTGCGCAGGAGGCACTCAAAGGCATGACGGAGATCAAGCCCACGCCCGTACAGAGATTGGCTATTCCAGCTCTGTTAGGGCAGCCGATGGGGAAGAAGCCAAGGCGACCAAAATCAGACAATGGCAGGGAAGAGTTCCTTTTGGCTGCCGAGACGGGGTCTGGCAAGACGTTGGCATATCTGGTTCCCGCTGTCAACGCCTTAAAGAAGGGCGATGCTGATGATGAGTTGGTCGCCTCATACAACGAGCGTCTAGCTGCCGAGAAGGAACATCGTGGAGGTGCGCCGGTGTCCGAGTGGATCGAGAAGTTCGAACCCCATCCCAACACGGCCCGGCCTCGTGTGGTTGTCCTGGTTCCCACGGCAGAGCTCGTCGACCAGGTCACCAGCGTTGCCAAGAAGCTCGCTCACTACACCAAGTTCAAGGTACGGCCTCTGTCCGCCAGCATCAGCCCGCTCAGGAACCAGCGCAACCTGTATAGCCCCATCGGTGTGGACATGATCGTAGCGACACCTCACCTGCTCGCCACCATCGCCAAGTCGGATCCCAACGTTTTGTCCCGCGTGACCCACCTCGTCATCGATGAAGCCGACTCCCTGCTCGACCGCAGTTTCTCCGGCGACACCACCAGCATCGTCGACCGCGCCATGCCCTCGCTGAAGCAGCTTATCCTGTGCTCGGCCACCATCCCGCGCCGCCTGGACACCTACATGGAGGAGCAATTCCCCTACATCAACCGCATCACCACTCCCAACCTGCACGCCATCCCCCGTCGTGTCCAGCTCGGCGTGATCGACGTGTCCAAGGACCCGTACCGCAACAACAAGATGCTCGCCTGCGCCGACGCCATCTGGTCCATCGGCAAGGAGGCCGCCAAGCACGAGGGTCCTAGGGACGAGATCGACGTCAAGCGCATTATGGTCTTCGTCAACGAGCGCGAGACCACCCAGCAGGTGGCCGATTACCTGGTGTCCAAGGGCATCGACGCCATCGCTCTTCACCGTGACACGGAGGAGCACCGCAAGTCGGAGATGCTGGCTTCTTTCACGTCCAACGAGCCGATGAAGATCAGCAAGCCTGCTGAGGATGCTGCTGCTGCTGAAGGAGGCAAGGCCGGTGGTGCCGTGAGCAGCTCCCCTACCAGGAGGCATCTGCCGAATACCAAGGTCATTGTGGCGACGGATCTGGCGTCTAGAGGTATCGATACCCTCGCTGTGCGTTTTGTTGTGTTGTATGATGTGCCGCATACGACCATCGACTTTATCCACAGGCTGGGCCGCGCTGGTCGCATGAACCGTCGTGGTAGGGGTATTGTGTTGGTGGGCAAGGATGATAGGAGGGATGTCGTTTCTGAGGTTAAGGAGAGCATGTTCATGGGCCAGGCCCTTGTTTAAAAGGCCGGTGTACAAATATCAAGATGGGAATTGTAAGATTAAGGGTCCAATGGACGATGGCCTCAATTGTGTCTGTATCATATGATGTCTGATAGATATACCTAGATCTAGACTACTGCCTGGAGTGCAAGCGCCTTTTACAAAGCACAAAGAAACGGACGGGAACCGGGAGGTCCTATAGGGAAAGTAAACGTTTATTGCATTCGGCGTTACTTTGGCGGTTTCAACAAACATTGCAACTTTGTCTACAGGCCCATTGTTGTTAGTTAAGGTTGAAGCTATCACCGTCCCCAACCCAACCCAACTTTCCACGCCAAGTTGAGACGAAACAGCAGTTAGCACCCCTGACCTGGACCACTAACGGCCGCCAGGGGCATTCCGCGCCAATCTCGCTGTTCGCCCCCACTGCCGGTCAATGAGACGGGAGGGGTCCTGTGGGGTGACGAAACGCAGCCAAGGGTCCAAGAGCTTCCACGGCACAGCCAGCAATGTTGGAGATGGATGGATCGTGATGAACCGGAGCCTGAAGAGCTGTTCGGCGACATTTATACCCAATCACCACCTCATTCCCTCTCTTATCTTTTTCCCATCTTCTAAAAAGATCTCAAGCCCGCTGGTCCCCAAGTTCACAACTTTGAACAAGTCAAACGCCATCAAACACTAGGTCAACCTTACCATCCATCGAGAGCTTCAAGCGGGGTCGCGGGGTCCCCTGAATCGTGAGCTAGGTCTGGCCTGTTTGTTGGCTCTTTGGCTGCCTCTTTGTACAACCTATTCCCACATTCTATCATCGTACAGACACTGCTCTTACACCTTTTCCCCTCTGTCGTTGTCTAGGGCTCCCACTTTATGCATCGTATCAAGCCAAACATGTCTGCAGCTGTCCGAGGCACGTCATATCTCCCCGACGGAGCTCACCAAGGAGGCGGTGGCTTATCCGGCGCCGAGCAGAAGGTGAAGACATTGAGCCCCGGCATCGCAGCTCATTTACAACGCATCTACAGCGCACACGCCGACACCGTGACCAAGGCCTGGCGCCAGGAGGATGTTTCTGTCTGGCTCCGGTGCTGTCAAGGCGACGACGAAGCCGAGCTGGCTCGGGACTTCCCGCTTCTCCAAGACTGGGACTATGAGAGCTTTGTTCGGTACATCACCTCTTCAGCCGCCAACTCGATTGCGCCCCCGCATGCCCAGGACCTCAGCTACCCTCTTTCGAGCTACTTCATCAGTTCCAGCCACAACACTTATTTGACAGGCAACCAGCTCTCCAGCGAGTCGAGCGCCGATGCGTACAAGAACGTTCTGCTGCGCGGGTGCCGCTGCATCGAGGTGGACGTCTGGGATGGTTCGGATTCTGAGTCGGAGGATGATGATGATGATGACGCCGGTTCTGTGACTTCGAACAGTTCCAGCTCCAGCTCTGATGGTGCCTACGGCAGCGGCAAGGAGGGGACGGCGAGCAAGATGAAGAGGAAAGCTAAGAGTAAGCTGCCTAGCTTTCTCGGTGGAAGGAAGAAGTCCAAGGACAAGAAAACTCCGGAGCCCACCACAACAACTACGGCGGCGGAGGTACGGGCGGCATCGGTAGCAGCGACGACAGCAACAACCAACGAGACCGCCCCGGCGGGATTGTCAGCGGAGACGAACCCCTTGGAGAAGAGCAAGAGCGGCGGTTCTGCCTCCCTGTTCCAAACACTCAGCAGGAAGAGCACCAAGGAGCCGCGTGTGCTGCACGGGTACACGCTAACCAAAGACATCACCTTCCGAGACGTGTGCGAGGCCATCAAGGACTACGGCTTTGCCACAACCGACTTACCCCTGATCGTCAGCCTCGAGGTGCACTGCAGTGCCGAGCAGCAGGAGAGGATGGTGGACATCATGCGGCAGACCTGGGGGGACCTGCTTCTCCCAGAGCCGGAGGAGGATGCCAAGTGTCTTCCCACTCCCGAAGAGTTGCGCGGCAAGATCCTCGTGAAGGTCAAGTACGCTCCACCTAACAATGAGGGGGGCTCGACGACCCCCGAGGACCCGGACAACACAGTCTCCGCGGCTTCGGGGCTACCAGAAGAAGCAGGCCAACCGAAGCAGCGGGCGAAGAAGCCGTCGAAGATCATCTGGGCTTTGAGCAAGATGGGCATCTACATGCGCGGCGTCTCGTTCAAGAGCCTGATGCAGCCCGAGGCCAACATGCCGACGCACATCTTCTCTCTGTCGGAGGGTGGCGTGATGGAGGTTCACAAGGAGAGTCGTAGGGCGCTCTTTGAGCATAACAAGCGCTACCTGATGCGGGCGTACCCGTCGGGCATGCGTATCTTGTCGTCGAACTTGGACCCGGCTGTGTTTTGGAGAAAGGGGATCCAGATCGTGGCGCTGAACTGGCAGAATTGGGATGAGGGTATGATGTTGAATGAGGGCATGTTTGCTGGGACTGGGGGTTATGTACTGAAGCCTGCTGGTACGTCCACTTATGTCTTATTCCACCCCTCTTCAAGGCAGACAAGAACACTAACAAAACCCCAGGCTACCGCTGCTCCAAACTCACCAACTCCAACCCCTGCCCCTCCCCCTCAGCCTCCGACACCCAAGCCGACGCCGTCCAGCACTACACCATGGACCTAACCATCGACGTTCTCGCCGCCCAATCCCTGCCCCTTCCCCCCGGTGACACCAACATCGACTCCTTCCGCCCTTACCTCAAAGTCGAATTACACGTGGAAGAGCCCGGCGAACGACACGGCACCGACGAGCTGCCGCAGGACGGCAAAGAAAAAGAGGGCGAGTACAAGGCCAAGACCAAATCGCTTAAAGGTTACGGACGCGATCCGGATTGGAAGGGGAAGTTCGGTGTCCAGGCGGAACTGAAATTTGAGAATATCCCCGGTGTGGTCCCGGAACTCTCGTTCGTGAGGTTCTTGGTGCTGGATGATGAGATTGGAAGGGATTCGTTGGCGGCGTGGGCGTGTGTGAGGCTGGATCGGTTGAGGGAGGGGTATCGGTTTGTGCATCTTTTGGATGCGAAGGGGATGGAGACTGAGGCGGCTGTTTTGGTGAAGATAAGCAAGAGGTTGAGGTTGTGAGCGGGTGCGGTGGTTTGTTGGAGTGTGGGAGTTGAGGTTGAGGGTGAAGGGAGGTGGTTGTCATGAGAGCAGAGCACATGGAGCGTACATAGCATGGGAGCGTTGAGTAGTGATATTAAGCCATTTCATTTATATTTTAGCAGTGCTCAGTTCAAGTTGTCTCCGAGGTATTGCAACTGCTTGCATACCACATCGACACCAGCTCCATCATTGTTGTTGTTGTTATTGTTGTGTCAACTTCCTCCCAAAAGGGGCCCCCTATTCCTGCCAGTCCAGGACTTTGCCTGCCGGGAAAGAACTACCTGCACTAGCCTCACCTTATCACCGGCAATCACTACTAACGCCACACCTCCATAATAAACATTTCGAGCCGACTGGGATCCCGTCCTGGCTTGCTGCGTGCATCCGGAGCTTCGTTCGCAGTCAAGTTATCATTTCCACTTTAGTTGAAGCCGTCACCAATATCTCAGCTTCCGACATTGCACTTGCGATCTAATACCCAACAAACCAAACCAAACCCCCACAAACAAACAAAACCGCAACCATGTCCGACTCACACTCCGAGACCGTCAAGAAGGCCATCATCAAGCAGGTCCTCATCGAGTCCCAGAGCGCTAATGCGCGGACTTTGATGGAGGTACGTACCTCTCTTTCTGTCTCTCTCTCTTTACTCTCTACTCTCCCATTTCCCTGCCCTCCCCTCTCCTCTGTTCTCCCCTTCAATCCTCCCACACCAACCTACACCAACCAAGGATCAGGAGATGCAATACTAACTGCCTTGTCCGCAACAGAAAATCGGCGAAAACTGCTTCACCTCCTGCGTCCCCAAGCCCGGCTCCTCCCTCTCCTCCAGCGAGAAGACGTGCGTGACCCAGTGCACGGAGAAGTACATGGCGGCGTGGAACGTTGTCAACACGACTTATTTGCGGAGGATACAGCAGGAGATGGGCAACCAGTAGAGCAGGTGGAAGTCCGGAGCCGAAGCCGAGAGCAAGGAGGGGAGGGAGGAGCGATTGTTATTTGAACGCCATGCCGATACCGTAACCGACCGGACCTAACTTCAACTTGTTTTGAATGGAAACTCTGGAGGATAAACGAGGAATGGTGGATGGTGGTGGCGTGGAGAGTTTCGCATTGGGCATAGGGTCCGGTTACGGCTGAGGGTTGGAAATGTAAGAGGACAGGCTAGAAAAGCGGAAAGGCAAGGAAGAACGGAACGAGGGAAAAGAAGCGGCTTTCTGGTTGGGAGATAGAGGTAACATCTTTTTCCGTACCGTATACGTACGTGTGTATCAACATCAGCGCAATCACGGGCAAGGGAATGGTATAGGTAGACAAGGAAGGAAACAGGATACAGGGGCTTTATAGACCTTGGAAAAGTAGCATTTATTTTTCCTTCTTCTGGCATATGCTTTTACTGGGGACTGGCGTGGTCTGACCAGGTTCCCAAAAAGAAGGGGGTATCTCATGAGTCAAACAAAAACGGAAACTAAACAAGTTGTAAACAAAACCCGAGCTGTGCAAAACAGAACTACGGCGCACCACCCTCCTCCAACCCCTTCTTCTTCGCCTCCTCAGCTGCCCTCTTTCTCGCCAGGTACCGCTCCTTCGCGCTCGAAATATCCGCCTCTGTCTTCCTGCTCTTGGCCACCAGCTCCACCTTCTTCCTCTCTTCCTCCTCTTCCTCTCTCGCCCGCTTAAGCCTCTCTTCCAGCTGAGCCTCGAGCATGCGCGTCTGCCTTTCCCGCATTGCCTGCTTGCTGCCACCGTGGAACACGCCCTTAAGCGGTCCGCTTGCCGCAGCGGGCTTTGCGGCCTGACGGGCCTTCTCCTGTTGATGTTCCACCTTCTTCTTGGGCGCCACATTCAAACCGCCCTTGAGCAGCTGTCGCTTGTCCACCACCTCACCGTCATCGTTGATAATGACGTTGCCGCCCATGGCATTAATCTCCTTCGCCCTTTCCGTCGCCGACTTTTCCGCGTCCTGTTCTTCTTCTCCCCCTTCCCCTTGCCCCTCCCCCTCTTTCTGCTGTGCTCCTTCCGGCCCAGCCTTAACCCGCTCCTCAACAGCCTTCATCTTCGCCGCATGCTCCTGCTCCTCCTTCTCCAGCATCTGCTTATAAAAGTCCGTCAACCCCTTATTCTTATTCTTCTTCGCCTCTTCCTCCTCCCTCTTCTTTTCTTCTTCCTCCAGCCGTCGGTTCTCCTCCTGCTGCCGCTTGTACGCCTCCGTGACGAATTTCTCTTTATCGGCGAACGCGTCCCCCTCGGCCTCACGCTCACGTTTTAGTCTTTTCTCTTCGGCGATCGCCCGGTCGCGCTCGCGCGTCTCGGCCGCTTTTTGTAATGCGTCAAAGTACCGGGCCCGCTTTCCTTCCTTGTTGTCGGCTTCTTTTTCTTTCTTTTGGGGAACCTTGAAGGAGTCGTAGACGGCGTCGTAGTCGTAGATGGAGGGGTCGGCGGTGGCGGCGGCTTGGGCGTATTTGCGCGATTCGAGGGCGGAGGAGAGGTCGCCGAATTGGGCGGCGACGGGAGGAGGTGCTTTCTTGTTTGAGGAGGATGATGATGTTGCCGATACAGGCGGTGGTGGTTGTGGTAGTCCCTTTGATTTCTTTTTTGATTTGCGGTCCTCGTCTCCTGTTTCTAGAGGTGTGCTTGTGTTGTCATCGAACCCATCCAATTCGGTGATTTCGACGGCGGCAAGAGGCTTGGGCTGGCCATCCCCAGCTGTCGTGTTTTCGTCATCGTCATCGCCGCCGAAGGTCGCGGGTTTCCTCTTGGCCGGCGCTGGTTTCGAGGAGGCCGCGGCCTTTTTCAGTCCAAAAGAGAATCCCACCATGTTCAAAGGCTTGATAGATTGATTGGGTAGTCAAGGATACAATCAGTGAAACAATTGAGAAAGAGAGCGTTGTCCCGGGGACAATTGGCGGCGACTACAGTGCACTTTAGAGTGAAGAATAAGTGGGTCGCTGCACCAGCCACGGGTAATCGGTTATCGTTTATCGATAAAGGAACTTGGCTGTCTCCCGGCAGGCAAAGGCCTCAAGCTTGCACAAGCTTTGGTTCCACTCGAGTTCCAGCTGCGCTTTGCTTTCAATCTTCGAATCCGCAACTCATCATCATCCACTGATTGCAAGCTGCTAGGATCCCTGTCGTAGAAGCCGAATGGTCGAGCAAAGCTTCTGTTGGAATTCAACCGAGCAAGGGTAAAAGATCGTAAACTTTGTAAGATACGATTGTAGTTTCAATTGTCTGTTAGTTTGTATGACAGTTGTTATGGCCAAGCAGTAACACCGAGGCCAAGAATGGAAGGTACTGTACGGTATCACCACTGATAATTACCAGCCTCGCATCGTTGATGTGTCGCATGCTCGCTGCCAAGCTGCCCCGGATTTTCTGCCTCTCGGGCGCTGCACGGTCTCACGGTGACCCCCTCGTTTCATTCTCGGCCTGCGAAAAGGCCAGCTAACCTGAGGTTTAACAGTTCGTGGTTGGTTCAACAACCGCATCAAGAACCACCAAACCAGCGGCGCGAAGCGACACCACTTCGGCTCAAGTTCCGAAACGACATTATCTGAATACCTTCTGCACGCTCATTTCCCCCCTCCCCTTTTCCTATTCCTTCGTTTTCTTCAATCCCGTTCTTCTACATTTTCCCCCCTGTGGGCTTCTATCGACAACAACAACACTATCGCTACTCCTCCTCTCTTCTTCCTCCCCTTCTCCTCCCTCCAAAGCAGATCCGCCGCATCGTTAGGTTAGGTTTCTGGGCATCATGATGTTGTTGACGTCGGCACTGTCGGCCTTGTGGCTGGCCACGGCGGCACACGGTGCTGTGCAGCAAGATGCAGAGGGCAACGTGAAGAGCATTGGAGTGAGTTCCGGAAGCTCTGCCTCGCGCCATTCTGCGCATGGTACTAACGCTTTCTTCCAACAGCTCAGGACGCATAGCTTGAACCAGGTGCGCGCATAATCTCTGGATCCCAAGGGACTTTTGTCGACGACGTCTTGTTTACCATGACTAACGCGGTGTTGTTCACAACTTACAGCCATACTTGGACTCGGACATGCAAAGTCGGTGGTATGACTTTGGAGGAAACACAATTATTCGCACAGACCAGTGAGTTGCTCCCGCAGCAAGCCGTTCAACATCGCCCAAAGAAGACGTCGCTAACCGTACTTCTTCTCAAGGTACATCCGTCTCACATCCGACCGGCCGTCGCAGATGGGCAACCTTTGGTCCAAGGTGCCCTTGACAGCAACCAACTGGGAAATCGAGGTCGAGTTCAAGATTCACGGAAAGAACCAGCTCTACGGCGATGGGTTTGCCATGTGGCTCACGAAGGAGCGCGGGCGGGAAGGACCCGTTTTCGGCAACCAGGACCGATTCGAGGGTCTCGGCATCTTCTTCGACACGTACAAGAACAACCGACCCGGCGTCGTCTTCCCCTACGTCATGGCCATGGTGGGCGACGGCCGGACCTCCTACGACAAGGACACGGATGGCAAGAATCAGGAGCTGGCCGGCTGCTCGGCCCGCGGTATCAGGCACGCCAACGTGCCGACCAAGTTCAAGCTGTCGCACTTCCAGGATAAGTACCTGAAGCTCGAGCTGCAGTACAAGAACGAGGGCGAGTGGGTCCTCTGCTTCGAGACCAACGAGCCGCCCACGATCCCTCCCGTGGCCTACCTCGGTTTCACGGCCGAGACGGGCGAGCTTAGCGACAACCACGACATCATCTCGGTCAACGCCAGGAACCTCTATACTACTGCTCCGCCGACCAAGTCCACCCCTGGTAGTGGCAAGGGCAAGAAGGTGACGGGTCAGCAAACTGAGGGAAGCTGGACCTGGTTCCTGGTGAAGACGCTCTTCTTCTTCTTTGCCGTGGGCGGCGCCTATGTCGGATACACGGCGTACAGGACGAAGCAGCAGCGCAGCCATCGCTTTTAAGGGCTAGGACAAGTGGCGATTACAACGGGGTGGTGGTGGTAAATCGCGATACGCACTCGAGGAGAGAAGAAAACAAAAAGAGGATGAGGATTCGCACATATAGTTTCTGCATCGGCGCGGGTGGCACGGACGGTCTATTTCTTTTTTTTATGTTGGTGTATTTTGATCTTGCCCCTCTGCCAAAGAGGTGGTACTCTGAGACGACTGCCCTTTACTCATTGCGACGGTCAAAATGAGACTTTTCCTATATATCCGCCTTCACTTGTTCCCGAGATATATAGGCCCTGATCCTGGAGGTGACTATAGAAAACCACATTTGTTCCCCAAGGCACAGGGTTCCTGCTTTTTATAAACTGCCGTCAAGCGGGATCCTATGCCGGTGGGTATAATGACGGGCCGGGTAGCCTCCCCGAGTGTCCGCCGAGTGTCAATGGTCGGTTGGAAAAGAAATTGACATAACGGTAATATTCCCACCTTGGGAGCTCGGAGTTGAGGACATAGTATGGACCATTTTCTGACCCCCAATTTCGACACGAGTCCAAGGTGACGTGATTGGATCCCGAAGGCGATGACGATGCGATGGGCACCTCGACAAGTCTATCCAACAGGGACGATCCCTTCCAAAGGGTAGAGCTAGGAAACCCCACCTTTTACACCACCCGGCGGCTCCTCAGGCCCCTCCAGTGACTTCAACCACTGACTCCAGCTGTGAGGCAAGGTGAGCTTGTCAAGTTGAAGTGTCCCCGCAGTCGCACCTTGTTCAGAGACAACTCAGACATCTGGGCTTGACAGGAGGTAAACACTTATCATGTCCGCTGTATGTTTGACTTCATGGGGCAACCGATGCGTCCTGCTTTATCATGAGTGAGCTGGGGTATATCGTACTGGGTGTTTTCTCTTTGGCGTCCTCAAAAGGAGATGGTTGGATTCGGCCAAGTGTACAAAAAGTCTCTCCAACCGGTCTCTCTAGGGATCGTCTCTAGCAAGGGGAACTTGACCAGGGGCGCGCTCCACATGGGAGACAAACAAGAAAAGCAAAAGGCAACGAAAGCAAAGAACTTGAAGCATTCCCCCCCTCGGGCCCCCGATTCAGCTAGCAAAAAACAATTGGGGCGTGCGTGGCTCTACTACAAAGGCAGAGAGACGTATCCCTATGTAAATAGGACAAGCAATCCCAAGAAAGAGCGCACATGCCGTCCTGACCGTTCCCGTCTTTGTCAACTCTCTTCTTGTTTCTGTTGTCTTTGGTTGCCCCTCAATCTCGACATCCCTCATTCAGCCCTCAGCCCTCAGCTCCTCCATTCGACCGTACAACAACACGTAACAGCAACAGCTTTCCCACCTCAATTCGTTTCTCGACAGGGTTCCAGTTCAAAACACCTTACCCAAAAAGCGACCTGCAAGGGAGGGGGAACGCTGCGTGACTTCACCTCCGGCTTCAATTCCTGACGTCGCCGCATCTCTCCGCTTTGCTCGCTTTTGCTAGTCTTTACTACACTACACTACGCTTCACTATAACATCTACACAACTACTCTATTAGCTTTTCGGCTTCTTTTCGTCTTTTCATCCTCTCTCCAGCCACACACGAGCGCTCGCCGGGTAGTCCTGTCAAAGGTAGCAAGTTGTCTGGTATGTGTTTAACTAATATGTCAACTGAAGAACCTCAAGCACATGTCACTGCACTGCATTGCTCTATACCCCTCCGCTCCCGTCTACCTTCCCGCTATCACATACTCCATTTCAACGCGGCGACGCTGCCTCCAGTCAATGCACGATGAGGACAGACCCGACCTGCATCTTTATCTCATACCTCTAGGGACAACTTCAAACTTGTCGCGCCCGGATGTCCGGTAACCTCCCAAGAGGTCTTGAGGTCTTGAGGTGTTGCTGAGATAGCACCCATACCGCAGCCGGAGTTGCACCGCGACTGCTTTGATCAGAGCGTTTGCGCTTGCACTCCTTGAGGTTGCCGTTCCCTATCTCTTTTTTCTTCCGGTGTCATCCAACATCAAAGCTCAGAGCCGGGTCGTTCCCATGCGCTGCAGCAGCCGCATGTGCCAATTGGCTTTTTCCTCGTTGAAGCTTCGTGTTTACTGATTGCCTTGCATTCATCCTGCAGTCGCGACAGCCGCCGCCGCCGCCTCCTCCACTCCTGCTCCTCCAGCTCCTGCTCGATTCTCTCCTCCGCGTCTCGGTCCCGGCCCCCGTCTCCAGCTCCCCAATTAGACGGCCCAGGTCTCGCTCGGCTGTCGACCAGAAATAGGATTTGATGCCTTTGCCTGGCCTCGGTTTCCTCAAAAAGAAACGGACGAAAGAGGGCCATACGGACCCTTCTTCGACTAGCCACCCAACCAGCCCAGTCACCCCTACCTCGGCCTCGAGCCTCGACCACAACTCCATCCAGAGCAGCATCGCCCAGGTCTCGTCGCACTCGAGTGCGTCGCAGGCTACTTCCTCCCAGTCAGCTACGACCGGCACCACCACCATCGATACAGCCCATACGCCCATTACCTTGCCGCACGAGACTCCCGTCAACATGAATTCCCTCCCGGTTCAACAGCATTCCTATCCCCCTCAGCACACGCCCTCTCCTGGAGCAGCGGAGCAGCAGAACCTCCCGTCCATCTCCAACCTCATACACCAACCGCAATACGACCAGCCCGGCACCTATCAACAGTCGTCTAGATACGTTCCATCTGTATCCCCAGCTAACGGCGGCCTGCCTGCGCCGCACACGCCCCAGCCCTCCATGCCTCAAACACAGCAAGCATCACTGCAGCCGCCCCATCACCAGCAGCAGTCTCAAGCTCAGCAGCAGCAGCAACAACCCCAACAGCAGCAGCAGCAGCAGCAACAGCAACAGCAACTACAGCCTCAGCCTAGTCAGCCCAGGGTTACCAAGGGCAAGTATTCGCTCGCCGACTTCGAGATATTGAGAACCCTCGGCACCGGTAGCTTCGGCAGAGTCCACCTGGTCCAGTCTCGGCATAACTCGCGCTTCTATGCCGTCAAGGTGCTAAAGAAGGCCCAAGTGGTCAAGATGAAGCAAGTCGAACACACCAATGACGAAAGAAGAATGCTAGCGGAGGTCAAACACCCCTTCCTGATCACGCTATGGGGAACGTTTCAGGACGCCAAGAATCTCTACATGGTGATGGATTTCGTGGAGGGCGGCGAGCTCTTCTCGCTGCTGAGGAAGTCCGGAGTGAGTTTTAGATGGTCCATTACTAGGATGATGAGGAATACATGCGGCTAACACACGGATCTTATAGCGCTTCCCTAATCCCGTTGCCAAGTTCTACGCTGCAGAAGTCACCTTGGCCCTGGAGTACCTGCACTCGCGGGATATCATTTACAGAGATCTGAAGCCCGAGAACCTTCTTCTTGACCGCCACGGCCACCTCAAAATAACGGATTTCGGGTTCGCCAAGCGGGTTCCAGATAAGACGTGGACACTATGTGGTACTCCAGACTACTTGGCGCCCGAGGTTGTTTCCAACAAGGGTTACAACAAGTCTGTAGATTGGTAAGGCACTTGTTCGGCAACATCACAGTGCTTCAATTGCTAATATGAGTATTGCCTAGGTGGTCCCTGGGTATTTTGATTTACGAAATGCTTTGCGGTTACACGCCCTTCTGGGACGGCAGCTCTCCCATGAAGATCTACGAAAACATTCTCAAGGGCAAGGTCAGATACCCTCAGTGGGTCAACCCCGACGCCCAGGACTTGTTGGAGCGGTTGATCACGGCAGACCTGACCAAGCGCCTTGGAAACCTGTACGGCGGGCCGCAAGACGTCAAGAGACACCCTTGGTTTGCCGAGGTGACTTGGGACCGTCTTGCGAGGAAAGACATCGACGCGCCCTATACTCCGCCGGTCAAGGCCGGAGCAGGTGACGCAAGCCAGTTCGACAGGTACCCTGAGGAGACTGAGCAGTATGGTCAAGGAGGGACAGATGAGTAAGTTTATTGGTTATTGAGCGTTCATGTCGTATGGGGATGCTAACGCAAATTAGGTACGGCCACTTGTTCCCGGACTTTTAAGCAGCAGCTCGAAAACCCAATCGCTGTGGATTCAAATGGTGTATGATCAGTTATCGGATCAACTTACTGCGCCCATGCCGTCCAAATACACAGACGCCAGAGAATCGGCATGCCTAATGGGACCATGTTTCTACCTCGACCGACTCAGCGGATTTCCGAACCGTGGCTGTTTTTTGTATAGATCTCAAAAACGAACCCAGAAGTATAGCAGCAGTGGATACGTGTAGCATGCGTTATGAGACGAAAGAAATGGACTCCTTGCCTTGGGTATGCATAGTCAGCTCAGGATGAGTCTGTGGGAACTAGGGGTGGGGTTGCAAAAGGGGTGGCCAGGTTTTGCTTGCGTTTACGTTCAGGTTGTTATTGTGTCCCCCTATTTTTGTGTAAACAAATCATACGGATGGCGCCCTGGGATGGGGTTTGATAGTGGTTTAAGTGAGGCAGTGACTGTTGGCTGGCAGATAACATTGGAGTGAGGAGTAGCCTGGCCGTTTTTTTGGCTTGTTGTGGAAAAATGAAAGAACGATAAATAACGTTAAACACCTGGTGATTATTCGTTGGTTTTAATGGCAGTGATTCTTGAACTGCTGCGTGGGACTGATCTTGTTATCACGGAAGATGAGGCACCTCGATGAGATCTCCAAGACTTGCCTGACCTGTTAATGTGCACATATACATACATCGTTAAGCCAAACATCGCACAGGGTAGAACGAGAAGACGCCATTGATCACTTATTATAAGCAGCCATGGTATGTATTATACGTAAATCATAACCTATCTAGCCCCAATGCTCGAAGGTATCATAAATCATCTCACTCCCCCCCCCTTCCTTATATATCTCCCGCTCATCAATCCAAAAACGATGAATGATCATAAAAGTCATGTCCATTCATTTCATCACATCATCCATCCATCCATCATATCGTATCATAAAAACCCGACCCACCACCACCTTCTTCTCACCGCAATATCTCTCGAAACCGAGGTTCAAAAAGGCCAGGCATACGCAGGGTTAAGGGTGTGTGTCGGTCAGTCAACCACATACCTACATGCTTTTCTACACCTTTAAACACCTTTAACCCCGCCTCAGCCTGCCTATGCCTCCTGGCCTTTCCGAACCTCTCTCTCAATTTCTCGAGTTATTGTTATTGTGTATTGTGTGTGGTAACGTCAAGTCAACGTCAACTCTTAACAACATTCCACGTCCTAGCCGTGCTCATCGTCCTCTTCCTCATCTCCGCCATGATCTTTTGCTCCATCTTATCGATGCCCTTCTCAATATCCTTATCCTCCTGCGCGTACTCGGCTTCGCGCTTCTTGTCCCATAGGAACCAGGTCACGACGATGATGAGCGTTAAAGGGATGGTGATGGCGAAGTACACCCAGATGGAGGGGGAGACTGTTCTTGTTACTGCACCCCCCGATCCTGTAGAGTCTGCTGGGTTTGAGGAGTTTGAGGGGGAAGAAGAAGAGTCGGAGCCGGCGGGGGAGAAATCCGAGTTTTGGTCTTGGAAGTTGAAGAAGGTCATGGAGAAGACTGAGGCTAGTAGGGTTGCGGGAAGGAAGATTGCTCCCAAGAGGGAAATGGACTTCATGGACGTCGCATCCCGCTTAGCCGCGTGCGCCAGCTTACGCTGGTCGACGGCCATTTGCAGACCCAGCTTGGACTCCTTCTGGGCGATGATGTTGTACAGCGCCGCGCGCTGGATGGACAGGCGCTCGAGGGTGATGTGCGCGTAGTTCTCTATCCCCTTGAGTTTTGCTTGGAAGAAATCCAGGCGGGAGACGAAGCTCTTGTGCAGGGCTTTGGCATCTTTGCCGTAGATTTCTGGCCGGGATTCAGCGAGGGACCAGAAGCTATCGAGCGCGATGCCGAAACTGCGGACGATTTCTTGATAGGCTTGGGGGCGTTTCCAGAGGACTTGGGAGTGGCACTCCACCAAGTCGCGGTTGATCTGATCCAAATCGACCATGGTTTCTTTGATGTAGTTGGACTCTTCCTCGAGGATTTCTTGTCGCATGCTAACCGCGTGCTCGAGCCGGCGCAGCCACTCGCGCGCTTCGCGCTGCTTCATGTCCGTCTTGATGGAGATGTCGTGAGACAAAACGATCATGGGGAGCAAAAGGGGGTGCATGGCTTGTGAGGCGCAGGCCAAAAGGGTCTTGATGGAAACGTTGATGTCGGAGGAGGGCGTGCCTTTGACGAAACCCGAGGTGAGGCCCGTGTTGAAGGAGTGCGAGAGCATTAGTTCCCAGCCCCGGGTTTTGCCCTTTTTGCGGACGTCGGATTTGCGGAAGATGATTTCTGTAAGGGGTGGGTGGTTGGTTAGAAGGTGTGTAGTATGATGGTATGGTGTGTGAGGGGGATGAGAGGGACACAGGGTGGGTTGACATACGCAAGTGAGGATCTTCTTCGTCGTGGTCCAGAGCTGCCCAGAAAAAGGGGCCGACGACACTGGTTCCTTCTATGGCTCGGTAAGGTAACCGCATGATCTCGACCATGCTTGAGTAGTCCTCGGGTTTTAGGGAAACGTGAAGAGGTGCAAAAGTTTCATCTTCTTGCGCATCCTTTTGTACTCTGGGCAGTTTGTTAGGCCAGTCCGACTGTGTTTATGTTACTCTGTTGCACCATGGTACTCACATTAGACGAATTCCGTTTAGAAGTCGTACTCCTTCCTTGAGCTTTTTAGGAGCAAAGACACCCTAGAAAGCGGAACTGTCAGCTCAGTGTGATCAAAGCCGTCCAAAATCCGGATTGCTTCTTACCCGCCGATGCAAAAAGTTATGAAACTCGACTCGTCGCTCATCAGGCCCGAATCGGTGCTCATCAATGGTGTTGAGACTTTCATCCTATGAGACCAACGACGTTAGATCATTTCTTCACTCATGTCGCCTCTCGAGCTCCCGTCCCTCGGTCTCAGAAACTCAACTCTTAAAACATGTTTTCCCCCTCACAAATCAGTTGCCGAATACACACCAGAGAGACAGCTCGCTCAACTTCACCCACCCAAGAGCCCTGCAACCCTTCTTCATCTTTTCCTCTCATGGTCTCAATGCCTGTCACCGTATCAACCCCCCACCAAGACAAACACCCACCCTCTCGCCTTCTTTCCCATCCCGTTACACCAAACCGCTGCCTCGTCCCTTCTCCCCCCCTCCCCGCTCTGACCACGATGCTCCGTCCAAATGACTCCTTGTTCTTTTTGCTTACCGAGTAATTCAAGATCTCTATCCACGAGGTAGTCTCCTCCACGAATTTGCACTGGTCGAGATGCGTCCGAAACAGGTACTGATCCATGGCTGGTTGTGGTTGCTGCTCAGGCGCTGACACTGCCACTCTCTGATCCGCCTCTCCTTGGTAGCTTGGCTGATTGGTATTATTGATATCCTTGCCCCTTGAGTTTAAATGCCGTCGGTGTCACGAAGAAGGAGATCCGATAGATAGCTGAGGGTTGATGATGATGAAAATTTCTCAGACCAGATTCGGTGATGAGCCGCTGTGTGAGCTGAATGGGTGCCGTAGCCGGTATAAGGCTTGTGTGTCAATGAAGCTGGTTTAATTTGGGTGAAACCGAGAGCGTGTGTCTCTGTTTCGTCCTTTGTGTGTGTGTTCTCTCAAGTCGTGCCGTGCCGGTGTCATATACTCTTTTGTCTCAGTTCAGGTCGTCCAGTGTCATAAGCTCGTAGGTTCGTAAACTCTTTCTTCGTCAGCTTCGTAGTCGTCGTGATGGTGGTGTTCGATGCAGTTCCCGTCTATAACCTTTGAATTGTATATATCCTCGTGAGTTGACTTTGTGAACTCCGTCGGAAAGCAAACTTGGGCGGGATATATGTTTCTAGGCCGAGACAAAGGCTCCCAAAATGATATCACGACCGTCCCAGAAAGGAAAGTTGCAAAAAAGAGAAAAGGTTCTTGAAGTCTGGAAAAAGTTGAAAAAGGTAACAAAACTAAAGAAAAGAGAGGTAGCCAAAAAGAAAGGCTGCTGCTCGGGTGAGGAACCCACACGGTCACACACACCCCTGCGCTGACCCCCAGCCTGTCCAATCCTTCGACAGCAACGTTCGAAGCTTTTCTTTCCTCTCCCGCTCCTTTCGCTACCGAATACCGACCCCCGATTTTCGATGGATGCTACTTACTGCACTACAGTAGGTACGGTATCTCCGCCGGTTTTTGGCGCTACAGCAGCACGTAAGCAGAAGCCGTTGCGGTGTAGCGTACCGGCTAGGTAGTAGGTAGCGGAGAAAGGTAGTACATGAGCAAAAAAGCACATGAAAAAGAAGCTCTCCCCATCGAGCTACATACATATCGAGAAATCGGCACCGATACGGGGCGTCTGGGGGCGTCGACGCCGGGCGGGGCTGGGCTGGGCGAACCCGTCCACAGTTCACAGTCCACACCACTCGCCGGCTTTAACTGATTCCTTGCTAGAAATGTGCCCGGGCGTGATAGTGACGGCCCGCTCTGTCAGCATTCGTTCTCTTCGTTCGCTGGCTTTTTGATGGTGGCTGGGAAAGTGGGAAAGCACTCTGCATCGGCCATCGAACGGTATGCTCCGGCTGTAGATATTGCGCTAGAGGTACATTGAGAAGGTACGGTAAGCCTCCCCCGGCTTCACGATGCGCCAGCCAATCCACGGTTGGGTTTTTGGCGGGATGGAGGCCCCAGAAAAAAAGACCCCTGTCGGCGGGCATGCATTCAAGCTTTCCTCAAGTGGGGTGCCACGTCTTGTCTTGTGCCTCTTTCTTTGAGGCGGCTGTTGAGCCGAGTTTGTGGAATGATCTTCCTTCAACTCGGCTGGAATGCTGAGGTTTTAAATACGTCAACACCATGGCTCCAAGGTTCGCGGTTCGGAAACATATGTGCAGTCTCTAACACTCGGGACTGAACAGATCTTTGTGAAATCCACAGCCATCCTCAGGTCTTTGACCATACGGTGCCATCTCTTTTATCACCTGTCTATAACGCCCGTAAACTCCATTTCATGGTACCTGGCTGTTTCGCACGACACCCATCCATATTTCCTGCACCCAGGAAAAAATAAAGCAAAATGTATACATGTTCTATCCAGCCCTTCCTCAACCACAAAGAACCTGACGATGACAGAGACCGATCAGTACTGCCACAGCGCCTTGTGGTAGATGACCCTGGACCCCAGCATTTTGTACTCATAGTTCGTAATCCACGAATCGTTGGTCGACAGCTTCGCAAAGACGCTCGCTCCCTTCCAAACAACGACTTGCTCGTCCATCTCTCTCGCGCTCCTGCTCACCAAGATCCGCTCCGACAGGTCCGGCCGGCGTGCCTTGAGCTTCTCCTCAAGGTAGGGCGCAAAGTGCGGGATCTTGGCACCACCACCAATAACCATGATGCTTCCCATCAGCTCCCTGACCTTCTTCTCATCACCCTTAGCGGCGTTCTGAATGCTGGTCATGATGGCGATGTCAAGAGGCACTACTGGCAGCACGGCGTCACGCTCTGCGGCCATCGACTTGGGAGTGCGCTGAGCGGCCTCAGCTGGCATGCCAGGGACAGCTAATGTGTTGCCAGCGCCAGTACCGTTGGGGGCCGCAGGGGCCCCGTTCGTGGGTACTGGGGTAGTGCCGTTACGTCCACTGGGGGCGGGACTACCGCCGCCTGCTCCGAAGACGAACGGCGGTGGAACGGGAGTGCTGGCGCCCTCACCAGGAGCGGGCGATGGCGCCTTCGATGTGCCGGGTGTGCCAGCCGCGGTGTCGGCGCGCGCCAAGAAATTGAATGGTAGCGGTTTCTCCTTGCCGGGCGTAGCGAGATCATTCAACGCTCCCGCAAGGGTGTGCGTGTTAAGGCTTGGGGCGATATGGCTCAGGACGGCGAACTGTGCAGCCGATGTAGGGTCATCTGGGACTTCCACATCGTAGGCATTGTACGACCTCTCGATGAGCTTCCTCCTGCCTCTGAGCTTGGTGCTGTTGTCGAAAATAGAGGGGTCATAAAAGCCCATAGGGGCCAGGATAACCTCGTCGTAGAATTTGAACTGGTATTTGCGAGTGGGCTGGTTAGGAGCGCGCACGTGGAAATCGGAGTTCTGGACAGATATGTTGGCCTGTGATAGCGTGCAGTACTTGATCTTCAGCTCTTCGGCCAACAAGAAATCGTATCTTCGTCGTAGATTGATTTCCTGGTATGGGAAGTTGTCGTAAAGCATCATCTTGATGAATGTTTCGGTAACATCGTAGCCGCCAAATTTAAGGTTGATGCGGGAGTCCTCGATGCAGAGTCCATCCTCAACACAGGTGATGGAAGTCTTTTGTGCGCCGACGTCTACAACACAGGCCTGTGTGTAGCCGGCACCAAACGAGGCCGCCATACTCTCTTGTATGAACGAGATCTTGCTGAACTCGAACCACTCCACGCAGAGGTGCAATATTTGCTCCACATACTTCTTGTCGTACAGATCTGGGATGACGAAGACGCAGCTATACTGCTTCCATTCGGTACTTCGCTTGAGACCCAAATCATACCGTAAGGCGCGGTCAAGTAAGGTCTCGATGTCGTTGAAGAGGTGGGCTTTTGTCGGGTAGTCGTCTTCATTCATCCAACCGTGCTGTATCGGCCACCATAGCTTGAACTTGGGGTTGGAATCGTCGGGAATGCGTTGCGCCTGTTGTCCAAGAAACACAGACGCGTTCGAATCCGGGTCTTCCAGGGTCTTGACATCGGTCCAGTCTACTTGAAGGGGGTCATTGTGGGTAGAGATGACTTCGGCCTCTGTTCGGCGGTTGAAGTTGAGAACCAGGTCTTTTGAGTTGGGGAGAACCTTGCGCCTGTTTGCGCGCATGTCGGTCTTGAGGTCGTTGCACATCTTTTGGTACTTCTTGGACCAATCTTCGCCGTATTGCTGCTCGGTTGTCCTAGCTTCGAACTGCCTCCTCGGTAGCGCTTCGTACATCTCCGACTCTGTCTGTGGGTACTTTGTCGCGAGAACCATGGGGATGGTTTTTGGAAGCGCGTCGCTCGCAAACCCGATTCTGAGGTTTTGACTTCCGGGGTGAATGACGATGACCTTGGACGGTTCGGCATAGGCTGTAGGTGCCGGTCCATCATCGCCCTGTAGCTCGTCGAGAGGGAGAGGTACTTCGCCATTGGTGTAGTTGAGGGCGCGATCGCGGTCTTTGGCGCTTTGTACAAGCCGATCTCTGTTCAGTTCGCTTTGGAGTCTGAGGGAAAGAATCTGGTCATCCCGCTTCATATAATCACTGCAAACCCATTGTCAGCATGCTGGACTTGATTGTTGGCAAGGAATAGGACATGGTAGTGTGTCTCGCACGTGTAATAGTTCTTCTGGTTGATCGGAACGACGTCGGGCCAACTCGTCTGCTTCATGCCATTGTCGGTACGCTCCAATCCTGAGTGTAGCCGTTAGCGATTGACCATGAATGCCCTTTGTTGAAGGGGCATAGCACCTACCTTCCCGAAGGAGGACGCGTTCGCTGACTTTCCCGACCATCTTGAAGTATGGATGCCTCCCTGGATATGCCAATCGAGTGGTCTGGGATGCGCGGTAAACCTTTTAATCGAGGGATAACGCGCTTTGTTGGCCTATTAACAAGGTGGCGGTCACGGTGGAGCGGGACCTTTTCCGCAAGTGCGCGCCAACTGGAGGTGATGATATTTTGTGACGCTGTCGATGTAGCGATTCTGTGTTTTGGTGTTGAGGCAAGGTGGGAGTTGCGGCGGTGCGGTCGGCCGGTCGGGAATGCTGATGGCGGACGTGGGCCTCGTCTGTGTTCTCTTGGTTCGCCTTGATTTGGCCGGTTCAGTCCGATAAATTTGGGTTGATTGAGTTTGGCGGCGGGTGCACTGCAACGATAGACAAACGTTTGGATACCATCCCAACGTTACTCGTCCTGCGAGGCTGGACAATGCACTCCCCAGAATAGGTACCCCGTTGTACCTGGTCCGTCGTGGAGTTTTCTATCGCGCTAAAGCCGTCCCAGGTTTAGCTTCTTTGAAAGGCTGAACAGGGGGGTTCTAATGGAGCCATTCCGGGCTGCGACAGCGGACGTTCACCTCGACGGCACCGACTTTTGCGACTGCATTCACACTTCACATTCACTTGAATTTCGCTCCATTCGCTCACACAATCTGCTTACATGTCCGAACGTAGATCACGACAAGTCTCAACTTCAGGACTCAAACTGAGGCTGACCTCCGCATGTTGATCGTCCAACAGCCAATGCATCAAGGCCGCATAGAGACTGATACTGAATCATGTTGCTTTCAAACAAAGAACTGTTCTGTTCGTTGGCCGTTTCAATGTTGGGAAGGAAGGCCAGCTGCACCCTTGCCGTGCAGTTGCTAGGCCATCCAACCACTCGCGGCCGGCAACTTGTCCTGCCACCTGACAATGACGTCGTTCCTGATCGACGTTGCTCAGCTTCAACGACCGTTCGCGAATCGCGAGGTACTCGCGACTCATCCCCTTTCAAGTCGGTGATCAATGACCAGTCAGCAGGCAACGACGAACGACACGATAATAAGAGCAGACTGAGGCAACTACATTTCAGAACGGCCACGTTACACATTCGGCGTTTACTCATTTTGTTGAGCACACAGGACAGATCTCCAATACCATCATCAACTGCTTGCTTATACTTTACTCAATCCAGTGACCCATCATTTCTCTTAGTTTCGTCGGCTTGTTGACCACACCTCCAGTTCACATCTTCGCGATCTATCAATCCACTTGCAAACATGCCTCCGATAAACCTTCACACCCACAGCCCCATCAACGCAGCAAAAGCGTCTGATGCGCAGGACCCCAAGACCGCAACACCAGAGGGTCAGTCAGGCTCAGGAACTGTTCCCAACGCCAATCCCGACCCGCAGCCCACCGGGACCGCCACTCTCAACCAGGCTACACCCACCTACCTCACCTCCGACCGGACTCCTCCGCCTCCCCAGCCCGGAGCAGTCCCAAGTCTACCCGCCCAAACAGGGACCGGGACGAGCCAGGGGCAAGACGTCAAGTACCCCCATCTCCCACCACAGCCATCATCTCAGTACTACCCAGGAGGCCCGGCAGCACCAGCACCAAGCGGCCCAATAACCAGTCCACCGCACCAAATGTCCATACCGCCACCCACCGCTTCCTACAACTACTCCCAACGCGGAACGTCTACCACCACCGTCCCGCCACCTCCCACAAGAACTCTACCGACCTATCTCCCTGGTGCCTCCCCAGCTGAGGTTGGACTTGGCCTTGGACCCGGACACGGATCTGGATCTGGATCCGGAGGAGGGGGTGACCTCTCCCACCCTCCCGGGTACCAACAAGACGCCATGGCGTCGGATAGGAACCAGGCTCAGCGCGCGGCGCACGAGTATGCTGCTTCTCATGGGGGTCACGGTCACGGTCACGGTGGTGGTTATGGTGGTTATGGTGGTTATGGTGGCGGTGGTGATGACGACGAAGGGGTCTGGAACTCGGCAAAGAAATGGATTCAGGATGCGGGGACGAAGGTGGCGGAGGCCGAGAGTGAGGTTTGGAAGAGGATCAATAATCAGAAGTAGTGAGACGGGTCTACTAGGTGGTGGAAGGCTCAACATTGCAGTGTCAGTGAGAAGGAAGGAGGAAAGTGGAGGTTTCGTATTCCTTGAGAGCGTGTGTGTGTGGCGTTGGAAGTGTTCGGACTGATATGTATGGTATGTCCGACTTCACCATTCTATGCATGTTGTCTCATGAAAGACCCGTGATGGAATTTATTCTCTAGTCGGTTGGAAGTGGGGAAATAGTATTCGATATCCCAATCTAATTTCTGCTTTTTTTACATATGGCATGAGTTTCTGAATGTGATGAGGAAAAATGGCCAAGAGGAACACTCAGTTGTCTATCATTACATTTGGGCACTCGACATGACGGCTGGAAGTTACGCCGTAACCCATTCATGTTAAGTGTTGTCAACAAGAAAGACTAACTGAAAAACACTTGATGATAGTTGCACAACACTTGGTCCGAAGCTTTCCTCTGTGTAACGATATCCAACGAAAGCCCTATGAACACATCAGAATGTGTTACCTTCATCTAGCCAGAAGACAATACATAACAAAACAGCGATCAGAAGAAAAGTGCAAAAAAAAAAAGAAGGCAATGTGGACTTACAGCTGGATCAAACGCGCAACATGTTCGGGAGAAGGAAGGAGGGGCGGAAGAGAGGAAAGTAAAGGAGCGGGCGACAACCGTGACCGCTACGCCGTCCTACCAGCTTGCCACGGGAGTGATGACGCGGGAAGTGATACATATACCCTGCGGGAGCTCTAGGTTGCGGGCTATGTCTTTTAGACGACAGGCCCAGTTAACAGTTCACAGTTGAAGAGTTGGGATGGAAGACGGGCAGAGGGGAACAAGGAAGCAAGCCAAACATAATTTGCGTTGAGCAATGAATAACGGGACTATGGCTGGCTGGCAGTACCCGTCTAGGTCCAGGCCGTCGAGAGCTTTGTGTCTACCTAGTAATCACTTTGAAGCGGGTCATCTAGCTGCACAGGGTTCGTAAAGGGAGGACATTACATTAAGGTAAGCATGGGATTCAGCTTGCCTTGATCAAATTCGTGTTTTCAGTTCTAGAAGCTTGAAAAGTTATCTTGCTTCTGTCTCTCTTCTTCCATGAGCCCTTTGACGCAAACACCAAGAAACATCACAGATAGACGGAAACTACTTATGACTTGGATGTTGGTAAACCACCGACCCGAAGTATGTGCCAGCGCTAACGGAGGTTTGAGATGGCTACATATAAGATGTGAGACAGCTTACATGCATACATCTCTTGCTTATCTAACTGAATCAGCTTCGTTTGTTCAGTGCAAGTCACATTTGGTTGGAATCCATTGTGTGCGACTCTCGCCGAAAAGGAGCGACTCAGTAGGTAGATGTTCGAGGAATGTCTCCTACCTCAGAGAAGAGGATGGATGGGGCAGGATGTGTCTCGGCGTCTTGCTCAGTCTATCGGAACACTACTTGTAAGCTGATATTTGCCTTCTAGGTCGTAATTCTGAGTATACTGTAGTTTTTTCTTAACTTCATTTCGACGATCGTCAATGAGTCTGTGCTCACTGGGAGCTTTCCTTAAAGGCCAGTCGATGATGGTTTTGTTATGCCCCGTACATAACACGCATAGTCACCGTTGTGCTGTTCGATGATCAGATAGGAAGTATTACTCACTATGACAGTGGTGTTGTAACATATGAGGAGGAAGAAACGATTCATTTTGGTCTGTTTCGTGAAATTAAAGAAGAACTTATGGTATTAATCGTGGACACATGGACGTTTACGATACTCACTTGTTGTTTTCGCTTCCATGTTTCTAGCGTTACTGATACCTGTAACGGTAATGCGTGTACTAGTAACTAACGCTCTGCCCCTTTCTACGGACTATTTGAACCTCCAAGGCAGAAGACCCTAGCGTCACATGAGCTCGGTAGAGGCATGGAAATTCATGGTAGTATCAGCCGGCGGCCTCCCTGGGGTCTCAACAAGATCCAGTGTTGAAGTCTCTTTTGTCCGGGCCTTTGCGCTCGAGCATCACCTCCCGTTCCAGACGGATCTGATAAGATGAAGTACTTGTTTCCAAGGATGAAAAGAGTAAAAGTCAGGGGCATGGGATATGCTCGCCGTTTTTGGTTCATGAGTTGAAGGCAACCACAGATACCTGACTGTATTGGACTGCCGTTTCAACCGATTTTGTCGATTGCTCATGAATCAATTTGCCTCCCAGGGAAACTGTTTACATGGTTATCATGTTTGTTGAACCGAGAAACACCGAGTGTCGGGTTATCATTATACCTTGGTTTTCGCTTGCCTCGGCGTGGCCAATTTGAACCAAGGTAATCCACTGTGAGTGAGAGCCATGGGACACTCGAGAATGAGTCATCCGAGCATCTGGTTCCTGTTCTTGAGAGCGATCTTTGCGTACTGTGAAGACATTAAGTAAGCGGAATATACGTCTGTTTGCGTTCATGGTCCGAGACTCTGGCTTGAGCATATTTCTCTGTGCTCCTTGGCCATGGACACGCCTTTTCACCACAAACGACTATAGAGGCCCGTATATCGTAATTGCTATGACGTGAGCCACGAAAACACCATGGCATCTTGCCGGAAGTGGTTCTCGTCTTGGTTGTCTCGGTAAGCCCGCGAGACGCGTACCATGATCCCTGGCGGTGAGCACTTGCCCTACGAGAACACTCGTCGATACCTGGGCCGTGGATGGGAGGAGAGACAGAAGGATGCCGTCATGCGTGAAATATTGTCCGCCATGATTTACATAAAACCCGAGCTATAGGCAGCGAGTTCCCTACGGCTAAACAGCGAACAATTTCCCAAAACAGCACTCGTTGTTATGCGTGGTGCGCCCAAGCGGAAGAACAGCTGCACTTGTGTTGGAGCGGATTTTCCGGGAAGCTCCACTGAACAAGGACGTGGAATGTCTCTAGAAGAAACACTAGCGTCCGAGCGGCAGAAAGGGTGGGAAGCAGTTGGTGATCAAACGAGTTAAGGAAGTCGTAGCCTTGAAGCCTTGATCCTCCAGACTTTGAGGACTGGGAAACTCGAGGCTATTTTTGGAGATTGCTTGTGATGCGTAGGCAACGCACAGACGGACTGCTTTGAGACAGTTGGGTGAGGTTAGTTTGTTGACCCCGAAAACATAATGTAGATCTAAGCCGTGGAAGAGGAAATCAAGACGAAACAGATGGGGGTAGTATTCCCACTGCAGTGAGGAAATTGACGGGGCATGCGTGGTGAGAAGCGCGCCAGAGGAACACACCGTGAGCGGCTATCATTCTGTGGTCCCGATGTGGTCCAATTGACGATCCTGGGGTGATTATTCATCTCTGACATGACTCCCAAACAGTATCTCTGTTTTGTTTTTGGCGGGAGTGGTCATTCGGACCGCCAATTCCAATTCTTGACGAGTCCTTCCACTTCTCTGGAGCCAGAATCGGCTGATGGTGGACCATTGGCAAGGTGAGACCTGGGAATGCGAACTCGAGAGAGATGGATGGATACAGTATCACTAACTGTAGCGTACGTATGTTGGAGGACACCAAAGGAAGAATCCGGAATGTGGACGGATGATCGCAAAAGAGCGCCTTCTTCACCTGCTTACACAATGAAGGTGTAGAAACTTGGAAGGCAAGAGGTTTGGAGATGGTTGAGGTGAACTCGTCTCTTCTGGTCGCGCCAAGAAAGGTACCAATGGTGACATCGGGGCATGCGGGGCTAGAGTGCTGCAGGTAGGGTGGTGTGCGACTGCCTCCTGCGACAGATCTGAGACGTTCCTGCCCCGCGAGCCCCGGTTGCTCCCCCGGCCCACTCCTTCCTTACATGTCCATGGTGCCAATAGCTTGAGCCCTTGTGGCTGCCTGTCCGCTCTTCCCTCCATCCCCATCCGCTCGTCCAATTCCAATGGGTCAATTTCCAACTCACACACAATCTCTTTGTTCCTTTCTCTCAATTGTCTCTCTCCTTCAACAACGTCGGCTTGTGGCTCAACACCACCAGCCCTGTCAACGAATCGCAGTCGTCTCCGCGTCCCCGCATCCGCAATCTGCAGTCGGCAAGACGGGGTTCCCCTTGCAGGTCCTTAGAGTCTTCCAAGTTCCTCAATCGAACTTTGCAAGAACAAAACCCACCAAACCCCTTGAAAGATCGGAATCGAAACCGTACTCCCTGCCTGCCTCGAGCCCTGGACCGCCGACGAATCAGGAAACCCAAGGAGGATCAAGACACGGGTGACGCGAATCATCCTCCCCTTGATATTGGAACTTGCTATTTTTGCCATCCTGCCCTGCTTTCCCTCATCACCTCCCTAGACACTTGCCCGCTCTTCAGAGTCCAGTTGACGACATGGGATGGACCAGCATCAAGCCGTTGAACCAAAAGAGGCTTACGCTACCTCCTCGTTCCGACCGCAATGAGACTGCTAACCCGCTCTCAACACTAGTGTAATCCTCACTCCACCTCCAAGTCTTCTTCAACCGAATCTCGGCCCTCAGGCTTCAGCCAGTCCCGAGCTGACTCGCCCCGAGCAACCTCAGCCTCTAGCGCCGACCTGACGAATCCGTTATGACTTGTATCAAGTTTCTGAGTAGCGAAACCTTAGATCCACGAACTTGGGAAGAGTTTCCGATCATGAAATCTTCATACGCGTCACCATGCCCGTCTTGGTTTTGCACTTCCGATGCTGAGAGACCGGGGCTTGCTTTGCTGGGTTAGGTCTCAACCTACAAGTCCGATGCTGTTGTCTCGCAGAACAACAACAGTCAATGAAGTTGGATGGGCAGCCAGGTTGACTGTTGAACCCGGACCTCGAGGCAAAGTGCAGGCTTGTGAACCATTACTACCAGCTTCTTTCGAGCATCACTCCCGCCTATCGAGATTTTATCCCCTTCCTATATGGCCGGCATGGCTTGATGCCTCAGGGTAGCTGTCTAATCACTTTCAGGACGGCCGATAACCGCATTCAATCTGCCCTGCTTACTTTCAATCTGACGGGCGCCAGAGGGACGGGAACGACAGAATAGTGTGGTCCTCTATGACCTCCTACACCATCGCTTTGCCGCGAGGCGTCCTCCGTCATCCAGTCCATAAGCTTAGACCACCATCGGCCTGGAATCCGGATCATCCAAGACACGGAAAACTAGGCCTGGTTGCCACCTATTACCGACAAGAAGGCATGGATCTGAAACAAGCCACCCACCATCGGTGTCTTTTCGCGCCTTACACAGACAGTTCTGGGTACATGGATAATGACTCCATCTCATCTTCACTTTGCTAAACATACACACTCCTGACCAAAGGGGGCTTAGAGGCCTTCTCAGACAGCCCCTTGCCCTGCGCTGCCCAGAATGGGTGGCTCTTCCTGGTAGGGGAGAGTCCCGGTCAAGCCCCTGGCTAGTATTTGGGCTAGTAGCCACTCGGGCTCAGTCAACCGAAGCACGATGCTTCCTCACTACTTTCTAACCAAATTGCTTTTCGGGCCATCAAGACCTTCACTTTGGGAATCTAACTTGCCAACGTTTTAGCCTCATCATCTATCGCCAAAAAGATCATTTTATCTGCAGGCTAGGCACTTGGTCCCTGCTTGGGACGACATCATCTCATACATGGCTCCTTCTGCCCCGTCTTCGATGGGCAGATGCAACCCTGTTCGTCTCTACCCTTGTCGTCTGTTTTCTTCCCAACGGAACAGGCCATACAGACATCTCGTGCACCACCTGTTCTCCACGTTCATAGACGCAGGGCAAGCCTGTACCATGTATCAGAGACCCGGCTTAGCTGCTACCGATGTTCCGAACCTGGCCTTACTGGACCATTGACCGTCCAGGGGTGCTGTGTCTTGGTCTGTGATAGATTCTTTTATACCTACGGCATGTCAGTGCCCGCTCACTGGCCTCTTCCTTTTGCTCCCTTCCCGTCCTTTCATTCTCGATTTCTCACTGGCTACCCGACCCTCCTTCACCACCACCAGTCCTTACTATCGATTGCTGGCTTATAATACACCAAGAGCTGGCTCTCTTCCTCTTGGACACCAGTGTGTGGGTGATGGTCTAACGGGTTGGCCTCGTACAACTCATTCCACTCCTTTCTTTCCAGCACTTCGGAGCCTTGACATTCCTTTCACTTTGGGTAACCGCAAATTCGCAATTTTCTTCTCTCTGTCCTTTCTGGTCATTCTATTTATTCCTCAAAGACGAGGTTCTACAATCCTTAACAACATTTGATATACACGGACCGCTCGTGTCACCAATCAACCTGCCATCAACGCTTTCATTTACCACCAACCACTTCACCTACTCAGAAAGGCTCGCAGTGCTACCTGTATCCTCTTTCAGTCAAGACATCTTCTCATCTCGAGCTAACCACAACGCCGTCATACATCGCGTAAGTTCAACCATGACCCCTGGACGTATGTTCATGCTAACATCCACAGCCGTGCCCGTGACTTCCGGTCAACAACCAGTGGACCCAAGTGATCTTTTTGGAACTATCGGGTAGTCATGGACGCAAGCCAGGAGCAATCCCGCAGACGGTTACCCTTTTCCTTTGGGTTCTCAAAGAGACAAGAAGTGCCTTTTCATCAGCAAAATACCATGTCTACTATGCCTGGGAATCAGTTGACGACCGAGATGGAGGCGATGGCGCCTACTCATGGAATGTGGACAAACCCTACCTCTCAAGGTATAAAGCCACGACCGGCTACTATCCATGAAGGATTCGCATATAGTATGGGTGGTGGCTTTGGAACGTTACCCGCGTGGACTCAACCCTCATTGAGCATCCCGCAAGCACAACACACCCCAAGCGACGCCATGTTCCCGCCGACCTCGATGCCTCACGAGTTCTACCCGCAAACGACAGGTGAGACGACTGAAACGACTAGGAAACAAGATGATGTAGAGGAGCTAACGGTTCCATCAGATGCATGGGGGCAGAGACATTGCGGAGAACATGTTGATATACCACCTTTGGACGACGATCTTGCAATTGGGCAGGCATTTACTAGTGACGAGGTCGTTCCCATGGACCTTCAGTATCAGGGACATCAGCAGTTGGAAGGCGATCAGATGAACTTCGACGGCGGATTGAATCAGCGCAGAATGTCTGGATCGTCGTTCAGCTTGTCGACTTCCGGTGCCTTCTCCGACATGCCTTCGTACGACGAATTCTCTGCCTCGCTTTCTGATGCGCAGTCAATTTCCGATTACCGGCCGACCTCAAACAGGAACTCCTACATGTCTTCAACACACCTCTCACCTGTCGCTTCTCCACGTATGACTCCTCAAACACGGTCGGATCTCGTACGGACACAGAGCAGAGGCCGCGCCTCGCCTTCTCCCCGGCCCGGAGCGCGCGCTGCCCCATACAGCGTGGATGGCGGCAGGAGTAAGAGATGGTCAACGGGATCTTACGGTACAGCTGCTAGCAGAAGACCTTCGCCTTTTGTCTACCATCACGGATCGCAAGAACCCTTCCACTCTCAGCCCCGGATGCCGTCCCATCACTCCTCCCCCACGGTTGCTCAACCTCAACTACCGCTCAGCTTTGGGAACCTACAGGCAGTACAGCAGAACCCCTATCTGCTTGGGAGCAATGGTCCAGTACTTCAGCATAGCGGCATGCTTCTTCCGTCGCAATTGCCATCGCATGGGTTCCACCCAGCGCAGCACCACTTTGAGCAGCCGCCTCCGCTGCTTTCTCATGGATTCTTCCGTATGCTTTCGAGCAATGCGGACCCGAGCTCTCTGCATCACCACTACGCAGACCTTTCGGATCCGCCTGATCTCTTTGCTGCCCTTCAGGAGGAACAACTCGATCCTCCGCCCGAAGATATGAATCCCGACGATCCCGAAATGGTCCCCCATGAGCAGGAGCTTAGGTTCGACGGTGACCTTTACACCCCTAAATGGGTACGCGGACATGGAAACAAAAGGGAAGGATGGTGCGGAATCTGCAAGCCAGGACGTTGGCTAGTGCTCAAGAATTCAGCGTATTGGTACGACAAGAGCTTTACACACGGCATTAGCGCACCGACAGGATGTCGTTTCCAGGAACCACAAAAGATCAGGCGAATGGAAGGAAACCCGGAAGTATGGGAAGGCTTTTGTGGCACCTGCCGTGACTGGGTCGCACTGGTGAGCAACAAGAAGAAGGGCACCACCTGGTTCAGGCACGCATACAAGGTATGTTAAGAATCCTCTCCTTCATATTGAGTGCCTATCGCTAATAGTTATTCTGGAACAGTGTCATACGCACACCAAGATCAAAGACACACCAAAGCGGCGAAGGGGGAGCAGTCACACGCGACCATCAAGCATGATCAAAGCCAAAGCTGAACCGCAGATCTCTAGCCCGCTGGGAGGTCAAATGCAGGACAGCTCGATTGCGGAAACGCCTTCCCTATCCCAGACGTCGGGAGAGAGCCAATTCGAGCAAGCACAAGAGGATCAATGTCCATCATTGTCGCCGCCATCAATTCAGCCTCTTACACCGCAGCCACCCACCGAGCAACAATCGGAGCTATGCCAAGCTCCCGAGTTGACTTCACACCTTGACAAACTGCAACCGCCGCCAATTCCTGCACGCGATGGGCGTCGCCACAATATTCACGCCCAGATCACATCTGCCCCTCGTTCTTGGCCTGCCCCCTTCACTGCTGAAGTGGCCAACTACCAGTGACCGTCCACAACGGTTGATTAGTTGAGAAACTCCGATTAGAATGTGTATTACTCCGCCCAGTCCACATCTTTCTTTATTTTATTTCCCCATTTCCGTTTTTTTCAGCTTCATTGAACATAGTTTGCTCACTGAACCATGTGGTGTTCCTAAGGTGCCAACAAACCATGGTCTGTTCTTTCCTCATCCCCCAAAATTTGCTTGTTTAATCCCCAACCTTTTTACGGAAGCTGGCTACCATGAGATGTCGTTATGATCACACACGGAAATCAGAAAAGCGGAAAGCAAGTACACACAAACAACTCCTCGGGAATGGAGTATGATCTCTTAGAATTGGGGCTCAGGGCGATTTACTAGATACCTTACCTAGACTGGCACACTTTCTTATGATGTCTCTTTCTCTCTATATGTCGACCTGATCTATTCAACGCGGGCGTCGTGAATACGATTCAGTGCGCGGAGGTGATGTGGTGGAGGATACCCAATTTCCTTATTTCCGTCTTCCTGTCTCTCGTTTTCTTGGCTTCTAATTGACCATTCGAAATTCTTAACTTTCTATACTCTCCTTCGCCCCCTTTATACACAGGACTTTTCCCGCATACTCCCCCATCTTTGATGCTTCTTGTTGTAGGTTCATGTTAATCTTCTCAGCAGCTCTGGATGAGCGAAATGATACCCAAATACAAGCTGATGACCACCATATCCATGAAAATCGACAAGCTACATAACTGCGACACGGATGGAAGTCATAACGTATGGCTTGTGTGCCTTGCTGAGCCCAGCTGGGCTTCGGTTTGGTTTGCGTTACGGACCCCTAGATTTTCGGCTTGACAGGGGCCACATGTGCACGGTTGCCCGTGCGACCGGGTGGAGGTAAACAAATAAACAAACGAATGAAGTGACGTATGCGCAATAATTGTTCCACCTGGAAACAAATTTTCTTGTCACTACGTACGATTCATGAAAATCCCCTCCAGAATCATTACTGTACATTTCATGACCCGACATACCAAGTATTATACTCGACCAATTCTGTATGTACGTAGCAGAGTCACAAAAACGAAGTCTTGCGCGCATTTGTTTACTGGTACGTAAAGGTATTCTAATTTTGTACAAACGCTTGTCGGCCCTGCGGACCCTAACGGCCTCTGGTGCCACCTGGCTGGCAGGGGTTTAAAGTGCTTGCATGACAGTTCAACAGACAACAGCTGGGATGGGATGATGGCTCGGGCGCACTTGTGCAATGGAAAGTCAGATGATGGCATTGCATCAGATTTGTGACCAGCAAGTGCATCGAGGATATCCATTAAAACCGACACTTGTTGAAAGGCTTTAAATCCACAGTCTGCAATATCTGAAGCTATGTACGTATATAGGTAGGGCCATGACAGACAAAAAGATAGCAAGGGAGCGAAAACGCTCCGAGGCCGACGGAAGGCAGGAAGGTGCAACACATGCTCGCCAGGCACGGCTAG
The DNA here is from genome assembly GCA_009802275.1 of Neurospora sp. CHS-2018a. Lineage (NCBI taxonomy): Eukaryota > Fungi > Ascomycota > Sordariomycetes > Sordariales > Sordariaceae > Neurospora > Neurospora sp. CHS-2018a. Next base: position 303,735 of record RAKG01000040.1, read on the forward strand.
TGTCTGATTGGCACGCTGCACGCTATAGAGAGGGGCTATAACGTGATAGGTAGGATGAGAGGGCCGGAATAGGTGGCAGCAAAGCAAGTTGAGAACACCCGACCTTCCTATTGAGCAACAGCTTCTTCACCGCCCGCGCAGTTCAGTCACGATGATTGGAAAAAGTCATGGATTTGAGAGAAAACATTGCCTGCCACTCAGTGACGGCCGTGCGTTTCGGAGTGGTTCTATGGCATCCACATTGAAAATCGGCAACCACCGGCGGTGCTCGGAGACGGGAGGGGACGAGCGAGACTCCACTGGCTTCCGGGTCAGGTTCGTCCCGAAACTTACAACAATGAACGTTCGGCCGAGCATTGAACTCGAAGTCGGCTCAGGCAGCCCTGCGGCGTTACGGCGCTACGAGACTCCCGTCAGGTCTGAACAATACTATCGCTAACCTGGAATAGTTCTTAATGCTCACGCAAAGTAATCCTACCTACATATGATAAACGCGGGGCAAGCTGTCAGGCAATCAAGGCAACGGCGGGAATAGAGTACGTGAAAGCACAGCGGGAAGAACTGAATGGCTGCATCCCAACGGTTTGATGTTGTTACAATCTGTGTCGTCCGAGCTTTTTTTACTTCACATTGACTCGCATCGTCCCTTGGAAAGATAACGACAGGATGGGCAGCATTCCTGATGAAGGACACCGACACTATTACCAAGGTATTTGCCAGGGATAGATGGGTAGACACCTCTCATACTATGATATAATATTATCCGAGCAAACTGAGAAGGGTGTCAGAAAAGGACGAGATCATCGTCGGTCGGCGTCGCCCTGGAACCCGGACCGTTCCTGACTTGTCCCCAACCCGGCAACGGGTGCAAGACATGCAGACGACGGCTGGCTGGCTCTGTCCCCTTGTGCCTTGTGCAGGAGATGGCAGGTGTCATCTTGACTGAACACCTACCTCTAAGCACAGCTCAAGTAATTCGTTGCATCTTGAGCCAACTCCGGTTTTCTACCGCCTCTCCATTTCTCCCAGTTTCCTTGACCTTGACATTGAATGCCGTGATTGTATTTGCCGGCGGAATATATCATCTGTATCTGTTAAATGGCTATGTTGTAGCACAGGGAAGGCCCTGATGAGCGGAGAGGGACAGCGGGGGTCGAGACCTGTGCCACCACCGAGGGCGCTTGTAAAGCACCTGTCTTTTAGCACAGACCTCAGGCGGTAATACGTGCATGCAGGAGGTACCGTAAGGTATGGAAACGCAAAAGCAACGGGGAAGACGCAGGTTACAAACATACACGATACCGTGACAATTAGGTACGGAATACAGTAACTTTTTTTGCTTTCGAATTTCTCGCAACAAGCCGTCGTCCAGCCTGGTGTTTTTCAGCCCCAAAGATACGGGACATTTTCTTGACCTTTTCCTTCCTACACGATCATGACCAGGCATTCCATCCCCATCTTGTCCCGAGTCCTGCTACATACCGGATCGACTTTCGTCTTCTAACGAATCTCATGTCTTTTACTTTCTTGATCTTCTTCTTCTTCTCCCTGTGTTATTAGGTGAGCCCGCTGTTTACTAGCTCCCTCCAGCTGACGCCCCTCCCTGAATTCACATCCATCCCTCATTTTCCGCTAGGACGACGTGCACTAACCAGAGGACTATCATCCGCTCCCCGTTCCCTATAGGGTCCAAAAACGTTCATAACGATTGTCACGGCTACGATCGGCGAGGGAATTCCACCAGCCCCAAGTTCGAGTAATCATTGAGAAAGAAAAACTCTCCGAGTTCGATAGTCAACAAAGAAACAACACGTAAACAAGACCGACTACCTACCGATACCGCTTTCCAGCCTCTTCAGCTTGCCATCAGCTCCATAATCCATCCTCGGTCCTTTCCTGTCCACACTATACCCGAAGCAAACGACTGAAGGATCTCTCTTCACCGTTTACACACCAACCCACCCATAAGCAAATTTCCACCTCGACCTCAGATTGGCATTGGAATATATGTATGGCACAAGACAGAAACTGATATGAGCGGGGATCAGCTGGCTTGCAGGTTAGCCAGTTCATACCACCATTTTGTTACCCCGGGTCGTCCTCCTTGAGAGACTGGCATCCCATCCCTCCCTTCACATTGCTCCTCTTTTTACTGACCCTCTCATCTTCGTAGCAGCTTTGGTGACCAAACCACTCAGCCGCCTACACCTACCCGAACCCCGATCTCCAACACCTCGTCGAGCCCCCTCTTACACACGCCCAAGGACAACAGGAACTACGCTGAAGATACGGCGGGCTGGACTCCTGGGTTTGCCAAGGAGTATTCCCTCTTCATCAACACACCAGGATACTCTAGAGAAGCAGAAGGTCCGTCCGAAGAGTTTGGCTCAAAGAAACCGGCGTTCACTTTGTCTGGCCAGAAGGGGTCGCTGTCAGCGGACCGACTTCCTGCGGGACTGACTGCTTCTGCGAACCCCTCCTCTTCTTCAGATCCGGCACAGCTATTGCCTCCGGTAGAGCCTTTGGTTGGTTTAAGCCTGCCCCGAGAGCCATTGGTCCCATCGAGCTTCAACAGTTTGGCGTTCTCGAACCAACTGCCTCACCCTGCGCAAACCAGATCGGCTCAGAAGATATCACTCGATACCGTTGATCCAGACCGAGTCCAGACCATAACACCTCCACCTTCACGTCACAAAGGCGAGCGCAAGCTTGCCACTCGGCTTGACGCCAGCGTTATGCAAAATGATCAGGACTTTGTCCAGCAGGGATTTTTGGAGACATCCCATCAACCAGACATGGGCAGCTATGTGACAAACCAAGGCGATATGTTTAACTTTCAGCTCTCCGGAACCACGACAGGCGATTTCGCTAACCAGCAACCCTTCTGGGAGACGGATCCTAGCTTGGAGGGGATGGATATCGATTTCAATGGTGCGAGCAGCAGCTTGTTCCGACAGGAGCCGCACCCACCATCCAGGCCCATGAACTCACTGAACTGGGAAACTTCAACCCCCAACCATTTTATTCCGGAGAATGTGCTGGTCAATGGCGGTCGGGTTATGTCAGGTGGTGGAAGTGAACATGTCATGGTGTCTCAAGCGCCCATGCAGGCCCTGATGACCTCGTCAGCGGATCAATCCATGTATACTGGTACATATGCTACTGCTATCGATAACTCCTTTGGGATAATCAACACCGGCGTGGACCCGGGCCTGCTCTTCAGTCGGCCGTCGTCTGCTAGTATGGATGCCTCCCTTGACGCCGTGGCACAAGGGTTGTCGCGTGGCTCGTCACGTCAGATTTCTCAGGCCGCCCAGTCGGGAAGCCAAGGTGCGTCTGTTGCAAAGGTACCATCACGCGGTGAGCTACGTCGCTCAGCCAGTGAAAGGGAGATGGAGCCCCGAAAAAAGGACAAAGTACGAGCGACCTCTCCTGTCAAGCCCATCGGCCGTCCCGGGCTTGGGAGGAGTCTCAGTGAGAATAGAGGCAAGAGACCAGGGAGTCGAGCCATCTTGCCGGCTTTAGCACCGGCTCCACGTCCGCAGTCTCAGTTACCCAACGGTGCTGGCTTGGGCATTAGCCGCCCTGTTTTCTCACAGCCCAGTAGGTCAAGTGGCAGGTTATCACCGTTAAAGAGCAGCCATCAACGGCTGCCCAGCCTCACATCCATTCCAGAGACGGCGGGCCCGCGGACAAGGACCCAGGCAAAGTTCACCATTGACGAGAACGGTCGGGCTCGTGTAGAGACGACGCTGGTCGTTGAACGCGACAACCCTCTGGCCGTCCGTAAGCGGACTAGTTCGCAGTCAGTAGGTGGCCGTCGCCGCTGGTGTTCGGAAGATGACGAGGAGTCGTCGACAGACGAAGAGCCGATTATCATCCCCAGCAGAAACACTTCATTTTCTATACCGGACCCCCGCAAATCGAGGACCGCTGTTAATTCTTTCAGCCACTCGCAGCCGAATTTCAGTTTTAGTGCGCAAAGCACAACATCGTTGGGTTCATTCCGATCTGGCGGCGGGTTCCACGCTCTGGGCGACGAAAGCGATGAAGAGATTCTCTTAAACGAGATGACTCCGACCAGCAAGATGTCAGGCGATGCCGTCAATGAGCTCCTCAAGCTGCGAGAAGATCGGATGAGGCAGAAGCCTTCGCCCTCAAAGATGAGACGGCTTACGTCCAGCAGCCACAGCAATAGCACCGGGACTATTGCGAGCATGAACTTTGCCAGCCGGTTCACAGCATCGCCCACAGCACTGACTGAGGCGAGTCTACCTACGCCATCGTCGTCCGATGCAACTGCTAGCATCAGGATGCGTGCCGTGCGTTGTATTTGCAAAAGGCCTGATCTCGACCCAGGGAATGCCTTTATGGTTCAGTGGTACGTGTAATTTCTTTTTCTTCTCCTGCGTGGCAGTAAAATATTAGTCAAGCAAAGCTAACAGGATGGGTTGTCAACTACACAGCGAATCATGTGAGATGTGGCTACACGGTAAATGCGTGAAGATTGCTTCGCAACGGGCAATGCCGTCCATCTATATATGCGCATTCTGTGCCAAATTGAAGACGACGACACCCCGCGTACAACGCAGCGGCGGCGGCAATGGAGTTTATAGCAGCTCATCACGGACTGTGAGACAATCCGCAGTCGTTGGGAAGGGGACGACGATAAGACCTGCTTCAGGGTCGTCGTTGGGGTCACCGCTGGCACATAAGTCGTCTTTCAAGTCATTTCGTTGAAGAAGCTGTCTCGAATATGTGGACTGCGGAAGGGAAAACGGCATGACGTGCAAAAAACCGGGAAACTGAGCAAAAACGTTTACTGGAAAAGATGGGAATAGGAAAGGAGCGAAAACATTTACTTTTGATTTTTGAGGGCAGGTAATGCGACAGACAGCTAGCCATTCCGGAGGAGAACGAGCACGGAGCAGAAGTGCACAATGATACCCGAATTACCTGGAGCTGCGTGTAGAGGAACAGGATGGAGCTTATTTGTTGATGGCCATGTATACCAAACTTTGATGTTGAGATAATGCTGCGGGCAGGCAGGTGTCTCAATGGCAGTTTGTTTGTTTTTGTTGATCTAAAAAGGGGTGACCGAGCACATGGGATCGGCAGTCCGAAGTTGTGTGCAAACGGATATGTTTGCGGAGATCATGTCGGGATCCGGCCTTGGCTCCACAACTCGGGCTCCGGCTTCGCCCTGTCGGTGACTCGCCCTCGAGAGCCGTATCCGGGCTTGGACGGAGGGACCGGACTAGGGGCAGGATTGACAGCAATTAGTCTCCGGACAACCGGTCCTTGGTGAATCTCTTGGGAAAGGAAGCCATTCGAAGTCCAGACCCAAAGGCTGCGGTGTCGGCAGTAGCTCCGGGCCGTTCACAGGCTAAGCACCGGGAGCTGTCATCCGGAAACCTGGAGTCCAGGCGCCTGCTAAAAACGGAGCTGGCAACGGCAACGCGGGGCCCGATCGGAGTTTGTAGACGGCTCCAATTTTGACTCTACAGCGGAAACTCCGTGAATTCCCATGTCACAAATGGCAAGCCGGTGAGGTGATTGGACCTCGGGCAAAGATTGAAAGAAGAAAACATGCTGGCACGGGTCAGGAGCGCCGACTTCGGAAGGCGGGGTCGGCGTTGTTGCGTGGAGCAATGCGATGACTTGACGAGACTGACAGCGCGCCCAGAGCTCAGGGTGCGTGCTGTTTAAAGATCAGCGGTGCGGCAGACCGGATGGCAGAAAAGCGCGGGGCAGCTGTCAATCAATCCAATTCAACTTTGAGAACCGAAACGTCACTGTATCCTTTTTCTACTCTTTTCCTCCTCTTGTCTTTTTCATATTGTTACTTTTCACATCCCGCTGAGCTTCGTGTGATACCCATTTCGACTGTTTTTGGTATGTACAAACCTACGTTGTCGTCCTTTGCTGCTCGTTATCCACTGCAGGCGGTTTTCGGCGGCTTGACGGATTGGGTTCCATGTTCTATTTGATCTGCTTTGCGCAACCGGGAAGCTTACCGTTTCACACCACAGTTCCATTTCCCATTCCCATACAGCTTTGATAATTCCAGCTCCTCGAAGCTCTCTACTACTACAAAATGGCTACTCATAACATTGTTGTGTTCGGTGGTGACCACTGCGGTCCTGAGGTACGCTTCTGCCCTGTCCTCTCTGCTACTTTCTAGCTAGCTCAGCTTCCCAGCCCAAAGCATGGGATGCCCGGTTATCGGCCACCGGTCTTTGGGCTGAGAATTGGGAAAGCGCAACAACAAACTCTCGGGGAAGCGCAAATAGCTAACAAGTCTCTGTTTACAATAGGTTGTTGTCGAGGCCATCAAGGTACGTGCTTCAATGCCTTTTACTCGCTAGCATCAACACTGCGCTGCGCCGTTCGGGTACCTTCGCGATCCATGGCCCCACGCGACACAAGAATGACGGACGAGCTTTCCGATTCCGCTCCCAACTTGGACAGCTCTCCAAGCACGATCGCACCTTGTACCATGCGGCGGCTTTCCAATGACCATGTTCTTTTAGCTGGACCAGAGAGCTTACTTGTGTTTTTTACTTGTCCATAGGTCCTCAAGGCGATCGAGACCAACAGCCCTTCGGCTGGCAAGTTCAACCTCCAGAACCACCTCCTTGGCGGTGTAAGTTTCCTGTCACCCCCTTGATAGGCAATTGGGGCCGGACGATTACTGACACCGCATCTTCACTCGTGCTACAGGCCTCCATTGACAAGCACAACGACCCCCTCACCGATGAGGCCCTCAACGCCGCCAAGGCTGCTGATGCCGTCCTTCTCGGTGCCATCGGCGGTCCCGAATGGGGCACTTCCTCCACCGTCCGCCCCGAGCAGGGTCTCCTGAAGCTCCGCAAGGAGCTCGGCACCTATGGCAACCTTCGCCCTTGCAACTTTGCTTCCGAGTCCCTCGTCGACAGCTCTCCTCTCAAGGCCGAGGTCTGCCGCGGCACCGACTTCATTGTCGTCCGTGAGCTTACCGGTGGTATCTACTTCGGTGACCGCACCGAGGATGACGGCTCCGGCTACGCCTGCGACACCGAGCCCTACAGCCGCGCCGAGATCGAGCGCATCGCCAGACTCGCCGGCTTCCTCGCCCTGGCCAAGAACCCTCCCGCCAAGGTCTGGTCCCTGGACAAGGCCAACGTGCTCGCCACCAGCCGCCTCTGGCGCAAGACCGTGACCGACGTCATCAGCAAGGAGTTCCCCCAGCTTCAGCTCGAGCACCAGCTCATCGACAGCGCCGCCATGCTGCTCGTCAAGAACCCCCGCGCCCTCAACGGCGTCGTCATTACCAGCAACCTCTTCGGCGACATCATCTCGGACGAGGCCTCGGTCATCCCCGGCTCCATCGGCCTGCTCCCCTCCGCCAGCTTGGGCGGCATCCCCGACGGCAAGGGCAAGTGCAACGGCATCTACGAGCCCATCCACGGCTCCGCTCCCGATATCTCGGGCAAGGGCATCGTCAACCCCGTCGGCACCATCCTCTCCGTCGCCATGATGCTCCGCTACTCGCTCAACCTCCCCAAGGAGGCCGATGCCGTTGAGGCTGCTGTCAAGGCTGCCATCGACAACGGCACCAAGACCAAGGACCTCGGCGGTAACGCTACTACTTCGGATATGGGTAACGCTGTTGTTGCTGAGTTGGAGAAGATCCTTAAGGCTTAGATTTAGTATCTGGGGCTAAACGGGAGGGGGCGATCCAAGCAATGCTCTTTGCGCTGTATTCATACGTGGGAGTTAAGGAGGCATATCGGGGATCAAAAAGTTATATGGAAAAGTTATCCCCAAAAGGGAGTTACGTATGTGTTGGAAAACTTGAGACGGGAAGGGTAAGGAAGGGACATGGTCATGTCCATTGAACCTGGACCCGGTCCCCTTCTCATGGATATACGATAACGAGATACCAAAGCAATTGATGCTATATTGAGTTCAAAGCATAGATTCTCCACACCCCAATTGTGTAGCCGCATTGGAGGCGTCTATGGCCATCCGGCATTCGCATCACAAAGCTACTTTGCCCAGACGATCTAGATCTCAAAGCAAACAAACAGTGGGGTGACGCAGTCGGTCGATTGCGAATCGCGCGATGTGGACTTGGAAATGGTTGGCGCCCGCACGGTAGATCTCTACAGTAGTGACCTCTTCAGGTTGCTTGGAGTAACTCGACCTGTCACGATACGCTGCCGGAGAGTTCATGCGATTCTTTGTCTTGTCTCTTGTGTATGCACCGGGTGGGCGGATAGGCGGATGGGCGGGAGGGAGCACCAACCAATGCATAGATAGGTAGGTACCAAAGAGGATACATGTGAACTGGTGATGGGGCTGGGCGAGGAGCGAGCAGTTTGGGAAAAGAGAAACTTGATTTTTGGTTGCTCTGCTTTATGAACTATCGAAAACCAAGTCCGAGTTTGGAGTTTACTTGGAGAAGATACTGGGTACTGGATGCGCTGAATGGATAACATGCTATGCTCAAAGCAAGAAGGAAGAGGCAGGTGAGCGTGTGATGTGATAGGTACACATGCATAACCTGACTGCTATCCTACCTCTACGCAGTATGTTAAACCTGCAATGTTACCGACCGCGGTATGATATCTACGCAGTCTCTTTTAGCTGCAGGCCAAATCGGCCGGTCACGGCGTCATCTATCACGCCCCCGGTTCACGATACCTAGCTCCGGACTCCTGCCCTTTTCTACAAGCCGAAAACCCTCCACACTAGTTTCATTTACAGTTACTAGATAACCAAGACTCAAAGAGCCTCTTTTACCCGCGAAGGAAAACATAAGAGGACTGCGTAAAAAGTAGTGCTCTCGTCCGGTTCTAGGTATCTCGATAGCGGCGGCGCGGCATGCGCAATCCAATCAATGCATCGCGCTGACTGGTGATTGGTCAATTTCCCTTTTCACTTTCGTGGTCGCTATCGTCGATCATACCCTTCCCTTCCCGCGGCGTTGATTGTGGGATGGTTGAAGAATGCGTGGGAGTGGGAGGGGGTTCGGTTTTGTTGTGTAGAGGTAGGGGTGCAGCATTTTGGGAGTGAGGTCAATGGGTGATCGTCGGTTCCTTGTCCCGCCCCCGATCCCCGCCCTTGTGTGTTTGGGTATGGCCTCGTCCTTTCTACAGGATTCGAAGATTTCGACCACTGCACGCAAATGCGATTCTTGTTGTGTTGGAGAAACACCATGACAGCCCAATGCTCCCTCGTGATTAATCTAGCTTTTCTCTTTTCCTGCTTTTCACATACTTAACCTAACAACCCTTTGGATCAGGTCTCAACCAGTCTCTCCTCAAGACAACCTAAAAACCCAAAAAGCAACCAGGGCCCCTCGACCTTTTTTAGTTTTTTCTCCGCTTTGCATGTCCCACAAGCAAGATCCACAGCCTATTCACAGCGTCGAGTCCACCAACAGTCAGTTGCAGCAGCAAAAAGAGTCGACCCCAACGTCCCACCGTCCCGTCACTCTTGGCTTTGTTAATCCCATCTCCACTTGGAGATTCGAGCCACCAGTTGGAGCCGGCATCACCCCGGCTTGCCGTCTGGGCTGCGTGACGCAGTACGCAGTAGCCCTCGACTAGCCCATCGTCGAACCGAACGCGTCTACCGGGCCCGGTTCGTTGCGACTTGCGAAGCTAGGGAAATCGGATCGTGAGATCAAATCAGTCTTTGTCATTGCCGCCACGTCGGGTCTGGAAGTGGAACGGGTAACGGGCGGGGTGGGGGGGTTCACACCAGCTGTGTGTTTTGTGTTTTGTGTGGTCGGTGTTTTGTCTAGTGTGATCCTTCTTCCGTCGTCGTCTCTTGTCTAACTCTTCGTGATCGCCTCGCTTTCTTTCCCTCTTTCCCTCTCTCTCTCTCTCTCTCTCTCTCTCTCTCTCTCTCTCTCTCCCAACGATCTTGGACGATAGCCCCAAGGTCACACCACCCATGTCGTCAAGAAACCCGACAACCTGGGACCAGTACGAGCGCGGGGGTCGGTCTCCCGGCAGAACTGGCAGTTTCTCCTCGGTGGGAAACAGAAGTGTTCAGTTCGAGGACGAGTCACTGCTTGGCCGCAGTGCTGATGCTAATGGCTACGGCGAGGATAGGGAATGGCCACAGTTGAGGCGTAGGAGGTAAGCGGACCGACCTGGAAACTCGAAACTAGCTACACTACTTCAACAAGACGAAACGAGACTGACTGCTAACCACCCACCCCGTCGCAGATCTTCCATCACCAACCGTCTTTCCGCCGTGGCCGATATTGGCGGCGTCAACAGTATCCGCTCCTTCACCAGGAGTTGGCAGCGCGCCGCCGGCTTCAGCGAAGTCATCCCCCAGCGTCCGTCCTTCGTCTTCGCCCCCGATCAAGCCCCAATAGCAGTACCGCCCTCCGGCGCGGCTCCCATTCAGTATGGAAGGAGTGATCTCGAAGCCGGCGAGGCGACGCCCCGGTCATCTCTGTTGCGACAGCACTTTGAATCTGCTGGCTCTGCTCCCCACGACGAAATAGCGGAACCTAGCACGGCAACAGCGCAGCATCGACATTCGAGCGATTACCGAGAACGCGAGGCGAAGGCGCTCGAGAATGAGCTCTCCCAGGGATTTCGTGTAGGAAGCGCAGGATCGATATTTGCTGTTCCGCCACACTTGGCTACTCCGCCGATCGTGGGCAGTCATGGGACGATTCCTGATTACGGGACTATACGGTCCAGGGGCAGCATGAGCAGGCAGTCGATAGACCAGGTCTCGGTTCTGTGGAGGGAACCGCAAGAGGTGCCGGCGAACGTGCCCGATCAGGAGATCCCGCCCATTCTGGTGAAGGAGGTTGAGCAGGACGGGAAGATCGTGTTGGCTGTTGAGGGACAGTCGACGCTCCCGCAGACGGTGTTCAACTCTATCAAGTAGGGCGCTCTTCACCCTCTCTTCAACCGCACCTCATCTTTACTAACAAGGGTTCTTTCTACAGTGTCCTGATCGGAGTCGGCCTCCTAAGTTTGCCAATGGGCATCAAATACGCCGGTTGGCTCTGCGGCATGATCACCCTCTTTCTGTGCGCCGCCGTAACCATCTACACCGCGAAGCTGCTGGCGAAATGCATGGATTTGGATCCTAGTCTGATCACCTTTTCCGACCTCGCCTTCATCTCGTTCGGCCGAAACGCGCGCATAGCCACCAGTATCCTCTTCACACTCGAGCTGCTTGCCGCCTGCGTCGCCCTCATCGTTCTCTTCGCCGACTCCCTCGATCTGTTGTTCCCAGGCTTCTTGTCGGTCACAGGGTGGAAGATTATCTGTGCGGTTATCATGGTACCGATGAACTTTTTGCCGTTGAGATTGTTGAGCTTTACGAGCATTATCGGCATTTTCTGCTGCTTTTCGAGTAAGTTGCGAGCGAGTGTTATCCGGGAAGCGGTTTCTTGTATGTGTTGTGGACATGGCTAACTAGTTTGCGCGCAGTTGTTCTCATCTTGCTTACCGATGGCTTCCTCAAGCCTACAGCGCCTGGTTCCCTTATCGAACCCGCCAAAACCTACATGTTCCCGCAAAATTGGTTGACTTTGCCCCTCTCGTTTGGTCTGCTCATGTCTCCCTGGGGCGGCCATGGCGTTTTCCCAAATGTAAGATGAATAGTTTGAGAAATGCTAGTGTTTTTATATACTAACATGCTTATCTAGATCTACCGAGACATGAGACATCCGTACAAGTACACGAAGGCGTTGAAAATCACCTTCTCGTTTACCGTGAGTCGCTTCTTTTCTCCCTATTTACATAGCACTTACTAACCGCCGTTGCAGTATCTCTTAGACGCAACCACAGCAGTTGCCGGCCTCCTCATGTTCGGTGACGGCGTCCGCGACGAAATCACCTCCAACATCCTTCTCGAGACCAGCTACCCCAAAGTCCTAACCTTCTTCATGTGCGCCTTCGTCGCCATCATCCCTCTCACCAAGATCCCGCTCAACGCGCGTCCTATCATCGCCACGCTCGAGGTCCTGTTCGGCCTACACACGACGACGGTCGCCGAGAGCTCCGGGCTCGTGGGCCGCTCCATGTACTTCCGCGGCGTCATGAAGATTGCCATTCGCGCACTGACCGTCTTCTGTTTCTTGGTGATATCGATTGTCTTTCCGGCCTTTGATAGTATCATGGCTTTTATGGGGAGTGCGTTGTGTTTCCAGATTTGCGTTATGTAAGTTCCATTTACTCTGCTCTTTTGTTTCGCTGGCTGGCATGAGGATGTGGAAGACTAACAAGCACATTGATGACAGTCTACCGATCCTCTTCCACCTCAAGCTCTTCGGCAGCAGCATCTCGCGCAGAGAGAGGATTTTCGATTACTTCTTGCTTGCGATATCCATTACTTTGTCTACTGTTGGTACCGTTTGGGCTTTCCTGCCAAAGACCCTTTTCGTTCCTGAATAAAGGGAGTTAGGGTGGTGTTGCATATGATTGCTGTTGTTGAAGTTTGTTGGGTGTTGTTTTGGGATGATTTATTTTAGACAGCATTGTATCATGGTGGTGTCGCTTTTGCATCTCTTTTGAACTGGTTAGGCTAGGCTAGCTATCTTCATTTTGAATGGTTATGGAATGCATTTAAGCTTCTAGTGTGGTTTTACGGCCAAAGCACTTATTTCTATGGTATGCCACTGCCAAATGCTGACATGATCTCGACCGGCTAGTTCTCGTCTCTCTTGCTCCCTTGTTGGTTTTCTAAGTTTGGACCCGGTTATAAGTCCAAGAGCCGCGCGGAGTGGGAGTGTTAATTCGAGTTTGAAAGTCGAACTTTGAGTATAGAGTGAAGAGACGTTGACGATATCTCTTATGTGTGATGGCACATGCCAGCACTAACCAGAACCTTCGGTCTTTCATCCCGTCTGAGCTGTCATCGCATATAACAATCCTTCATCCCATCCAAATATAGTTTACCTTCCCCTTCCTCTTCTTCTTCTTAATCATTAATATCTTGATACATTCGTCGGATCTTTTCGTGGGCAGTCCTCAATCTACGTGCAGTGACAATATGAGATGAAAGGTACTGCTTATATACCTGTTAGAGACCTTGACACAATGTCAGATATGGCACACAGTACAGTATATCTAAGCCAACATGGGTTTATCAAAAACACCCAACAAGCTTGAAGCCGCTTCCCTTCCACTGCCACCAGGTATATTAACCACAAAGGACATTGACAATGGTGTATACTCATTGGTATTCAGGTTTTACCTCCGAACTCGAACTGGCCAAACTAACTACTTCATTGCTATGTATCTGAGGTGAAAGTCATGCTAGGTCCAAGTCAAGAAGCTGGTGAAGACAAGAAGACCTTGAGGTACAGTAGCTACTTCACTTTATTAGTAGTCTTACCAATATACCATAATATACCATCCCATCCATGAGCCAAATCACTCTCAAGGTATTTGATGGACAAACAAGGGCAAAACCAATGAACTGATAAACGACACACTCGCAAGGTACGGATGACTGGCTGATGGTCTTCATGAAATGAAAGAAGAGCTACGTACCTACATGAATGCTGAGAGGAGTATATGGAGAAGTAAATACATATATTCCACTGTTTCAAATGTTTAATAAATACCTTACCCACATGATTTTGTCTACATCTGGGTAAGTAGGTAGGCGATAGACGAAACTAATTCTGGGATAGAAGCGCTTTACTATCTGTCTACTACTTATCTCTTGTCCTGGGGAGGATCTACCTATGAATTAGTTACCTGCCTCTCTCATCGATCATTGTCACTGTCGTTCCTTCCTCCCGTTTTTTCCCGGCCACCCACGTTCTTCCCCCCTTTCTCCTTTAACACCTATTGCATTCCATCCCCTACTAATCCCCAACGCCGCATAACACAACTCGTTCCTTCCCCAACCGGAAGAGGAAAACTCACGTCACTCACCCTATATAATCACTTCCTGCCAGGTTCCATTGAGGTTCCATTCCCAACAGCAATAGCAGCAGCAGCAGCAGCAGCAGCAGCAGTTCCAAGTGAACTTACCTCTAAGCTCGCTCATGGTGCAGCGGTAGGTATGTATGGAGCGTCACTACACTACAGGCAACCGAACTCCTCCTCCTCCTCCTTGATAATATATGTATGTAAGCTGTCTCCAACATCTCATCTTCCTTCAGCTTCCGCGATTCCCAATGGAACCAACAACAACCTTGTGTATGTATGTATGGGTTGGACACTTCACCAGCACCAGCCTCAAATGTCTCACAGGATGAATAGGAATGAAGTAGAAGGTACCTCGACCAGTGTATACCAAATACATAGTGACCGGCAGATGACAAGAAAAAAATCAAAGTTTCAAATTGACTTCTGAGAAGAACGTTTGAGGTTATTTATTTGACTTTGTTCCATCGTTGAGAGTTATGTGGGAAAAAGAGATGCAATTGGAAGAAGTGTTGGTGCTGATGATTGAGAGTGTTCTCCAGGAAGGTCTTCCCATCTACCAGCCTACGAGCATGCCTACAGCCTTAGGTACTGTGTAGACATTTCGCCCGGCATAGTCCACGCTTGATCGGTATCCACCCGACTCTGGTGATTCTTCATGGAATATTCATGAACGGCTTTTTTGCTCACCATGTCATGTCATTTCATGTCATGCATAATTACCCTACTAAGTCTACTTACCCTACTTTCGGTCCCTGATACGTATTCCCCCCCTAACCCTCGGCATCCCCGGGTATACCTAAGCAACCTCACAGTCTCGAAGGCTGAGAGGCACGGGAGAGGAGGGGCGGTACAACCTCGTACGTAACTTATGTGTGTGTATGTGTGTGCGTGTTTTGTTTTGTTTGTCAGTCGTCTTTGTCTTTGGTTGTCGTCACACACACACATAGTACACATGACCCGTCCTCCGTCGGAGTAGCCGGCCGTTGGCCGTTTGTGGTTTGAGTTTAACCGCTCGTATATATGGGACTTGAGAGGTCTTAACATCGTTCGAGTGGACATGGCATCATTGTCTTCATATGGATCGCGGCGGGAATAGGTCGATGACGTAAGTGTTTCTTTGAGCTGGCGCGTACACGAAAGGTAAAACTGAAGTTAATCTGTTAGTCCGTTTCCCCATTCAGTTCATCAAGTTCGCAAAAGGCATGAAATAAAGATAGAGTGTTCGAGTGGGTAACTTCTGGTATTCTTGTGACCTTTGAAGGTCTTCATGCGAGATGTTCGGAGAATATCTAATACACAGAAAGCGAGTTGAAACCCAAGTCACCATTCCGCCCATCCACCAATCCCATACAACCGTTCTTGTTTGGTCTTGTAAACCGGAAAAGAGAAAAATGCTGATCCTTCGGGCTCATGTCCATATGTCTCGATCCTATGAATGAAATGAAGTAATAGAGAAGAGAAAACCCAATCCAATTCGAATGTCCAGTTTCTGTATCTGAATGCCGCGCCGCTTCGCCCTTTGTTTGTTTGTTTAAACCATGCTATGCAGTACTGTAAATCCCTGAAAATATAGATGACAGACCCGCCCGTTTGACCCCAAGCAACAAAACCCCTGAAAAGCCAAAAACAACCAAAATGCCCGAAAACTCCGACTAGGATCAGCAGATTCCCTTTACCCAAAAACAGTGTGAATCAATGGAGGGCCACAGCGAAGGTGATAGCCCAACTACAAGTGATGAACTGGCACGAGAGGAGCTCCCGTCCAGCCACCAACCCACTCGACATCGAAAGGATGACGCTTCTCCTTGCGCCAGTCAAATGCCCGATCGCGTCCCTTGCTCCAAGGGCACTGCTTGACCGGGGTAGACTTCTTTCCGATGTTGGCAGCATAATGATGAGATGAGTGATTGTTCGAGTGAACAGTATAAGAGTTGTGATGAATGTTGTTGAAATCATGAGAGGCGGCGCCAAAGCTATGAGGAATTTGACGCGTTCTCGGGATAGACTCGGAACCCTTGGGAGGTGTGGTTCCTGTCGCCCTGCGACGTTCACCCAGAGCCTGCCACTTGTCCAGGGCGCTCTTCCGAGCGGGCGGGGAGTGGCTCATGGGGAATTGGGTGGGCTCCTTCCGCGCAGGAGCATCGTGGAAGAAGAAGCCATCGGCAGCGAGATCGTCGTCGATGTTGGAACCGAGATGCATATCGATAGCCGGGATATCGTGCTCCATGTGAAGGCTGCCCGCCTTGGTAGCCGGGGACAGACCCATGCGAGGAGTGTTCTCGTCATCGTGCTTACTTTCCTGGCTCCAGGTCCTGGAGTTCATCTCCTTCAACGACAGCTGCTTAGCTTGCTGCTCCTCCTCCTCCTCCTCTTCGTCCCACAAATCACTCCAGCTCTTAGAGACAGTATCCTTGCGACCGAAAACCAGTGACAAAGCTGACTGCTTAGGCTGCTTGGCCATGTTGATCGGGAGAGAGCCGGCGGCGGCCGAAGGCCTCACGGGGATCTTGGCGAACATGTCCTTGCTAGGTTGAGCGACCGAGCCCATGTTAAGCGACTGCATGGAGGCAGCGAGATGCGAATCCATAACAGACGAAACGGAAGGCGGGGTCTGGATGCTAGCGGAGAGCCAGTCGGAAGTGGTGGCGGTAGAGGTGGAGAAGAGGTCCTCGGTGTAGCTCTCGTCGTCGGGAATGTCGCTGAGCTGCCTCTTGGGGTTGGCGTGGAGCGCCTTGGCCCAGGGGAATGCGCCAGTGTCCATCTGAGGGCTCTGGATCGAGGGGGTGCGAAGAGGCTCGCGGTTGGAGCTGGCGACCACGGGGCCATCGGCGGTGCAGAAGTCGTCGAGGATCTCGTCGTCGGTGGTGAAGCTGATGACGCGGAGGAGAGCTTCGCGAGCACCCTCAAGAGAGCGCTTGCGAGGATCCAGGTTCATACACTGAACAATGACTTCATAGGTGTCTTGGGACATGGACGGAAATACGTCGAACAAAGACTGCTTGTCGCGCGAGAAATCCAAGAAAAGCGGGTCGGCCTCGGTCGGGGTGGTGAATGGGTTGCGGGCGTAGAGGACGTTGAGCAAGCAGATGCCAATAGCCCAAATGTCTGCCGCAGCCGGCGAGTATCCGGCACCGGCCGAGTCGAATTGCTCCGGGGACATGTAACGCTCGCTTCCAACTGCAGCCTCATACGACCACTTCTCGGTGGTGGCAAGCCCGAAGTCACCCAACTTGGCGGAGCCGGATTGGGTGAGGAAGATGTTCTCAGGCTTGATGTCGCGGTGGTAGATGCCCTTGGCGTGGATGTGGGCAACAGCGTCGACAAGCTCCAGCATGAATCGCCTCACATGCTCGGTTTCCAAAGGACCCTGGTCCAGACGAATCGCTTCGTAGAGATCGCCTCGCTCGCAGTACTCCAGGACGATGTAGGTATGGGCTTCGGTCTCGAAGGTGTCGATGAAGTTGACAATGTTGGGGTGGGCTCCAAGACGTCGGTGAAGAACCAGCTCCTCAGACTTCTCGTCAACCGCAAAGTCGAAGCCGGCTTCGCTTGCAGCTCCCTTCTTTGTCAGGCACTTGATGGCAACCTTCTGACCAGTCTTGAGGTCGCGAGCCATGAAGACCATGCCAAAAGATCCATGGTTGAGGGGGGAGATCGTTTGGTATCGTCCAGCGAGGAGAACTCCAGATTGGAACTTGTTCCGAAGGCAGAAGTCCATGGCGAATGCTGGGGGGGTTGACCTTGGGGGAAAGATTAGGGTATAGGTGTTGAGTTGGTTTTGTGTCGTAGATAGTTGATACAATGCTGGTGTATTTCCTTTTCAGTCCAAAGCCGGTCTATGTCGTCAAGTCCGGTGTAGTCGAGACAAGTGTTTCTCCCAAGGTATCGGAAGAGGTACGGGAAAAGAGACGCCGCAAAAGCAAGAAAAATATGGAAGAATGTACAGGGGTGAAACTGTGAAAAACAAGTCGAAATCGTTCACGGTCTGAGGCTCATAAGCGGTGGAAAGGTGAAGAATCAACAAAGGAAATGTGACTGTAGAGTAGTCGGTCGAGAGAGGGGCCGTCGAAACGGTAAAGTGGTAGGTGGAGGGAGAAAAAAGTTGTTGTTGTTATAGTAACATCGAATCGAGATCAGGCTGAACGTGAGAGTTGAAGGCCGTTTGATGCTGTTCTGAGAGAGTTGTTGATGTTGGTGTTGATGATGCTTGTCCAGGTGACTTGAGCTTGGTCGAAGTGATCACCAATGTAAACACCGGGTGAGCCGGGCTAGAGGGCAAGGGGGGAGCCTTGAAGGCGACGACGGCGTGGTTTGGTAGCGTATCTCGATGGCTTGATGTTGTTGACTATGATGAAGAGGTGTATCGGAGATATCTCAAAAGGGTTGACCGATCGTCGTGTATAAGTGTCTCTCAGGAACAGGTGGGCCGTGGAGATGACTCTTCCAACCCCCTGATTCGGCACGCGAGATGTGATTCACACTGGAAAGTGGATACCGGGTCTTCGGGGATGCAGCAACTTGGTAAGGGACGATAACGGAAGTTGCGGGTCGGCGATGATGGCAGAGGCCGGGGGTGCCAAGCAAGTAACCAGTGGTCTAGTCCGTGAGTGTGTGTATACTGACTGGAGACTCGGCGGAGTGTGGAAGACGGTAGCGTGATGCAACTGAATGCGTGATGCTCTATGTTCTTCGATGTTGCTTTTTTAAGGCTTCAAAACGTTCTCGTCTTGCTGGTCTTTCGTGTTCTTGACTTGAGAGCAGACGGAATCAGGAACCAGTTGTTCGAACGGCGCAGTCGGGGACCCAAAGGCTGATGTGCAAGTTGGGGATGGAGCCAGATGTCGATGCAAGGCTGCCGCAATCAATGGTAATCGGATCGGACGAGCGAGGTGATGCGAAGTCGGATGAGGTGCGTCGAGTTGACAGATTGATGAATTGATTGCTTTGATTGATTGCGAGGCGAGTGCGAGCTAAAACAGACAATGCGATGCACGACAAATGGGGCGCGACGAACGACGGCGAACAAGGCGAGTTATACAGGAAGAAGAGAGAAGAGAAAAAGGTGGTGGAATAGGGTGAAATTCGGGGTGGATGGGCGGTGGTGGGTATTGAAAAGGAGCCTGAGAACCTGGAAGCAGTGGGAAGCATGAAATGGAACAAGCAGGCAGGAGGTGGAAGGGGACGGAACCGCTGCGAGCGTCAGAGGTCATGCTGGGTACCTCTCGCCGTTGCTGTGTGGCAGGCCCTGGTTCTAACAGAGGGGAGTGACTGGGAGTGACTGGGAGTGGGAGTCGACATCATGGGCTGAGCATACACCCGCCGAATCAGGAATGGCCGACCTCGTTGCTGAACGGTAGGTGCCCAGAGACCTCTCAGAGTCGGGGTGACCCCGGGCAACAGGCCGGCCAGCGACAAGCAAGCACGACTTCCATTCGCTTTGTCACTCCATCACTCGCAGCTGTCCAGCAAAAGGCCGCTTCGAGCAAAGAGACGGCCAGGGTCTGCCGATCGCTGCGTCGCGAAATGGTGGGCGAGCACTGGGTCGTTGGCTGGCCGCAACGTTGTGTCTCAACGTGTTTGGCTTTTGTCGCGACACGGTCTGGGTGGCTATCTCGATAAATGACGACGAATGGCATTCTTCGCTTGCTGCCACGCAACCACACTGGAAACGACCTGGAACTGACCCCAAGACAGGTGAACACACCAACCAAGACACACACCGCCCTCGGGTCCCTGCACGAGCCCGCCGTCTTTGGTATCACGCTACCGACTTGGTACCTCGGTACCTTACTTACCGTCACAGTGGGCTAAAGTAGCGTACAGGTACAGCACGTAACGCCCTGACGCCCATTAAATACCATGTAAGGTAATGTTGGGCAGCTCCCGTCTGCCTGTCAACCCGTTCCTTCACCTGGCAGCACAAGAAGAAGCCAGACAGGCAGATTGGCAGGTCTTCAAAAGGAAGTCATCATTTTCAGGGGCCCCCAATTCCACGTTCCATTGTGTAAGATGAGTTGTGTGAAAATGCGGGAGTGCCAATGCAATCCGTCAATGTTTGACACCGTGTCCAGACTGACAAACCTACCGACGGAAGTCGCATACCGGCAACAGCATGACTGAATGAGTGAACGTCAACGCACGTCGAAAGGAGTGATAGACAGCTCCTGTGACGGCCGCGGATAACGGAATGGCTTCTTGCTATCGAGTATCAATCGCCGACTAGCGTGGCCGTAGAGGTTCAACTCCGTACACCGCCGATCTAGGTTTCCCCGCGTCCGCCGTCTATCAGACTACCTCTATCTGTCCGTTTCTCGGCCATTGATAAGGATGATGGCAACCTCAATGTTGGGTACTATGTACGTTTTGTTGCGTTGCATCTCCACGTGCTCGAACAGCTTTCCTAGATCTCCCGTCTTTGCTGTCGCTGCCGCCAGGTGTCGGCAACAGGAAGCCATTCATCCTGACAGATATGCTGCAGAGGCAGGAGAATTGCTTCTCATACGCTAGGGCCGTTATTACGGAGCTACCTCTGTGATGATGATGCCCCGCCTGATCATCCGTATTAGTGACATATTGCTGTATTGGGTTAGCGTACCGTAATTTACATTGCCGTCTCGAAATTTCAAGGCCTCCAACGTCAAATGCCATGACAGATGAGCCGAACATGATATTCATCAACTGCCGTCACATCGAACGAGTAGATCATCATCGCATGAATCCAGGACAACCGCGACAAAGGCAATCGCTGTCAGAATCGCACATCTGACCTGAACCCTCAGAATCCTAAACGAGACTGAAGAGGGGTGGCCTGGAAAAACGTGGGAGGAAGCTAGGGGTACGGACGTACGCAGCACTGGCTGCGGTACGGCGGGACGAATGTAAGGGGCACAAGCGAGAACGGAGCTGGGAGGCAAAAGCTCAGGGCAGATGGATGATGGAAACTTGTCATCAATGGCGAGCATGGGTAGCTTTCAATTCCCCGAAAGCTATTACGTCGGAGTCATCACCAATTGTGCACTGTTAATCTTCCTTCAACACGAAGCTGCCACTTGTCCAGACTGTATTCGTGTTTCTAGCTGGTTTCCGTTTTTGAATCATCGAGATGATCTTGGGTTGGGTTTGATGGATACGTTCCCGGTTGCCGTGGTGTTGCCAATCCCGTCAATCAACAACACAACCACCAAACTCCCAACACTCTCAACTGTTTCAGTTCACACGCTCGCGCTCACTACTCCACAGTCATTGGTCAGGGCAGCAAAACGACATCTGCGTGCTGCGTCTGGATCATTCTTATTCGTTCCTTTTGCTCTTTCAGCGAGCGAGCGGCACTCCACGCGGCAGGCAGACAGGCAGACAGGCAGGACAGGTACAAGCAGCACTGCAATGACAAAAAAAGCACGGCATCCACCCTGCGGTCCGCATGCCATCCTGCAATCCTCATTGATGATTATCGCTCCAGCAGCGCCCTCCTTCAATCAAAAGCGTTGCTCACTTTCTTGTTCGGGATGCGAAAATAGCAACAACCGCTGTCGATTGGCAATTTGCCCGCCCGGGCGATACGCACACACGCGTTTCTTGTTTCAGAAAAGGAGAGATGCCACGCTGCCTCTTTCGATGTTCATGGGACAATTCACGCGATGCTGCTCTTCGGGATGTGAACAAAGTCACGGTCTCATGGAACATGAAACTTCCACTTACAAGCTAGCCGCATATACTTCCCCAGCTTTTCTGAGCATTCTTGAGTCTCGACGTTCGCCGCCAAGGGCCCAAGATCTATCTCATCATCAAAAAACAGGCACACAGTACCGTCTGTGCTATGAACAGCAAGCAATCAATTGCGCCATTAGCAACTCAACATTTGTCGAGGACTGCCACACTGAACCCGAGATCTCTTTTGGGACCACGACTGGACGAGTTGCCGGAGTCCTTTTCACCCCACAAAATGTAGGTCATTCGGATGAAGTTGGGGGCGTGTGTGTGTGCACCACACTGGTTTGTTAGCGCATCAACAAGGGGGTGTTGATCACGGTCCTCCTGAAAGACAGTCGCCGTGGCCGGCGATAAGCTTCAGAGACATCGAGATTCTTATCGCGTATCAGTTCCCAAACAAAGGAAGTGGTGTGGCCAGCAAGGTTCGTGAAGTGCTTGCATCGCCAAGCCTCGGCATGGTATCGAGGGGTGTGTGGAACTTCACGTTGCTTCGCACGTTCGCGATGTGCCATACCATCCGATAAATTACGACAGACTATCGGATGAAGGATGGGGCCTATGATCCTATCTAATCTACAGACGACATGCATACTAAGTAGCACAGCACGGGGCTACAGCCACTTACACGTGTAGGTAAAAGGCAGGTAACAACGATGCAATGGCCAGCTCGGCCATCTCAAACAAAGAAACCAGCGAAAGGCGACGATGGCGAAGGCGATGTTGTCATGACGCCGACGATGATGTTTAGACTCTCGACAGAGGGGACGTCTAGGTCCAGTATCCAGATCTGATCCCGTGACCCATCCATCGGTATTGAGACGTTCGACATCTGTGCGCAATTGCCGGGGCGAATTTTACACTAACACGAGGGACACATGTATCCCAAGTCGCAATCGTATTGGACCTTGAGAAAGGCCTCGTAAAGGGGCGCACTGCTTGAGGGGTAAAAAAGAACTATAGGGGACACATGATATCATTTCGCCATGGGAATCCCCTCTTTGCTATCACCACTTTTTGAGGAGAGGTTTGGGCCAAGACCATTCAACAAATGCCCGTAGCTCCAAAAATGCTTGGCCATTCATCAAAGCCCGTGTGACCGCGTGTGACCCCATATTTCCAACGGGATGGCCGCCGTTATCGCTGCTCCTGTCAAACTACACTACAGTAATCGCCGCGGGGAACATCCCTAGCGGCGTCGGCGGCAGCAGGAACCAACTCTTTGGAGGGGAGCAGGAGTGGCCGCAGGGTCCGGTCCTTGTGTTCCTAACGCTCGTGACGTTTGCGTTCCTGTCTATCGGAACTTGGGAGGCGAAAAATGGAAGTGAAGTGAAAATGTTTTAAGTGTGACTCGAAGTGAGCAATTGTTGTAATTGTTGAGCGCAACCGGACAGTCTCAGTCACGAACAGTCACAACATCGTTCACCATGATGATGACAAAACTAACCATTTACCTAATTCACAACCACCGAAAGAAAAGCCCGGTTAATTTGACTCCTTGTGTTCCAGCGCCCTGAAGATATGTAGTGCCCAGCCGTTTCGCGTTGCAACCTCACGACGTAGGAAATGATACTCTACGGAGATTGTTGTAATTGATTGTGCATACCCAATTCGGTGTATAATTCCCGCTCGAACCACTGTCTTGTAACACATTGTTCGGCAAGTAACACACGAATGTTACGGTATCAATCATCCAAGAGTCCAGACCAAGACCAAGACCAAGACCCCTCTTGTTGTTTGTTTATTACACTTGCACTTGCACTTGCACTTACAGACTTCCAGAACGCAATCCCATTCCAATAGACGTGTTCGCAAAGCCCCAGGCCGGTCATTACCACTCAAGGAATCCAAAGAGTCTCACTCGTGTAACGATATGTCTGAGGGAGGAGTGTATTAGGTAAGAAATGCATGAACGTAAACCCAGCGGTAACTTTGCCGCTGTAAGAGCGCGGTTGTTTTTATGTACACTACTGGACCTGACCCGCCTGGCTCGCCCTGCGGGTTGTAAACAACAACAGTGTCAACTGTCATTCAAGGCATTCCCAACATACTCGAGTGAAACTTGAGCAAAATAATAATGGCCGCGGTATTTTGCAACTGTGTTGACGTAGACTCGTCCGGTTAATTTTACATACTGGCTATCGTTTTCCTTGGTTTTGAGTTTTCCGATGGAGTTGGCTGTGAGCTTGTGAGTGATGTAAGTAGTCATTATCAATTGGAACTGGACTGGACGGGAGCGTTTGAGTTTTCACGTTCCTGAATTCTCTGCCCTGGACGTGCCTGGATACGGGGCCGGTCGGCCGGCTGTTGTTGGAAAAATGACGACACCGCGTAGTATCGGGGGCCGGGGCCGATAAGATAGAGTTTTCCGTATCTCCTTCGGCAGTGCGATGGACGATGTCAGGGACAGTGGCTGTAGTGAAATCCCATAGCTCCGATCATGTTCACTACTCATGTCGATTATCAGACGAACGTGTCGTCAACATTCCCAACGTGTTGTTCACATGTCGCAGCTCACTCATTTTCACGGTTTCCCTTTTCCGAATGTGTTCATGTTGTCTTCAGGTTCCATGCCTGTTTCCACTTTCCACAACACGCATTCGAACTCCCCTTTTTTACCCCACAAAGTCCACCTAGCTGCTGCATAGTTTATGTGACCTTTTGTACGGGTTCAGCCATGCTTACATTATGCATCATGTCGGGGCCGCCTGTGTCTCGTTTCCGCTGTACATCGGTGGTGGTGGTGGTGGTGGTGGTGGTGTGGTCGTGATGGTGTGATGAGTGGGAATTTCATCGCACGGCAAGGGGGGAAAAGCGCCAGGAGAGACGGGACGGAATACGGTAGTTGTGTGAAGGTTGTCGTTGTGGTTGTCCGGTTGACCTGACCGCCTCCCGAGAGGCATTTACAAAAAGGTCAAAGAGGACCCCGAACCATCGCCATGCCGCCCGTCGTGTATACGGTGTACCCAACCCGAACTCCGAAAGATGAATTGGAGGGTGGCAGTCAACAAATGATTGAGTTGCGGCATCTGGCATCATCGTCACAGCAACTGTAGACGATGGCCTGTAATTCGTTTTGCGCAATGTTGTGATACCTCAAGAAATTGGACCTGTCGATGTTGAAGATTTTACCGTCACCGTGACCTACCGCGCGACAAAGCCCGAAAATTTTTCATCTGCACGACTGAGATTCCGTACAACCTCAACAACAGACTCTTGCAAACCGAAGCTCTCGATTTCCCCGCGAACAATTAACAAAGAAGCAACTTCGGCGAACTGGCTCACCGCCTGCTGCTCCCTCCCGGTCGTACCATTCGACGGTCACGCCCGGGCCCTGTCACCCCACTACCGGCTCATCGCCCGCTCCCCGGGCTTGCAGTCTTTGACTCGGAGGCACGGGACAAGCCGCAGCGGAGGTCCTCTCGGCATCACCAACCCCATCACCGCCGCCACCGCCCATTCGGACCCCTTCGTTTCCCCTCCTCGCCTTATCCCTTGCCGTGGGGTAAACTAGTCCCCTTTCGAGCCTACCACGACTCAACAACAACGAGTAAACCAGTGACCATCAACATCATGGCTCCCGTCAAGGTGGTCTTGCTCGACATTGGTATTGCATACCCCTCCTCCAAAGTCCCAACCTCCAACCTCATCATCAGCTCCGTTTCCCCTCGGGTAGACCGCAAACAATAACCACCACCTATTCTATGCATTTGCCTGTGTGTGATGGATTGGCTAATGACATCTCCCTTGCCGAACAGAGGGCACCGTCTGTCCCATCTCATTTGTCAAGGACGTTCTTGTAAGGCACACCCTCCACCCTTTCTTCTCCTCCTTGGGCCGGCCCAGCCCAGTGCTTTGTTGAATGCGGGTAGCCACACCACACGTCTCCTGATCCTCTCTCTTGCCCCTCATTGCCCATCCTATCCTCTCTTTCTGCCGCCAGCCCGTTTCCTTCGCGGTTTGGCAGTGTTCCACAGCAGTTGGTAACAGCAGTGCCTCTTTGCTGCTGCTGCTATCTCAACCCCCTTCTTGTGCTCTCATGTCCACTCTTCCCCTTCCCCTTCCCCTCCCCTCCCCCTACCCTACCCTACCCTACCCTACCCTCTCAATGGGCTCGGTGCAGGACTCAGATCATGAACCCGATTGGCTGGCTATTCACGATACGACCGAGGCGGAGCAAAGCAAGCAAGCAAGCAAGCAAGCGCGTAAAGCTGTTTTTGGGAGACGTCACAAGAGAGTCACCACGTAGTCCAGTGAGACAAGACAAGACAAGACAAGCAGTTTGAACTGACAGCAACCGCGTCTCGCCGGCGGCACCCCCTCATCTATAGTTCCCCTACGCCCTTGAAGCGCTCCCGGGCACCTTGAAGGCCAAGTGGGACTCTCCCGAGTTCGCCCCTTACCGCGCCGCCTTCCCCGCGGAGCATGCCGGCTCACAGGAGTCCCTCGCGGCGCACGTCCGCGATCTTATGAGCAAGGATCTCAAGATCTCGTACCTCAAGAGCCTCCAGGGCTACCTGTGGGAGACGGGCTACCGCAACGGCGAGCTCAAGGCCCCGCTGTTCCCGGACGTGGCGCCCCAGTTGGCCCGCTGGCGTGGAGAGCACGGCGATGGCGGCGTCAAGATCATGATCTACTCGTCCGGCTCTGTGCCGGCCCAGAAGCTCCTGTTTGGTCACACCAACGGCGAGCCGTCCGACATCCTTCCCTGGCTGTCGGACTTCTTTGATACCGTCAACGCGGGGCCCAAGCAGGAGAAGGCTAGCTACGAGAAGATCGCGGCTAAGCATCAGGAGTATCCCATCGGCGAGTGGCTGTTCCTCAGTGACAATGTCAAGGAGGTCGAGGCCGCGAAGCAGGCCGGCATGCAGAGCTACATTGTTGATAGGCCCGGTAACGCGGAGTTGTCGGAGGAAGCAAGGAAGCAACATAGGGTTGTCAAGAGCTTTGAGGAGATTGGTGATCTGTGATCTGTGAGGGCAGGCATGGATAGCCACATAGTGGTATAAAAAAAAACGAAGCGTCCATATCATATTCGCTGATCTTTGTGTATGTTATGTCAATGCCGTCGAACCAACCTCGTCAACCTCCCAACTCACCCTCTTCTCTTTTCCTCCGCCATCAACAATGCAAGGAGTACAAATGGTTAGCAAGAGCACCAAACCATCAATCAACCAAACACAACTTGCGTGACGGCAACCCGCATTACCCCAATGCATTCGCTACCAAGGTTACCAAGTTTCGCCTTTTTACGCCACACGCAGACAGACAGATAGACAGACGTTGTTCCACGACAGCAGAGACATGAGAATCTCAGACAATCTAGACTACACTCCAACAAACCCCAGATATGCAATCTACGGCGAACCCCGAAGTATTGCCGTTACGCAATGTGCACCGCACCTTCCTTCACACAACACTTTTCGCTTATATTCAAACTGCGAATAAGTGGCTCCTTCCAGTTCTATGTAAGTCTGTTTGTAATACAGACACCTCTCTACACATCCAACTTCACTGCTAGTAGATAGCTCCTTCTACTTCTATGTAAGTCTGTAACACAAGCACCTCCACATACGCAAAGCCGTTCAGTAGGTAAATCGAATTGAATCTTTCGAGTTTGAGGGAATTGGCTTCTTCATCCATGTCAAGTATGTAGTGTAACCGTCTCACAACGTACGATACAATACGATACGATGAGATGGTACACCAAGTGTGACCAGACATGAAGAAGTGATAGGGCCGTTTAGAACTTTAGACTGGGGTACACGTGACTGATATTACTGTGCAAGGAAAAGCCACAACCGTTTGGAGGGCAGTATAGTGCTGTGGTTGGTTTCTCTGATTTATCGTTTCAGTACATGAAGTGATAGGTAGGTTTGTGATGCCTTCGACGACGACTACGACTAAACTGTACTCCGTGACAGTCCGCATATGGTTGTTAACTAATACCTTCGGTGACTGCTTTTGAGGTTTTGATGTCTTGGTGTGCCTAGCCACCGGCTCTGGATCTTCAACACCTGCTGGTTGAACGTGAATGTTGGCGTATTGGCGTGTTGGCGTGATATCTCGCCTTGTGGATCTACCTATGTATCTTCTAATGGAGGAGAAGCGGCTATACCGGTCGATGAACCAAGATTATTCAGAATGTCGAAATACGTGAAGACTACAGACAGATAGGGCATCATCCATACCACTGATCACTTCATTTTGAAGCACCTTGACCCGTCAAACGCCCTATCTGAACTCAATTCAACTCACAAAACCTGGGGGTAGGCACAACTAACCAACGGACAGTCCCGCAACACTACTAGCGGCGTAGCTGTTCCGTCAGTCAGTTTAGTCTGGATGCTACCATTGCTGGTCACTTCACTTGAAAGACAGACTAGCCAGAGTTGACACGACGATCATCAAACTCTCCCAGTCCAGTTCCATGAACAACGGAACCACCCCCGAGTCTGTGGAGCTGCGGTGTTAGGTTAGTTCGAGGTGAGGTAGTCGCCGAGATCGCCAAGAACTTCCCCAACTTTCACTAGCAAAGCCACCATCAAAAGGCCCCACAAAGACTATCATGACGGCGTCGATCCGATTGCCTATCCCAAGTATGTAGCCTCGAGGTAGTGTATCACGAGATAAGTGCTAAATGTGCGCAACTTACCGGATCTGCGGTGGTTGGTCTAAGCCTGGCCTGGAATGGTTTAACTTCTTGATTCTGCAATGACAGACAAGTGGCTGGATGGGAAGAGGTCGAAGGTGTAATATTGCTTCATTATGGTAAGCGAAACGTATCGATGAAGATTTCCCCGAATAGGAAAATACTTTGACTGCGCTACTACGCTACGTTTTGTTTGACAGAATCTCTAAAAAAGAGAGACAGGAGACAGGAGAACTGATTGACAGCTTTGTGTCAAGCTACAACGGATCGACCGATGAGTTGCCACTTGTTCTGCTATCTTCTGATCGTGTTTCAAGTTGAGGGGAAAAGAAATGTTGGGAATCTGGGAGAGCTCCTGAGCTCTTTTGGATCACAGGATTACAGCGGATAAGGTGGAAGGAAGATGGACCGAGGAAGCCGATGGGGACTTGATCTCATTGTTTCTGAGGAGTTTTGAGTGGTGATGGGGTGCCAATGCCTACCTACCTATCAGTCGTGGTCTTCGACTATCATACAGGTCGCCCGAGATGGACGAATGAGGGATCGAATAAGGTCGCTCGGCAGCTTTACTCCGCATTTGACGTCGAATGGCCCCCTTGCATCCACGTCCATCCAGAGAAGCAACCAAGACGCTTGACTGGACATTGAAGCCTCGAGAGGACAACACCTCGTCCGTGATCATGTTTAATCCCACTGTCATGTATCAATCGTCCGTTCTTCCGGACTTTTCACTTGGGTTAGGCGAGCTCGGAATCAGGCGCCGAAAACTACCTGACGATGCAGGACATTTGCCCACCGCCTTTTCCATGAAACCCAAGCACGCATCCCGCATCCCTCACATCACCACTTCATTGATGCGGGAGATGTGTCCATGTGCACAGGTGACAGACGGTAGCGCATTGACGTCGAGTTCAGCTGGCTGGCTATGTAATACCTTACCTAGCCCAGTTTTCTTGGTTGCGGGGTAAGCAGTAGTGCGCCGTGATTGACAAGTCTCGACTCGGTCTGTTGGGGTCGTGATAGGTCGGCGATAGGTTGAGAACGAATGGGCAAGACGGCAGATGGGTCGAAGAGGTTCCATGTGTTGATCACTGGCTGGTTGGTGATTTCACGAGAGGTGGGAGAGGTGTTGGTGATGCATAATCTTATGCAATAACCATGCGTCCCAGCGTTGATAATCGTTTGTCGATTTGGCAGAGAATGGTGCACCAAGGTCACGATGGAAACGGCGTGTCGGAAGAAAGGGAACTAAGAGTGGACAGCGTAAGCAAAAGCCCGATGATTTGTTTGTGAATGTTGGTCCTATCTGCAGTTTCTGGCGGCGAAGCGCCGGCCGGAAAATGCGGAGCGGCGGGGCCGAGACGGTACTGTGTATGTTGGCGTCCGGCGAGCCCAATGGTCTATCCCATGCCGAGGGCATTACGTATGAACATGTTGATAACATGTTTAGTACGTGGTTGCCCAACTGGATAACGCAGTTTCGCGCCGAATCTAGCTTTCGCTGTCAAGGATAGATGCATACAGCTGACGGACTCCTGATCCACGACACATTAGCATATCCGGGACGCCTGAGGCGTTGGGCGTATCATGCCCACCAGCTGGACAGTAACATCGTAGAAAACGATACACTCATCGAGATCACGGGCAGTCCCGCTCTTGACGTCGAATGGAGAGCGGATCGGAGTCAAGTTAGGCCCTGAGAGCCTTCAACCAGAGTCCAGGCAGCGAGAGGTAGTGGTGCCAACGCCGACATTCCCCGGCGTTCAGGCGGTCCTTTCCAGCTCTCCACGTGCCGTACCATCATGTATTCGCCTCTGATGCTTTCCATCCCACCGCCGCGCTCTCTCACCGAGAGTGCCCCATTTTGACACCGGCTTGGAAACTATGGGACTCTGTCCATGTAGTTTCCAGCACCGTTCCCAGAGATCTAGCCCTGCGCGGTTGATATATCGGTCATAGGTCATGTCGGGAAACCAGGCAGTGACGACTGAATCCAAGAGCCCCTAAATCAACCACTTCATGTTGTCCCGTGGCCCCCTTTAACATCGAGTTCGTCGTGTAATCATATTAGGTCGTCAAGCCTTGAGCTGATCCTAGCTTGTCGTCAACCTCAGCAATACCATAGTTCCCCCCTCGTATATGACTCAAGAATCGAATGTCATGGTCACCCGATGCACTGGATTCCATTGAAGTAGAGTGATGATGGTAGAAGGTCGTGGCTGATCTCGATTGGGGGCATTCCGAAAGTTCGAAGACCTCAGACCAAGGTAATGGCAAAGTTGTTGCGTGTTGAGCCGGAACGTATCTCTTCCTTGCGAAACGGCCTGTCCTGTCCGACCTGATCCGATGTTCTCCTCCAAAGGTAATAAACCAGCCGTTGGGTCGTCTTGGATTCCACCACCTCGTACCCGATCGATTCCATAATAGCCGTCAACCTCTCTTCATCCAGATACCGCGAGTTGGTGACGCATGGGGCCGGTAGTACAAGGAACAGACTTGGGAAGAAGGCAGCGGTTGTCCCGGAGAATCGCTTTGGCGATGTCAGAAATTGCGTGGTGCGGACAAGCATTTCGCCTCTGTCTTTATGATCTGGGACAAAGTTGAGTACCAAAGAAAGACTGATGATGTCAAATTTCTCCGACTCGTCCTTGGGCAACGGGCGCTCCATGAAGTCCTGCTCAAGAATACCGGGCTCTTGGCTGTTAAGATCGATCCGAGTGATGTCGAAATGGTTACTTTGAGCACACACGTTCTTGGTGCTCAGCGCCCCAACTTCCAACATGCGCAAGCGGCCTTCCTTATACTCCTCAGATGAGAGGTACGGCCCAACCCACTCCAGGAGCACGTTGGAGCTGTCGCCGCCTCGATCATGTCTCTGCCCCTGGAGACTTGCTTCCTGATATTTCTCGATACCACCCAAAGCCTCGATCTCCGCCTCAATTGCCGCGACCTGTGCGCTATCGCCCTTCTTCATAGCCTGCACTTTCCTCTTCTCTAGGAGATGGAGTTTGTTGATGATGGATTTCGTGGTTTTCCGCGCAAGTGACTTGGGTTTCGTGACCGTGGGCGGACGGCCTGCTGCCAGGTTCTTGACCACTCCCTTTTTCTTAGGTCGCGTAGCCATGGGCGGACGCCCGGCTGCTAGGTTCTTGACCACTCCTTTCTTGGGCGCCATGATTCTTCCTCGCGGGTTATGCTGTAACAAGTGGATAACCTCGAATAGTTGATCTTTTTCGACACTGGGATCCGTCTTGGTAGTGTTTGTTTTCGGTTTGTGGTTCGTGACTGTAGTTAGCAAGGCAACTACACCACGTCCTTGTTCGGAGGTCGTGATAGGCACAGAAGAGCGAGGCTTGGAGCTGTGAAAATCCAAGTTTCCCTACACCGACTTCATCCGACAGACCACGAGCAAAATGAGGGAAGTTGGATTGGAGGGCGCATCATCACTTTGAGGTTGAATGACGGAGTGCGGCAGCGATAAAGTGATCGGAGGTCGAGATTCAAAATACTGTGGAGCATATTTCGCGAAAGTGGACATTTTCGTGTGGCTCAAAACCCGTTTGCGCTAGCTTGCGCAGCTCAACCCCTGCCAATACCACTGCAGCCACACTGCTAAGCCACATGCATCCCGCGCGCACACTTTTTCCTCCTCCAAATTTCAGCCAAAAACTGAACTTTCTCCTCCCCGACAACGACCAGCGAGAATCCCGATTTCTTAGCCCGACGACAGCAGAAATCGCAGCAATGGCCCCTAAGGATACCAAGAAAGGTACTTGAAAGAACCTCAAAATCTCACCAGCGACGATTCAACCAAGAATGAATTGAACGGCTCGACAAATATGCTCGCCCCGCGCACAATGCGGATCCTCTTTGTCGCGAAATGGCATCGGAGGTGATGCACCAAAGCAGCAGCAGACTTTGCGAGTTTGGACAAGATTCTGGCATCATCTTGCTCCAGGCGAATGCTTTTGCTGACGAGGGACTCTATGGATAGGCGGTGCCTCTAAGGCCGGCAAGGGCGCTCAGGCCAAGAAGGCTGCCCAGGCTGCCCTCAAGGGTGTAAGTTTGCGATGAGTCGCGATCCCCTTCCCTTGGTGATAGTCTGATGCTGATCGGTATTATTTCTCTCTGTACAGGTGCACTCGCACAAGACGACCAAGGTCAGATACTCGACCACGTTCCACCGCCCCAAGACTCTTCAGCTGTCTCGGGCTCCCAAGTACCCTCGCAAGTCGATCCCTCACGAGCCCCGTCTCGATGAGCACAAGGTCATCGTCCACCCTCTCAACACCGAGGGTGCCCTGAAGAAGATCGAGGAGCAGAACACCCTCGTCTTCATCGTCGATGTCAAGGCCAACAAGGCCCAGATCAAGCAGGCTCTCAAGAAGCTCTATGACATTGACACCGTCAAGATCAACACCCTGATCCGGTTAGTTTTCTTGTCACAAGACACCAAGGCTGAATCACTTGCTAACATCATCCACAGCCCTGACGGCTCCAAGAAGGCCTTCGCTCGCCTCACTGCCGATGTCGATGCCCTCGACATTGCTGCCACCAAGCTCGGCCTTGTCTAAACTAGCGATTTCATAGCTATGGGAAATACACAAGATTCGGGATAAAACATATCTTCAAGGGACACATGGGTTTTACTGTTTAACGAAAAAGAAGTCGGCGTCTGATACCCCCTGGCATTTGGTTCATGGCATGGAAATGAAAGTTTTTCACAACTCTTCTGCCCGTTCCATCAGACATGACCAAATGGGCCATTGCTCAAACTCCTCCCTTGCAAGCCATAGATCTACTTGATTTAAGACTTGAATCTGACATCTTGTGTTCTTCCCATCAACATGTAATCATTGTGGTATGGTTGTATGCGCTTTTGTAACCAAATCAACATGCACTGAGCCTTGAGTCTGTGTAGGAAGATGAACATTTCGCTACCATCATGCGCTCCCGTATCATCCTACAAGAACCGCCTGGTCTATTGTCTATGTTTCTGAACCACCCCCCATGCCCATTGATCCTTTTCCCTTCCAGTTCTACCTTTAACCTTCTCTTGTTCCATCACGTAATCGTACAAGCCTTCGACGTAACCGTAACAATGCCTCGCATGACTGTCTCCTAGAACTGTGACAAAAGCCATACTCGCAAGCCCTGCCGCAAAGATTCAAGGTTCCATAGCAAAGGCTTCTCTCCCCCCCGTTCCGTCGTAGTAAGGGAAGCCCAAGTGTACCAAACCCAACCGAGCCGCCATAGAAACCGCATCGGATACCTCTGCCATTCTCCAAGCCTACCAAGCCCAACCAAGCAGGAACCAACCGATAACTCACTCAGGTCAGCCCCCGGATCAATCAACTCAACTCCCCGACGGAAACGAGCCATCGTCACCCTTCTTCTTCCTCTTTTCTTCTTGTTCCTTTCTTATCTTTCTTCCCTCCTCATAGGCGTCCTCCCACGCCTTGCGGTTGGCGCGACTGATCTACTTGCCGCCCCTAGTGATCTTCTGCACGTGGGCCATGATGGTCAGGTTGACGTCCAGGAAGCGCTCGACGCAGTCGGACATGCACGTGGCCTCGTTCTTGTCGAGCTGGTTGGTCTTGATGGGGGAGGTGACGCATTTCTTCCAGCAGGAGTCGGTGAGGGCGTGGGTTTCTGTAGTTTAGGTTGGTGTTAGACAGGTAACTAGGTGATTGCACGTAGTGCCCAGGGCAGGATGGCTGGAATGAGAGAGGACTGGACTAGACAGAGGGAGGGGACAGAGGGATGTCATGGAAAAGGAAAGGGAAGCAAGCTGAGTTTGATCGTGGAAGAGAATGAGGACCAGGACCAGGACAGAGTAGTGCTGGGGGCAGCACAGAAAACAGAGATGTTAGAGAGGTTGTAGATTGTACATACGTCCTTGCACCCTCTGGCGCTGCGTCTCGTTGGAAATGAAACTGCGAAGCTCGTTCTTGTCCTTCTCGTTGAGGAGATCGAGGTCGGCCTGAGGAATATCCATTGTGTCGGTAGTTTGTTTGGCGGGGTTGTTGTTTGTTGTAGTGGTGGTAGTCACGGTACTTTGGAGGGGTGGTGGTCGATGAAGTATGTCGTAGTGGAAATAATTCGATATCAAGAATTGGATAAACAACCGGAAGAGGTTCGATATCACGTAGCGTGCAATTGGATTTGGAATGCCGGATGGAGCTTTCTAAGCTTTTGGGCGGTACCTGCCTGCCCGCCAGGTGAGAACCGCAACCGGGGGTGTGGATAAAGATTTCTTTTCCAGGTGAGTGCTGGCCAATGAAAGGTCTGTATTTTGTCGATGCTCTTCCTCGGTTAGCAACTGCATTCGAGTCGATTACGACACTTCACTTTCGCAACTACCGACTCTCGAGTCTTTGAAACTCTGAGAATAGAATATCACACTTTATCCAAGAACCTGAGCGATGTTTCCCTCCTACGCCGAATAATAGGATCGAACAATCACAGTGACCACACAGCACAAAGTTTATAGAATATCCATAACTGCCTTGACACAAGAGACACAGCCTGAACCACCTCCATAAGAAAACTTTTTGGGGTATCTACCAACGCATCTATAGTCTATCCCGTCAAAAATGGTATACAAAGAGATGCGTATCTTTTTTGAGTCAAAAATGCCGCCACACTCCCATGTTATTACAGCCATGTTATTGACGTTGCTTGGCAGCTCTTTCCCTGTAAACCAAAAGAAACAAGAAGCTATTAAGAAACGGTTCCTCATTTTTCTCGCATGAAAGACTCCAGCCCATTGTTATTTATACCCACTTTTTGTGCTTCGCATAAATGTACGACAAGATACAGAAGGAAAGCAAAGAGGCCACAATAACGAAGAAGGGAACCAGAGTCTCCATGCCTGCCCATGGGACGTGAACGTTCATGCCGAACAAGCCAGTCACCACGTTGAGCGGGACGATGATGGAGGCCAGCAGGGTGATCTTGCTGAGGACGCGGTTCGTAGCAGTTCCCTGGATGATGCCGTCGATGGAAATCTGAGCGAGGTAGTTGCTGTGTGCACGAGACAGCATCTTCTCAAAATGGCCCAGGTTGGTCATCATGGTCACCACGTGGTCCTGGATGTCACCGAGGTATAGACCAATGTCCATGCGTGGCGTGACCTTGTAGTTCTCGTTGCAGCGCTTGGTGAAGCCCCTGAGGACATCTGCTTTTCCGCCGAGCAAGCGCATCAAGCCCATGACATTCTTGCGAGCGATGCCAATCTTCTTCAAGAACTGAGCCATGTCGTCGGACCGAGCAATAAACACATCGTCCTCGATCTGGTCGGTTTCGTTCTCAAGTTTGCTGATTTCGGGAGCGAACGAATCGACAATGTCGTCACTAAGTACGGGTTAGTATACGCGTCCAGAGGGGTCAAACGGAGAAAGCGCATCTGCTCATTCCCATAAACTTACATCAGGGCGTAGCAGATCCAGTCGCTACTCAATGAGACATAGTCCTTCAACATCGTAATTCTCTTCCTCACATGTGAGGCATGGGAATTGGTAGCGTAGCTGAAGCTCAGCGTGCCTTCGCGGAACACTACCACATAGATGTTGAAGGGCATGTACTCCTTTTCCCCGGTTGGCTCCTCTACCTCGATGAAGAACGATCTGAATGAGGCGAAGTAGTAGGATGGGAAAAGCTCAATCTTCTCCCGGGATTCCTGCGTGGTGATATCCTCAATTGTCAAAGGATGGATGCCAAAAGCTCTGCAGACGGCACGGACTTCTTCTTCGGAGGGGTTGTTCATGTTGAGCCACCAGACTCCATCAGTCTCCCCCTTCGGAAAACTGAAAAGCCCTCTGATGTCCTCCCCGGGCAAGATCAAACCCTCCAGATCGGCAGCGTGGATCGTGGATTCCCAGGCCGAGGAAAAGAAACTGACCCGGCTCTGGTCAACCGGAGGTGGTGGCGGCTGTGAAGCCTTTTTGGCCTCAGAATCGTCGTCCGTCTCATGACTCTTCTCCCGCCGAATATCCGTCTCCGAAGGGGCCGAAAGGATATCCCCATCCAGTGTTACCATTGGCATGGTGGGGGTAACATCGGGCTCGGCAGGCCGCAAATCGGGGAAGACACGGATGGCTGAGGGGCGGCGGGCTGACTCTCGGGCTTCATTCTCAGCCTTGATAAAGGTCTCCAGGTAGTGGAAATCGATATGCAAGTTGTCATCCCTATGATCATCTTGCAAGGGGAAGCAGACGTCTTCCTCCGCGGATTTGTTGGTGGCCAAGCTGGCAGTGTCATCAATCACCGTCGGCTGCCTGCTACGGCGACTGACGACAGAGGCAGTCCGCTGCAACTCGGGTGGTTCTTCTACTCGACGCTCAGATCTCGTCGGTTCGGAGAAAGAGAAGTCACGCTCCCTTCGGCGTGCTTCCGCAAAAGCCTTAACCGAGTTCGGGGGTGAGATAGACCGAACATCTAGCCCGGACTCCACAGTTCCTCGCCGGTCTCTCCTGTAAACTGGCGAGTTCTCCTGATCCTCCTCGTCGACAACGGCTTCCTCAAAGTCTCGGACCCTTGTGCCCTGATACGAGTCGCTATGTGTTGGGCCTGTCTCAATCACCTGCCCTGGGCCGTATAGGGAATCGAATGTTCCGCGTCGAGGACGGTCAGGTCGTTGAACAGAGACAGATTGGTTCCGGTGGTCGTCGAGTTCGGGCACCGGGGTTGAGTACCCGGAGTTCCCAACGTTTTCCTCCTGGTCAGACATGGTTGCGATAGCTGGATTCGCTTCGTGGTTGGGTGGGTCGAATTAGGTGTGATATCGGTTGTATATACTATATCGTTGTTGGTGAAATGGTTGAAGGGTCGGCAATGGCCCTCAACGCCCAGGATCGGGGGGCAATCAGTCGGTTCGCATATTGTTGTCGAAAGGTCGACTCAAAAGGCACCAGCGGATGGCAGCGAACGGCCAGCAGCCGTCCGCGACGATGACCGAATGGCGCAACAAAAAGGGGTACAGAAGGTTGTCGTCGTCGACGTCGGCTACCAAAGCGCAAAATCGGAGAGCGTAAATCGTGGATGTTTGTTCAAATTGGACTGGTGGTTCGAGCGATGTCCAATTAAGGGGGTTTCTTGTTCACTCCACTATAGACCCAGAAGCTGGGACCTAGGAGCGAACGAACAGACGAAACGCTTTCACGGATAGAGCCCGCCAACTTGATGGCTTTTGCTGGAATGACTGGGCGGCGGCGAAGCGGTGCGTGGCGTGATGGGCGATGGCTGATATGAGGCCTTTTTCAGCAGCAACCAAAATTTTTATCGGATGAATACGAGGTCCGACGAGGGAAGAGTTAGGTAACGAGGTCGCGCGGGCTGGGGATTTGGATCGGCAGAAGGTCAACGAGGTCGAGGATCCGCCCTTTTAAAACCGTCGAAAAATCCAAGGAGGAATAGGAGTGGCGGAAAGACGAAGGTCCTAACAGAGCCCTGAGAGATGACGTTGCTGGGGAATGACGAGCATATATCTGCGCATCACCTGTCGTCGGGGGGGGGGGGGCTAACAGCGGGGATAGAGAAGGGTGACTGGAGTCGGCGTCGTACCCTGTAGCGCAGGCTAGAGGTAGTCAAGTCGGATACGTTGAACACGGAACCGCTAAAATGAGGTTGTCGGGGTCAGATGTTGAAAGGTGGAAAGATGGAAAGGGTCGAGGGCGCTACGCTAGTTTTGAAAAAAAAAGAGCGGGAGATGTCTGTTCGTCGCCTCCACACAAGGCGTGGTTCCGTGGAGACTTTTTGTGTGTTTCGTCCCAAGGGAAGGGTTCAAGTTCACGGGGCAAAAGCGCAATGATCCCTCCTGGTCCGATGAGTCTTGTTTGGTGAGTCGTTTCGGGGAGGGGCTGAGTGCTTGGTCTAGGTTTGTAGGGTTTGATAGGAGACAAGGCAATCAAAAGTTTGTTAGCAAAGAAATCAAAGAAAGGAAAAATGGAATTAAATTTGCCCGTTCTTAGCGTCCTTTGTACAAGGTTCCCGGCGGTGTTTCTCCTTATCGCTGCCAGGTGAAGCGGTCATCAGACGCCCGACGCACAGGCACCCTTCGCCGCAAGACAGACCGTGTGCAACAGGCTTTCTCTTTAGCTTCGAACTGGATCGAATCCCGTCCAGGTGATGGTGTTCAACAATTGTTTCGAAACCGTGATCCCACAAAAACAGGAATACGGTGTTCCGATATCGAATCGTCGATGCATACTTAGTTAAAGGTAAGTACTACCAATCAGCTAGCAAGGCACCCCCGACATTTCAGCCTCAGAACCTGGTCCCTCGTTGGTTTTAAACTCTGCTGCAGCGCTGCTGCGTCGTCGAGCAACCCCCCACTTTGCCCACCACTTCACGTCCCGTTTTCAATTCACTTGAATCCCTTTCTGGCTTTCCACCTCGCTTTGACTGCGGGACGTGGATCTGGGCGTTGGTGGTGATTTGCCGCCGGTAGCCCAGCCGGGGCTACCTTATTTGGGGGTACGGTAGCAGTACGTATACTCCTAGCGTACGGTACAGCCTAAAGGAAGGCCCGGTCCGGGGCAGGCCCCGAAGCAGACACGTAGTAGAGCTAGCACGGGCATCCAATGGAAGGAAGAGTGATGCGATGCGTTACCTACAGGAGGGTGTACCTGGTCTGAACCTAATGTTTCGATTTCCTCCCATGCAACACCTTGACCATTTGATATAGAACTTCGACGATAACCATACGCGCGGATACGACTTGTAAACTAAATCTGCCACTTATCATTTTCTACCAATCCAGGGTCCGACGCTCTCGATAAACCGAAACAGCTGTCCGACTGCAGCCCCTTCTGGAACCTCCCCGGCATACCACTTGCCTCCCGTCACGATGGCCGAACAACTGTTAGATCAGATCCGCGATGTTGCGGAGGGCCAAATTGTTCGTCATGCCCGTTCAATACCCGTGCCAATGTCCTTCTTGCATGCGGCAACTGACATCTGCGACATCTAGGACTTCGAAGGCCAGAAACTTGTGGAACTCCTCGTCAACGTAACTCTGGCGCTTACAGGTGTATGTTGTCCCGTACCTAAACGCAGCCGTGGCCGCGCTGACAAGTCTTTGGTGATCAGGTTGTCGCGTTCCTCGTCGGATATATCTTGCAAGACATCAAGCTGGCGCTCCAGCTTGGACTTGCCGGAACCGCCCTCACCTTCGTCCTCGTCGTTCCTCCGTGGCCGTTCTACAACCGAAACCCTGTCAAGTGGCTACAAGTCGGCGGCGGGCCGGTACCGCCACAAAGCCTGATCATAGATGAGAAGAGTTTCAGGTAGACTGTGGTTGCCGGATCGTCACACAATTCAGATCTATGGCTGCGAGGAGAAAGGAGGTTGAGCAAAGCAACATCGTAAAAATACCAGATGCGCCGGTCATTATATTCATCCTGCTGCACGCTTAAGCATGCTCGATCTAGCGTAGCCCGCTAGCTTATCATGCTGGAACCTTCTTGACGTGTAATACTCCGTGGCTTATGTTTTCTAGCCTTATGAAAATCTTCAGATGATTTCCTCATCCGTGTCTCGCCCTGCAGCATGGTCGAGTAGCCGCAAATACGCATCCAACTCCTGTTCTGCCTTTAACGGCCGTACTTCTGGAACTCCCAATCTCTGTTGTCGAGAGGGCAGACTTGGCGTGCCTTAAGCCATCTCGAGATGCAATGGAAATGGAACGCGTGCTGTGAAGTCGCCGGTTAGTCATCGGGCTAAGGACCAAAGGGAGAACAGACCAGAAGGGCCTTACATTGCAAATACCCCACGCAACTGTGCATTCTTCTGAGGTGGCGGATGACTGGTTTGCCTGGCACTCAATGCCTAAAAGGATTCAAAGTTCAAGATTAGTACAAAGTTGAGTGTCAAGAGGAGGGTGTAGAGGGAACTTACATAAATCCATGATATGGTTTCGGCAGATAGCACAGTTGTCAACTACAATATCCCAAGCCCACAGGGCCACCGCGTTCCACTAGAGACATGTTCGTCAGCGCAAGGTCATGACCATACGAAGGAACAAGTGCTCACCTTCTTGACCTCGAAGCGAGGCTTGCCGTCTGCCTTCTTTCCCTTGGTCTCGGCAGCGGTGTTCTTCTTGACAACAGGCGCAGAGGCCGGGGCGTCGGTCATATCGACATCCGCCATGGTGAAGTTGAATAAAGTCTCGGATGCCTAATCAGTCGTGGCGCGAAAGTACGAAGGAAGTGCTGCGACGCGGGCGAGCAAGCGGATGACAAGTCGAGGGATACACGGAAGA
Source organism: Neurospora sp. CHS-2018a (assembly GCA_009802275.1). Lineage (NCBI taxonomy): Eukaryota > Fungi > Ascomycota > Sordariomycetes > Sordariales > Sordariaceae > Neurospora > Neurospora sp. CHS-2018a. Next base: position 344,266 of record RAKG01000040.1, read on the forward strand.
GGTCGACCGGTCGATGGAATAAAATGATTCGTTTGGATGAAGAGGCGGAACTCGCAAGTAGTCTAAAAATTTCCAAAGCAACCTGAACCGTCAGTCAGTTTGCCGTCGTGCTGTAGTCGGGGTGGTTCAACTGTGAAAAGAGAGGAAGGCGAATTAAAACCGCCTGGGCTGTACACAGTAGAATGGAAGGCGGAAAGCTAGGCAGCTGGAAGGTCTAAAAGGCTAAAAACGCGTACCTATGAGATAAAGTGAAGTGTTCTCAGTTGCGCTTGCTCAAATGAAAGGTTCTTCGTCACGTCCTTGGTGTCGACAAAGTGAAGGTAGCACAGCTTGCCCTTACTGTCCTTGTTGTAGGTATGTTGATCCCGTCAAGGTTGCCTATCGTAACCGGCACTGGACGACGAATGTCAGAGTCGTGTGGAAGCTGCACATTGCTAATTGCAGTGACGGATTCTGGTTCAGTGATGCGCGATGGGTGGACCAGTGGACCGCCATCCAGCCTTGGCTGACCCCGCTCTTCATGCGCTTAGAATGATGTGCGCGTTAGACTGATATTATGCACTCCTTCTTGCGGTAGTAGTTGAAAAATGTTGAGGTGTAAATAGTGATGAAGTTATGCTTGAATCGGGACGGGAAATGAGAACTGAGCGACAACGGCCGCGACAGGAGGAGCCGGGCTGGAGGCCGGGCAAGTACAGCCCCAGGCGGTCGACGACAGGGCATTGCGCCGGGCTCTGTGCTTGGCTGTTCGTCGTTTGTGCGCTGATGTTGACCGGTGCTGGAGGCCGGATCCCAGGTTGCCTCCATCACCATCCTCTTCCACTTCTTCCCTATTGTCGCCGCAGCGCAACATCACTACGGATCACAGCGACAAACCACCACACAGCTCGCGAAAAGAACAACATGCGCAAAGCTATTACCGTCAAACTCAGTATCGCCAATTCGAATAGTATTATTTCCCGCACCGTTGCGCCAGAGATCACCGCCACGACAGCCAGTCAATCAGCGACAGCCGTCTCGTCAGGCTCTGATCGCATCCCCTTTTCCCACGTCCCTATCTCGTAGCCATTCGAGTCACTCGCCAACCAGACGCCACGTCCAATTCACCCGGTTTCTCGTCCAGTGTGTCATCGCTGCTTCAATCGCACCCGAGGTCGTCGCCCAACGTTGTACCGCCAGTTCGCACACGCTTCGTTTCGCAGAGGAAGGCACCACGCAGCGGCCCCTTGCTTCTACATCACCTTTACAGATCTCTTCGTTTGAACAGAAAACAAAGTCCGAGCGCGACTGCATTGTGCGCTGCCTACCCGTGATGCAACGACAACAGCAACAAGACCAGCCGGGACCCCTCCCAAAGGCAACTCCCGGACGACGCCGCAACAACCGCCATTCCGGCAACGCTATCGCTCGCAGAACATATGCTTCGGAAAACGACATGCCGTCTGAAGGCTCCTATCCGATTAACTTTGGCCCTCCCGCCCCGTTTACGCCGCACAAGTCGGGGACCAAGTCGGGGACAAACAGCCCGGCTCCGGAACCGCAGGCAAACGGCTCCAGGCCCAAACCCCGTTCAACCAAGTCCTCAAGGTCCAACAACGGCAACAAGCAGGTGGCCTCAACATCGCCGGCGTCGACGCCGGGCCCATCCAAGAACTACCGGACGAGTCCTCCGCAAACAGCGGCTCTGCCCAAGTCGGTCTTTCCCCCTGCGTTTGCCGGTGGTTCCTTCCACGCCTCCCCGGCTCCGTCCGCGCTCCCAATCCCTAGCTTTCTTGCCAAGTCGATGGACTCCCCCAGCGTTAAGAATACTGGCCGAGCCAACTCGGAGCCTTCACCTCCAGCCACCGACTCGGAAGCACCCACGCCTCGAACCCGTTTCCCCGTCAGTGACATCTCCCGAGAGGAATCTCCACTTGACTTCTTCTTCCGCGCCGACCGTGCCGAGAAGGAGAGAGCTCGGAGCGGAAGTTCGGCCAACGTGTACGCCCATAGCCCGAGCTTGTTCTCGCCCCAAGGACAAGGCCCATCACCTCAGCAACCCCGGACTCTCCCTACTGGCACGAACCTACATGGAGCCCGGTTACATCATTCTGAGCCAGCCCAGCCGAATTACTCGATGGGTTTCTCTACCAGTGAACTAGGCGGAAACCCAGGCCGCTCTATGGGGCCAGCTTTCTCGAGACCCTACCAGGAACGCATTCGTGATGCAAGGTCGAGCGAAGGGCACCCTGGCGTTGCCTCGAGTGTTCCTCGGCAACATCAGCAGCAACAGCAGCAGGAACCTAATATGGACCCTAGTGAGAAGCTCAAGAGATTCCTTGCAATCCCAGCGGTCCGAGATAGTCAACCGGCAAATCAACCACCGAGTCATCCGGCGAGCCAGCACACGTTCCCAGGCCACCTTCGTGGCGGTGAGTTGCATGGCACGCAACCACCACCACCCGCTTCGTTTCCTCAAGCAGTCGATCAACAGCGGTCGGCAGATATTCAACACATGGAGGATAGCCTTCGTCGGATCTTGAAGCTTGATTCTCCGGTGAATCTAAGGGCATCGGCAACCAACTATCAAAGCTCTTGAATCAGGCGTATCATCTATTGTCATTACCGCCGGAGGTTTTGCCTTGTTGTCACATGAGTGTCGACATCTAGCGTTTCTTTTAATCGTTGCACATTTCCTTTCATATCCGTCATGTTAATATCAGGCGTTGGGTGGTGACGGTACGATTCTCGGACTTTGCAGATTTTGCATGCATGCGTCAGCGATGGATCCGGTGGATTTGTGTTTGGGCATTGGGTCTGTCCGATTTGTCGAATCACTGGCGTTTTGGAAGGTGTGGTGTACCGACCATGATTTCCGGGTCTATGCCGTCATAGGATAGACCGGCTCTGTTATCTTTTTTTCCCATTTCTTATGCTGGCCAGCATATCAGCCTATGTTTCAGGCTCATTGTTATCTGTGTTGCTTCTTTATTTTCTTTTTCTTTCTTTCTCGAACATTGCGAGGGCGAATTTGGGTCTATGTCATTCAACATTTGGTACGAGTGTGGTCCATTTGACTTGCTGCACTGCGGCATTGGTTTTTGGTGATACCCATACCGTCATTGGGAGTTGGGCGGGATTTGGACCCTTATTTCATTTGCAGGCGTGTCCTGTTGTACGAGGGGGTTTTTGGTATGATACGCATAGAATCATGGGCGTTCAACAAAAGGGAACTCGGAGTTGTCAAGAATCGGAAGACGTTTCGAAGACCATCACATTCGGGGGGTTGTTAGGAAGTCAGGAAAGGAAAGGCACGAAAGGGACCCTTCGCCAATGGGATCCGTACATACACAGCGAACTATACCCGGTACTTATGCACGCCACACACCACGACGCATTATCACACACACACACACCTATACGACATATAAAACTAAAAACAACCAAAAAAAAATATTTTTGGAGGGGGATATTTGGCTTGCCAGCTTAGATAGCACAAGTACTTAGACATAGTTTCGCAATGTCACAAACCATGTATACCCTCCAACATGTTGGTTCAGTTGAACTCTCATCATCCAGTGGTCTCTGTCTAGCTGTGCAGAACGAAGTTGGCAACTAATATATACCCAGTTCACTTGGAGAACACCACGTCAAACGATGATGAATCTAACATACAGAAACCGTAATGTTATAAAGCATAAACGGGCGTACACGATATACAGAAAGGGTAGTACTAATGGGGAACTGTTACCTGCCGACAGGTGTCGTCGAAGTGACATCGAAGTCTGGCACGCTTGGTCGGGAATAACCCTAACCCTTTTTGTGTTGGACACAGCAGCGTCAACAGGAAGCGATCGGGTGCGTGGACTCCGACGACGAGGTGAGCCGCGAAAGAGAAGGTCTGGAAACAATAAAAGAAAAATGGAAGGAGTATTCTATGGCATCACTATTGACCGTTGTTGTCAAAATACCATGATACCCGAGACGCTGGGATGCAGAATGTCTTGTTCTCATCTTCAAATCGCATGAATGATGAGGCCTCTGCTTCGCACCCCGCTTTCATTCGTCTTGTCCGACAAACAAATTCACGCTCTTGCCTACCCAGAAAGCCTTTTGGAGTTTCGCCATTACCAAACAGAACGGTTTTTTACTTTTCTGTTTTAGAGACTCCTTTGCTTTCAACAATTATCTGCAATCTCCTAGAGCATTTCCCTCTTTTTTTCGTCGCAGCTCTCCCTTCCTAGGCACACCTCGTTACGCACCCTGGTGAAACCACATCTACGCGTCCCGCCAGAATCTCATCTCACGACAGCCACTCGCCCATCGACACAATCCTCTCAATCGCGCTCATCCTCTTGCTCCTTCACGAGCTCAGCTACACATGCAATGGCTGACCACAGGGGCGCACGGTTCAATGACGCCGAGGACATGTCTGATGACGAAGCGCTGCGCGTCGCCATCGCTTTGTCACTTGGCCAAGATCCTTTCAAACCGCAAACTGGTGGAAAGTCAAACGCCACTATTGACCTAACACAAGACGACGAGGACAATGGTGGAAGTGAGGGTATGCCCACCGTTGAACCAAAACCTGCCGCCAAGGATTCCAAATCCTCTCAAACCAGCAAACCAGCCTCTACCACCTCTGCCCAGGCATCCAGTGTATCAGCACTTTTCGGCCTCGATAGGAAGAAGATGGAAGAGGAGCGTCTCGCTCGCTTGAAGAACAAGAAGCGACCAGCATCATCAGCTTTGGAATCTCCGAGTCCGACTACCGCCCGTCCCCAGCAACGTCCAAAGATGTCAAATAGTAGCTACAGCAAAGCGACTGGTCCACAAACAATTGCCGATTTGCTACTACCTGAGTCTGATGAAGACGAGACCGCAAGCTCCCAAGGATCCAACAGCTCCCCTGTCACGGGACGCATGGTCAAAGCCGGGAAGCAGCAGGCAAGGCCGTCAGAGTCGGGAAAAGTGGGAGCAGCAGTAGCAGCAGGAAGCGTGAAGCAGTCCTCCACTGCTGGTACATCAAGCGGTAGTCGACCAAAAACAGAACTGCCATATCCCAAGGGCGCGGTCAAGAAAACGTGGGTCCGTGGTCAGGCGAGGAAGGGAGATGACATCACCATCGAAGAGGTCTTCCAGAAGGATAAGCTGCAGTTGGCAGTGTTGAGCACGTTCATCTTAGATGAGGCGTGGTTGTTTGACAAGCTGGATTTGACGAAGACTAAATTGATACTTTGCCGGGGTGCTCCTAATCAGGGGGAACAAATCAGTGTAAGTTCGTGGATTTGGGATACACAATCAGAGGCCCTGAGGCTGGCATGTTGATTACCCTGAGCGAACTTAACATTGCTAACGTTTTCATTTTCCTCATAGAATTGGTTGGATGGATTCCCAACAGTGCGGAAACATCTTGTTCCTATGAACGGATCGGGATGCATGCATTCGAAGCTTCAGCTGCTCAAGTACGAAGACTATCTTCGCATTGTTGTGCCCAGCGCCAATTTGGTGAGCTTCGACTGGGGCGAGACGGGTGATATGGAGAACGTAAGTCTCCGACTTCCAGTCTTTCTCAAGCCTCGAAAGTTACTAAAGGAAATTCTCAGATCTTGTTCATCATCGACCTTCCTGTACTTGATGACCCGGACATCACAAGAGAGCTCACCCCCTTCGGCGAGGAGTTATCGTATTTCCTCAAAGCCAAGCAACTGGATGATGGTCTCATCAGAAGCTTGAAGAAGTATGACTGGACGGAAACGAGGCGCTATGGTTTCGTTCACTCCATGTGAGTTCAGCCACCAGGCCCATACAGAGACAATCGAACAGGTACTAAACGTCTACGTTAGCGCTGCTTCTCACGTGGATGATAAAGCTTGGAGGACAGGTAAGTTTAAACAGATAATACCGTACAGAGTTCTGCCATGAGCTAATCTTATTTTTTGCCAGGCTACTGTGGACTCGGTCGTTCTGTCAAGGCTTTAGGTCTTGGTACAACAAAGATGATTGAGATGGATGTCGTGGTGGGTGCTCTACATTTATCTCTGTGTCCCAGCTTCTACTACAACTTGTTTTGCTGATGACCGTCTTACAGGCTGCATCATTGGGATCCATCAAAGACTCTCTAATTAAAGCGCTGTATTACGCTTGTCAAGGTGGGTAAATTCTCAGAACCCTCAACTGGTATGCTTCAACTTGGCTGCTAACATCCGTGTAGGTGACTCCGGAGTCAAAGAGCTCGAGAGTCGGACAGTAGGCAAACCAAAGAAGGGTCAACAAGAAGCGCCAGATCTCGGGGCCGCCGAGGTCAGGAAACACACTCGGGTATTTTTTCCATCAAAGCACACGGTGCGGACTAGTATCGCCAAGGTCAGTCTGCCAGTCACATATCTTATCCTGTCTGCAAAGATACATTTCCTTCTTCTTCATAGTATATCAATAGCCTAATGCTGATATGACAATCACAGGACGCGGGAACTATTTGCTTCCAAAAGCAATGGTTCGAGGCACCGACTTTCCCCCGAGAAGTCTTGCGTGACTGCGTATCCACAAGACCAGGCATGCTCATGCACAACAAGATGATCTTCGTCAGGAGGACGGAAGAGTCTAAAGACGAACCCGGCAAGAAGACTGTCAGCGGTTTTGCGTACGTTGGCAGTGCCAATCTGTCGGAGAGTGCTTGGTATGTTATTCCGAATCTCCTCCACAAAACTTGACAAGAATCTAATCAAAACTCTTCATAATCCACCAGGGGCCGACTCATCAAAGACCGTAGCACCAAAAAGTTCAAAATAACTTGCCGGAACTGGGAGTGTGGTGTCCTCGTTCCTGCTGGGAGTACTACAATTGTCAGTTCGTCATCGGCTTCTTCTGCTGAGGAGCAGGAGGAGGGCAATGGTAATGACAAGGGAAAGGCAGTCATGCCTACCTCTACGGAAGATGACCCGTCGTGGGGAGTCTTTGAGGGTCACGTACCGATTCCGATGAAAGTGCCGGGGTCTCCGCTTGCGTTGAGTGGCTCGAAGAGTCCTTTCTTCTTCGGTGGCTTTTGATTGGGGTGCCTTGGAGCGGAGATGGGTGAAACTTGGGCATTGCTTGGGCGGGGCGGATACTTCGCTCATGGCAGTTATTATGGCTTTCGAGGTTGGCTTAACATGGAAGGGAAGGGTTGTAAGGAGAATGGATCTCGGTGAATGGGGCTGGATGCTTTCATTGCCGTTGTTGCTCGCCTTCAAGCCAGCACCCGGTTCCAGACATTCTCGCTGAGAGTTACGAGTGATGTGAAAAAAAGACCGAACATCCAACACAACGGGAACTGACCCTGTTGTTTTGACCACTGTGCAAGACGACCACGCTCGAAAAATTCCACCAAGATTCCCCAAGATACTGCTCACTTCGAAGTCTATACTTGATGGTCTTTGTAGGTTGGAAACTGATTGCCGTGGTGCTGAGTCCGATTCATGAACTCTCAGTTTGTATGTTGCTGTTAGGCGTGTTCGGACTATTCTTTTCACCACCTGCGAGGCTAATCTTTTCAGGAAGTCCGTCAACCTTGGACCATATGACTTGAGAAGTTGAGGATGCTTTTATGACAGGGCGGCTGGGATGATGTCGTTGTGTGAGCAGTGGAGGTACGTACCCTTCTTTCCCGATTGGGACTTAGGTGGACAAATGATTGGACATCAGGCGTTGACGGATTTAGCTCCGACTGAACGGCCTTAATTGTGGATCAGTGTATTTGACGTCGATGAAGGCTTCCACTTGAGATCTTTTCGAGGACTACCTACCTTTCCGTTAGGTAACACATTGACAGCCAGGAGGGTGGACAGCCGCCAGGGCAAAGTCGTCTTGTGCTTTGATGGAACTGGCAATAAATTCCAGGGCGATGACTCGGACAGTAACATCCTCAAGATTTACAGGCTGCTGGACAGAACGGCTGATGACCAATGTAAGTTCCGTAACAGTGTCGAGACCGACAAAGCAGACGTGATTGCTAACACTCACCTGGTGGTTCTTTGTGGGACAAGGTGATGGTTGATAATACGAAACCATCAGAGGGAGACCCCGCGAACCCACTTGTAAGGTAGGTATGAATACTGTTCCTTGCTAACGACACAATGTACCTTCCCAACATCTACACCATTGTGCCTTCCATCCACAGCCCAGGAGGAAGGCTTATCTTCGACTGGTCATATGAGGAGGAAATAAGGAATACGGGAGAAGGAGCGTTGTCATCAGATCAACGCGCCCGCTTCGAAGGGAGAAGGTGTACCCGACCTGGCCTTTTCCTTTTCCGCCTAGAAGAGTAGTACCCCAGTGAACCTCGCTCGACACAATCATCGAGTCCATGATAGTACCACGTTCCATTCTTCTTATTCTTCAAAGTTTATGTTCTATCGGTAACCCTCCACACATCATTCGTTTCTTCTGGACGGTCTACCGGCTCTGTCGTTCACATTTTGATTCCGTTACACAATATTCACTCTCGCAGAGCAGCATATCCAGAACATCGCTCTCAACATGAATCCACTCCAAGCACCTTTCGTCCCCGCCAACCAGGCATACCCGCAGGAGAAGGCCTATCCCCAGGAGCAGGTCTATCCCCAGGAGCAGGTCTACCCCCAAGAACAAGTCAATCCCAAGAAACAGGCCTATCCCCAGGCAACGAATCCGGAAAAGAAGAACGATAACGAAAACAACCACAACGTAACTGAATCGAAACAAGACGTTGATCGGCTCGTTGACACGGCTCTACAGCTGACCTGGGACATGTGCTTCGACGGCACGCAAGTTATCTTCAAGGAGCCAGAGACGTTGACCGTCTTCAGGGTGGAACCTATTAGACTACGGATACTTAGTCATGCAATTTGGATACGCAACGAACCTGCCTTATAGGAGGAGCTTTCGTTGGATCCCGCGGAGGAAAGTCTTGTTCGTGCTATGAGAGCGGGAAAATTTAGGAATCTTCCCGCTCTCAAGCTGCGAGGACCCAAGTCCGTGGAAGCGGACAAGCTTTTCATGAAAATTTCGCCGATGGATTGTAGACTGAGTAAGTTGTTTCTCTTCATATTTTCGTCATGGCTTTCGACAGTTCGTTGGCCATGTGCGTGCTGTGTATTTTGCCTACGATTGTCTCTGTACAACGAGAGTTCACTAATCGAATCTTGATACTTGTGGCCAGAACGCGAACAAGACGCCAAGATGCTGAAAAAGTTTATACGGTACAAGCATATCCTTCATGCTCCCAAAGGCTCGAGCACTCTCTCTGTCTGGTACGTTGCGATGTCCAGCACACACCCCAATCAGACAACATTCTACAACTCTTTTCTTTCAACACGACAAGTGGAAGCTAACCACAAGAAAACATCCAATATATAGCATCCCAAGCCACCCCTGGCCCGAGTACTCTCAACCGCTTACCTGCCTCTACTGCAATCTGACCACAGATCACGTCAACATCCACCAGTTTCAGTTTCCAACTATCAACATTCCCCGCCCAAAGACCCCGGAAGTCAGAATCCTGCACATCCAAAACCTCTGTCCCTACCACGACTACTACCTTCTCAGTGGCTGTTCCCTCGGCTACCACGAGCTTTTGGCGCTCAACGCGTTCCAGCAGTGGGGTATATCGTTTGGCACTGAGTGTGGAAGGAGGCCTGGACCTCGGCGAGTAATACGCCTGGATAGATACTTTGATGAGAAACGATCACATTTCAAATATTTCATCGATCGCATGCGCGAGGAGGTGGTGGAGAAGAGGGGACATCTGGTTACTACGGAGGCGGATCTGAAGTTGGGGACGTTTCTTGGAGAAGGGGCTGGGTCTGGGTATGTTTTCGAAGCTTGCGTGGGAGAGGAGGGGAGGAAGAATTTGGGGGCTATTGGGGATGGGAGGCCTGGTGTGGAGGGTAAAGAGAAAGGAAAGGAGGAGGAGGATGAGGAGGGTGAGGAGGAGGCTATGGAGGAAGTAGGACCGGCGGGTGGAGGAGCACCTTTGACTGCCCCTGAGTGATGTTTCACGTGGCTGGAATATGAAGGGTTTATGTTGAGGTCGTGGCGGAAGTGGTCAAGTTGTTCATAGCAAGCGCACATGTTCTTTTTCTTCTGTTATTATACCAGCTAGCGAAGTAGTTGATATAACTAGGTAGCCATTAGGAGATACTTTAGCTTTCTGCTTAGCTGACAACTTAAGAAGTGCGGTTGTAACTCCTCGTTTTTCATACTCTCGTCTGTTGTTCTCGCCCAAAAGACTTGCTTGGCCTCCGAGATGGTTAATTCTGTGGTCGTTCTCTTCATCTCACTTGAACACTTCGACCTTCAACGAGGGGCACTTAGAAGGACAATAAGCAGGCAAAAATCAAAAGGCAATCTTAATTTCCAAGCAAACAGAAACGAAGGAAACGTGCACAAGAAAAATAAAATTGAACAAGTGGCACCCCCCTGGTTCGAACGCTTTATGGAGGGCTCAAGGAAAGAAAGGAAGGACGGGAGGATGGAGGGCAACATAGCGGAAAAGAAGATAAAAGAGGTAAGCAAAAATGCATTCTTAAGCAGAGGTAATTTGCTGGTGGTCATCGCGCCAAGTACTTAGTTGGTGGCTATTATCCGGTATATCGATTCAAGAGCCGACAAATTCTTCCGCATTTTCGGAGAGAGGGAAAGGGAAAGAAGGGAGTGGACATGTGAAGATGAAGTTTACGGGCTTATGTCTCTATGACTAATAATTCACTTTGGTTCTCTGAGACGGAAGATGAAAGACGAATAAGAAAAGTCAAGAAGGCGGACTATATAACCTCAGAAATGTCCGACACCAAGTTGTGATACTATATTGGAGGCTGCGAACTGCAGAGTAAAAACATGAGGCAATCTCACGGTCGATCCCACAGGTTCTAGGCTTCCCTTCACATTTTCTTTACCTGTCCGCTCTTAGCTTTATTCTCATCTTGATTCAAGTTTCTCTTCACTTTCTTCTTCACTTTCTACGTGCACATGGCTGTCTAGATGACCATAAGCCAGCGTGGTTCTATATCTCGATGGATTCTAAACACCCGTTGGACGGAATATCCAATGAGAAGAATTCTCAGTAACATGCGACCCCGGGAAAACAAGAACAATTGTGCCGGATAGTGAACATGTATAACATACAAAAGAACACCCCCACATTCATTCATCCCAACTCATTGCCATGTCCGTCCCATATCTCTTGAACCTACCCGTCCCGCTGCCCGCACGTCCAGTTCCTGCCTCCATGCTTCTGCTTATCTTTCCCATACTTCCCCAGCCGCAACCACCGAGGCGGGTAGTAGCTTGTTTTCCGCTGCGGCAACGTGGTGACACGGGATGGATGGGGTTTTGTTCTTTTAGCTTTGGCAATTTTGGAGGGAAGGGGGGGAAGCTGAGGAAGTGAGGGATAAGAACATGAGGGGCTGATTGACAGGCTGGGGAGTTGGTTACTTTACATAGGCATCCAGTTCATATTTATCGGTTGATCATGGTGATTGACAGCAACGATCTGCACTTTAGAGGAGGGAAGCTCTCCGATAGTCCAGTTGTTGAAAAGTGTGTTAGGCTGTCGTCATTTGAAGCCTCAAAGACATGATATATTGCCCGTCATTCCCATAAAGCCATTCTGGCTTGGATTAGTGATCCCAACCATGATGCTCAGGCCGCGACGTCATCGGGCACAACCAGGAAGGCAGAAACTGACGAGCAAAGAGACAAGAGACATGGGAATAGAATATCCCGCCGTCGCCGTCATGCCATACAACGTTGTGTTCGGCTCATGGAGCTATAGTAAGTTAACAGATATTGGCAGCCCGACTACGACAGAAAGGGTGGGATCGTTTTGGTCGAATTTCCGGGTCATGATTAATTCAATGGGACTCTCCAGTCATGTCGCTTTCAAACCAGCCGGGCAAAGCTCCCAAGCTCATGAAATCAAGTTTGTGATATACGCCGAGCAAAAACAAGAAGACTTGGAAGCAGTTAGGTTTAAGTCCTGAGCGATATACGCACCTGAAAAAAGATGAAGAACGGAAATGCCGAGTGATATTATGTGTCTGATAAAAGGGGGGAACTGGAAGAAAAGTTTCGATTCGACGTTGCTGTTGGACAAATGAGAAGAGCCCACAAGCTGATGCAGTAGCAAAATTGCCCTTCCCTTTCGGACTCCTCCCGTAATGGGATTTATGGGATGGTATTCCCAGCTTCAGTGCCCCCGTCGAGCCCGTCCAAGCCAGCCTGCCCACGTCACCATCACTGGGCCACTGGCAGACTGGAAGACTAGCTGTGCCCCTGACAGGAACACACGCCTGACAGAAGCTTCCCGTCGTCTACAGCGTCCGACATGGTAACCTCGACCACTGCACTGCAAGGCAGAGCCGTTCGGGAGAGCAGAGCAAACAGGATTCAAGATTCGAGGTCAGGGAGAAAAGAGTGGGGTGCAGAGGTAAGTCTAATACTGTAAGGTACCTGTGAGAAACGTCCAGTACGGAGCAATATCCGGACAGCCCAAGCTCCCAAGCAAGTGCTGCACAGTACACCATTGCCATTCCCGTAGAAGTCGTACCTTTGTACCCTGCAGTGAGTGAGGTTTCTGGCGAACGACCGGGCGGCGCACAATGCCCAAAGCCAACCAAAAGACTTTGAGGACCGCCAACTGAAAGCGACTTGAACGATTTGACCATCTTTGGGCGCTAGTAACGGTTTGGGCAATAAATGGGGGCCACACTCGATCGACCACCCGCCAGACAACGTTGCGGCCACTTGCCTGACTTGTGGTCGGCCTGGCCAAGAGCTGGCCGAGAACTGGGAGCGTAGGGATCCATCCGTCAGACAGCGCTAGTGTCAGTTACGAAATTTACCGTCAGGGTAATGAAAGAATGCTTTCGCTGACCGCACGTGAGAGCGCTTGGCATCCACCTTACTAGTGAGGTTGTCTCATAGGTACGTACCTAAGCCTTCAAAGCCCGCCAACTGAGGGCGGAAGGAGGTACCTTAGCGGCTGGTGCACGGACTCGTGCACGAGCCCTGAACAGCTCGTCAGACTGGTAAATGGTCAGGTATGGAAAGAATGCCATTTTTACCGTATCTATCGACCCCCCCCTAGCCGGACAGGCGAGCGGCTAGCAGCTGCGGGCGGGCAATGGGCCACCTGAAGGAAGTGCTGTTGCTGTGCACACCAAGAAGCACCTGCCGCCCGAAGAACCTCACAAGTGTGGAAGAGCCCCAGACGCACGCCCGCAATCACAACAGCGCGCCGGTCTTACAACTACTACTGTGAAGCCCAGACGGTGCAGGAATGGAAAGGAAGACAGTGGCAGAGAGAGCAAGTTCGTGATCTCCACACCACTGCACCACTGCACCACGCACCGGGCACGCACGCAGGCACTGCACCGCAACGGCATTCAATCACTGCTCAACTCAACATTTGCATCTGGACCAAAACATCCACAACAATCGATCCAACTCCACCACCGCGACAAGGACATTCAAGAGTCGTTGCACTGTCCACATCCCACTGTCACCACCGACCGGTCCTTCTCTCCCTAGCTCATTGTCTAGCGGGAGGTGTCTGTCATCCATCTACCTCTACCTCTAGCCGAACTCCATCCGGCCGATTTCATCACTTCACGACACGGGAACCTGACCGACCGACGAGACGACAAGTTGCTTGTCAGTCAGACTCGATCTAAACCCGCCTCCGCTTCTCGTACCCGACGCTTGCTGTTGCTCCCACCGCCGTAATTCTCGCCAAACATTGCCCGCTGCTTGTTGCACGATCCGGCCAACGTCTTTTTACTGCAACCAGCCAAGCTTGGAAAGCCCACCGCTGTTGGCCTAGTGGCAGCTCTACCCGCCCACTCGCGCCTCCTCCTCCATCCTACTCGTCGCGGAACCGCTCTTGCGCTTCCAGTCGCTGGGAATTGAGGCGCTCCTCTTCGTTTGTCGACATCAGGGCCCTCCGCTCTTCTCTCCCCCGCATGTCGATCCGGACGACGCAGCGCCCATCGCTGATTCCCGCCTCTCCGTCCTCGAGCCTCCCATAAAGAACGACTTCGGGTTTTCTTGACTCCTGCCGCCGCAGCCCCGGCTGTGGAGGCCCGGCATTTCGCGAACATGAACTTCGACTCGGGCACCGCGTACGCTGAGTCGGACGCCGACGACGAGTATGAGCGCGATATTCACGGAAGCTCCCCTATCGATCACACCGACGTCGAGCATTCACCCATCGACTCTGGCCCCCCCTCGGCCGAACACACCCCTACAACCTACGGCTACCGAAATAGTGCAGATAGACACATAGAAACCTTGATTTCCGACTGGTCTGCCGACGACTGCGCCGACTTCATTGCCTCGATTGGGCTACAGCAATACGCAGATAGATTTATAGGTCCGTTGCGATTACATGAGCAAAAGGTTGCATATGGCTTTGACTTCCGCTAACTCCACGCACAGAAAACGAAATTGTGGGAGAGGCCCTGGTCGCGTTACAACATGATGATCTCAAGTCGATGGGCATTACTAGTGTTGGCCACCGCTTGATAATTCTGAAATCCGTCTACGATGTGAAGAAGGCTCAGGATGTCCCTATCGAGGACGACCACTACATGCCTCTTAGTACGTGTCGCGCCCCCTTACCTTGTGCAGTTTTCGCGTGCTAACAAACCGAACTTCTAAAGCCGCCGCGACCGAAGCGCTATCGGCAAACGCTACCCTCAACGACATTAAGCATCTCGCTGAGCAGTTGCGTTTGAGAGACGAGCGCATGAGCCTCTTTGAGCAAGACCTGCGCCGGTTAACCGAAGACTTTAGGAGGTTACGGGAAGATATGCTACCGGCATTGCGACTCGCCAAGGATGCTCAGCAACCGCTACCGAGCGGACCGTCTTACGAATCTACTTTGTCACCGCCAGCTCCAGCCTCGTCGGCGGGTAGCCAGCCGAGTGCCGGCCTAAGTCGGCAATATTCTACCAAGAGGATCATGCTTGGGACAACGCCGAAAGCAGTCTCCCCGTCCCATCTTCAGACTTCCCACGGCCCGACATACGACTCTTCTGCAACTAGTCGAGGTATGCTGTCGTCGTCTCATCTTGGCGCCATGAACGGGTCTAGTGCGAACACTACCTCCGGTGGTTATCCGTCACCGAACATGCCATCGCCTACCTCTCCGCCCACCACCAACATGTCAGGCACTACTCTTGATCCCAGATCTTATCGCGGTGACAACCAACCCCCATCATCGAGCCGATCCACATTTGGCGATAACGATCACTACGGTTCTCAAGACAAACAACCTGTGTCCGCTCCCCGCAGAGGACAGACGCCGGCACCTGATACCCCTGGTTCCGCGAGCAACGCGTCCGTCGAGATCTTCAAGTCGTTCAGGGTCAGTATGGATGACCCGTGCTACAAAGTTCTTCCGGCAGCGCTCAAAAAGTACCAAATCAACGCTCCGTGGGATCAATACGCTCTGTATATCGTATATGGCGATCAAGAACGGTGTCTGGGACTGGACGAGAAGCCTCTCATATTGTTCAAGCAGTTGGACAAGGAAGGAAAGAAGCCCATGTTTATGCTCAGGAAGACGAACAACGCTCCAGCTGAGGAACAACCCGGGAGCGCAGGACTATCGGCTGCGGCTCGCGGGGCGACGACCGGTTACGATCCACCGGGAGGTATCATATAAGTGGATAGTTGGGAGAGCGTAAGAGGGACTGCGAGGATGCTGGGTCGGTCAACCTATTTCCGTCCGTCCACTATCCGAGCCGAACTGTCAGGGTGCCGCTCTGGGTTGCACAGCTTTTGCATAGCGTGACGGAGGATTATGCTGTGAAGGAAGCCCTGGCATAACTTGGGGTCCGTTGCTCGAGTGGGAATGTCCATGAGAAGAAGAAGAGAAGGCGGAGTCGAGGTTCAACGGTTCAGTGTCGCATGACCGGCTGGCCAGTTCCGTCAGGTTAGCTCCTATCTGGTCTGGAATGGGCGGCTTAATAGCTGTGGGTGGGTGAAAGGCAACCGTTAACATGGACTCCAACCTCTACACACACAACCCAAGGAATGCTTGTGTATGAGGACGGTAAACCAGTTAGCGTTGCCTATTTTGTGTATCTTTCCTATTTAATTCACTGGTGGGCGGCATGGCAACGGGTTGGAGAAAATAACTGACTGCGAAACGGGGGGGAACCGGGGAAGGAGGCGATTTTTGTAAACTCAATCTCATCCGAAAGTGTGGTCCACAACTTTGAAGAACAACACGTTTTGGTATCAATGTGCTTGGAACATCTGGTTGAAGGATCAAGAGGAGGAGGAGACCGAGGAGGGAACCGGGAATGGAATAGGGGTCAAGTGGTGGGTTAAGAAAACTTTCGAACTTCTTGTGTTATTTATTTATCATTTTAAGTGAAGAGATTACAAACTCTTTGTTCGTTGGAGACTCTCTAGGACTGTGGGCATTTATGTGCTGGTAATATTTATCTTCGACTGGTAGGGCTTTCATGCCGTTGCTTCAACATCTTCCAAGCTCCGTCCTGAGTGGGGATCATTGTTCCATACCTCTACGCTGCTCAACATGTTCAAGAGACACATACGTCAAGACCAAGAACCTCAGATATTATAGTCAAAACAACGAGAACATACATACCTCTAAATTAAGAAATCGACAAAAACAACGTTTTCTCTATTTTTGACCAACCTCACATTTTATGACAAGCAGATTACATTCCCTAAATTACCCTCCCCTAACCCATCCACCATCATCTACACCGTCCACCATCCATCCATCCCTCAAACCTCAACAACCCAAGCCTTCAAAGACCCAGTCTAGTAAAGCGCATTCCCAGCCTTAATGAATAAACTGAAAATCGCTCCCAACCCCGCCATCCACACCAAGCTGCGCACCGGCGCAAACTTGCGGTTATCCTGCAAGAAGACATACACAAAGTTGTACACCAGCCTGCTGCCCAGGTAGAACAGCGAGAGCTTGTTGAGCGTCTCCACGGGCACCTTGGCGGCGTTGGCGGCCACGACTGCCGCGGCGTAAAGCCCGATGGTCTCGAGGCCGTTGTTGGCGGCGGCCTTGGCGCGCAGGATGCGGTTTACCTGCTGCTTGGAGAGGGTGGTGTCTTTGGCGAGGTGCTCTTCTGTTTTGCGGGGGCTGTGGTTGAGGGAAGGGGGGTTAGTGGTTTTGTGGTGATGGTGATGTTGGTTGTGGGGGATGGGTGGTGGTTATGAAGGGGAAGGGGGAGGGAAGGCGGGAGATGGAACGGATGGGGGTGAGATGATGGAGGGACGGGACGGGAACTTACTTGGCCAAATCATAGTTCTTGCCGGCAGCGAAGCTGGCGTAGAAGTTTGGGAGGAGGGCGATCACGAAGGCCGCGGGGATCTGGTAGCTCGTATCAGTGATTCTGTTTCGTTAAGATTGATGATTTGTGTTTCCTTCTTCTTGTCTCGCATGTGTGTCTTGTGCCTCAAGAAACTAAAGTGTGAAGACAACCGCATGTTGGTGTCTCTTCACATGTCATGAGATAAGGTAGGCACATACAGAATGGAGAGACCAGTTGGATGAAAGATCAAGGAAGGAAGCCATTGTGATGGATTGTTGACAAGGTAATCTCGAATTGGTGTGGTGTTTACAACTTGTGGTGGTGTCTTTTGAAAGTGTGATGTAGTGAAGTACTACGAAAAATATGTTCAGATAATCGAGAGGACAGAAGCACTTTTATATTATACCTCGGACTTGCAGTGAGGAGGGGTTCACGATCGAACAGCTTTGATGACGGAAGAAGCTTGTGTGGGGCGACCCACACCCTGACAGGGGTACAAGGGGAACTTCCTGAGGGAAGAAGGATTGATCCACTCGGTGCCCCATGCCCCCTGCGGCCCAGAATAGCTCCCTTCCCTTCTTTTGACTGCTTGCTCCCGTCCTCCCGCCCCATGCGCCTCATGAGCCACTCCAAATCCATCGGGCACCGACCGACGAGACACAACCTGAGATCAGTAAACAGAAATCGAAGGCGCTGTGCTGAAACATTTGCCTGATGCAGAGTCTCCCCTGAATTCGACTTTGAGATTTTGCGCGGGACCAAGCCTGCTATCATGCTGGATGGAGGCGTATCTAAAAGGCACAGATGATTACAGAACCAAAATTCCAGGAACGAGTATTACATATCGGATTTTATGGACTCGACGGCACTATCAACAGGCGAGATGCTCGAGACATCTGGATTACTGAACAAAGGGATCAGTCGACAAGACTCGATTGCGATAAAACCATACCGGCCTCCTCAATATGTTATAGCAGTTGTCCTCTCTGAGAAACATCATTTCCACTTTCAGTTCTCTCTTTCGCAAAGTTTCATGAACCGAATCCGCTTTTATTTCTCTACCAACAAACAAATTTTGAAAACATACGCGGCGTGGCGTGTCCATCTTGGATATAAGCCTGGGGAGACAGACACGCATCAACTTTACCGAACATCCTCTCTTCTGCCCTCTCCTCATTCTGTAGCTTCCCCATCTTGTCATCAACCTTTTCCCTCCCTCCGCCCTTCCTTCTTTTCTTGCCTCGCCCATCTCCTTCTATCACTGAGATAGAATAGGTATCCGTACGTTCCACGTCTTTGAGGAAAATGATGCGCCCATGTAAAAAGAAAAGGTCTGGAAAATAACACCCATTTGGTAATACCTATAACCCCTTTCTGAATTTGCGCAAACGTAGATGTGAGCAAAGTAGAAGAAAACCCAGGTAAATTTGCGGCGAGAATGCTCTTACTGCATTGGAGGACATTGCCTATCCAAAGCAGGGACTAGATCGCGCGTGGGGTAACTGAGTCGTGTGATCGCTTGTGACTCCTTTGAGGGTGGAATGATTCTCTTCAAAGTCATTGGGGCTGGCAAGACGTGAGCAGGGCAACATAAGCCATGCACCATGCTTTTCGGAAGAGGCTTTCCGGCGATCGTGAAAAGCTGACGGGATGTCGTCTAGTGTACAATTAGTAGGCACGGTTGGTGCCACGACGGCCCTTGCCGGGGACAGTGACGGTCGTCCAGCCGTCATCTTCCTCGGCGGCAGCGGGAGTAGCGGGAGCCTGCTCCGCGCCGGCAGCCGGGGCAGCCTGGGCGGGCTGGGCGGCAGGAGCACCACCGTTCGCACGAGGGCCGCGGCCAGAGTCGCTGCGAGGAGCGCGAGGAGCGCGATCAGCGGGGGCACGGTCGTTGCGGCGAGGTCCGCCAGGAGCGGCACCAGCACGAGGTTCCCTAGGAGCAGAGCGCCAGTTACCGCTCTCGGTGGCTCTAGTCTTAGGAGCCTCGCGGGGCTCGCGGGGCTCACGAGGCTCACGGGGCTCACGGGGCTCACGGGGCTCACGGGTCCTGACGGGGAGCTTCTGATCGGCAGCTTCACCGTTGGCGGGAGCAGCACCGGGAGACTTGACCTCCTCCTCAGCGGCGGGGGCGGGAGCCTCAACGGGCTTCTCAGCCTCAGCCTTCGCGGCCGCGGCATCCGCTTCAGCCTTCTCAGCCTCGGCCTTAGCAGCGGCCTCCTTGGCGAGACGCTTCTCCTCCTTGGCCTTCTCGTCAGCCTCCTTCTTCTCCTTGAGGGCCTGAAGGCGCTTCTCCTCGATCTCGCGTTCGCGGGCGGCAGTATCGATGGGGCGAGCGGCACCGAAGGGGCTGGCCTTCGAGTCAGTCGAAGCGGTCGATCCGGCCTCGGGGGCTTCCGAAACGGTTCTCTTGGTGAGGTTCAGCTTAGGGCGACCGACAGGAAGGGCAGCCGAGGGCGCGGGAGAGTTGGGGACGCTTCCTTCACGAGACTCGGTAGCAGGGCGCATGCTGCTGCGCCATTGGTTGTCCTTCTCAGCGGCAGTAGGAGCGCGCTCGGGACGGTCGCCGAACTCGCGGCGGGGAGGACGGGAAGTCTCTTGACGACCCTCACCAGGGCCCCAAGCAGCGGGGGAAGCCCTCCTATCATTGCGGAAAGACTCGCCACGGGCCTCAAGGGGACGCGAGCGAGAGGAGTCCCTGATTTGCTCAGTGGGCTCCGCGGGGGGGAGGGGACCACGCCTTTCCCAGTTGCCGAAATCGCGGACCTTGCCATCGTCGGCAGGGGCAAACTCTCTGGGGGCTCTGCGCTCGCCAAAGTCACGTTGGGGACGGTCACGTCCGGGCAAGTCAGGAAGGGGTCCTCTGCGCTCCCAGGTAGGGAGGTCACGGCTCGACTCGCCCCTGTCGCTGTAACCCTGCTTGGCTGCGAGGTTGTCAATACCACAATCAGACATAACGGATCAATATATGGGAACACATACGGGGATCGGCAATCTTGATGCGGATGCTGCGACCGTCGAAGGTCTCTCCATCACGGGTCAAGGCAGTCTTGAGACCCTCGACATCCTTGAACTCGGCATAGGCGAAACCCTTGGGGCGCTGAGTCTCGCGATCCTCAATGATGCGGACGTTCACGACATCGCAGCCCTCAAAGAACTCGGTAACGGACTCGGCGGTCGCATTGTAAGAAAGGTTGCCGAGATGGGCGGTGAAAGGGGGCCTGGTAGGAAGCTGGGCCGGGCTGATGTTGTCGCGGATGGAGGAATAACCTGTCATAAACTCCAAGGTCAACACAGGCTCAAGCCGACTAGTTGTTGGGAGGTTGACGAACCGCGGTCAGCATAGGAAGAGCCACCACCATAGGTGGAAGGGCCGCGACGCTCAGTGGGAGGGAGAGGCTGGGTGCCGGAGGCTAGACGGTATGTTAGCGAAACAATATCAAAAGACGACGGAGAAGGCGTTGCTTACCATAGGTGTCCTCGACCTCATCAGCCCAGGAGCCGCCGAAAGCTGTACGATATGTCAGTCATGTATCTCACCAAGCGACAACAACGGGGTTGACATGACCACCCTGCTAGGCGGGTTGGTGCCTTGGCGTGGAGGGGGAGGGGTGAACTCACAGGGTTCGTTCAAAAATTCGCCCAGAGAAAGCTTCTGGACTTCCTTCTTCTTGGGAGCTGTTGCAAACCCGAATCAGCATGTGACGCCAGCGACAAGACGGTAGGACGGTAGCGTCATGGAGGGGCGCGAGGTATGGTAGATTGGGTTTGGAGAGTTGTCGACGGAGTCATGGGACAGTGACGGTGACGGTGATGATGATGTCGTCGACGGTGGTGGTGCTCACCCATGATTGCGGTTTTTTGAAAGGCCTACGTGCGACAGACGATGGTCGCAAGCGTAGACGAGGGGGTGGTTTGCCGGAGAGGAGTAGTCTAGCCGGCGAGTTGATGGTAATGGCCTCGAAGTGATCCGAGAGCGATGGAGGAGGAGTGTCGAGTACCGTTGAGAGGACGCAGCTGGTGTGGTACCGACAAAGTGGAAGGGAAGGACGAATGGTAGACGAGGATGGGGGGTCGCCGTTGGTTCCGTCGTGATTTCCCAAGTGGATTCAGGATTCGGCGTTGCGGGCAGGACGACAAAAAATTCGTCTTTTGATAGAAGGTGGAATCCAGTGGAGGGTTAACATTTTTTTGCTCGGCATTGAGTGGGCAGGTGGGCTGCGTGGGCAGCTGGTGGGTGAATGTGGGAAAGTGCGTAAGGGTGGGCGGTGCCATGGCTGCGCTAGTCCCCCATGTGGCTTAGCGCAGGTCTACACTCCACCTTCTCGACTTTAACCTTCGAGACCTTGAAAAGTTGCGCGCTAGCAGAGGGTTCAGTGGGTGTTCTTGCGCGCAGAGAGCCCTGGTGCCGCTTTTGGTGCTGCCCGCCCCGACCTTTCTCTCGCACCCCTCTCTGCGGGCCGTCATTCTGGCTCCCCGCTATCGCTGCCCTGTGCCCTGTGCCTTCCACTTGTTGCTCCCCCTCGAGCCCGATCCCTTCTCCAAAGTTAAATCTCCAACTCCCGTCCCGCCTTGATAGTAGAGACTCCAAGGCTGGGTTTCAGTAACGAATAACCCAAGCATACACAATACTACCGTACCAGATGCGCCCTGGGTGAAGCCCAATTCTTTGTTTGGGTAGTTCACGCATCTGACAGGTTTAAGCCATCATCCGAGGTTCACAGGACTCGGCACATCAGACTAAAAGAGAAACGGACTCGAGGAGTCCTGTCCCCTGACTGAAATGAAGAGAGTTGAGGTTCCTGTCCCCAACAAGGTGTTGGGTGACAATGTAAACAGTGCACAGATGCCGACTCTTTCAGATAATGCGCCCAAAGAACAGATGGGCGATCAGGCTCCTTCCTTCTCTAACACACGGCCGAATCCAGTCCTTGGCCCTGCATTGAAACTTGGAGCCGGTGTGGGTGAGTTGAACCCAAAGCTACTTGACTTCTTTACAGCCGATGGACTGACATTGCGTGTTTAGGAACTCTGGGTCTCCTTACCGGAGCTGCAGCCGGCATTATTCGTTCAGCGCCCCCTGGATTGTATGCAGCTACAACTGGTATTCAGTGGTTCGTCCTGAGTTCCAGTTTCTGGGGTGCGTATTCCTATACCTCTGAATATTCAATGTCATGTGTGCTATGGTACTGACCTTCTCCAGGTTCTCGTCAATTTGCTCTTAATTCTCTGGCGAAAGGCACCGATACTTCCCCTTCAAGGGACAATCTCATAGCAACTAGCTCCGCTGGTGCTTTTTCGGGAGCAACGGCGGGCTTACTTCGTAAGTTGGAAAGCAGGAGTCTTGCGAGGTGCGGCAACATAGCTAATACATATTGCAGGCGGACCAAGAAACATCCTACCGGGTGCCGTCGTCTTTTCACTGCTCGGCCTAGGTGGCGCGGCTCTTCAAAACAAACTCAAGTCAAGGGAGCAGTCTGAGAGTTGGTTTCGCAAAGTTATTGACGGGAAATGGAGCCCCATCACCCGGATTACTAACGAGGATTGGGAAAGGATACTTGAGGAGAAGCTGCTGCGAGTTGAGACAGAAATTGCCGTCTTGGATGACTCGATCGAAGAACTGCGCAAGAACGAAAAGCAGACCTAGTTGCCGTGGTGTGCTTTGTACCATCGAGGATGATTGTAGAACCAACAGCTCTGATGGTTCGTAGCCATGCCCAACAGCAGCTAAACGGATTCAACGACGTCCTATTCACAAGTTCAAATGTCTTGCACACTTCGAGAGAGCCCGAATGTTTATCCTGTGTTTATGTGGTCCAAGCTTTCAGGGGAAGTTCTTGGCATTTGGAGATTCATAGAGGAAACCTTTTGCAACATGGGGCCAGGAGTCCAGGACACTCCGGAATAGCCCCATATATGGTAGGCAGGGCAAAGTTGCCTTGAGCATATAAAGCATAGACATCCTCCGTTGCAATGTTTTGATCATGTTTAAGGCGTACGTGCAGTACGTTGACGACGGTCTCGGAAATAGGCCAGCAACACTTCGAATCTGGCGGGAGTGAGCGGGAAGCAAGCGAGGTGTAATTATTTGGTGGATCAAGTTCCAATAAATGAGCGAACCCGTCGGCAAATGGATGGAGTTTCGCTCGGGCAGAAAACCCGGAAGCCCCGGTCTTTGGACGACCTTTCCAAAAAAGACGAGTTTTCACGCAATGTTGACCGAGCAGCAACGGGTGTTGCACCATAATGAAGTAAGGAACCAACTTAACAATCCGCGAGCACTCCAGTGGCTATGATATCGGTCTGGTTAAGCTTTTTATAGTGAGCCAAGCTCGTTGGTGGCACGAATGGGCCATGGACGATCCTGAGGAAAAGGGGTACATGGACTGTCGTCGTACAGTGGACTGTGGGTGTGAGGCTGGTGGCTTGCTCGAAATGGAATTGGAGAAAAGAGTGTCGATTCAATGAGGGCTGTCAGGGTAGGGGATCTGATGGAAGAGAGGTGACGTTCCTGGCGTTCCAGTGAAAGGGCCACCTCCGGAGCATCAAGCATCATCCTTGCCTAAAGAAGCTTAGCGCAGAGATCTCGTGCTTGAAGCGTGCTCGCGTGCATTCGGGGCGTTCTTTGCAGGAGAGCAGCATTGAGAGGAGCTGTGGGAAATGGGCTCTGACGGATCAAAAATGAAGTCATATTCGGGCAGCTCATCCGAGCTTGGGAATTTGCAAAATGCACAGTGGAAGGGCGGTATCAGATGGCAGTACAAGGAAGACAGATGCCGTGGATGCGTTTCTTTATCAACCTGGAAACGGGCGGAACGACAGATGCCCCACTATCGAGACTTTGGTGGGCACCCACAGTGCTGGGACCCGGACCTTGGCTCTCCGTCGATTTGAAAGCGGGAACTTGTCACGCCTGCCAGGCCTCCCTCGCCATCCAATTCCAACGAGCCCAAGCAGGCGGGTCAAGCAAAAGGAAGGGACGGACAGCGGGCTTGACGGGAACTCCAGGGCTGCAGTCATCAGTCAGGGCATCATTCCAAGCCTTGCAAGTCTTCCAGGACATCCATCCCACCTCGTCGGTTGCCATTCATTGGATCGTCCCTCATTGCGAGCGGAATGGCGAATGGCGATGCGCTAGTGCGTGCAAAAGACCGTGAATTCAGGAGTCGCGGAAATTCATTTGGCTACCTAGCTCGATACATAGACGCACAGCGCGGTGGAATTGGTGGAATCGGTGGAATCGGTGGAAGCTGTGGAATGCCTGTGGAATGGGGGGGGATCCATCTCGTCAATTTCCCTCCTGAGTCCGGGCAGGTCTCCAAGCCAGCCGGAAACCAACCAAAACGAGAGCCAGATTCAACTAGTCAGGAACACTTCACACTACCATCGTACGCCTGTCTCTTTTTTTCCCTTTTTCCCGTTTTCAGAACCCATCCTCGAGCACCTGCCCTTTTGCCTGTCTATCTTTTGTAACACCACGTTGCTCTTCGTCGACAGTGTTGACAGCATCATTCTATCCCCCATCCAGCCAGCCATCATCAACACTGCGCTTCAAATCAAGCATCTTCACAGTGTGCGCGCCCCATTCAGGAGTACTGCCAAGTTTTAGTGAGTAACGTACCTCAGCCAGGCCAGGTACCTTTGCACAGGTAGCTTCCCTTCACAGTCGCGGACGAACGACAGCGTAGCTCCGTAATTACGTCTTCGACTCGACGGTCACCCTACGGATTCGAGTACTTCCACTTGTCCGTCTACCATCCGAACAGCTACACTAACCACCTTGTCCGTACAGCACGACAGCACGGCAGACAGCACCGTAACATCACGACTCCGAATCTCCATTATCTTGACTACCTCTACGGCCAGCGGCACGACCGGGCGCATTCCATACTCGACACTCGATAGTCAACAAACCCAACCCGCTTTCGTACCGTTCGAACATGGCATGCTTCACCAATACATTGCGCGACTGAGAAAGAATCCTAGGCCGGCTACGCGCCTGGCGCTGCATCGACAATGGCACTGCTTAATCCCACATTCATTTTCGGCATCTTCGTCCTTCTCTACCTATCCTCCTTCATAATATTCGCCGTTGTTCGCATCCTTACCGGCCTCTCGATCCAGCGCATCGGCTACTTCTCACTCCGACGACTGGCCTACACACCAAAAGATGGCATCAAGATCGAGATTCGCGGCCTTGGCCTCAATGTCCATCGTCCGACTTTTGCCCAACCGACGTGGCTCAGTATAGTGGTGGACGAGTTGGCCGTCACCGTGGATGTCAAGGAGGTGGAAAAGAGCAAGGGCAAGCACGTTACAGGAAAACCACAGGGCGACACTCCCGACAACACGAAGCCAGGAGAAAAGGGGGAGACGGAACCGCTGCTTCCAACACCGCCAAAGGTGCCCGCCATCAAAACCGATACGAGTGCGGAGGGTCGGGGCAAGACTTGGAAACAGTTGACAAAGTTGAAGGAGAAGATTAAGCGGCTGCATCGGAGCCTGGATTATCTGCGCATGGTCGATATCGTCGCCACAAGCTCGACCCTTACTGTTACCGATGTCGGCAGCGTACAGATTGGAAGCTTTACCCTCGCCGTGGACACCCGAGACAAGATGGTAGATCGCGCCCGCTTCTTCCTCCAGAGCAGGTCGGATCAGCCGGGAGAACAACGACAGGCCGAGTGGATCATAACCCTACGAAGCGTACTATTTACTGCCCATGGACGGCAGGCCACCGAAATCCTCGACGGCGCCAGTTTCAACGTTCATGGTTTTCTATATGGAACGCACGACGGTCTCCGCGATGCCGCTGTAGGTCTCAAGCTGGGCCGGCTTCATATTCCCTATGACGATGTCCGGCACAGCGCCTTGCTTTATAAGAAGATCAAGGAACTTGCCGAACAGGTCGTCGGGGTCGAACCCGAACCACTTGATGAGTTTGTCGACAAGGTCATGCAGGAAATCGATGTTCCCGGAAGTACGAACCGAGAGTTGATGCAAACCGTCTCCGATTCAAAGGAGCTTATAAGCTCCGTCCTCAGGGGCGTAAAGGAGGTCCAGTTTGCCGTCAGCTTCATCGGCCTCACCAAGAAAATCGAGAGTGTCAAGGCTGGTGGAACGCCTGTGGTGCTGAATGCTTCCATGAAAGAAGTTGGTATCGACCTCCACCGCCTCGATCCCAAGTCTCCGGCTCATAGGATGTACTTCCCCTCCAAGGACATTGCCCACGAGGCGTTGGCTGCCGCGCTCTCTATCTCAGTTGGCATCGACGACGGGCAAGGGAAACCGGAGAGACTCATGTATATCCCAATGGCCACCACTACTGTCAGAACCACCCTGCCCTCCAAGACTGTCGAGCTAGCCGAGGAGGGAACTGCTGAAGAGCGAAATGCAAACATGCTTTTTGCGAATTCCGTTGTAACATCTCCATCTGTCGATCTCAACCCTAGGCATCTTCCGTTACTTCTGGCAATACTGCGGCCGAAGCCAAAAAGGAAGACAGAGAACCGGCAACCGCACATGCTCATCTCACGACTTCTGCCCAAAGCCAACATCAAGTTCTCGATGCATGAACCTGTCCTGCGCATAACCCTACCACCAGTCGAGAAAGGTGTCGGCCCTGATGAGTTTGACCTCCTAATCTCGTCCATTTCATCAGTGTCTTTGGATCTTGAATCCTTCCATTCCGCAGTTGAGGAGCTACACTATTCATTAGCTGCTAGTATGCGCATTCAGACACACAACCTGTACTACCAAACTTCTTCTGGTGAGAGATTTGACCTCCTCATAACAGAAGCATTCGACTTGAAAGTCCAGCTCAACGCTACGCCTGATGTCCACGTGGTTGCCAGTGGAAATCTCCAAACCTTCGCACTGAAGCTGGTCCGCGAAGAAATTGGCGACGGCTTGCGTCACATTGTGAGACAGCTTCGCCCAGATGTCAAGCCGGACAAGTTAGCCATTCCGAAGAGCTCCTCCAAGAAGTCTAACTTCCTTCGTGGCATGCCCGCATGGCTGCTTCAGTTCCAATTCCAATGCTCGGATTTTAGCCTGGCAGTGGCTGGGGTAGATAAAGAGATATCAGAAGATGCCAGGGGTGTCGCCATTGAGCTGGAATCTTGGTCGGTAGACTATCGTGCTCAGAGAATAGATGGCCTGCAGAGACGGTCCTCTAGACGGCGAGCAAGCAGTCGCAGCTTAATACCGTCAGAAGCAGAACTGATGAGATCTGCACCTACTTCCCCCAGGAAGAAACACCATCACGAAGGAGATGGTCGCCGCGTTGCGGTCCATGTGAGGGGCTTGGAGGCGTTTATGGTGGAGTCAGAT
The DNA here is from genome assembly GCA_009802275.1 of Neurospora sp. CHS-2018a. Lineage (NCBI taxonomy): Eukaryota > Fungi > Ascomycota > Sordariomycetes > Sordariales > Sordariaceae > Neurospora > Neurospora sp. CHS-2018a. The sequence continues at coordinate 371,898 of RAKG01000040.1, forward strand.
GATATCGGAATTGAGCCTTTCCTCAGCATGCCCAAGCTTGAGCTCGCCTTCTCAACACTGAGCGACAACCAAGGCCCGGTTTTCCATGTCCAGGCCAACATGAAGAAGCTCCTTGTTCAGTATTCTCTGTATCGCCATTATGCCGTCGCTTTGGCTGTCTCAGTTCTTCTGAAGGCTTTTGGAAGGCCCGGAAAGCCCACGGCGGCAGAACCGACAACCCCCACGGAAGCATCACCCCAACGACGGGTGGTAGGTCTTCTTTCTCCCCTTTCAGCCGGCAGCGGTCTCGATTCTCTTATGATGGACGACGAATCAACAACAGCCCGAGAGTTTGTTACTATTGATGCCAAGGCAACATTAATCCAAGTCAAGGCGGACCTGCCTTCAGATCCCCCCTTGATGGTCCACATCTACGCTTTGGAAGCGGGCCGCCAGCGATGGTCTGCTCCTTTCTGTCAGGCGAAGCTTATCAGGTTATATGCCGAGGCTCCCAGAATGCGCAAGGTTTGGGCTAGGGTCGTCAGCATTAAGAACGGACGGGTGGACTATCGGGAGTCGAGACGGAAGTTCAGCAACGGAAGCGTGCACGATGAGCGCATGGTTGACATCGCCACGGAAACAATCCGAGTGGCTGTTCCACATGAAATGATCGGCCACAAGATCACGGATAACGTTGTCAATGTGATCAAATCCGCCAAGCAACTTCACCATCGGTTCAAGACCGGCACCAATGAGTACATCCTCGATAAGGGACCCGAAGGTCCGAAAACTGTTCCTAAGGTTTCCCTGCGGGCTCGTACCTTGCTGTTTGACTTGGAAGATGGTGCTTTCGAGTGGAAACTCGGTATGATCTACCGTGCGGCTCGTGTTGAGCAGAAACAACGTCAGGCGCGGGAGGAAGCTTTCCGTATCAAAGTCAAGAAAATCCACGAAGAGGCGACACGCGATTCGAGCAAGCTGCGGACGCGGTCTGCTGCACCAAGAGGACGAGCTTCTCCAGGAGGCGGTAACCATGCCAGGAGTCACAGTACTGATAGTCGTCAACAGCCAGGCATTGACCCTCACTTCAGGGGCCGTGTGCCAAGGTATGACCCAGATGGGGGACGACTGAACATTACCGGCAACACAGAAATCTCCATCGGGCAGGCAAAGCACAATCTTCATCTTCATAATGCAAGGAGTTGGAAACGGCGTATCGACCGACAGTATGCTGCTGCCAGGAACGAGGTGAAGGAGCTGCACCAGGATTACTGGGGCGGCGACGAGACCATCCCAGATGATTTGGACGAAGGCGAGAACATACTGGAGGTTCCCCTACGGCACGCCCTTATGTCCGCAGTTGTCAACGACCTTCACTTCGTGGTCGACAAGCCGTCTTTCCCCCTTAGAGACCTTCCCGACTTCCTCCATAAGGTCGGAAAGGGTATGCCGAAAGACATGGAATACACACTGCTCGTCCCCTTGAGCGTGCAGATCAGCATGGGAGAGGCAAGGGTGTCTCTCCGCGACTACCCTCTACCTTTCATCCATGTGCCACCCACCAAGTCGAACCAATCTGCCCGCCTACCCGCCCTGACACTTAAAACGGACTTTGTGATCGCCGAAGAGTTCCGAGGCGTCGAATCTACTCGGAAAATCAGGGTTCAGGTGATACCACCGCAAAGCCGCGACTCGTCTGCACCAAATAAAGGCAGCTTCGCAATCGACGTCAGCAGGACTATCGGGCCCGTCAAGATGTTCTCAGACATGCATATCGACGTCCATACCGCCAACCCGACTCGCATAACTTGGGGACCTTCTTATCAGCCTGCAGTCCAAGATATGATGATGGCTATTGAATCTCTAACCAAACCACAACTCGATCCTTCCGAGAGGGTAGGCTTCTGGGACAAGATCAGGCTCAACTTCCATTCCCGCTTCCGCGTCACTTGGAGGGGAGATGGCGACGTCCACCTCGCGCTCAAGGGAAGCAGGGATCCTTACGAAGTCACGGGCGATGGTGCTGGTTTCTTGATGTGCTGGCGCAGTGACGTACGGTTCAATATTAACGTTGACGACGACCCCAAAAAGTTCATGACTGTCGACAGTGGAGAGTATGTTCTTGCGATTCCAGACTATAGCCACCAAATCCGCGAAGGTCGTCGTCGTCGCGGAGAAAATGAAAGCATCGCGAGCGAGAGCAGCCATAAATCTACCGCGTCCTTCAAGAAGGTCGTTATGAAACTTTCAGGGAAGGTACAATGGCTAGCCGGTCTTGTCTTTGAGCAGGCCATCGAAAACGGCAAGAGGAACTTCGAGTTTAAGCCTCATTACGAGGTTGTCCTGAAATCTCCGCAGTATGCCAAGCCGCAAAACGGCCTTCCTTACGACGCTTTCCGTGGATTCCGCAGCCAGCATATCCATCTTTCAGTTGCGATCCGCGCGCCGGTCGATCGAGAATGGACAGCATCCAGCCCTCCACCATCACGCAGCTATAATGCTGTTCACCTTACGCCGCGCTTCTTCACCCACTTCTTTTCTTGGTTATCGTTATTTTCGGGTCCGCTCTCTCTTCCTGTTCGTCAAGGGCCCCTTTGGCCTAACAGGGAGAAGAACAGTAAAAAGTTTGGCAGGCATTTGGCCACTATCAAGTATAACATCATGTTTGCGCCTCTGTTCTTGAGTCACATCTACAAGCACAAGGACGTCGAAGACTATTCCGAGAATGCGGTCTCGGCAACGGGTATCAAGGTTCGGCTTGATAGCTTCATGCTCGATCTGCACCAGCGGCGGGAGGAATTCAATACCAGAGACCGCGGGCGCGGGACGCAGACAAGAATAAGCAGCATGAAGCTTCACGCAGGTCAACTGGATCTGGTCTCTGCGGATATTCGCGCTGTCTCCGCTAGTATTCGGGGCACGACCGCTGATGCCTTCCTAAAGCACTCGCTTTCGACCTTCGTCACCGACCAGGAGGAAGATGGTACGGACTTGTCTCGATTCACCATTCCTGACAATGACCTGACGTGGATCGATATGGATGACTTTGTCGAGCTCGACTGGATCTTGCCCACGGAACCAAACCCGGACACAAAGATTCTTCCGCTTGCTTTCGCACCTCGCATCACCTATTTCCGCCAGACAGATATTGGCGGTGTCATTGACGGTGATCCGGACCGGAGCAGCCCCTTCGGGCAGGAGCCAACCCATTCGTGCATCATGAGCCAGGATGATGATCCTAGAAGGATACAGGCTCAGTTGATTCGCCAGCGGTTGAAGCAACTGGATAAACAAATGGAGACGCACAACCGCAACCTGGGTGAAATCGAGCTTCGTCTGGTTCGCGACGAGGATCCGGAGCTTAAGGCTGACTTTGAGGCCTTAACCAGACACACAACTGTGTTAGCTGAGAAGAAGGTTTTCCTGGAGGGAATGCTAAGGGAAATGACGCAGACCTCGCACTGTTGTACTGAGAGTGAGGACTCGTCGTCTTCCTCATCGGCAAAGTCAGAAGCGCGAAAGTCGAAAGCGGACATTAGGGGTTCGATGTCAACTCCCACAGAAGCAGAGTTTGCGAGCGATTTCAAGAACCGTTTCGTCGTCCACAACTTGCAACTGAAGTGGAACAACACCCTACGAAACATTATTCTCCGCTATATCCACCAGGTTGGCCAACGACGAGGGTTCGTCTACTATATGTCGCGGCCGGCGGTCAAGTTTATTCTGGACATCGTTGAGGAGCAGAACAAGAACAAAGCGGCAAAAGAAAGCAACTCGACCCCGTCAGCCAGTAGCCCCAATGTCAACGGTGCAGAGAGGGAAACCCAGGCAGACATTGAGGATAGGATTCGCAAAATCTTGGAGGACGGCAAGAAATTCGCCAGTGCCGAGGATGCAGGACCCGGGAATCCATCTATGGCCGACCTCGCAAGCGGTATCGCCAAAGAGTACATGGCTCAAAGTAGCTACCATATTCGTGTCATTGCGCCGCAGATTCAATTGCAGAGCGACAAGAATAAGAAACACGTGGTACTCATTGCCGCTAAAGGCATGGAGCTCAAGGTTGTCGATGTGATGGACCAGAGCAGATTGTTTGATACAGTCAGTGGTCTCGTTCAGCGACGTTTCCTCGTCAATATGGACAGTACGCAGTTCTTCGTCACCCATCAGAAGTGGTTTTCGACACAGCTGGTGTCCATGTACTCGGGAAATACTTACGGCACTCCCGCTGGGTCTTCATGGCCGCCTTGGGTTCCTATGGAGGTCATGTTCGACTTTGAGACAGATCCTTTTGGCTTCAAACGTGTTGTCAAAAAGACGTCTGCTATGTTGCGATATGACAATTACAACACGCTTCGATTGAAGTATAACGACGAAGTGAACGCCAGCGAAGAAACCGACAATGACCAAGAGGCCGCCGCAGACAACACCGAATCCAGAATGGACAACCTCTGGATCGAATTCCCCCAGGCTCACGCATTGTGCAACTCATCCCAGTACTATGCATTCTACGTCATCGTGGTGGATCTGTTGATGTACAGTGAGCCTTTGGAGAAGACGCGCAGCGAGAGGCTCGAGAAGATCATGCTTGCTTCGGACTTCAGCGACCTCAGAGGTGCCCCTGAAATGGTGATCAAACTTCAAGAGCGTGTCCGGCAGCTGGAAGATATTAAAACCCACTTCCAAACCCATGGTAAGTACATGGATAAGAGAGGGTGGAAAGATCGACTGGTACTGGAACGCGATTTGGCCGCTTGCGAGGATGAGCTTTTCTTCATGATGAAGGCCATCACATCGTCTCAACGCAAGTACGAAAGCTCAACAAGCAGCGCACTTCTGAAGTGGAGCATCACAGCAAAGGAGATCGTCTGGCACCTCATCCGGGACACTAGCGAGCCGCTTGTCGAACTCCAGCTCAAGAATGTCGAGTACGACCGTACCGACAACTCGGACGGCTCGCATGTGAACTTGATACAGGTGGGAAGCATACTTGGTCTCAACCTCCTTCCTGACGCAATCTACCCCGTGATGGTTGCGCCGTACGTTGATGGGAACCGTGGTGGCTTTGACCCGACCTCTCAGCCAATGATTCGGGTGTACTTTCACATGCTCGAGGCCATCGCCGGTATTCCTGTTATGGACCACTTCGAGGTCAATCTGTTCCCGCTCAAGATCCAGCTGGAGAGGGAGGTGGGCAAGAAGTTGTTCGAGTACGTCTTCCCTGGTATTGACGGTGATGAGGCTACTGCCGCCAAGAACACATCTCCTTTCATCATCAAGCAGACCTTGCCGGAGGATGACGAGGACGCGGAAGATGATGGGTCTCTCGAAACCGTTGGGATAGCGGACAGTGACAGAGAGGCGGGAGGGTTCTCAACACGGGCGGGTTCTCTCGAACTGCGCCTGCGCCCTACCTTGACATCCGATCCGGAAGCCACACCTACCAAGAGCAACAAGGCCTTGAGCATTCACACTGGAGAAGGAAGCTCCTTCAGACTCTTCCGGTCGGTCGGTACTGGGTTCAAGACGGTGTCTAAGAAACCATCGTCTGATGAGTCATCACTTCGTCCGAGCACTCCACGACCCAGCGTCGGTAGGACATCTACGGGCTTGTCATCCAAGGATGGCAGCTCGAATCCGGAGACGAAGAAGGGAACTCGCTTCATGTTGCGCAAGACGGCCACGGACCTGGAGAAGAGGAAGAAGTCGGACGATCTGACCAAGATGATTGACCGGGCTTCCAACTACATGACCTTTGCCTACATCAAGATGCCATCGGTGGTACTCTGCCTGAGCTACAAGGGCAAGGGTGACCGTAACCTGGAGGACGTACACAACTTTGTGTTCAGGCTGCCCACAATCGAATACCAGAACAAGACATGGTCCAACCTCGATCTCGCCCTCAATCTCAAGAACCGCATCATCAAGGCCCTCATCAGCCACACGGGCGCCATCATTGGCAACAAGTTCTCCAAACACCGGCCCAACACTGCACAGCAATCCAAGCTTCGTGAACTTGCCACAAGCTCAGTGTTGCTAGCCACTCCGATCGTGTCAGAGTCGCGCGACAACAGCGGCGATGACTCCTCTTCGATATACAACGCCTCCATCGTGGACTTCTCTCGCTCCCCGCCGCGGTCGATTGCACGGTCGCAAACAGTGTCTGTGGTCCCCAGCTCGGAGAGCCGGAGCTCTAGCATTGCTTCCTCGCAGCGATCACCACTCGTGCCGCAGACCACCGCCACCGCTGGTACCAGTAGTAGTGCCCAGTCGATTGCATCTGGGCCACCAGCCGTCGGCTTCACCATGACCCCACCGACACCTATCCTGCCGCCGGGTATGGATGGCAGCCAACCGCATCGGGGTGCCTTCAGCCTGCTCCGGCCCGCGACCAGCGCCGGATCCAGACTGTTCGGTAGCAGTGGTGGAGGAGCATCCGGCTCCAGTCCCGCTTCCATCGGAGCGGACGGAGAGACCATCTCCCGCCCCGGCACCAGCAGCGGCGTGTCGATGCTACGACAGTCAAACACGGTTCTGAGAGACGACAGGGAGAGTCCAGAGGCGACGCAGAGGAAGGCTGGATACTTGAGGGATAAGCTCAGTGCCATCTCCAACAGACTGAAAGACCGTGGTGGTCAATCACAGCCTGGTTTCGGTCCCGGTCCCACTTCGGCTCCTCGCAGCAACAACAACATCTTGAACAGCGATCGGGCTGGTGCTCTTCAGGAGGTTGCAGAAGAACAAGAAGTTGAGCGTAGCGAAGATCTAGAGACTAGGAGGCCGGTCACTGCACATGCTGCTGTGGGACCTAGCTCTAGTGAAGCCATTGGCGGCGGGCCCAGGCCGGATATTGTTGGGCATAGGCTGAGTAGGAGTTTTAGTGCGAGGGTGAATTCCTGAAGCAGAAGCAGACGGTGAGGGAGTGACACTTGACTCGGGAGGGAGTGTCTTCAAAACAGTGTTTTTGTTATTCGAATTTTTTAATCATTCTACGTTCTCGTTATCTATGTTGGCATCATCTCGAATTACGTTTTATTGTCCTTTTTTCTTCTTTTCTTTTGTCTTTTGTGTACTACTCGCACTGGCGTGCGAGAGAACAACATTGTTTGTGGAATTGTATCAACCAACTGTCTTGGAACAGCTGAGTGGGGTTGAATGAAGGGCGGGGGAACTGAAATGACAATAGAGGTTAGACACATAAGGTTATTGCGAACTTGTACATAGACATGGAGAGAAAGAGGCGGAGTCAAAATATCTGGCGCTGACTGAGGTTTGCCTTCTATGGTTTTGGAAGACGGAAAGCACCTTGGATACAGAGACCGGGAGCGTATATAATATTTGGTAATTTAACCGCGAGACATCCACTGGCTTGATTGAAGTCCAAGATGAATAACGATTCTGGTGTTTGGGTGAGTTGTGCAGTCCACTGCAGTGAACTTGAACATCATGACGACGGATCTGAAATGACGGGAGTGAACTGGCTGACTGGAAAGCGAGACGGAAAGTAAGGTACCTTAAGTACCGGTACGGCTCGATGGACAAGTACCGTCACCAGAAGTCATTTGTTAGCAACGCTGGTAGAGCGATCATTTTTCCCATGGTTAAGATCTTCAGCACTAACAGCTGCTGTGAAGAGGTACATCTTCCCTCAATGTCCCGTTCGCTCTTTCCCTTTCAAGCTGCAGTGAGGTGTTGAGACACTCAGCTGCGCCGCCTACTCATTACGAGTGCCAACCTCGATGCCAGTTCAGGTTCGGAAGGAGCGACTGGAAGCAACTTGAACTAGTAACTGAACTTGAACTTGATGTGGACGGATGGCAGGAACGATTGATAACAACGCTCACCGTCTACTCAGCCGCGATAATTCCAGGTTTCGAGTCAGTTCGCCGCGGCGCCGCGGTCTACAGTACTAGATGTCTCGCGAACTGAACTGAGAACTGAAGACGGCAACGGCTATGAAGTGAGTAGTGGGCTTTGGTTGCAAGCCCACCGACAACAGTAGAGACAGCTGGGTATTTGTGGTTGCAGTGCCGGACGTTTAGGAGCACTCAAGATTACCGGGCCGTTGACAACCGTCTCAACAACTTGCAGTGCAGTGAATGCAGTGCACCGTGAGTCGTGAGTCCCATGGCATAACGCGCGGCACTCATCAAGAACCAACATCAAATTGGCAAGAGCTCTTCCGTGACCACTGCATAATCAGTCATGATATGTAAGTACACTGGGGAGATATTTGTTAGAAGGGGTAGTAGAGCGATGAAATTATACATAGTTAAGGTCGGGCCTCACTAACAGATGTACATCTCCTAGTCCTTTCTGAACCTTCGCTCCTTCCTTTGCTGATCATCATTCATCGTTTAGTTTCCCAAGCGCTCCAGTTTGGCAAAAACATCTGCTGGCAACCGAACGTCCCTTCCGTCTTAGACAGGCCAGCTTAGCTGGGGGACTGAGGAGACCTTATGGTTTTTCTCTCAGAAACCGTTGTAAGCTATCAACGGTGGAGCAACCGTTCTTCCCCTGCAACGGTTGTGCCTTCTTAACCGCCCGGCAACCGCCCAACAACCATACCTACCTACCTTACCTTAGGTACCTGTAAGTTTCTCACGCAGTACTCGGCTGGATATTGTACTGCCCGGCCCGGCCTGGTTAAGATACTCCCTCTGTGAGCTCTTCCTTTCCAATGCCGGATGCCAACATGCCACGAAGTTCTCGATCTTGTGTACGTACCGAAATTCTCAGCAGTGATATCTTACCGAGATTGAAAAACAACAAAGGCGTGTCCCTGTCCCCGTTCCTTGCACTCCAATCGGGGTTGACGGTGCAACTGTTTAGTCGGCCCGGAGGTCATGGTAGTTACTTGGACTGCGTTTGTTCTGGTACGGTTTTCGTATAAAGGGCCTCATACGACCAGTTTCATGCTCAAAAAAGCGGCCAACTTGCCAACTGTCCCGAGTTGGGTTGTAACTCGCCTTGGGGTCTCGAATTGAGTTGAGCTGGGTTGAGTTGAGTCGAGTTGAGTCGAATTGAGTTGAGTCGAGTTGAGTCGAATTGAGTTGAATCGAGTTGAGTCGAATTGAGTTGAGTAAGGTAGGTTGAATTATTCCAAGTGCTGTACGAAAACCGTACGAGAACAAACCCAGTCTTCGTCCTTATTAGTAATACTATTCCAGGTGTTCATATGGTCTCCAATCTCCTCACTAGCGATGGAATGACATTCGCCACTCGCGCTCTAGAAGCATGGGAATGGGAGTACGTGTGTAACTGGAAGTACAAGTATGATGATACAAGATGTGTGTGATAATCCGATTCAAGTTCGTAAATATTCATGTCCCAATGCTCAGTTTGGCACAAGCTGATAAATGAGATAAGCACGGCCTGTGTAAGTACTTGTGTGTTCAGAGCTGAGAGCCAGAACATATCAACCCGAAGGCATTCAGGGGACTAACACACTGCACTCATCTTTTAACGTGGTTTGGTCGAGCTGAGTTGGTCCGAATGAGCTCACATCAAAATCAGAGGAAGCTTGTACTTTCGATCCAGTTCTCGCCCTAGACTTACTATCTTTGCTCGACTGTAGTTCCCCATCACAAATAGGGCACCTGTCATACGTGCCCCATCCTCGCTCGCCTCGTTTTCTTGCCACTCGCATTCAGCCCCTTGCCGAGGCCGGTCTACAGGTCTGACTTGACTGGAGTTGAAGTTGGAGCTTCAGGTGGTCAAGTTCCTCTTATTATGCTCTCTCGAGATGCAGTAGAGATATTACCAGACGTCATTTGCTATTCAGTTATCAACTGAGTGCAGTGCTGTGGTTGGGTGAACGACACTACTCAGGGGACTTTCGATCTCCAGCTGCTTGCCCGTGGTTACAATGCCTCGCTCACCCAAGGATGCGGAGGAACCTTGCGGCCAAGCAGGTAGCACTTCGCACTCACAAACTATTACAGAAATTGTACCAAGAAGGCCTGGTCTCACTCAGGTGTCTGTCGGGAAAGACGTGACGTCGAACAGATCTACCATTTGTGCGCTTGTACACCACACTACAGCGATCAAGTCCCAACTCCCAAGTCCCGGCACTTGTCAGTGTAACCGGAAGATATCGTCGAGTCATCCAGTCCTTCCATTCATGATTCCATCGGCTATTTTAAATCCCGTCGTCCGGTCAGTACTGGGCTTCTTGGATGAAACCGCCTGACTCTTTGGATCAAATGGCGGCTCAAGTCTCACATAAGTACCATGCCGAACGTTGTGTCACCGTAGCCTTTCTTCTGTACATATTCTGGAAGCTCGCTGATGTAAGTACGGATGGGGAAGCGAGCCGCCGTTACATCTGATAGACACTGCAGCAGATGATGGTGACTTCAACTTTCTAGAAGACTCTAATTGCCGTTCCTGCTTGAACGCCAAGCTTGTTATCTTGTAGAGAAGGGCTGAAGATGACCCCTTATTCTGAAAGCTTGGAAGGATCCGTGTCCGATGTCGGTCGACTAAGCGTGAGGGAGTGGTTATTCTCGGCAGATGAGGCATTGCCTAGTAAACAAAGGCTCTCTGGGGAAAAAGAGAAATGCAAGTTCAACTTGATGCGTGTGGTGAGAGGTTGTACACGAGACAAGAGGTCAATTAAACACAAGGCCTCTCTAGACACACGCTAACGCTCTATCAATGTAAATAAAGCCAAGTACAATAACTCCATCTGAATCTGCCTGAAACCTTATAAGCGAGCATTTCGAAGGTACCATGACTATTCTTCCACACCGGAAGTAGCTTTCATCTTTTGTAAACCCATATCAACCTTTTTTTTTTTTGCGCCAAAACCCATTATATGTAAGTGAGATGAACGATGACGATTAGTACTTTTTTTGCGAGCAATCAGAGATTCACTCCTTGTTGATGTTTCCCATTCTCCTCGACATGCTAAGAAAAGTGTTAGTATCAGATCATCACTTGAGAGAAGGTCAAGGTAGACTTACAAATCATAGAAAGCAAACTGGCTAGGCGAGCTTCCAAACTCATATACGAAGCGACTGGCGAGGTAGCTGCCAAAGATGGCCCTCAAATACGAATCCGGAACACGCTCAATGATAGTATCGAGGCCGACCTTGTTGATGAGAAGGTTGGGCAAGGCATCGGCAAGGACAGACCTGCGAATCTTCTCGTTGTCCCAGAGCTCAGAGCGCTGGAGATCCTCGTCAAGGGAGGTGATAGCCAACGACAGCTTGTCAGAGAGAACAGATCGAGGAAGGCCAGTCTGCTCGTGTTCGCGCCAGATGGCCTCGAACTCGAGGCGGGCGTTGTCCTGGATCTTGTTCTGCACTTCCTTGACATAGGCCTTATAGAACTCGGGCGCATTGCCGCGGGAATCGTGGCACATGTGGGTAACGAAGCCCTTGTCGTCAAAGCTGAGAGAGGCAAGCACCTCGAGCGATGAGCTGGTGACACCACCCTTGTTGGCGCTGGCATCCTTGTAAACGATGCAGCCAGCTTCTTCGAGTCTGAGCTTGGCATCCTGAGTGATGAAGAGATTGGCACCCTCCACAATGTATGGAATTGTAGACTTTCCATCCTTGATGAGCTTGTTCACTGAGGAGAGGTCGATCGACTCGGGACGGCCACCGCAAGGCACGAACATGTCAGTGATGCCAGTGTCGCGAAGATGGTAGGTGTTACGGAATGCAGTGCCGTTGTGTACCACCTCTCCATTGGGGAGTGTAACGTTGGTATCGTCGCAAAGCACACGATAACCATCCTTGGAGAGCTTGGAGATGTCGAAGTTCGAGATCATAGCCCGAGCCTTGGCAAGGCGGCGCAACTCATCCTTGTCAATGCCGTTGGGGTCGCAGAGAACACCGGATCCGTCAACAATAGCAGTGTATGTCTCGTTGCTGAGCAGAATCTCGTTGCTGCCAAGATCACCATCGGGACCACCAGTCTGCATCTTCCTGATCTTGGAGGGATCAAGCTCAAGCTTGCGGTAAATACCTTTGACGTACTCACGGACCGACAAGGTTGTCATTCCATAGGAGTCGTGCGGGATACCACCAAGACGAGGCGACTTGCCGGTGAAGAAGGACTTCCACCAAGGAGCGCCGCGAGCCCGGGCATGCTCAGTGGCCCAGTCGACAAGGTCAGCAGTGTTCTCGTCCGGTCCCATGAACAGAATCTCCTCCTTGCCATAGAGATCGACAATGGGATTCTTGATGCCAGGTGTCTCAGCCTTCAGAAGAAGGTCAAGGATACTATCGATGTACTTCTCAAAGGCCTCGCGGTGCCTGTCTTGCTGCTTGGGGTCAAGGAGAATGACACCCTTCGATCCGCCCTCCGGAATATCCTTGTTCTTGCGCTGCTGGGTGCTGGCAAGACCGTAGTTCTCATCAAAGAGATTGCGGGCATTGATCTGGTAGGCCTCCTTGCTTCGAGACTTGACAATACGAATACCGCCACGTGCAATATCCTTGAAGCGGAGGTGGAAACCACGCGACTCGGAAGTGATGACGAGGAACATGCCGTACAGCGGCTTGGGATACTCGACTTCCGGAAGGAACGAGGGGTTAAGCCGGAAGCTCAGAGCGACCTTGGTGGGAGTGAAGAAGTTGGTCTTGAGGACTGCATTGTTAAAGACACGGAAAGCAGTCATAACCATTTCCTCGTGCTCGTTAGAGACGTCCTTGGTGATCTTATCCTTAAGCTTGGCATCAGAGAGGACCTCCATGGCAGGCGTAGGCGCAATGAGGTGGGCATCATAATCGCTGCCGACCCGAAGGTGAACGCTGGCGAATGAAGCGTAGAGAGAGCGCACAAGCTGTGGGTGGGAGCTGATGATCTCAAGAATGTAGTCAGGCGTAAAGGTCTCGGTACGCAGACGCTTCTTCATCTTGGAGAGAATCTCAACATGCGAGTTGTTCTTGGGGTCGAGGGCTGCGATGAGCGAAGTGTACTCTGTTCCAAGGCGGTTCAAGAAATGCTGGACGAATACCCAGACGCAGTGGGCATAGATGGTCTCCTGCAGACTGAGTTCACCAGAGGCAAACATGTTGTGGAACTTGTTCTGGGGAAGGCAGTACAGCAAGGAAATTTCCTTGGTGATCTGGTGAATAGACTGCTCAAGAGGAGGGTGTTTGCCGTCGATGTTCGCAGCAGGGCGCAGATAGATACTCATGACGGTAATACCGTTGGAGAACTGCTCAACGTACTTGCGAGAGCTTGTGACGCCGTAGTAGTGGTAAAGGTCGCTGAGGGCGCTGAAGATTCCCTTTGCTGTTCGAGAGCGGAAGGCAACTACCAGTCTCATTTCCTCCGAGCCCTCAATGTCGAAAACCTCAATGACGGGGCCATGTCGGCTCACAGCAACCTGGATAATGTCCTGGTAGATCTGCTTGGTGTTCTTGGTCGCCTTGGCAAGGAACATGCGGTCGCTGATAACTTCCAGGCGAGTTTCCTTGGGGTCGGCGTTGGAATCAACGAACAGACACTGATAGACAAAGTAGCAACGAAGAGCTGCCTTGGAGTTCTCCCTCTGTCCCAGGACACCGGGGGATCTGAAAGTCTCGACACGGAAGCGCTTCGAGGTGTCGTCGCCATCCAAGTACTTGGACTCTAGTCTGTGCTCATATCGCGGGCCGTCGAAGGAGGTCATGCCGGGTTCGCTTGTGTCGATGTAAATGGCGTGGTCTGAGGCTTCCATGTCCAGTCTGATCTCTTCCCGCTTGTCCTCGCGAGAGAAAGCAGCAACCTTGGCCGCATAAAGGGATGTGATGTGATTCGCAACCACCTGAGGGTTTTCTAGTTGGAAGTAGACGTCGTCAATGCCAAGCTCATTATAGAACCAAGCAACCTGAGCGTCGACCAGAGTCTCGGGAATCCAGCCGCCCTGGACAATGATATCCTTGACTGAAATGGATGTCAGTAAATGTTATAGCGCAGTTTATGATTGGTACTACCAACCTTGCTTCATCTGCTCTGCCTTTCCCTGGAAGACAGGGGCAACATATCCAACGGTCGCGGAGCGGAGCACTCTGTGCCCGTTGCCGTTCACCTTGGGATAGCTGACATGAGTCGGCTGAGGAGAAGGATGTCTGGGGGTCTGATCTTTGAGGTGGTCAACCAGCTTGTGGGCCGGGACATGGGCTGAAGGAGAATCCATCATGGTATCGCCTGAGGACTCGAAAAGTTCGGGGAAACTAGACATGGGGAGGTCAGTTTGAATGGTCAAGCCAGATGCTTTGCGCTTGTAGCCCCCAGGGCTTGGGAGGGGGACGACTACGTCCGCCATGGCGATTGGAGTGAGGTCACAAAAGCCACCCAGGCTAGAATCAATGTGTGTAGAATAAGGTGTACAGGAACACATGGGGAAACAACAAAGAAGGAGAGAACGATGAGGCTCCCAGAAGGGGGTTTTGTAGGGTATTCATGGTGCAATGACAGCCGTTGGCCTTTCATCTCGACCGTGGTATGACCGATATCAGAAAGCTGAACGTGAAAGACAAGAATAACCAGAACATGGAAGGTCCCGTATCAGGTCAAACAGGTCAAGCCCCCGGGATCGGATAAGCCAGGTCGGCCACAAATCGTGGCACAGCCATGAGCCAGGGAAGGGAGAAAGGATGACACGGCAACATGGCATTGATAACGGCAAGACAAACTCGATGCCGCCAAATTGGGACGGCAGTAAAAACGAGCGCGTTTCGTTTTGTTTTGCGGGAGTGTAAGCTCCGACATGCGAGTTTGTGCTCACCGCTCCTGAAGCCATGCTTCGTGTTTCCTCTCGTGCTGATAAGAGAAATACATACCCTTTTGAGGGCGTATGCGAGGGAGAGCGGTACGTACCTGGTCAGAACTTTGCTTGACAGTCGAGATTATCCGCCTAGGCAGATAAAGGGATTGGCAAGTTGAGTAGCACAGATACTTGCGCTTAGGTGCTGGTGCTGGGGCGACAGGTATCCGTGTGTATGAGGACCTGTGCTAATTGGAGAAGTTCACAGGCGTCGGTATGGCGATGCTGTGATGCTGTGATGCTGTGATGCTGTGATGCTGCTCGCTGGCGGGGCGATAGATGAATGGTACCTGGAGGGGCAAGGACCAAAAGCGAGATGCAACGGTCCAGCGATAAGGGTAAACTTGTCTCGGAAGTTTCGAGAGACAAAGAGGACGAGTGTGAAAAGCCGTCAAAGGTATTTTGTTGACAGCAATGCCTAGATTCCTGTTGGCCTGTTAGAACGCGGCTTTTAAGACTGACGAGATAACACGATGCGCATTGTGAAAGGAATTGTGTGCTCGATGGCCAGGAGCCCTCAATGGTGAGCCACTCAAACGGCTGGTTTCCATGGCGAATTGGCAAAGTTCCCAATCCATCTCCAATCCCTCTTTCCTGACCGACTCATCCTTTCCGTCTGGCCGCCAATGGGGACGCTGACAGGATTCGCATGAGGATCGGGAGAGGTTGCAATATCAGAGAAGGAGCAGCCCGGGTACGAAATACTGCGTGTTCCATAGTACAGATGATACCAGGATTCATCCCAACATCCAGAGATACGGGACTCGCTTTGCACGCCAGATATCACCCCGAGCAAGAACTCGGGCAACACGCGGCCTTGGCATCCCAGCCTTCGTCGGTGGTATATAATGCGAGCTTCCGCCTTGCCGCGCAAAGGCTGAATTCCCAAGAGATAAGGGAAATAGGGGCAGGGAAGGAATATTCGGATGGAAACATGAAGGTGGTGGGACAGAGGGACAAGATCCAGGGGAGATCGGTATTCGGGGGACGTGAAAGTGTTCCTGGAAGGGCAGTGTAGTGGTTGCAGCGGCAATGGTGGTAAACCGTGCTGAGTGGTTCAGGGGTTGCCCAAGTATACATTGGTCTTGTCGACGTCACCCAAGGGTAATTGCTAGTGTTATAGAGGTAGTCGCCCTGACATCTCCGCCAAGGGCATTTTTTCAGGTAAAAGGGAGAAAATGCCACCTACCAAAATGGACCGCTGGGTGAGAATGTTCGGCCGAGTCTGTTGCACAGAGATAAGACCGGTTTGTTTGTTTGGCTGGGATACAGCTAGGTGTTTCGTCGGTTGGCGGGTTGATATAGAGGTGTAAGAGACCTAGTCGAAGCGAATCCGCCGAGAATGGAACAACAGGCCAAGGCTTATAACAAAAGCTGACAGAAAGAGGGCCTGGAGTTGTTGACCTTTGATCAAGGGATGAAGTGTGTGTATTAAGTATAGTCTTTGATCTCAAGCCTTGTAACTGTTGGCTGACGGGGTGGGCGTCCCAGAGCTCTTTATATGTCTGCACAGTTCCGGCTTGTTGGCTTCATCCGTCAATCCATGTTGCTGCAACAAGTGACCTCTGGAGTTGGGGATGGGAGCTTACCAGGATGGAAGCCATGGACCGTCGATGGGCCGTGATGGACCCGACCGACATTGACGATGGCTTGTCAGAAATTTTGCAATGCCGTGCTGCAGCCAGGTTGCGAGGATCGTTGACTTGGCTAGAGAGGTAGCGAAAGTAGCTCCCAGGTACCTTCCTGACTGTCTTCACGATGTGCCTTGTCGTCAAGAAGGAATGGATGAGTTGCTAACTCTTTCCCCAGAATCCAAAAGAGTCCCAATGAGGGTTTGGGGTACAGGTACGTACCTGGTTGTGGGCCTTTCTCGCTCTGTCCGCCAACCGAACTCGCCGGACTGCCCACCTAAGCCTGATCGGGAAGTTGCTGGCCTGTGCTGATTGGGTCACAGGATCGGTACCTGAACGGATGGCCGGGGTTTCCCTCGTTTCTATTTGGAGTCAAGGTACGGGGTACGTACCTCTCCTCAGTGGGGCACCCCTTCTCCTTCCCCAGAAAAGCGGCTATTCGAGGTTTTCCAGTTGGCCTTGACACTTCTAGCTTTCCTTCTCTCCTTCGTACATCGTCAATGTCGCCATCCAATTCATGGCTGAGCAAAACCTTTGAACCGAAGCCGTCGTGACTCCTCTTCGTGCCCTTCTGCCGTCTTCACTTTCATCAACGCACGCAACTCTTTCGTGCGGTACAGCGCTTCCACTTGCTATGAGGACTCGTGGCCATGTTCATGTTACCGGTAAGCGACTTCCATACGGGAGCATCCCTGGGCTTTGATGCTTGTCAAATGGTCAACTGGTCGAACATTTTCTCCAAAAAAGCAAAACATTGCAGGCACTGTTCACCACGATTTTCCCGCTTCTCACCAGAGCATGAACCGGCCATAGGGGGGATCGCCCATCGAGCACGTTCTGGAAGCAAGCGTTCAGGTTTTCTGGTGCAGTTTGCCCCGTCGGTACCCAGTGTCGTAATGTACACCGTGCGAAGTTGGATGTCGCTGGTGGGGATCACGACATTTGCCTATCAGCTTAGGTGGCTTGGTGGGCAGCTGGGAAAGGAGACAAAGAGGTACCTCCACAGTATTCGATGCTTCGTATCCCGGATTCTCTGCTGGATATGGCAGCTGGACGGGAAGAGATTTTTGCATCGCATGCAGCCCTGTAGAAGCACTATACCGTAGTGCTGCCGGTGGATTTCGTCAACATCCATCATGTTGTGTGACGGCGTGCTTCTTTACCGCCTCTTGGCTTGGCCATTGAGAATTCAGCGAGCCAAGAAACGCTTACTGGCATCATAACCGTGTATACTGGCCTCATCGGTGTTCTGGAGCCTCTAATCGTCGTCAAATTGTGTAAAACTTTTAACTGTGGCCGTAGAGGTTTCAAACAAGCTGGTCCCGTGATGGCCCTCAGTACGTAAAAGTTGGAGAAGTTGGAGCTCCCTCCCTGGTGGCCTGTACTCCGCGATTACTCCCTGTTTCTCCAAACCGGCTCCGTTGGAATAGTCGGGACCCACGGCGGCTGCTGAGTGGTTGTCCCGCCGGTTTTCATTACCCCCAGCTTTTCCAAAAACCGTACTTCTTTAGGCCGGTCCGTGTGTGCTGGAGACGCCATCAAGTAATCTGGGGGTAATAGAAACTATCTGGCGCTCCATCTCGACCGGCCTGACGTCGCACGGGATCCTGGAGTTGGCTCTTATTGCAGGACTAAGCCCAAAACTTGCGCGTTTGGTATGGAGTCAACGAGGTTCCGTATGGGGATCTCCGCCTACCACAACTCTCTTTCTAGGCTTGACCGCTGATGTGCCGTAACGGCCCCCGGGGATCACGACAGCCTCTACCTTCCGGATCGCCTACCGAGTAGGGGCAAGTCTTGCCCCTGGTGACACCGTCGCTTCCGAGCTGCGAGCTGCGCTTGCGGGAGGGCTGGCGGGCTGGCGGAAACCATTGGGGCTGCTGTCAGGGACGAAAGTTCTGTTGATCTCGTGCCTCATCGACAGGCTTGACAGGGCGCTGTGAAATTCGACCAAAACAGACCTGACAGGTCACGGGGAGCTTGGCTTCAGGAATTTTGGCCGGCCGTTGGCATTGTCCAATCCCGCCAAGCAATCCAGGCTTTTTCCCCAGACCCAACATCCTGGCCCGCCAATCCAAACATTGCAACTGCTCATATTCAGACTTCAGGTTCCCCTGACTCTGAGACAGCTTCTCAATGTTGAGAAAATGTACAGCTCAGCTCAGTGTTCGACACGAAACGAGACGGGGAGCACCGCCACGGGTCGAATCCACAACGTTCAAGCATGCTACCGAGAGTCCGAGACTCAAATGAGCAATGAACAGTCCCTCGTGTCTCATTGTCCATACCGTTGCCTCATTCAAGCTTTGCTCAGCTGATCAAAGACTTATTTCCCACGGTAAACATTCCGATCTGCTGATCTACCCGAGAGAACCGTCGTGGGTCTGTCTTACGGTGTATACCCCTAAAGAGTCAATCACCTTTGGCGTCTCGTTTGTCGTTTTTGTTGAGTCTTCAAGGGGCTTGCAGTTCAGGTATCGTAAAGTCCCTTTTCCAAAACCTTCTGGCCTTGAAAAGCATGCACCGGCAAGTTGTCCTTAAACCCAAGAACAATGGAGGCCGCATATGGCAGAATCTCTGGGCTTTTAGAAGCTGTCGTTACAACTTCAACTTTCTGCGAACAGGCCCTGAATCGCGCTGGCACTTTCTCACATGGCAAGGCGCCACCGATGATGCACCTATTGCGGAATGCGGAGACGATGACGCTCATGCTCTGGAGAGGTGAGGGCTTTCGAATTCCAACTTGGCTCTCGAGTTCACGAGACTTGAACCCTCGCATGTTGAAGCTTGCGTGCATTGAACGCAGTGCTTGATGTTTCCATCGAGTTGGAGGTGATCGTTAGGTACCTGTCCTGCTGGAGGCACATTTTTTCCAGGTGTTGACCGTCAAATGCCTGGGGTAGGCGGTGAAACAACTGCAAAGCCGCGGACTGGTGCCTCTTGCATGAGAGAATTCACCACGTGGGTTTCATATCCTTCGTCGTCGTCTCTTGCAGATTGGCGGGCGGGAAGTTTTGGTGACAGACGCTTGACAACTGACAGCGTTCCATTGAGATCGGGGGAAATTGATGGAGACGGGAATCTTTTTTTGGTTCAGGCCTTGGAGAGTTGGAGGTCTGCCCCACCGTTCAGGAGTCCCGACAAACGACGGGAACAGTTGGTGCGGGACGGTGAGGGGCACCCAGGGCCACGCCAGCCGATCCAATGGCAGCGGGAAAGGTGGGGCACGTCGTTTCCTCTTTGAGAAAAGACAATTGGACCCTCCACTATCGATAGCGATGGTGCATCCCAGAGCCTCGCACAACTTCATGACTGCTTCATCGTGGTCCACCAACAACGACAACCATCCCACCAACTCACCCACCAAGTGGAAAAACATGATTACCGCAGCGGTTCAAGACGCCCGGAAGCAGGCTGAGGCTCTGGACAATGAGGACCCCATCGCCTTCGTCCGCGATGAGTTCAACATTCCTACCAAGGCCCAAATAGCGAGCTCCCGCTTGGCCGACTCTCACCCAGGTTTGATCGCCAACCATGAACAAGAGTTGTCCCGCTGAGGCTCACCAAGATGGGGGCTAATGCTCGGTTCTAGCCGCCTTGCCAGAGTCCGAGGACGATGCCAAGTGCATTTACCTCTGCGGCAATTCGCTGGGTGTGCAACCCAAGAGAACCGTCACCCGTCTCAGTCAGTATCTCACCACATGGGCCACTCAAGGAGTGCAGGGCCATTTCAAGCCTCTTGAAGAGTCCCCTCTTCCGACGTGGCTTGATGCCGATGCCAAAGCTGCAGAGCTTATTGCGCCCGTCGTCGGTGCCGACGTGTCCGAGGTGGCTGTCATGCAGACCCTGACTGCCAACATTCACCTCTTGATGTCTGCCTTTTACCGCCCCGATATCAATGGTCGTCACAAGATCATTTTGGAGAACAAGGCTTTCCCTAGTGACCATGTAAACAACCCAACCCTATCGGGCGCCTGTCAGACTGGGAGCTGGATGACTGACAGAATAGTTCTAGTTCGCGGTCGAGACTCAGATTCGCCATCATGGCTTGTCGACTGAAAAGTCCATGGTTCTGATAGAGTCATCCTCCAAGGACAACATCATCAGCACCGAGGAAATCTTGTCCGTAATTTCGGCCCATGCTGACACCACAGCTCTCCTCCTGCTCCCCGGTATCCAGTACTACACGGGTCAGCTGCTTGACATTCCCGCCATCACAGCTTTTGCCCACCAGCACGGCATATTCGTCATCTGGGATCTCGCCCACGCGGTAGGTAACGTGCCACTATATCTACATGACTGGGGAGTAGATGCGGCGGCTTGGTGCAGCTACAAGTACCTCAACGGCGGACCTGGCTGTATCGGCAGTCTCTTCGTTCACACCAACAACAGCGTCGTGACCAAGGAGATCACGGACGAGAAGCCGGAGGAGGGCTACAACAACCGCCTTGCCGGCTGGTGGGGCAATGACAAGAAGACGAGGTTTGTCATGGCCAACAAGTTCCACCCCGTGGCAGGTGCGGCTGGCTTCCAGTTGAGCAACCCTAGCATTCTGGACATTACCAGTCTGAGCGCCTCCTTGGAGATCTTCCAGGAGGCTGGCGGCATGGAAGCGCTGAGGAGCAAATCCCTCAAGCTGACCAACTTCCTCGAGGCCACTCTCGGTCAGATGAAGGAGGAAGACCGGGCTCACTTCCGTATCATTACCCCTTCCAAGCCAGAGGAAAGAGGTGCCCAGTTGAGTCTCATGCTCTCTGACGGGCTCCTAGATACCGTCATGAAGGAGCTCGAGGCGCGCGGGGTTATCGTTGATGAGCGGAGGCCCAATGTCATCCGGGTCGCACCAGCTCCGTTGTATAACACATTTAGCGACTGCGTACAGTTCGTAGAAGCCTTCTCAGCGGCGCTGGAGGTGGCCAAGCAGCACGCACTTTAAGTGGCTAGGCCCTTTCTTTCGTGTATACAAAGTCACATGCTCCGTTATGTTTTTCTCTCCCGCCTCCCGAATCTGTGAATAATGGAAACCGAATCTGACCAGTCGGGCAAGTTGTTGTCAAACCCATGCATGTTTAGTCGACCCCGCAAAA
This sequence comes from Neurospora sp. CHS-2018a, assembly GCA_009802275.1. Classification (NCBI taxonomy): domain Eukaryota; kingdom Fungi; phylum Ascomycota; class Sordariomycetes; order Sordariales; family Sordariaceae; genus Neurospora; species Neurospora sp. CHS-2018a. The sequence continues at coordinate 393,362 of RAKG01000040.1, forward strand.
TGATGAGCGAGTGAGAGACTGGTTCCAACTGTTCGGGAACCGAGTGTGGCTTTCTTCGGACGGGTATTGCATCCGGATGCCTTGGGCGAGAAGCAGGAGATTTCGGTGGGCACACCGAGCACATGGGCGGACAGACAGCCTTACGTTTCTGTAAAGCATGCTATTGGTGGCTACTGTGTAGGTCTGCTCAGGAACGCTGTAGTTGTTGTCAAGTACATGTCGTGCTATGTCTCGGTACTTGTGGTCCCTGGCAGCCTGGTCAGGGTTGGATGAGGTAAACGGAGACCATTACTGACCACCTGACATATTCAATGCTAGCGTTTACTCCCTTTCGCGGTCCAAGCATCTTTGATCTTCAGTTCCAATTCGGACCAAAGACTCTTTCAGTTTAGTTATACTCCTGCAATCTCGGAGGCTCCAACAGTCAATTATCACTGCTGTCATGAGGTCGAACGCCGACAATTCCGGCTCAAGATACCAGTCACGACAGTATAGGTCGTATCCTCGAAGCCAGACTTCCATATCATCAAAACTCATATCTTCAAGTTATTATCTATAATATCATGATCAAGAACATCAGCCCTGCAATAATTATTTTCCAATAGCCACAATGGCACAATGACAAGATGGTCTCTAAGCAATTAAGCAAATAGTAGCTCGCCCTTTCTCATTGCTGACTCCTCTTGCCTCCCATGAAGCGGTGGTCGTTCTTTATCCAACAAGAACTCTTGAAATACGAACCCAGTCATCATCCTCGTCATACTTACTTGCAATGGCGCACCTCTCTAATCCGTACTCGGATCATAGCCAACAGGACTGACTGGCCAGATGGTCAACACACGACGACATGATCGGCGGAGAGTGATCACGACCACATAGACATTACATAGAGGTTCGGACCTCCGTATGGAATTTTGGGTATCACAGGCCATGGTAAGGAGATGATGACACCAGTTGGGACAAGTGAGATTCACTTATAACGCTTATTCTAACACTCATAATGCGTAATTCATCACTGACTTTGCCACTTATATGCAGAAGGTCAGTAAAAACAAGACCAGTCCCCGTTTCAGGCATTCCTAACCAGAGCAAAGGTTCGTAGTCGGAGATCGTCGTCAACAACCCAACACTGACACGCCCATGTGGAATAACAGCAGATGGCGGTTCCACGGCATTAGTTGTGCTTCTGTGTGTGCACAAGTCCCTTCACTTCGGACTCGAACCCCCAAGCGAAAGGAGACTCGGAGAACATCAAGTAATGGCATGGTAAAAACTACACGTGTCGGGGCTCTGTCACTCCGTCAGGTCGAGGCTAGGTAGCTAAGTCGGGTGCCGGTCATTCGGTGTCGGCGTGGCAACAAGATGACGAGTACCAAGTATAGACCCGGGAGCAAATACATCACGAATAAGCCTCACCCTCTTCTTCATCGACGTTAGCCTCCCCAATGTTCTTGTTGCTCCATTCAACTCTTAGTCTGAACCCTTTCGTGCGAGTGTTATACATCATCCACATAGACGTAACGAGCTTGAAGTCCATGTGGGCATTGTTGATCTCCATCTCTCTGTGGCGGCAACTGAGAGTATGTCTGATGACCCTTGTGCTCCGGCCTTCGGATGACCTGGTTAGGGCAAGCCGATGCTCTTCTATTGTGATGTTTGGTCAATGCAATACTCTGCTTCTGGGTTTCTGTTGCGTCTGTGAGTGGAAGGTAGGCAAGTCTGCATGAGCCGAACTAATTCATGAATCAAGAGAAAAGTGTCTTCGACAGTGGATGGATGTAGTCGATAACTGTGCAGCCCCATACGACGTGATTGCTGCGTTGTGGTTGACTTAGTATATGAGTTTCGTAGTTACCATGTAAGTTTATAGTTATGCCACCGGAGGAAGATTTTGATATAGACAAAGATCAAGGCCCGAGATAAAAAGGGAAAGACCAACATAAACACAAAACAACCGACTTGGAGGAATTGGCGGCTTGCCTCTTTCGTCCACCTTCAAACCGTATGTATTGTGACTCAGACTCCACGGGAAGATAGGGCAGGCGCTCTTCGTTCTGAGCGAGATAGCTCATCGCATAATCTTCCCATCAAGCCTGGCATCAGCCTTGAATGTCCATACCGATGAGGTCAAGTCGGCTCATGGGAGCGGGCAACGGGCCTACCATCAGCCATCAGTTCACATGATACCTTTCACAACGACACAACTGTTTGCGCTTTTCGTGACGTCAAATTGGTCTGGTATCATTTCATATCTTCTGTCCGTGCAGTGCTGTCCCATATCTCAGAGACAACAAAAACGATGAGGTGCCAACGGCTGGCTTTCCTCATCACAACGCCGTTCCCGTCCGTTGTTTGTATATCCAGTGGTAGTAGATGCCTGGTTTCGTAGTGTGTGCCTTGACAAGCAAGCCGCGTTTGTATTTTCACTAGCCTGGATTGGTTGCTAGCAGAAAACCCGCTGACCAAAGAAAGCAGAACCCATTTCCCATTGAGACCGCCTTGAGATGCTCCCAAAATCACACATGATGAAAAAAGTGCCCCCTTATGACGATGAAGACAGGAAGATTTAGACCTCGGTGGTAACCTTGGCCTTGGCGTTGGTGACCTTGACGGAGAGCTGCTTAGCGCGAGCGATGATCTCGATGCGCTTGCGGGAAGAGACGTTGTGGGCGATCCTATAGTTAAGCATGTTAGCGACGGTCCATTGCTTCGCCCTTGCCCGTTGCCTTCATTGTCCATTGGATACCGCAAAGGCGACTCCACGAACCCCATTCCGGCTGACGCCGCAGGGAAATGAATAGATATCGATGTAACGTACTCAGCAGCGTAGGTCTTGTTGTGCATGAGGAGGAGCTCGACATCCTTGACGTTGCTGACGAGGAAAGCCTTGTGGCCGGAGGGCATCATGTGGCGGGTCTTCTTGTTGGAGCCATAGCCGATCTAGAAGCGCGAAACAAGTCGCGTTTGGTTAGCCATTTGATCGGTTTGAGCTTCCCAATCGTTTTCCCAACGATCACCCGCGGAGCGTCTCTCTGTCCGGGGACTTGGGACAATCCAATCCTGCGGTCCCCGTCCAAGTTCGCTCCGTCTTCCACCACCACCGGATTATGGCCAAACGTACCGAGGGCATAGCAAGAGTGCCCCTGAAGCGACGGCGGACGCGGTTATCGATACCCTTGGGCTTGCGCCATGCCGCGGCCACACGCATAAAGCGATCACTCTGGTGGCGCATGAAGCCCTTAGAGCCTGTTCACCAAAAATTCGTCAACATTCTAGTTCCATTGGTGTTCGCATCGCTCGTTCGTCGATTTGTGTCGGGAAACGGCGGTGATGGAGTTGTCGGCCCTCGAGCTCGAGCTAGCGAGGGGATTTCCATTTTCCGTCGGTCGGAATCGCGGAATTGAGGAAAAACGTACGCTTCTTGACGATAGGGACATGCTTCTTGGCGGCAACCATCTTGAATATGCTGTTAGAATTGCTTCGTTATTGAAAATACGATTGAACGAGGGTGCCTACCTTGACTGTCTGTTATCGAGTGATGGGGGACTGTTTCGGCGGGCAGCGTCACGGCGGGACCTGGGGAAAAAAATCGAGAAAGTGTAGCTGGTGGGCTTAGGGCTGTGCGAAATTGTTAAGGCGAGGCTTGGTACGCGGCTGTGATTCGCCAGAATTTTACTGATGTGGGTCACCATCTGGGTGGCAGTTGTAAGTCTTGGCAGTCAAGCCGCACCTGGAGATGGCGCCCAGCCGTCTGAGACCATCTCGGGAGCTGCCTCTTTCTTTGTACGCAGTGCATCTCGCCGGCAACAATTCTATCACCACGACTATGGAATGCACATTCGATTCGGAGTCTTTGCGGCGTCCATGAATCATTTTACTGAATCATCACGGAACGCGTCGGTCGCTGTCATTCGTGACCCGGGACTCTATCTTGAGTTCAACCTCCTAAGACCAAACACATGACATGGATCCACTCGGGCGATAAGCATCATTCGTTTACAGTTCAGCAATGATATTGGGAACCTTCGACAAAACACGAAAATACATTCACCCCGAATCATTATCAATCAACTTTTATCCATCCGCTATCATATCGCTGGGTATTGAGCATACACACAAGTCTATGTGTCAAGTCTAAAAGATAGGGATGATTCCGGGTGGTTGATGGGCAATACTGCTTGACGTCTAAAAGCATGCTGCCTCCCTAATGGTCGCTCAAGATGTGTAGAAACGGCCATTGCTCCATGTTGACCAAAAACCTCCAAACCTGCCATGTCCTGTGGCAGTGGGAGCAAATGGCCTGCCGGATCAGTGATGGGAACTTGTAGTTCGCTTATCCAACCAGGCTAGGCCATGCTCCTAAGCATACTACTGCTGGACCGCTCCGCAACAGAGCTATATGAAACCGCAAAAGGTTTGAAGAAAACGGCTACTCTGGTCGTGCGTTTCTCGGTGTGGCAGCTGGGCGACCGTCAAGTCCTGGACTGTCCCACTCGTTTCCAGCCACCCACGCCGAGTTCGATACTTGGCGCGTTGTACTCGTTGAGGGACGATGGCGACGAGGACTTTGCCAATGCTCTAGGTATATAGCACTCCCTACAGAGTGTATATTTCCTTACTGGGTAGCGCACTGGGGACCAGCACCCTCGTCGTCGTCATCATCCTCCCAGTCGTTGCCGTAGCGCGGGTCACCTTGGTGAGCGCCCATCTAGGTTCGAATGTTAGCAACAGCTTCTCTCCTTATACATCTGAAAAATCATCTTACCTGTTGGATATCGGCACCAGACTCATATTCAACGTCATCGATCTCCTCGGCCTCGATAGGCTTGGCCGGAGGAGGTAGGAGCTTCGCCAGAGCGTCATACTGGCTGTCGTCCTGCATCCAACCATCTTCAGGGAACTCGATCTTCACAACGAGGTACAGATCGCCCTTCATATCACTCTTCTTCACGGGCATACCCTCACCAGGGACCTTCAGGACGTCACCGGGACGGAGAACCTTGCCACGGGGGTGGTTGATGCGAATGCCTCTGCCGTCAAGGTGCTTGACAACGACACGCGAGAAGCCGCTCAAGGCCTCGATAAGGGTAACATTGAGGTCGGCTGAGAGGTCATGGCCGATGCGGGTGAAGACGTCATGGGGCTCCTCGACAAGGTGGAAGATGAGATCTCCTGGCGCCTGGTCCGGAAGCTGGTCTGCCTCTCCTTCCAAGACGATCCTATCGCCCTGCATGGAGCCGGGAGGAATGTAGAGCTCGAGAGCCTTGGTCTCCTTGCAAGTCCGCTTGCCCTTGCACTTCTTGCAGCGGTCCTTCTCCTTATAGTGCATACCAGAGCCAGAGCAGTGATCGCAGGGAATGACAACTTGACGGGCCATGTTGGGGCCGATGGACTGGTAGGCCTCCACAAGACCGCGACCCTTGCAGCGCTCGCACTTGTTGGGCTTTACGTTCTCCTTAGCACCGCTGCCCTTGCACTGGCGACAGACAACCTGCTTCTCGGCAGCGAACTTGACAGTCTTGCCCTTGTAGAGCTCCTCGAGCGAAACCTTGTAGGGCTGCTCCTCATCCGGGCTGCGCTTGGGGCGTCTAGGCATGCCGCCCATACCGCCCATGCCACCCATGCCGAACATGGCAGCAAAGATGTCATCCATGTTGGCGCCGTGGCCGCCGTGGCCGCCTCCCCTCGAGGGATCGAAAGCAGCCATACCGTGGACGTCGTACATTTCGCGCTTCTCTTCGTCGCTAAGGATCTCGTACGCCTGGGCGATGGCCTTGAACTTGACTTCGGCTTCGGGACGCTGGTCCTCGGGGACCTTGTCCGGATGGTGGATCAATGCGAGCTGGAGATCGCAGGGTCAGCACAATATCTAGAAGCATAGGTACGCGATGGTATGCGTAGTGACTTAACCGACCTTGCGATAAGCCTTCTTGATGTCATTCGGGCTCGCCGACTTATCGACGCCGAGAATGGCTACACGAAGTCAAGTTAGTACATGGTGAAACCGAGTACCGGCATGGCAGCTAAAGGGTATTCAGTGGCAGCCTTACCATAGAGATCGAGGTCGCCCTCGTCGCCGCTGCTGCTGCTCATGGTGATGGCGTTTCTTGGGGGCTTTAACGCTGTAAAGTGGTTTTGTCTAGTTGAAGGATCGGTCGGTATACCCCGTCAGTTGACAAAAAGGGCAGCTCGCAAATGACGAAAGGCGGGGAGATTTTTGGTCCTTGCACGAAGAGGACACTGGACGGATGGAGGAGGGACGTTCTTTTCGTTTTCAGTTCCGTATGGGAAATTTTAGGCGGCCCCGCGTTGGATACCCGGCGCTCTGTACTTCACCTGCTATTGCTCTGCTGCTCCTGGCTCTGCTGATCCTGCTGAGTCAAAGTTTGTTTGAAAACCCACAGTCAACCTATCTTTGCAAAAAGTGATCAAATGAAGAAACACATGTACTGCTGAGACCTTTGCGCAGAAAAAAGAACCATAAGACCATGGAAAGTATGTCGTGAAGGACAAATGCAGTTTCCCCTCATGGAAGGCGGTATCCGTATCGCCGTGTTCCTGATAACGACGGCGGGAGTTGTCAGTGCTATCCATTTCGCCCACCTGCCCGCCTTCACCTTTTTGCACATGCACGGGCATGCACTTCAGGCTGCCCAAACACTTCACTTGTTGTCTGCCTAGCAGTCGTTCTGTCGTGTATTGTGGCTGGCTTGTTTTTCTCTAGCTGTGTTATTATGACCCTTAATGTCCAATCTACGAGCGCTTGGTCATAGACTCCCGGGCGATGCTGGTATCGCCAAAATAATTTGACGATAACGATATCCATGTTCTACCGCAAATTCTCATTCATAACGGAGATGCTTTGTGGATTATGCCAGGATTATGAGCCAATCCAGTTGGAGAGATGCTGCATATGTAGCTAAGAGCAAGCTCAAAACACCCGCATAAGGCCTGACCTTCCCCGAAAGAGCATCTCCGTTATGAGTGAGAATTTGCGGTATGCCAGCGAACGACCTTTGACTTTCCAGTCTCTTCAGAATTGAAGTGCGATGAGATGCCAAGACTGCAGAATGACACCCCAGGGTCCACTTAAAGTTCGGTTCAAAGCTGTGCCCCACAGACCCCAAGTATCCACTTCTGCCACTAGACCACGGATCGCACCGCCACATCACAGACTTGAGAAGTGCTTCTTGGCATCAATCTTCAACCGCTTCTGTGGCTGTAGGCATTGAGTTCAGTCTTGTTCGCGATTCAAACCCACCTACTACCTTGCTCCCTCCAAGTACCTTCTCATGCTGTGAGTGTCAGCATCTGACTTCACAATTCAAAAAAGGAGGCGAACGTCTACAAAATGAGGGGCATAGGGGTACTGTTGAGAAGGCCAGGCTGCCCTTCTCTTGCGAGTGTTTCAAGTCTTTCTTCGCGGCGTTTGTCGTTCTCATCGACGAGATCCACCCTCTGCCCACATCAAACGCAGGTTACGCAGCAACAACAAGGAGAAGGCGTCTTGAAAGGATCCAAGAAAAGACAGGCTGAGGATAAGTGGAAGCTGCCAGACTCACCATGCCGTACCCGTTTTGCGCCCTCGCCTACCGGATATCTGCACCTGGGATCTCTTCGGACCGCTCTGTTCAACTACCTCCTTGCCAAGGCAACCGGCGGCCAGTTCATCCTCCGCATCGAAGACACAGACCAGGTGATTACTACTCAACACTCTGTACCCCAGGATCACATCTGGTCAATTCGTAGAAGGAGCAGAGGCTGATGCTCTCCATCGTATCCGTAGACGCGCCTTGTCCATGATGCTGAGCAGAGGCTATTTGATGACTTGAGATGGGCCGGTCTCTCTTGGGATGAAGGCAGGCAATGACCACCCATGAGTCTGCATTTGTCTTTTATATACATGCCTCTCCATGCTAACTCTGCTTGTGTCGTGAAAAGGCCCCGATGTTCAGGGACCCTATGGCCCGTATAGGCAGGTAAGACGCAAATCAGCTTTAATGTATCACGGGTAGGACTTGAGTTAACCAGTTACATATGCCAGTCCGAACGACTGACCCTTTATGATGAGCACGCCAACCAGTTGATCCGCGAGGGCAAGGCGTACAGATGCTTTTGCTCGCCCGAGGATCTTGAGCGTCACAAGCAGGCCGCACACGAGTCTGGGGAGTCGACAGCATATCCCGGCACATGCCGCAACGTTTCGCTAGAGGAATCCGACGACAGAGCTTCCAGGGGGGAGAAGTATGCCGTGAGGTTTAAAAGCAGCGAGAAGCCCATCATCATCGAGGATATCCTCTATACCCGTTACCGCAAGAGGGAGCCCGAGGAGGACTTCATCATCCGGAAGCGTGACGGGTTCCCCACCTACCACTTTGCCAACATCGTCGATGATCGGGCTATGAAGATTACTCATGTCATTCGCGGTGCCGTACGTTCCCTTATCCTCAACCTGGCACAATCTCCTTCTACCTATGCTAATCCATCACTACGTAGGAATGGCTCATCTCCACCCCCAAACACGTTGAGCTATACAACGCCTTCGGCTGGGAACCACCCAAATTCGCCCACGTCGGCCTCCTCGTCGACAAGGAGCGCCAAAAGCTAAGCAAGCGCCACAAGGGCGTCGACATGTCCTGGTACAAGGACAACCAGATCCCTCCCGAAGCACTGCTCAACTTCGCCGTCCTGCTCGGCTGGAGCCAGAAGAGCGGCGAGCCCGACTTCATGACGCTCCAGGACATGATCGACCGGTCCTCCTTCAAGTTCAGCAAGGGCGACATCGTCGTCTCCTTCGACAAGCTCCCCTACCTCCACGAGAAGCACTTTGAGCACCTGCTCCGCCAGGAACCGCCCAACCTGCCGCGTTTGCAGAGCTATCTGATCAACCCCATCAGGGATATGATCACGGCTGTTGAAGACGCCCGTGCTGGAACCCCTAAGGGAGCCCTTGAGGAAACCACTGTCCATCAAATCCCCCTCCCCTCCCTCGCCTCTCCCGTCCCCCAGATCCAAGAGTCCCCCGCTTCCGCCCAGGACTACATCCTCCACGCCCTGCGCACAGCCAAGTCCGTCAAGCCCGACCTGGAGCTCTTCCTCTCGCAGAACCGGTACGCCTTCTGGACCATCCCCGCCTCGGTTCTTTCTCAGAACTTCGACGAAACCCCATCCCTCCAGCACGCCAAGCTCGATGGCGAGGAAGCCAGTCCCAGTGTCGTCATGCGCTTCATCGTTGAGCAGCTCAGCGATATTGTCTCCTCCAAGGGGGCAGAGGGATCTCCGGAGGAGAAGAAGACCGAAGTGGACGAATGGACAGCCGAGAAGATCAAGCCTATTGTGGATGCCACGGTCAAGGCCGTGAGCGTCAGCGATCCGGAGACGGGCGAGCCGATCAAGGGCGCGGGGGGGTACAAGTTCTTGCGGTGGGTGCTGTTGGCGGGCGATCATGGACCGGGACTGGTGTCGGTCATGGAGCTGCTGGGTAGGAAGGAGACGATGAAGAGGCTGATTACTGCGTATAAGGTTGCTTTGGAGAAGGAGAATGACGAGGAGAAGAATGGGAGAAGTGGCTCGGGCACAATAGATGCGGTGGCGGCTGGTCTTGGACTGGCGTTGTTTGATCTGTTCTAGAAGAGAAGGAAAGGAATTAAAACATGTAAAGTATCGATGGTTTTGGGCCTGTGGTTGTAGCTCTTACGCCGTGTATTATTATTTCTCGTCTCGATCTAGCTGTCCATCTAGTCTCTCATGGGTAATCCCTAGCTTTCATGCTCTTCTCTCGAAGATTAATCGGCATGTATTGACTGTCATCCCAGGTCGTCCATTCGGTCCTGTTGCCCCTAGCGTTTCTCATATGCCTCCCTCAATACCCTGTGACTCTTTTAACATGTGGATATCTCTTTCATGCTATCCATGCTGGTCTTATCGCTTTTCCTTCCCATTCCAGATGCTCCCGCAACGATGCTCGCCTTTGTCCTCACTTCAGGAGAATCTCATGGGTTCTCAGGCTGAGCACCCTGCGCTTGCCCACGGCAGCCACAACCAAACACCTTGCCTTTGACCTCCGCTGCCATCAGTCCCGACCTCTCCTTCGCAGCAATCTGCTTCACTTCGCCGAGCAATTTTTCAATGTTCTGATCGACCGCATCACTCTTAGGCCCCCTTTGCCCAGTCGTTGAGAGCGACTCCAGCGTTTTCGACGCCTTCGAAATGCGGGATCCCAAATCCACCATCTGGCTGCTCGTGTAGTCCCTGTTGGTAAGCAGCGGGTTCTGGGCAAGCGTCTGCACCCAGTACTTATTCCACAACGTCTCCAACAGCTTGCTATCGAGCGTGCTCTTGAAGTGCTCGACATCGAGCGCGTAGTACCGATGGCTGTGCGCGCCAAAGTCCTCCACCTTGTTCAGAGGGACGCTCTGTCCATCACCCGTCGTCGCGTTTGTCGCCGCAGGAGGCTTAACGCCTTCTGGAATCGTCCGAAACGCGCCGATCTCAACCTTGTTCTGGCTCACTGTCCTGTCCGGGTCGATCACCACCGCCACGAACGGCTCGTTGAACTGCTGCTGCAAGCTTTGGGTGCCGACATCGATACCACTCAGCCAGCAGCCGTAGCCCGGGTGTGAGTGGTACCACCCGATAACGTTCTCGAGGCGGTTCTCCTCGCGACAGAGACGGAGATACTCGACCATGTACTCGTTCGCTTCGTCCTGGGCGTTGACGCGGGTTTCTGTTCCCTCCACGGGTAAACGGTAGGCGTCGGTAATCACCATGGTGCTGCCCTCGATGTAGCCCTGCATCATGCCCATGACCTCGAGAGAGCCGCCGGAGCGGGCGTGCATGACCATCTTGATCATGGCAACGGAAGAGATGCGGACGGTTTTGAAGTATTTGTAATCGGTGGTCCATGGTCGCGAGTTGACAACGGCTTTGTGAGCCTCTGCGTCGTAGGCGTAAAGGGCATCGCGTTGGACGTCCACAAGACCGGGGTTCGGTGGCAGCTCTATGATAGGGATCAAGAGGTTAGCTGCCGTGGGGAGCTAGGTAGTGTGGCACAAAGAGGTTCGTCTCTTTGCGCTTGCGCAAAACCTACCCATCTTGGTTAAACGATTGCTCTCACCGAGCTGGTATAAGGTAATTTGAGGTAATCGTAAAGAGCTGGATGTGATATCGTGATCTTCCTTTGGAGAATTGGTCGAGAAGGATGTTGTAAGAGGATCGGGTAGCCGTATCAGATACAATCAAAGGAAAGCAGCAGTGGCCGTCGCGTTGGATGGTGTTGTGTGTAAACAGGCAGCGATGCAAGCTGGAAGCACGCTGCGAGGTGGAAGCTTGATTGCGGCAGGCGGGCAGTGGCATTCGACCTCATGTGGGGTTGAATTACGGCGGGGCTCTGGGGGGTCCAGCCAGCGATACGGGGGTATGTGAAGCTGATAAGCTTCTAATCAGCCATCAAGGTTCTAGAAGTACTGCACAGGCACCACCTACAAGAGCTCTCGACGTCGAAGCCACGGCGATGTCATTTTCGAACTCGGTGTGACAAAATACAACATAAAAATTCAATAGTGAAGAAGGGACGTTATGGTAAACATGGCATAAGTAGTTGAAAGGGTACCCGTAGGCAGAAAGTGTACGAAATATCCACATATGCCTCTGTGATGTTACGGATAGCATCATCTCCCGCAACGCCTCGTATAGCATCGCAGTACACCTTAGAACCGCATATCATCATAATAACAAACCAAGAAGCACCCGCCCAAATTTTCACTCAAGAAGTTCCTATTCATCGATACCACAGCCGCTCCTGGGAAGTCGACGCCGGGTAACCGTGTCCTATCACACATATGTCTGTCCTGTCTTCGAACTTTTCCTCAGTATCTTTCAATAGCCCTCCGCGAATAGCAACCTCTCCCATACCCATTCCCTTCCCTTCTTCGCTGTGGCATCCCTTTAATCCTTCTCATCACTCGCCAAAACGGCCTTAATCATCGCGTTACCCACCTCCACCGCTCCCTTGAACCTCGGCTCAAAGAAAGCCTGGGTAACCGCAAATCGCTCCCTCCACGTCTCGAACTGCCTCAGACCAACACACTCGGCCCAGCCCGCCGCCGCAATGGTAAACTGCAAATCGTCCCTTCTGAAGGTGCGATCCTCGATGCCGACCCTCAGACACTCATCCAGCAAGCCCGGGGTCCTGAACAAGTGCTCGGTGACGCCCAGCCAGAGCCGGAACAGGGGAGTCGAGCAGATCATGTGGTCGTACGGCACGATGCCCAGAGCGCTCCAGCAGTCGACCATGGCAAGCAGCGAGAGATGGTTGTTGGGCAAGGAGGGAGCCGAAGGGCCGCCGTTCTCGGGCTGGCGGAGGCTGAACTGGTCGAGCACGTCGTCGCGGAGGAGAGGCTTGCTCTCCCACTTGGGGCTTCCCTCGGCGCCAAAGACCTTTTCCTTGGCGGCGTAGACACGGGCGCGGAGCTCGTCGGCGCGACCCTCCAGCATGAGGTAGAACAGCTCGGTGGTGGACTTGGCGAACTGGGCGATCTGCTTGTGAGCTTCGGGGTTGAGGATGGCGAGACCGGCGTAAACGTGCCACTTTTGGGCGTAGATGCGGAGCATGAGGTTGATCTTGACGTTTTCGATGCCGCCGACATAACGGGTTCCCTCCCAGGGGAATTGCTTGGTTGCGTGCCAGGCCTTGCCCATGCTAAGGAAAGCAGCGTGGGTGACGGCTTGGGTATCGGCCGTGATGCGGTCATGTTCCTCGGCACTCAGGTAGACAACCTTGGAGTTGAGGCAGGAGAGTACATGCTCGACCTTGGAGAAAGATTCGTCGGAGGCGCGATGCTTGATGAGCACCAACGGCTGGCCCTTGGGATCGACATTGGGGCCGTGGAGAGAGTGGCAGGATACGATGTCGACGTCGGCGGGCAGGTACTTCTCGAAGGCCTTGATCTCGGGATCTTTACAGGAGGTCTGGCCGCCAACGATGGCGCCGAGTTTGGTCGCTAGAAACAAAGCACACGGTTAAGGTCAAGTCTACGCGACGGAGAGAGAAGTCATGGCAACACACATGGACCGTACTGGGCGACGACACGATCAATGACCGCCGCCTCAACACTGTAGATGATATAATCGCTGGCGCGAGACACGAGATGACCGTTGCGGAGAATTTGTATATTGTTCTAGAAAGCAAAATATGAAGACTCAGCACTGATTCTGCTGTAGAGAGATCGGGGTAAATGTGTTGCGACCGTACATTCCCCTCGAACTCTTTCACCAGCTCATCATATTTCTCTTCCCTATCGCAGGCCATGATCCTGGAAGGGATCGTTAGCCAACCAACTCCTGATCATGCTATAACACTAGGAATCTGTTGATATCTGGTCAGCGCAAGTCCCTTACATATGCTGAAAGATAAAAGATATGTGAAGATGTGTTTGTTTCAGACGAAAATTGTAAGGTAGCTGAGATTTTTCATCATGGAAAGCTCCCTACACAAACTGGGACCGGAACGGTTGACCAGCAGTGACAGGCGCGATACTCTAGCCAAATGCACTCAAGTCATCATATTAGGGGGTGATGGGGAATGAGAAGAAATGTTGCAACGTACCATTTGAAAATCTGTGTGATGTTTGCTGAAGGTTAGTCGCGGTGGAGTGGCCCCGCGAAGAGCCTGGGCGTGATTGCCGATGGATGAGACGAGCGAGGAAGAATTATTACCTCCAACCTGCGCTGCTAAGTCTCCGGGCATACATCTTGCCCATATCGCCCATACCAATCAGGCCGACGGTGAAGCCAGCCATCTTGGGGGGTTCCGAGGTCGAAGCCATGTTGATGCGTCTGTTGTTTCTTTCCAGCAAAACCGGTCGATTGCGGCAACTATCACATCGTCACACAAGATCCTCGGCACCAATGAAGCACTCGCTCGATGATCGCGCGAGAAGCAATGGGTGAGGTTGCGTTGCTGTTGCTGGCTTTGTGGTTCGGAAGGAAGAAATTTTCAATTCGGGAGCCGCAAGGTGGGATTTTAAAGTGACTGGAAAATCTTGGGGCTTGGCCCCACTTTGATTTGCACTTGAAAGCTCGGACCATCTTGACCTGACACCGCAAATGGAGCCACCCCTCCGAACTTGGCTTCCGAACCAGGACTCCACCGATGTCCCGGCCCGGCACCGGCTGCGCGGAGGCTGCAATGAATGCCGTCATCCTTGTCACGATCAAAAGACGGGACGTTTCCAGGAAAACAACGAATTACCATCATCCTACCTCGCTCAGTCCACTACTCGATAGGAACTCATATCAGAATGCTGCTACTCTTCGCTCTTGGGTCTAACGGTTCCGGCCAGCTAGGCATCGGCCACAAAGAAGACGTTTCCGTTCCAAAGGATGCCCATTTCCATACAGACCTCCCGGCCACCGCCTCCATCACTAAGATTGCTGCAGGAGGTAACCACACAATAATATTAACTACGACCGGCGACATCTACTGGAGCGGAGACCCAAACACCGGTGCCTGCGGCAAGTTCACCCAAACGCAAATCTCGCAGCCTCCTCGATTTTACCCCGTCGATCTTTCATCTGTGTCATCACCCCAAGACCCGTTCAGGGTAGGTCTCGTTGCAGCTACCTGGGAAGCGAGCATCTTTACCCGCCTGGATGCCCAAGGTCGCAACACCAGAGTCTACTCTTGTGGCACCGGCCTGAAAGGCGAGTTGGGCCTGGGCAACTTCATCTTCCGTACGGCTACTCCGTCTCTTATCCCAGATTTTCCTCCTCCGGACACCGAAATTGTCGATCTCGCCGCTTGTATGGGCCATGTCGTTGCAGTCTTAAGCAATGGTGACGTTTGGGGATGGGGTAATGGCCGGAAGGGTCAGATCGGAGCGCCGGAGGATATCGTTCACTCACCCCGGAAAATCGAGGGTTTGAGCTCTAAGGTTGTGAAAGCGGTGTGTGGAAAGGAGTTCACATGTTTGCTTGGAAGCCAGGAAAGCGGTAACATCATGGTCCTTGGTTCAGACAAATGGGGAATCAGGGCTGAAGCACCGGGCCAGGTTGTCGGATGGCGAGAGGTTGGTGCTAGTTGGGGCAATCTATTCATCTTGAAGGCAGATGGAAGCTTGTTGAGCTGGGGTCGTAATGACCATGGTCAACTCGCCCCCGAGAATCTATCCCAATCCAAACACATTGCGGTGGGGAGCGAACATGCACTGGCTTTGAGCGAGGAGGGTGATGTTACGGCCTGGGGATGGGGGGAACACGGCAACTGCGGACCGCTCAGTACTTCGGATGTCACAAAGGGTCAGCAGAACGTTATTGCGTCGTCCAAGTTCATCCCTCCGGGCGCTAAAATAACCATCATCGGAGCCGGATGCGCCACCAGTTGGGTGGCAATACAGATGCCGTCAACTTAGAGCCCTGGGAACAGTCAAAGGAGATGCCGAGGAGGACTGATAAGTGGTTCGTGACAGTACATCAACAGAACTACCCCCCTAAGCGGTGCTTGGTTTACTTGATCAAGAGGAAAACAATCCAAAGCGCCGAACCTGGTCGCCAGTTAGTAAAAGAACAAGCATAAGGGACATCATATTACATGCCTCGGAGAGCTGCTGGGTTGGCTCGAGTCCCCCAGCAAGTCTATCTGGTTCATTGCCGGGCACAGCTGGTCTTGACAGTAAACTACTAATTCGCAAGGACGAAGGGTTCTGGATTGGATGTTAGCCAGATTTTTCTGCAAATGAGAGGAAAGTGACATAAAAGTACCGGTTCGCCCGTTGCATTCCACTCTACTCTAGCGTTGTCTACCTCATCATCATCCTCACGATCCACAGGCTCCCATTGCTGGTCTTCGTCGCCTTGCTCAACGAATAACGGCGAATCGGATCGATCAGACCTGGCGGTCACCGGGGGTCGAGGCAGTACGGGTGGTGGTCGAATTTCGAATTGTGTCTGTCGTGGTCGTGGAGGTGTCTTTTGTTGAGGAGGATTCTGCACTGGCTTTGGAACTTCTTTGGCCTGATTGCTTGCAACAGAGCCGTCAGGCTTAGACGCAGGACTCGGACCCGGACCCGGTTTTGGGGTCTTTGAAGCCCTTGCCCTGGTATTTTTGTGCTTCTGGGTGATGGCATCCTGTTCTCCAACCGTCATGAGGATGAACTCACACAGGATACCGTCCGCACTATAAGATAACTTCATCGGGCGTCCGGGCTCCGAGTAGTAGGTTGCGAGCTCTCCGCTAGTTATTTGAGCATGTTGGAGAATGGCACGGAAATCCTTGACACTAATGATGATGTGAAGTTTGTCTTGGACGTCAACCTCGTCAAACTCGGCCATTTCCACAGAAATGTTGGTATGAAGGGGTTTCTTGAGGACAGCTTTTCACGCCATTGTCAGCATCGTCCAACTTGACTTGAAGGGATATCTCACGAACCTTCATTGCTATGAGGTCCACGCTTCTGCACCTTGTCCGTGAAGCAGGTGAAGTTCACAACATGATCATCGTCATCCGTGTTGATATCAAGCAATTCAATACCCGGACCGAAATGATCCATGAGTTGTCGCAGTGTGTTGGATGAGATCGACCAGCGATTCCCAGCCTCGTCCTTATCAAACTTGGCATGAGTTGGTGGCTTTGACTCGAACGGTAGAGAATGAGACGCGGTGATTCCTGTAACGTTATGAGCTTTGTGGGTATGATGACTATGATCGGAGCGTTACGTACCGTTCCTGCAAGAGWCTCTTGCAATCAACCGGCTCTTCTTGCCAGGGCCATCGTCAATGGCAACATCACAGCGCTCTATGGAAGCATCTTTATCCCGTGCAGAATCACCACCTTGGCGAGACCGAAAGATGGACAAGAGGGACTGAGAGAAATTGTTAGTAAATACCCAGGCACAGAGGTCTAGGAGCGACCACTCACTCGGATATAGAGCTGGCAGAAGAATCTGTCACGATACTGGGCATTTCCCTCGAAATGGTAACGAGAGAAGAACCTGTTGGCGGCAAAGGTGAAGCAAACGTATGCTGACTTTGAAATGTTGAGAGTGGTCAAGGTAAGCTAAGAGACAAATAAGTTAACAGCTGTAACATCTCGAGAAGAGAAGATATCTTGGTGAACCCTTTACGAACGTACCTTGTCCTTTCTTGCTTCCAAGCACACATCATCACTGAACTTGTACATGCAGGCGAGGGCGTCGTGGAAAACAGACACGCCTTCCTCGCTGAGCGTGAAGTTCAAGATTACCATTTTTGGCCGCCGTCGCGATTCGTCGATCGATTTATCTTCTTTTGGCCAGGAAGAGGTTTTTCGGTTCTAAGTTCAGCCACTCAATCAATCCCTCGTATCCAGTCAGCGATTTCTGTTGTGGTTGACAGAAGGACGGGAGCCTGGACTGGAGTGCGATGGAAAATAAGTCAAGGGCCAAGGAGTGCAGCTGCCTTGGAGTGCTCCTGCGTGATACGAAACGCTGTAGCAAAGGCAAGTAAACAAGGAAGGTGCAACTGGTCGCGCTGCTCCCACTCGCAACGCGTCGAAACACATTTGGGGCGGTAAATTTCACTGCCTAGCACTATAGCCTAGCTCTAGGGCCCTATAAAATAGGCACCCACAGGGACCGACCGACGCTCCCGTCGTCTCGCCGGACTTCATGCACGACATAGGTCTTCTAGGTCAATTCTCTCTTACTCGCGCCTTGTTGCAGCTTGAACTCGAGCTCACAAAAAAAGGTTTCCATGGACTATTGTTGGCACGCACGGGAGCTCCTCAGAATGTTCATACAATTTTTCTTTTGTTGGATTCCCGTCTGATTTTGGGGAAGTGATATGGTACTGTGCAATAGGTAGCTCAACCTCATTGGCTACCCATTGTGGCCAATGTGGGGCTGTTGGATTTCCGAGTCCTCAACTTCCGAGACAAACAAACACGATTCTGAAAACACCAACTTGGAAGCTGTGAACAAAAGCACACACGCATTTCTAATCTACCAGTAAGCGTGCATTGATCATGTGCATGTGCCAAGGGCTCCAGTGCCCTATTTATTGCGAAAAAAATTCGCCATCCGGTCTTCTAAATATTCTTACCTCCTCTTCTCTCCAAAACCGCCCAAATCGCCTTGACCATTTGGACACGACCATTCCATCTTCTGCTTTCCTCTCCTAAACATTAATTTACTGCTTTGACCATTCAGTCAATTCCACCGCGAAGCTGTGCAGACAATATCCGTTGCTGTCTGACTTGGCAAGTTTGTCCACAAGTGCATCATAGCAACCCAACAGCCAGGACAGCCAAACCCAGAAACCAACTTGTCCGTGAGCATTACAGCTGATGCGGGCCTCATCACGGGATATTCAACCTTGGGTTTAACATCGCAGCCACTCCTCTACAACCAGCCTGGACTGTCCAGACTTTCCAAGACTCCTCCCGGTCACGCCGGTGCCTCATTCTGCTTGGCGAGAGGAACTTACGCTCCCACGGTTCTTTTGAGTTGCGCTTCAAGATTGGTGGTGCTTTCTCGTCTCTCTCTTCCATCGCAGTACCAAGGTAGTACCTGTTCCCGTAAGTGCTTCTCCAGCCCCCTTCAGACTTGCAATATTTTCTGACTTTTTGCCCAGACAAACTTAACAAAGCTGTTCTCTTCCGCCGTGCCGTGGACGACTATACCGCATCTCGCATTCCCCCTTCTATTTCACCACTTGTTCCATCATGGCCTCGCCAGTTGCCATGACCTTCCGAGGCTTTCCCCAAGAAATTTGGTGGCTCATTGTTGAACAAGCTGCCAACTCAAAAGTCGCATCGACGTTGTTGCTCTTTGCTCGTCTGAGTCGTGCCATGGCGTGCTTTGCCTTGCCGCTGATGTACGGCATCCCCTACGACCCTGACAATCCGGGCAGCAGGCATAATTTTATCGACGCGGACGAGCGATCGGTCTGCTTCTGGAGGTCTATCATTGTGTCCAGCTTAGGGCGGACCTTATATCCGTACTGCTGTTGGATCAACACACTTGACCTCCACGACCTCCTCCGGTTCCTCATAGAGATCGACCAGTCAAAGGATGCCGAATTGCGTCAAAGATTGTACAGCCCTCCGCTTCGCTACCTGCAACTCCTCAAAACTGATATACCCAATCATGCCCATCTCAATGATGGCTTGGGCCCGCACGTGCTATTCTGCGAAGTCGTCAACAAGATCACAGAAGGTATCAAGGCTACCGTTGACCAGGGGCACGTCACTTCCCGTCTAGCCAACATTTTCTGTCCGGAACTAAAATACATTCCCTCTACTATCTATTTTCCTGTTTGGATTTCAAGGTTGTCTGGGTTGAGATCGCTCCATATCCACGACGTAGGTTTACTCAACGAACAAATGACTTTGGCTATTGCTCAGAACTGCCCTGCCCTCAAACGTTTGTAAGTATCCCCCAGTCACCCACCCATAACCGTATACCACTTTACGCGGAGGCCTTCCCAACCGTTCTAGTCCAGTGAGAGATCAGCCTCTCAATTGACGTG
The DNA here is from genome assembly GCA_009802275.1 of Neurospora sp. CHS-2018a. Classification (NCBI taxonomy): domain Eukaryota; kingdom Fungi; phylum Ascomycota; class Sordariomycetes; order Sordariales; family Sordariaceae; genus Neurospora; species Neurospora sp. CHS-2018a. The sequence continues at coordinate 412,865 of RAKG01000040.1, forward strand.
CTTGTCAAAACCTAGTTGCTGACCTGATAAACGTCTTAGCATATGTTTCACCATACCTCATAAGGAAGCTGAAAAACACCTAAGCAGTTTGCTGCAAAAGCTTCCTCCTAACACAATGGGTATGCACGTCACATCATCGCAGGTGGTGAATAACGGTAGCTGACCAAACGTAGAATCTTTTACGGTCATACGGGGTTCTATTCGCGGCCAAAAGATACTAAAGGGTCTGAGTAGGCATTCTGGCTCTCTGAGGCGCCTTTCGTTGGCACAACTGGGAATCAGAGCGCTGGGTGCATTGAACGAACTCCGAAGTTGCAATGCGCTGGAGAGTTTATGTCTCGACGCTTCGCTCGCTGGCCCAGACTTTGACTTCGCACGGTCAGATACAGCAGTTTATGGTCAGTGTGTGGAATGGCTGCAAAACTGCTCCCAAATGACGCACCTCAGCTTGAGCTTTTTCCCCGGTGGCACACAACTTCTCAAGGATTCATTGACAGGACCAAAGCTCCGTCTCAAATCTCTCACCCTGGTGGCAGTTGAGGCAAATGCGCCCTGGTATAGTGAGCTGCATCACCAAGTGAAACTTGAGTACTTGAACGTTCAAGTTCCACACCAATGGTTTCAGGAACTTGGACCTCCTACTGGGAGATGCCAGGGCCTTGCCGCAGGCATATCACGCTGTCCAAAGTTAACCGAACTGGAGACGGAAGAGTATCTCTCAGTCGCGGATATTAGTAAGATCAGCGAAGGGGCTTTGAACTTGGAAAAAATCAGCTTTAGCGGGACTCTGGTTCATGATGCGCACATCATGCCACTTGCAAACCTTCCACGCCTTAAGGAAGTATACATCACAGGTGACTCGTCATTCACGGCCTCGGGGATCCTGAGATTTTTCAAGAAGATGGAAGAAGCCCCAGATCACGACCATCAGGGATTTGATTTCAGCGCGGCGTTCCAGCAAGGCACTACGATTGGACAGAAAGAGAACAAACGCCTTCGTGAGGCAGCCAAGCGAGCCTTTGGTGGAAATGTTGATATCCAGTACATTGACTCTGACGGAGAAGATTACTACTTTCAGGATAACTAAGATAGTTTCTTGGTAGCCCCTGAAACTGTAGTCAATTGATACCAGCGAGGCCGCGGCTCAATGAAGTGGTCGGGAGGGCTCTTGGTAAGGGAGAAAATCAGGAGTGGCTAGGATGTTCAGATAAGTTTTCGTGTTGGTCGTCAAAGAGAAGCACGGGGAGAGAATCATATGCCTGGAAGAAATCTGATGTACATCTTCATTCGGGATTTCCGGGGCAAGCTCATGTTAGATGGCTTGCAATACTGTTTGCATTTAAAGGTACGCTTTGCATGGCCATCTCTATGATAAACCGGTGTTTATATGTGCGGAATAAAAGCAGACAAATGTTGCAACTGATTGCCGCATCATCCAGTCCGTGTCCCCATGTGAATGGATTCAAGCGAGTGGTTGTAAAAAAGAAAAATGAACATGTCCATCACAACTAGTCTCTATTACATTGACCCCCGTCGACTGCCTTCAGCGGACCCGCCCCACAAAAAAAATGTGGGTCTCCCCTCCTGACCGCAGAAACGGGTGGTGTGGAGTAGGGTGGGGTGGTTTCGGAGGTCTAGTGGGTCTGAGAACTGAGACTACATCACAACACATTTTGGGTATCATATTCGACGTCCAGCACGTTCTCTACCTATATGCCTTTAATCTGGAGTTGCAAACCAATACCTCAACAACAAACTAAATGACACCTTGTTCAGGTGCTTTCAGCTAACCACAACGCATATCACGGCTTCTGTCAAGGTTCTTTTTTTTTCTTTTTTTTTTTCTTTTTTTTTTTTTTTTTGTTCAAGGATGACCGTCCCGCGATGACTTAAACCTAATAACGCTGATATGGGAAGCTTTTACAGAATAAGCCTCGGATGACATCTCAGTGGCTTGTAGAGGCTCAGAGGGAAGAAAGGAACTCTCATATGTACAAGGAAAGGTTATAGAAGCGGGTTAGGGTTGTGCATGAGAATATCAAAACCGGCAGGAAGCTGGTCCCGGTGGACGGCTGAAAAAAGAGGAGAGTAAAGCAGATTCGTGCAAGTTGAAGTTCCAGTAATGAATAAAATGTATTTGTTACATTTCAAGCGACTGCGTGTTGCCCGATAGTAGCTGTTCCTGCTGTCAACCATCACAAACACTGTGACGGCATGCACCGTATGCCGGTGCGCGATGGAGCCTTCTACGTCTTTCTACATGAGCCCCACTCCTCCAGAATATCGTCAGGAGCTACCCCGCCATAACACAAGCTGACCTCCCTTCCGCTCTCTGCTCCCTCCATGCATGGTGACTTGCTTGGAACAAAATCATTACCCGTGTTTGCGCATTTCTTCGACACTGCTACAGTTTCGCGATTTGCACGCCAGTATATTATTTCAAAAGCGCTTCCAAAAACCGAACATCTGAATCGATAGTCAGAGTTACTGCTCGCCGCAAAGCGTCAGGATGCCGGTCGACTACAGCAAGTGGGTAAGTTACCCCTTTTCGGCCACCACGGGTGCTACTCGTGGACAGATGCACTGACATACCGATTCAGGATGCGCTGGAGCTCAGTGATGACTCTGATATTGAGGTCCATCCCAATGTCGACAAGCGGTCCTTCATCCGCGCCAAGCAGAACCAGATTCATGCGGAGCGCCAGCAACGCAAGCTCCAGATCGAGACCCTCAAGTACGAAAGAATCATCAATGATACCCTGATCAAGCGGATCTCCTCCCTTCTTGCCTCTCTCAAGGCTCATGCCTCGGAGGTCAGCTCGCGAAACCCGGGCGAGGTGGCTTTCCAGGCTGTCATGGAGTCGGCCGCTGGTCTAGATCCCAAGGACGACCAGCCCCCGCCGAGGCCTGCCGGCGTTCACAATGCAGAACAACCCCTGCCTACGTACACCAAGATGATGGCCACGCTTCTCGATGATGTGAACAAGACATTGGAGGAAAAGAAGGTCGAGCAAGACAAGAGATACGAGGCTACCATGGCGGAAGTGGAGGAGCACCTCAAGAAAGTGACAAACCTACAGGGAGAGTTGCTCAAGAAGCTTGACGAACTGGAGAAGATCGAAAAGAGCAAGATTACGAGCGAATCTATTCATACGGGCTTTGACAGCACGCACATCAACAAGTCGAAGCCCTCTACCTCAGGAGACAAGAAGGATGCGTCCAAGGTCGAACTTTTGAATCCGAGCTACAGCGCCACCGACAGCCTACCCGCACCCAGCAAGGCCACGGACGACGATGACGACGATGGCGAAATTGAGGCTTCCCCTGCCGCCAAACAATTCGCTTCCATCAAGGCCGGCGACTACCGCGAGTCCCTCGCCTTCCTTACGAAGCACCCAGAAATCCTTACCGAAAAGGAAACCGATGGCTTGCTCGTCCTCGCCTTCGACGCACAGCTTCAGAACCGTGACGACTATGCTCGCAATTGCGTCCACCAAGCACTCCTGCTGCAGTACTGCCGGGCTTTGGGACGCGACGGCGTCGCTCTATTCTTCAAGCGCATCACGACACAAGGCCACCAGGCCCAGGAGGTCTTCTTCAAGGATGTGCAGGACACATACTACAAGATCAAGAACAGGGCTAGAGAGATCAACCTGCAGAGGGCAAAGGAAGAGGCCGAAGGTGGCGGCCAAGAGGGCGTGGAACAGATCCAACTGCATGCGGTAGAGCCTGGTACGGTGATTAACATCAACATCCCTCCAGCTGACAGCGAGGACCCGGAGGTACAGCAAGCTAGAGCTATCTTCGAGAGCTTTAGTCCCGAGATGAAGAAGGCTCTGGAGACGGGCAATTTGGATGAGGTGAACAAGGTTCTGGGCAAGATGAAGGTTGAGGAGGCTGAGGACTTGGTGGGCAAATTTGGAGATGTAAGTTCACAGCCGTTTGCTCGCATGTTGGTTTGTTGTGAGAACAGAATTGCTAACGTGAGATCTTTAGGCCGGTGTCTTGAGTCTCGAGGAGGAAATCATTGACGCTACTACACAAGAGGGCCAGGAAAAGTGGAAAGAGATTGAAGCTTCCAAGAAGCACGCGGAGGAGCCCGCCGGCGACCCGGAATGATTGATGTAAGACGCCATCTTCATACCTTCGGTTCTCTTTTGGAACTTTTAGGACATAGGCATTGTAATTCGACGGACATAGCAACGAACACAGGAGCAGGTTTCATGCTTTATCGAATTCATGGGTTAGGTCTGCGATGTCTACGACATTTGTGAGTTCTGGCTAGCATATCAAATTTCAGTATCACTTCTCAACCTCGCTGGAATCTTCTTTGGTCACCCTGGTGCTGTCCGTAAGCAACACAATGGCCACGCAATCAGAGACCCATCTTAGCCAGAGAGAGCCTTTACATGGTCAAGACTTGCGTGGGTGTTTCATTCGAACATCTCGAAATTCCCCAAGCGAGAGCAAGCAGCCTCTTTCTCCACAAGCTTACGTTTCCTTTGCTGAGCTGACGCAGTTGCCCGATAAGGTGCTCACAAGTTCACAACCTCTGGTATGGCCCGATACGATGGCAATGGTTCTCCCAAATTCCTTAATGAAGAGGAGCTGAGCGGAAGAAACAAAGAGCGGCCCTGATGTTTCGGGGGTGTTTGAGAGTTTTATACTCGTCTGCATCTGATCGGGAAAGACACGGGACCCCTCAGTGCCGTCGCCCCTTTCCTGGGTCGCCGAGAGCCAATCAGAATCTGCGATTCCTCGCGCGTAGTTACTCCTGAATTACAAACACCGAGTTTGTGGTACGTACACATATCTCCAGATTGGGAACTCCGTTCTTCTTTACGAGGCGCAACCTCACCTCGTTTCGGTCTTGGTCCGGGGCCTTTGTATGAACCGCGCGCTCTGAGAATTGGCAAGTCCAAAAGGGCGAAGATTGCGGGTCGTAACTATGTACTCGACCATTCATGGATAAGCGGGCTGACTGACTGCGGTAAAGAAGCGAGGCGCAGCACGCCTCCTTGTCAAGTTACAACAGAAAATCGTTTCGTACCGCTGAAGTTGACTGGTGAGAGGAAGTCCTTTTTTTGGAAACACCTACCAGAGCCTCCTTGCCGTCGCAGAGACGTGGAGTGATCTTCAGCTCCGTAGCGGATCCCAACCCATTGGGTAGAGGTATGTACATGCGTACCCATGCAGATCCGTTCAAAGAGCAGGCTTTCTCTACCGTGCAGAAAGAAAGGAAAGCCGGTGGAGGAGGCAAGGCCGGAAACGCTTGCGGGTAACTTGCATTCTTCATCTGCTTGTCATTCTCTTTTTTACTCCTCTCAATATTTTTCTGAGACTCTTCAATATTTACTTCCGGGTGTTAGTCGTTTGCTTATTACACTTGATACCAGGCTCGGGACACAGACCCGAGACCCCTTTCCCACGATCTTTACCACCGCAACTCCTCCACGGGTCAAACCGAAAATAATGATAATGCCATCACTCATCTCATCTCTGACGACGGCGCTATTACTGGCTTCTGGGATTCAAGCCGTTCCACAGGGACCATTTGGAGCCGAGAGTGGGATCGTAAGCGCGGTACCAACAGCATCAGCATCGACGGCAGGCGTAGCCGTTTCTCAACCAACAACAGCATCAGCGTCATCGAGCAATGCCGCCAGCGATATCTCGGCCTGCAACAACTCACCGTTGCTTTGCGATCGGGCCTACAACAATGTCACGCACATGGGCGCGCACGATTCGTCCTTTCTCCGTGATGCAAGCACCGGTAACAGCTTAGCTGGCAACCAATATTTCAACGCAACAGTCGCCCTCGACGCCGGCATCAGACTGCTCCAAGGCCAAGTCCACGACTCCAACGGGACACTCCGACTATGTCACACCACCTGCACCCTGCTAGACGCAGGGCCACTCGAAGACTGGCTGGCCAAGATCAAGTTCTGGATGGACAACAACCCCAACGAGGTCGTGACGATCCTGCTCGTCAACTCCGACAACAAGCTCGTCTCCGACTACGCCGCCGTGTTTGAGGGATCCGGCATCTCCACTTACGGCTATCAGCCAAGCGACGGCAGCACAGCCAGCACCACCTGGCCCACGCTAGGCGATATGATCACCTCCAACAAGCGTCTGGTCACCTTCATCGCCTCAATCGACTACTCGCCCACCTACCCGTACCTGCTGAGCGAGTTCGACCACGTCTTCGAAACCCCGTACAACGTCCTCAGCCTGAGCGGGTTCAACTGCACTCTGGACCGGCCCAAGGGACAGGGTTCGGCGGGGAACGCTATCTCGGCGGGGTTGATGCCGTTGATGAACCACTTCGCGGACAGCCTGCTTTTGCAGGGCGTCCAGATCCCGGACGAGACGGACATCGACATCACCAACAGCGCGGACACCACCACCACGGGAAACCTGGGCTTGCACGCTGATACCTGCGTCAAGCAGTGGGGGACGAAGCCGGTGTTTATTTTGGTGGATTTCTTTGATCACGGACCGGCGATCGCTACGGCGGATCGGTTGAATGGGATCACGGCCACGGGGAGGAAGTCGACGTCTGGGGAGAGTAAAGAGAGCACGAGCGGCGCAGGGGAGAACCACTCGCCGATGGGTATCAATGTCGCGCTGGTTGCTTTTGTGGGCTTTGCTCTGGCGATGGTGTAGAATGATACTGTTGTCAAAACATGGGTGCTAGAATGATTCGTTCTGAGGAAGTCATTAGCATGGTCACGGCGTTGGGTGCAATTCTTTTAGAGCAATTGGATAGACATTTGAAAGGAGATTCTTGCTTTGTGATTACTAGTACGAGCATTAGACGAGAGCTGGTGATGGTTGTCTCATGGTGTGCTCCCCGTGCCATGAATCTTGCGTTGTCTTGCCGTCCACATTAGTATTGTTCATATATCATCGCATATCGTAGTTCATCCCAAAATCTCGTTTGGATACGTGGACTGGAAAACTGTTCTCTCGCATATATCCACCAGTTGTCTTCCTCTTCCACGCCTCCCCCCCCCCTACTCATTTCTTTCGGCCTGGATTATTGACTCTCCGCTAAATGTTGACTAATACTGGATCAGGCAGCACGAAGGCAAGTCAAAGAAACGAACAAATGGATGCCGGATTGTTAAGAGTAAAGAGTGTTTTCCACTGCTGTTTATTTCATCCGAGCTGCAAGTCGTTTTCCGTTTGCCTCGTTGCCAGGACCGGGTGACACTGGCAGGTCGTCGTTGAAGATGATTCTTTGGCCGATTCGAGAATCACCTGCCCTCCACGAGATCGAAGTGGTTAACTTCCCAAGCAGAAGAACCGTACTCTTTATATATTGCATGAAGCCTCCATAACATCCACACCACTTCAGGTGGGTAGATTGGCCGCTCCTTCCTCACTGCGAAAGTTGACCTAGAGGCAAACTGGAAGGTATGGTCAAGGCACCTTCTGCTCGTACATCAATAAATTCACGCTGCTCCGCGTGTAGCTTGAACCTCTTCGTCCTTCAAACCTTTCGTGCGGTCGTCGCTTGCCTACGCCCACGAATAAACTATCCTTACAACTTGGCTACCAGCGCTGTGGACACCAGCGCATCCTTGATTTTTTTTCTCGCACTCATTTCTGATCGATTGTTGACACTGACATCTGCAAGAATTTACCCCGCGCAAGCACGAAATAATCGAGATCTTGAGGCCATCGAGGGTCTTGACGCAGTAGGCACACAGAAACAATGAGTTCATCAAGAGCGACATTCTACGCGCACCAGACGCTGAATCTCCACGCCCGGTATGGACTATCGGACAATGCGAAGAAGCTCCTCCGAGCTCACGACCACTGGAGGATGGGAGGCCTTGAGCGAGACCAACTGGGCCGTCTGGTCCGAATGTCTCCCGACATGCGCAAGTCGATCACAGATACCATCACCAAGTGCGCCGAGATAATGCGCAAGAAGCCCGCTGAGGTCAAGAATTGTATCGATATCATCCAAGCCTGTACCGAAATTTTGGATGCTGCTGGTAAGCATTGTTCATCGTTATCTGCGTTCATCTGCTCTGCATACATTTTGTATGTTACCTGGATGCTAACAAATCCTGTGACCAGACAAACCACCGGATTTGGAAGGCTTCCCATTCCTCAAACTACCCGCCGAACTACGCCAGAACGTATATCGCTGGTACGCAACCAAGATTGTAGCCTCGACGTTGGTTGCATATCCAAACGAGCTAAATTGCGACTGCGGCAAATGGACACCTCCGAATACCTCGACTCTCCCTGCTATACATCGCCTGGACATGGCGTTGGCCAGGACCTGCAGTCAAATCAAGACCGAGTACCTCGAATTCCTCTATCATAAATACACCTTATACTTCGACTGCAGCTGTGAACTGAATAAGCGCTTGAAAGGCAACCCGGCCCTGCGTTCTAGTCTTCGTTCAATCAAGGTCCATTGGACAGGCCCCGTGTCGGACAAAGCCTTCACCCGTCTTGCCAAGTGCCAGGAGTTAAGACATCTTGACATAGTCATCTCCAAGTCAACCACCAGTTTTGAGACTCCCCGGGAGAGGGAGATGCGGCGTTACTTCCATTCGCTGAAGCCAGCTCGACTTGCGGACGCTCTGGGGATCGACGAACTGCTCACCATTCGAGGCCTCACGTCTGTTTGTGTCTCACACGTGAACGGTAGACAGAGCACAAAGCGAACAGATGAAGAGCGCGCAAATCTCCAGGGGCTGCTCAAATTCAAACTTCGCGTTCTCGAGCTCGACTAGAGGAAGAAGATTCGGGAGGTAGGGTGGTCGTGGCGGCCATGCTTTGGGAGTAGATGCCATATATAGGGGGTATTGGAGGCTAGGTCATTCAAGTGGAGGGGAATGCAGAAAGTGACCGAAGTGCAGGCGTTAGAGCATGTGGGAGCGAGCTATAAGGAACATCTGCTGGATTCTCGCTGATATGCTTGAGGGGTGTCTGAGTACCATGAAGGAGTATATCGACAATTGCAAGTGTCAGTGGCTGTATGGACCACATATGAGGGAGGATCACGATCTCAAGTCAACGGTCTACATACGGCAACAGGTCTTGAGGATCACCACGTTCAACAGGGAGAAGATGTTGCAGCGAGAAATTGCGAAAGCCTCCATAGGGAAAGAGAAGGTCCCGCACTCAATGAACGCCGCAGAGTTTATTCTTGTCTTGTACGCAGCTCACAAGGAGGCGCATCCTGGCTCAAGATCAACCCCAGGGCAGGATAGTTGACCGAATCAGGCATAAGACGACGGCGCAAGCGCGGATGAGGTTTGCATCATAATTATAGACGGCACTGGTACCTACCTTTTGTCGTGTCGTTCTAACGTCCTCGGATTGGGAAGACAAGAGACGCATCTCGCATGAGGCTTTTGCTCCCCAGCTAGGTAGATGATTTGGCTCTTCATAGAAGAACAATAGTTCGGTGCCTTTGCCCCATTCTCATGGAATTTGGGTGAGGTACCGGCATATGGTTTACCAGACGTGCAAGCTGTGACGTTTCGCGTTGTCTTTGGTTGCCAAATGACCGGCGATGGAAATCAGGAAGCGTGTTTTTATTGAAAAATGTTTCGGTTCGAAATAGAGATGAAGTTAAAATGTGGACCCACTTGTATCTTCCCTGCCAATTGCCAAGAGCGCCTGACAGCTGCCAGAATTCTCGTCTACCGCTGCGCTAGCTCCTTCCTCGAAATCAACAACACCTCACAACATCACATAAACTCTGACATCTAGCACAGCAAATTTCTACCATGTTGAACACGAGCCGAACCGAACTCACGCACTCCAGACCATGACTCCAAGGAGAAATCCGCCTCTAGAAACCGGTTCTAGAGAGAAGATGAAAGCACAGCCAGCATCAATCCGGAGTTGAAACACCTCGTTGACAAAGTACCATGTGTTTCTTCTTGTGGTGGCTTTTCATTCAATGTTTCTCAGATAGCCTCCCCACCTTCTCGAGGGCTTTGTCGCACCATGGCATCAGCCTCGATTTCACTCATGATCTCTTGACACGAAACTTACTCTATCGTCATGGCTTTGGGAGCTAAGAATGCGACGAACAACCTTCACATAAGAACCGTGATCACTTCTCAGTTGTCGTTGTCAGTCTTTGATGAGACACCCCTCTCGCAAATTCTCCGCCCAAATAGGCTGTTGATACCAAACTGGTGGTTCACCTTTCCTCGCAAAATCTTTTGATAACATACCCCCTCCACTCTTACCGTGAACCAGCGGCTCCCTCGAGTCCTCTGAACTTCCAGTTCTTGCCACCACTTCTGTTCGGCCAGATGTACTTCAGCCGAACACTCACAGCCCTATTGGGCCTCGTGTCCGTAACCTCAGCAGGTGTGTTCCTGTTCCTCACACGTCCTTGGATAGAGGTAAACCAGGGGCTGCTAACACCGAAAACCTAGCCCCGGCGGCAGTTGAACAACGAGACATTGCTCCTTTCGGAGGAGAGAGGGGTCCAGGGGGTCTCAAGCAGAGACCAAAACCCCAGAAAGCTCCCGCTCAAGGCGCCGCTACTATTACCACCACCACATACACGACCGTGACTATGCCGGGAACGGAGGCTACGGGAGTGGCTGCTGCCGCCACCGCCGACGCCGACGCAACCGCGAGTTCGGAGCCGCTTACCCTTATTGTTGGGGATAATGACGGATCTGTTATCACCGTGGCACCTGCCTCGCCCGCAATGACATCCGTAACTTAGGCATGCTTAGGTTATGGCCGAGGATGAGACGTTTGTAACGAGTACGAGGTGTCGATGCCTGCATTGGTTTCCATTGTTGGGTTGTTTTGGCGTTTGAGCGGTGGCCGAGCGTGTTTCTTGGTTTAGGAGGCTTCTGGCTGTTGGGAAGAAATTGAACGCATTTGTTGACTCAGTTTTATTAACTTTCATAAACATGGTCACTCACAAGACCAGGCATTCGCAAGAAGTTCTTGTTATGTCGTATTGCTCGAGTGCCGTTTGTATTTGGGGTAGACTCTACACAGATTGGAGAGCCCCGAGATGCGGTACGTGAGATCAGAGTGGAAGGCAGTTGGCTGGTAGGCTGGTTGAAGTGTCAAACCCGCAAAACTTCATCATCATGAACACGATTTCGAACATCATGCCCGTAAGAAGACCCTTTCCCCATAAAACCAAACCTGATGGAAGGTGGAAAGGTGCCGTGTGGTTGTTGAGGTGAAGGGCTGCTGAACGTCAGAGGTTCAAAGGGGGCAAACCAGGTTTTGGGTTAGGGTTATCGCGGGAATTTGAGCGAAAAAGGACAGGCAACTGACGGGCACCTGCCCGTGCACGAGCCACCAGTCTCATTCACAGCAATTGCACGCACTTTTGCCCCGCCACGTGACGCACAAATTTCGAAAACCATCTGGGCTCGAATTCGACGGAGCACTTCCCACGAACCTGCGACCGAACACACAGCACAGACAGTATCGAGGCGGTATCCTCGAAATTATTGCCCAAGATGTCTCTGGTGTCCGGCGAGAAGGTATGTTGCAATCCTGCAGATTCATTTCCTCCCGAAGAAGATCTTGCGTTGCCCAAAAATCTGGGGTTCTTGGCTGCGGTCGTTGTTCATCCTTTGGCGCCGTGGGGATGCCATCACGAGTGACGAGTTGGCGTCGCTGCCCACCTTCAAAACCGATGCAAATACGAGACGACATAACGCGAAAGTTCATGGAAGCGGCGTCCCACGACAATGTCGCGATAACAGACGGTTCATCGACGCGCCGGTTTCCGAATTCCGATGACGGCCTCAAGCAATGTGTAGACATGGAAGTGGATATGGCTTTGCAGTTAGCCTGTGGTAGACCGAGGATGAAGGCGAGCGACACGGCCTCTGATGACGAGAAATTGCTATTCGACACACATTACGCATGCGGTGGGCGATGTCCAGAGACGGCGATACGAGCAGGCGACCATTAGCATTTGATTGAGCATTGAGCTCTGGGAGCGATGCTTGGACATCGCAGCAGCCAAAGGAGAACAGCACGGCAGGACCAAGAACCGGGAACCGGCAAGCGCTGGGATGCATGATCTTCGACTGGATATCATACAAGACGCTTTCGGATGCTAACTGTCTCTCCAGAGCAACTTCAACCACATCTTGCGTCTGCTCAACACCAAGTATGTTCACCCAGGCACTTCATGATCCAGACCGCATCGCGAATCCGGAACACAACCGTTTTCAAGAGGAGGGTCAACATGTTGAATACGGGTGCTGACTTTCATGCAGCGTTGACGGCAAGCAAAAGGTCGTTTACTCCTTGACCAAGATCAAGGGTGTCGGTCGCCGCTACTCCAACCTCGTCTGCAAGAAGGCCGATGTCGACCTGAGCAAGCGTGCCGGTGAGCTCACCTCTGAGGAGCTTGAGCGCATCGTCACCATCATGCAGAACCCCACTGCCTACAAGATCCCCGCTGTACGTTGAACCGATCCCACTCGACATGATTTCGTCGTCTAACCTTCTCCTCTACAGTGGTTCCTCAACAGGCAGCGCGATATCGTCGACGGCAAGGACTCCCAGATCCTCGCCAACGGTGTTGACTCCAAGCTCCGTGACGATCTTGAGCGCCTCAAGAAGATCCGTGCCCACCGTGGTCTCCGTCACTACTGGGGCCTCCGTGTCCGCGGTCAGCACACCAAGACCACTGGCCGCCGCGGTCGTACCGTCGGTGTCTCCAAGAAGAAGGGCAACTAAATATGTGCGGGCTTATTCGGCGCTGCTTTTTCTGGGTTATTGGTGGTGTTATTCCGAGACGGGTGGTCATGGACATCTGGGACTGAATTTTTTCGCCTTGCGAGTATCTGGATTCTAGGTAGCCTATGGCTCATGGGGGAACTCGCATGCTAAGGGAAGACACATCATTGACAGCATGACAATAAACGGCGCGGATATGGAAAATGATTTACTGTTGGGATTCTCATTCGGTCTCTATGGACGTGAAAAACGCAAACCCATTGCCCAAAACAACCAACTGTGATTTTCGAAGCCATAACGCCCGCCCCATGTATGTGACTTGAAATCTATCAAAGAGAGGAAGACCAACAGGGTATCAACCGGTCAAACAAGAAAACAAAGTCATGACTTTAATCTTCGTGAGTGACGGCCATATCCAGGACCTCTACTCTTCCCTGGCCCTTGGTCTCGCTTCCGATGAAGTCAGACAAGATCTTGAAAGCGCCGGGCTCTACGAAGCCCACCAGTTCCCACTCCTGGCCCATGACGTCCTGGCTCTCAACCTGCTCGACGAAGCTGAGAATCTTGTCCTTGACCGTTCCGGGCGCCTTCTTCTCTCCCTCCTCGCCATCCTTGTTGGCCTCCCCCTTAGGAGCCTTGACGGCCTGCTTGAGCACGTTGGTCGTGCAAGTAATGCGCAACCTCATTCTCGCCCTGGCGACGGGTATAGGCTGATGAGCAACAAGCGCCTTCATGGCCTCGAGCGCCTGCGATTTTGCGCTCTTGTTTGTCGAAACACCGGTCCAGATCGGTAGGGACTTTGCAGGCTGGGGCTTGGCCTCGCCGCTCTCGCCCGTCGCCGGCGACGTCGCGCCGCTCGCAGCATTACCCGCCTCCTTCTTCTCCTTCTCCTGCGCCTGCAGCTGATGCGCCTGCGAGCTCAGCATGTCCAGCGCCTTGTCGATCATGCCGGTAGTGTACACCTTCTTGGTGCGCGGGTCGACCAGCTTGCTGGCGACGATGGAGACGACCTCGTTGTGCACGCGCTCCAGCTGCGCGCCGCGCTCCTTCTCGCCCACCTGCATCTCGCCCTTTTTGAGGATCTCGAGAATGATGTCATTGACCGAGGTGTCCTTGCCGAAGGCCTTTTGGAGCTCGGCCGTCGGCGCCGTCTGGCCCTTAGACACGTTCAAAAAGACGTTGGGGATCTGCAGCACGTTGTCGAGATCGGTCTCGATGCCGGACCGCCATTCGAGTACTTTGTTCTTGTAGCAGGCGATCTCGAACCGCTTCTTGCCCTTTTTGAGCCGGACGAGGGAGACGTTGGTCAGCTTGATCTGGTTGGAGGGTTGTTGGATCACCATTTTGGCGGTGGTTGTGTGGTTGTCGCGAAAAGAGTACGGATTGGTAGTTGGGAGATATCGATTCTCCGGGAAATGGAGCTGTTAGAAATGGATTCGAAGGTGGTAATAATTGGTTATATAGGATGTTTGGCTAGCTTTCTTAAACAGCTGTTATGTTTCAAGAAATCGGGCATACAGGTCGACTTCCTGGAGTTTCTCTGAGAATCCGCCCGTAACAGATAACGATATGCCCGTGGAGCACAAATTCTTGGTCTCCGCAACTTTTCTCTGCTGCAGAGCCCGGGCCTTGAAAGTCTGCCCCGCCGTGCCGCCCAGTCTGATGGGCCGCCCCATCGGCTCCCTAGGCCGAATGACGATTGACGGCGGGCAAAAAGCGGGCTCTGGAGTCAAGCACGCGAGTTCGTGAATTCCATTTGTCCCTCGGATGAGTCAGTGGGTCTTCTTGTTATCGATACCACAACATACACGCTTGGAGACGGGTTTGTCAGATATTCAAGATGATGAAGACTGACGCGAAGTGATGCCTCTTCAGTTTCGAAGACCGGGAATGTAGATTGAACTCATTCATTTCACAAGGGATCCTTATAACTAGCCATTTCCACATATCCTCTGAAGCTGGCGCCTATTTGAGCCGAACGTGCCAGGAAAGCAGCACAAAATCACCGTTCGTCTGATATCTTCCAGGGGTATCGCGTTGCATAATGCGCGATTCATGATTGGAGTCCCGTGAAGGATTCTCATCTCCTCCTGGGAACAACACTCCTATACCCGGAGTTTGGAGTATCAGATATGGACAATTTATCAGCAATGAGAAGGAAATGAGTGAGCTGTTGTCGGGCGGTGGACATGGAGTCGCATCGAGGCGACCTTGTTGGAGAGGTTGAGACAATGACGAAGCTTATCAGACATGAGGGGCTGACAGGTTGATTGGCGCCACGTCTTGAAGCCAAACTGTACAAGAAAATAAGGCCTAGACATGGCGGTGAAAGCCTTATGGGTGGCTTCTCACCCACTGTTTGGTGATTATTTTGTTTGGCTGATCGGCTAGGCGTCCGTTCTCGTGACCAGCGTGACCGCCCTGCAAGGTACCTGACCAATACCCAGGCACGCACTCAGTGGCGGCGTAGCGACTATCCAATCCCATGCCAGCTTGCCCCAAATCCTGGGGGTTTCTGCTGCATCCGCGTCCGGTGAAGCTCGGTTCCGGGCGTTGTACCTTGGCAGTTGCTTGCCCATCCGTTTCCGTTATCAACCTCCTCTTCCTTCCTCTTCCTCTCTTCCATCTTCTTCTCATCATCCATCTGTATCACAACACCACACTCTATCATCATCACAATGAGGATCTCGGCTTCAACCGTGCTCCTCGGAGCTGCCTCGGCCGCGTCGGCAGCTTCGTTTCAGAACCAGGCCCAGCATGTCCTTGCCGACAACTTCCACAAGGCCCATGACGCCGTCAAGCCCGTCGCCGACTCGTTCGCGCACACCACTCTCGAGAGCTTTGAGGAGGCCTTTAATGGCATGAACTCCCAGGCCAAGGCCCTTTGGGACGAGATCAAGCTTCTCGTTCCCGAGAATGCCTTCGATAAGCCTACCTGGTTCAGCAAGCCCAAGGCTGCTAAGCGCCGTAAGGACTGGGACCACGTCGTCAAGGGCGCCGATGTCCAAAATCTGTGGGTCAAGGGCGCCGACGGCGAAAAGCATCGTGAGGTTGGCGGCCAGCTCGATAACTTCAACCTGCGCGTCAAGTCGGTCGATCCTTCCAAGCTCGGCGTCGACAAGGTCAAGCAGTACAGCGGTTACCTTGATGACGAGGCCAACGATAAGCACCTTTTCTACTGTAAGCCAATCACGTTTAACTTGTCCTAAACAACAAAAGACATCGCGATGCTAATATCAATTGTCCAGGGTTCTTCGAGTCTCGCAACGATCCCAAGAACGACCCCGTCGTTTTGTGGTTGAACGGTGGCCCCGGCTGCTCTTCGCTCACTGGTCTCTTCCTTGAGCTCGGCCCTTCTTCCATTGACAAGAAGCTCAAGGTTGTCAACAACGAGTACGCCTGGAACAACAACGCTAGCGTTATCTTCCTTGACCAGCCCGTCAACGTCGGCTACTCGTACTCTGGCAACGCCGTCAGCAACACTGTCGCTGCCGGCAAGGATGTCTACGCTCTCCTTACCCTCTTCTTCCACCAGTTCCCCGAGTATGCCAAGCAGGACTTCCACATTGCTGGCGAGTCTTATGCTGGTCACTACATCCCTGTCTTTGCTTCCGAGATTCTCTCCCACAAGGACCGCAACATCAACCTCAAGTCCGTCCTCATCGGCAACGGCTTGACTGATCCTCTTACCCAGTATGAGCACTACCGCCCCATGGCCTGCGGCGAGGGTGGCTACCCCGCCGTTCTCAGCGAGAGCGAGTGCCGCAGCATGGACAATGCCCTCCCCAGATGCCAGTCGCTTATCCGCAACTGCTACGAGAGCGGTAGTGTCTGGTCGTGCGTTCCTGCCGCCATCTACTGTAACAACCAGTTCATCGGCCCCTATCAGCGCACTGGCCAGAACGTCTATGACATCCGTGGAAAGTGCGAGGATGACAACAACCTCTGCTACAGCGCTCTTGGCTGGATCAGCGACTACCTGAACCAGAAGGATGTTATGGATGCTCTTGGCGTCGAGGTTGAGGGCTATGACAGCTGCAACTTCGATATCAACCGCAACTTCCTCTTCCAGGGTGACTGGATGCAGCCCTTCCACCGTCTTGTCCCCGGCATCCTCAAGGAGATCCCTGTCCTCATCTATGCCGGTGATGCCGACTTCATCTGCAACTGGCTTGGCAACAAGGCTTGGAGCGAGGCCCTTGAGTGGCCCGGCAAGAAGGGCTTCAACAAGGCCGAGCTTGAGGACCTCTCTCTTCCCAAGGCCGACAAGGAGTACGGCAAGGTCAAGTCCTCCGGAAACTTCACCTTCATGCAGATCTACCAGGCTGGCCACATGGTGCCCATGGACCAGCCCGAGAACTCGCTTGACTTCCTCAACAGGTGGTTGGGCGGTGAGTGGTTCGAGCAGTAAGCGCTTCATGGCGTAACAGGAAACCCGTAACCGGAAAGCGGGAATCTTATGAGTGTATGATGGATGATTATTGAAAGGGCTTGGTTTGGATTATGAGAAGGGCGTATGTATACATCAAGGGTAGAGACCATAAGGACCTTACGGATAACTTGGCTAGTGTCAGAGAGCTCGCGTCTGCTTGATGGTTCAGACAGGACACAGCGTGGCGTAATGGACAGCACCCGGCAGAGTTTGTATACAGAATGGGATTTGTTTTCATTGTCAACAGCTCGTCACAGCGAATATTTGAATGTTGTAATGCTATCAAATACTACTATGTTCATGGACACCCTTTCTGACAGTCCACCTGAACAGTCAAGTATGAACAGTCAACATGTTGAATTGTGTACAGTGACCAAGTATGCGCAGAGGTTTGTCTCTTGCTTACAGTTTCACTATCAGAGGCATATTTGCACGACTTGGTTGAATCCGCCTCCATTCGAATCGTAAATGGGCGCATGTCACGGCTGCGTTGAACCACGATATCCAACATCCGACACACAAGTCACTTCATTCCAGCTGCTTCTCCCATTATAATACACTGGCGCCAGTTCCTGCTGATGAAGATAACGGTCCGTTGGGGGTAATCGGGGTTCTCGATAGGTCTAGGGTCTGCCAAAACTTTCAAAACCGATATGTCTCGTCGTCGATTCTTTGTGTTTAGAACTGATAACCAGAAAACTTGCGCCCGATCTGTTGAATACTTCCTATTGTAACCATTGTCCTTGGTGTTCGTGTAAGAGACGAGGCTTTATCTAGGGGGAAGTAACCACTTTTCAGCCAAAGACCAAGCAAGTCTCCTCTTGATCTTAACTGCGAAGGTGTTGGACACTGCTGTCTTGTGTCCATAGAGGCAAGTGTGCTTACCTAGCAGTAGCTGTCTGGCTTTCCGAGGAATTCAAAAGTGGTTGGGTATAAGAATGAACGCATATAGATATCTTGTGGTTGGAGAATCTTCATGATACCGGCATGCGTCTCACACGAACGAAACGAGCAGCTACATTGACAGAGGCAGAGGCTGCGAGCAGAAAAAAGAGTCAAGCAAAGTTAGGTGGTAATTTTATATATCATTCTGTTTTACGATATTTGGTTCACTGGCAACCACTCAGCTCAGCTCAGCTCAGCTCAACTCTTTCCTCATTTCCTCACACAAAGATATTGACTGGCTCAATCAAGAGGGAGGGCACGGCACGTAGGAGGATGAGGAAAAAAACAATGTTGGTGGGTGGGTTGGGTATGTTGAAGTGAGAACCGAACTCCGGGAAGTCTAAGCAGCTAGTAATGTTGTGATGATAATCCAATGACGATGAGCCCGAACCAAACCAAGCCAATGAAGAAACTATGGAACAGAAAGAAAGCGAAGAACAAGAAAGAAAGAAGAAACGAAAGGAAACCAAAAAGGAGGTATCATGTTGAAGGACAAGAAAGGTAAACAATAAGAAAAAAAAACACACGAAGAAGTGATAAGAATGAAGCAAGTCCCATGGAAACCTCTAGTAATACACTGACACAACTGAAGGAGAATTCGCGAGTTCTTTTGTTTCCTCGGATGAGCCCAGAATAGAGTCGAGTTTCTTTCTTTTTTTTCTCGCTCTTGGGGGGAATGGAATGGTAGTAGTAAAACCTCCTATAAAAGAACAGAGAGGATGACAAAACGTGTGTGTGTGTGTGAAACAAACTCGGAAGAATGAATAACCAACAAGAAGAAAAAAATAAGCCCAATGGTAAATGCTCTCCGTCCCCTTCTCCCCTTCCCCCCTCCCTTTGCCTTTCCTAATCATGTGTATACGTATGTAATTTCGCCGGTGCATCCTTTCCCGAATCCCGACCAACTCGATCAATCAATAATCATAAATGTATCTTTCCTCCCCATCCCTTTACTGTCCCAACCCAATGATGAGCAACCGCATGTGGATAAGATGGTTTGTGTGATGGTCACAAACCCATCCAAAACAAACCCCCTCCCCGCCGACCGGGAGACGACACTGACACTCCTTATAATCTTTGGCGTCCAGTAAGTCAGTTCCAACCAACATCGATAACGATATAGACGGCTCAGAGTCGTTATCTGAGACTTGGGGAGCAAATGATGAATGGGGCAGGGGCTGGCGTTCAATGAGAATCTCGCGAACCCCAGTCCAGAAAATGCACCCGGGTCCAGCAGCGGCGCTGTTATGAGGTTTAGGCGTCTCGACAACACCCCAAAGATAAGATACCCGATAAGGAGACACTATGCGTCAACATTATCCGACCCTTTTGCGGCATCATCC
Organism: Neurospora sp. CHS-2018a; assembly: GCA_009802275.1. NCBI lineage: Eukaryota > Fungi > Ascomycota > Sordariomycetes > Sordariales > Sordariaceae > Neurospora > Neurospora sp. CHS-2018a. Next base: position 432,308 of record RAKG01000040.1, read on the forward strand.
ATGTTGCACGATCTACAGCGGAAAGCTTCATGAGCCGCTGGATCTAGGCCTCCACTTCTTTGCGCGCTTGACAATATCGGGTGAAGAATCTGAGAGCGTAGCATCGTTATCATCTGCCGGGACGACAAGCATGCTGCCTTGTTTCGGAGGCGGCGACGAAAGCCGAAGCAGAGAGATGGCACTCTATCCCATCGAATCTGCTGACCTTTCGGGACTTGCGGGGCATGATGTCTTTCCCTTCTTCGATTTGGTGAACGAGGAAAATTTGGACGAGAACTTGTTCTTGAGACCCATCAGGCTCGCCTTCTTCTTAATCGTTTTGCCGTTGCCGGTGTCTTGTTCTGGTTTCAGGTATTCCTGTCCTAATGTCGATCCGCTGCCATTCATGTGACCATGTCCGTTAGACATGTTATCTTCGTCATCGCTTATAAAATGATCGAGTTTTTCGTTCACTTGCAGCTGATCTCGGTCCGAAGACATTTTGGTCGCCACAGGAATCGCAGTAGGAGAGTCTGGCGCTGTGACGGTCGTCACAGGAACACCGACAGATTTGTCCATCGAGTCCCTGCTGATAATGCTCGTACCCTGCGTACTAGGCGAGAGCGGCATCTTGCCCGTCGTTGCGCTGTTTGCCTGCGAACCCCACTCACCCGAGCAAGGTGCTGAGCTCCCTTCGGTCGCCTCACTGCACCGCTGACGATTCGATCCGTGTAACCCGGCACCTCCACGGGAGAAGTCGGTGGTCGTAAGACTAGGAAGCACACCGTTAGGTCTTCCATTGAGGGCGCTCTTCTCTGTCGGGGGCTCCGAGTCGCATTTTGGCGGGGGGCTGTGTTTAGAGATGCCAGGTTGATTTTCCATAGTCGATCCTGCCGAGGGGAGTAGGAGTTGGTTCTCAAAGTGAGTGAGGTTCAGTTCCATTTCGTCAACGGAGAACTGTAGACCGGGCAAAATATCTGCCACGCCTCGGAACAGAGGGAAGGCAAACAATTCCATGAATTTTAGCTGGGACCTGATCCGGCCGTCGAGACTCGTCGATGGTGGAGCGACAAGTGCCGTCTTTTGACCCATATCCCTCTCAATCTGAGTCTGCAATATGAGTTCGTCATTCAACAGGTGCATCCACTGTGCACCGATATCGTGTCTCCGTGCGACGTTACTGATATCAGCGCACTTGATTATAAGAGCGCACACTAGCACCCTCGCCTCATCGACACACTTCTCATTCCAACCGTCAAGATCAGGTTTTTGAGCTCGAAGTTTTTGCAAGTTTCCGAGTTTTGCCATGTAGTCGAAATGAAGGGCCATATCCGTAGCCAGGATACAACTGATCATCAACGTGCGCAGACGCCTATTCTCGTAAAATATCGGCCAATGTCGCTTGAGAATCTGGCAGTAGCTGGTGCTGTGAAAATTCTCCAGTACTGAGCGATCGTTGTAAAGCTCCGCGAGAGGCGCTCGGGCCTCGATCAGAAAGCCGTTGTTGACACCGGGATGCAAAACATCGTGACCAATGGCAGTAAGGAGGAGGGTGAAGGCTTCTTCCGGACCTATTGAGGGTGTCGCAGAGGATTTTGCGATTGGGCTTGTATGAGTACCGTTGACGTTTGGATAAGGGGGTAATGCGCCAATCCGGAGCAGCTGGTGAAAAGTTGCCTGTAGAACATCGATAACATGTCGAAAGTTGTGGTATGGCACAAAACCCATATAAGCAGCCCGACAAGCTTTGAGGAAATTTTGCAACTGCGTTGGCGAGATGCGAAATGCCTTTAGCTCCGGCATGGATAACGCATGGTTTAGTGTAAGTTCGGCTGCGACTATCAGCTCGTCGTAGTCAAACTTGTGAGCATCGAAATGCCATGTGCTGATGGCACGGGAGATCTCAGCTCGCTTCTCTGGGCACACCGAGACATTGGCCTTATAGATCTCATCATCTCTGTCGTTCTCCGTGCTGCAGATCTTCTTAATCAGACTCTCCACCAGGTATTCGCGGAGATAACCATACGGCCGGGTATCATTGAACACAGCAATCAGCGATCGTTTTCTGCCCTTACGCACATCCGCCAATGCTTGTTTCCTCGAGAGAGCGTCCTTGTAAGCGTAATATGCCCTGTCTTGAATCACTGTGATGCTCTTAGCATTCAGGGGACCCGATAGGACTGCCTTGGCCCCAAAGTCGATACATTGTTGTCGCATCCTCGTCCTATCGGCCCCACTGACGTTGTTCATGGCGTCGGGTAATTGGATGAGTGGGACAGGTATAACCTGCTCGTAGAGATGGCGAGCACGAGCTTCGGACTCGATCTTCTTAAGTAACGAGAGGCCGTACGAGTTGCCATCGTGGCTCTCGTCCCTGCGTTCATTCGGAAATTGGGCCGGGAAGAACTGCTGGTAAGGGGTGTCTAAGAGGATAATCGTTGGTTGAAGATCGGCCTCGTGGTCTTCTTGGGGCTTGAGCCAGTGGGACATGCAGGCACCCTCAGTGCTGCACAAGTAAGCTGCGTCGAACAGTTAGCACAAAAGGTCGACATGAAGGATGGATATCAGCGGCCCCGCAAACCTTCTGGAAAAACTTCCAAAATGCACTTCACAGTGTCGGCAATGCATTTTGGTTCCGTCTTTGCAACATGCTCGTCCAAATGCCTTGCGCTTCGTTGAATGCAGCGGTCCTCGGACACTGAGCGGTTGACGTATATAACACGGTAGTGGATGTCTTCCATGGCAACTTGTGGTTCCTCCATGATATCCATGTTGACTCTTGGTAGTGACCAGTCTCCTGCGACTGCACTCTGGTGCCAAAAAAGATGATTGATCAAAACCACAACCTTGGATGCTTGGGTTTCTTGCCGACGCACCGAAACTAGCCAATGCTTGTTTTAGCCTCGGGGAGAGGGACCCGAAATAGGCCAAGACGACTCCGACAGCGTTTGGACGCCGATGCCTCCTTTGACGCGACCACTAATTGGTATAATCTTTAATCGAGCTTCTCTCTTCCGAAGGCGAGAAGATTGCGAGCGGTGCGATTGCGAGGGATGCAGGCCCCAAAGTCACAGCACGAGTTTCGAAAGTTGACTGGAAATGCTGGCAGGCGATATTTGCGACAATGAAATGCAAATCTGGGATTGCGGTATCCGGCGAGTAGGGATGTTTCTCGAGGCGCTCAGGGAGGCGAAGAGACTGCTAAAGGGCCGATCGAGGTCGAGTTGCCTGGCTGGTCGGAATTAGAAACGCGACGCACAGAAGGTCAAATTGAACAGAACGCCGGCGACGACGACATGCGCGTCTAGACAATTGTGCCGTGAATCGCGGGTAGTCGGTAATTGATGACATGTAACGGGTGGGTAGCGTGGTGGTCGTGGTCGTGCTTCAGGCGGACTGAGACTCGAGGGAAATTGGAAGACGAGAAGGAAGGATGGAAGAAACAAAAAGGAAGGATGGAATCGCCAAGGGCCTGGGAGGTGGCAGACATGGACGGGAGAGAAGAGATAGGGGAGGGCGTGGAAGGAGTTTGGAACTCGCTGCTCTACAGTGAGAGCTGAGGTGCTAACGGTAGCAGTATCCGTACTCGGTACACACACTGGGTAGGTAGGCAGGCCAGGCAAAAGGTGCATGTAGGGTACCTTGCTGTGGAAGTAGAGGGCAGGTACCTCTGGACAATGCCAAGTGGGCAAAGAATGGGACGGGACCCGAGTGTGAGTGACAACCTGAAGGCCAGGTACCTTCCCTCCTACCTCTAACTCCTACCAGGTCGAGGCAGCGGATAGCGGGCGGGTAGGTAGCAATGGACGGCAGATTTGGTTATCAGGAAGATGGCAAGTGGAAAAGGCAGGCTCCCGTCCCATGCTCCTATGCTCCTTCGAGGACTACAGCCCGAGAGGCGCATCCAACCTGAACATGAAGCTTCAACAAGGGGGGCCGGGGCGATGCTATACGTACATTGGACAGGAGATGTTTGTTGGTCGATATTGGCTGCCACGGCGGCAGTGGTTGGAATATGACAAAGACAGGGAGGACGGCGAGGAAAGGGAAAAGCCACGGCCCCAATGGGAGATGTGGTGGTTGCTCAATTGGTAACCGCAAATGTAATAAAATGGGAGAGGCTAGACCCGTTCGCTCTTGATAGGCATGGGTTTCCAAGGGCGGGGTTCGCTTCTTATACTCTATCTATTTTTTTGCTGGTCTTTGGTCCAATTGGTTTTGGCTTGGGAGCTGGGATGACGCGCGAGCCTGGCGACCGAACACTGGTAGAAGCCGGCATGGAACCCATCCAGCGCTGCACTAACGCTTCTTCGTTTCATCCACCGAACCTGCGCGGCATGGCACTCGGGTTGGCCGATGCCCGTGGATCGGCGCCCGCCAGGCCTATCACGACAAGATCAAAACAAAAACAAGAAGGAAGAAAAAATTGGTGAAAAAATGCCACACATTACTTGGCGAGAGCGAGGTGTGCGGCGCGCGACAGCTTTTGCAAAGGGAGGCCAAGCAAGGTCGATAGGGTCAAGTGTCGCCAGGTACCACAAGGTGACTTTCAGATTGGGGGGACCGGGAGGGGGGTGGTTGAGTGCTGGGTGGAACACAAGACGGAAGGGGGATTTTGATGGTGGATATATGGATGCAGGCCCCTGTCCCCCTTTCTGAGCCAGTCAGGCTCGGCCAAACCTCAAGCGAGGAGCGAATGGGAGGATGGCAAGGGCGGACAGCCAGGGTTGGCCGCCTTGCAACGGTTGGGGAAGATGCTGCGCGAACGGGAAAGGTATCGCTGGCACGACATTTCAGTGGCCCATCAGCGAACAGCCCCAGCTTCTGGCCGTCTTCGAGAAAAATCATCGAACGCGCTAACGCAGCCCACGATTATTTGTGTCCTCTTGGTACAACCCTCCCGCCCACCCGCGCGCACAGCAACGCACCATTGAAGGCCTACCTGAGGCACCTGAGGCACCTGAAGCACCCTCTGCAGCATCCTCTGCACCCTCACAGCACACGACTCGACGCATTCTTGTCTGCGAGTGGACGCACCACAGATTGTCATCTCGCCGCAGGTCCCACGGCCGGGTTTCCTCTGTAGTCAGCGAATACGGTACGGTGGTCGAGGTGGTGGTCACTCGTCGGGTCACTGGTCGCCGTGGCCGACCTTGACAGTGTGCGCTTTCCCTCTTCTTGACAGCTGGGCCGAAAACACGGACCCACAAGGGATGCAGCAAAATTTGTTCGTTGACCATCATGATTGCGAAAGCGGATTAGCTAACCCCCCGTGCCCCCGTAGAGACCCCGTCCGCCGTGGCCCGAGGCGGGCTAGCCACAGACTACCCCCTTCCCCTATATCGAGACTACTTAACCTCTTTGGGCAGGAGTATAGGGCAAGGGAGCTGGCATATCAAATATTTTTGTGCGTGCCGCTGAGCAAGGGTCCTTGTTATTTATATTAGTGAGAATCCCCGCTAAAAAGAGGGTTTTGTTATGTAGACCTCCTTGCCGTGCTTAATATGCTAAAACTATTAATATATGCCCCTGAAATGTAGTTAAACGTACCCTATAATTACAATGGTTACAGTTACAATATAATAAATATTATTAAATCTACGTATAGTATTAAAAAGTGTAGAGAGGAGAGGAGTATATATTTTTTTATAGTCTTTTCTGGAGCTCTCTATTTAATATAATTTTATAGACTTACCTTATATATATGTGTAATATTACACGTATATATGAAATCACATTCTATTACTCTAGTAGCTATTGTAACGGCTGGCTAGAGGAGGGAGACGAGGGGATGTAAATAACTTCCCGGGGAAAGTCAATTGGCAGAATAGTATTAAATATACGAGGTACTTCAATTATAAATATTACCGGCCCGCTATACCCCCTAATAATATATCCCTCCTCCTAGCGAGAGGGTAAACGGTCGTTAAGCTTTATACCCTTCTATATTTTAATAAAGTTCGCCTTCTAGCCTTTTATAAAAGGCGGTTGGTATTGAATTATATAGCCTATTTAACTAGTATTAGCGGCGGGGGTAGAGTTAGGCTAATTAATACTATATTGCAAGCTAGGTTGGGTAGCCTAGCTAGGCGTAGGTCTGGTAAATCGAGTAAGTAAGTCGGTTACCTTCGTCTTCCCCTTTTTCGCTCTCTTTAAAAGCTCTAGGTCTATAACGTATCGCTTCGGGTTAATATCAACCTACTTTTATTAGTAAATAGGCCCTATAAATATCAAATCGAAGGGGGTATAAAGGAAGGGGATAAATCACTAAATCCCGGGGTAAATACTAATATAGGTCAATATTCTCTAATATAAGCGGTATTTTAACTATAACTACCTTTTTACTATTATTATTATACGAAAGCTCTATATATACCGCTAATATATAATAGTAAGGTAGGCCTAATTATTTACTATACGTAAAGGTATAGAAGGAGGGTATTATATCTAAGTTTCTTAAAATATAACCCTTTACCTAATTATATTAATTTTAAATTAATTTTAGCGCCTTCTACGAAATCTTTTTTATAATAATTATCAATAGTAGGTTACGTTTAAATAAATCCCTAATAGCGAACGTTTCGCGAACGAATTTATTTTTATAATCCTTTTACTTCTTATTAATAAGGATACGAAGCTTATCGAATATATTATATAGAAATATAAATAAATTATCGAGGACGTAACGAAACTCTATATATAACGATTCAGAGCAATTAGTACTTATTATATTATAGTTGTAGTAGTATTTAATATAGTACCGTACCTATTATTCGCGGACCGGCTAGAAAGTTATCTTAATATAATTTACGATTTCTATTATATATAAATTAGCTAGTAATTAAGATAGGTAGGTAAGGTTTAATTAATTAGGTTGGCGGTTATTAAAAATCTTTTCCAAATATTTAAAAAAGTATTTATAGTAATTAATCCTATTAATATAGGTAATCGCTTTAAAGATTAATAATAACCCTATTAGGTTATAATCCTAATCTTTAGGATTGATTTTATATATCCTACCCTTTAAATATATTATATTAGAGCGAGTAATAGCCTTTAATATAAAGGGCTTATATAAATAAGGGTAATTAGTAATATTAGTACTAGTACTAGTCGGTTGAGTAATAGCGCTGGTACTAGAAGGTTATATACTAGAAGGGGGGTTAGTCCTAATAATAATAATTGTAACCGTCGGTTACAATAGCGGCGGTAGCTCAATTAACTCTATAATCGAAGGATTATTAATAATAATTATCTTAGGATCGAGAAAATTATAATCGGTTAGCGCGCCCTCCTAATTATTATTAATATATTTAACGAAGTTCTTTAAAATATACCAAATATATAATTAAGGCTAACTATTTAAAAAGTAACGTAATAGCGCGTTCTTTTCCGCTATAGAATAGTCGGTAATATATACGGCGGAGTGAAATATAGCTTCGCGTTAAGTAAGATCCGTAAAGTATTTAAAGCTCTAATTTATAAAGTTATTATTCTCTTTATAATTAAAATTGAAGGCGACAGGGAAAGTTGTATTAATAGAGTTAATACTAGTAATTATTAATATTTTAAATTTAAAATACAAAATCTAAGGAAAAATAAGTTAATTAGATAAATTAGAGAAGGAGGAGAACCGCGGGTATAAAAAGGGGAAATTTACATTATAAATATAATTAATATTTAATATAATCGGGTTACTCTACTATATTTATATATATTAAGGGAAGGTAAAAATTAAGAATTTGAGGCGGCTAACGCGGTCGAGGGTATAAATATATTAGAAATTAAAAGTCTCTAACTCCCTTAGTAGCTTTTAGGTATTAGTTAGATTAGCGGTATACTCTTAACCTAGCCGTTAAATATTATTTTTAATATTAACGTTCTTAATAGATTTGTACGTTCCGGGAAAGGTATTTTAGAAAGTAAATTTGATTTGTAAATTAGTAAAACCTTACCGATAGAATTGCTAGATGAACTCCTTTACTTCGAACGTAAATTTACGTATAGAGGGGTAAAACAATACTTTAATTTATAGCGGGTAGTTATAATAGGGGTTAGTGAATTTGAGATTGATAGGATAGTTTTTCTTTATTTTAATGATTGCTCTAAAGGGATAATTGTATTTAATAGTATTCGATTTCCTAATATTAGAACTATATAGTTTATATTTACTAGATTTCGCGTACGTATAGTAGATACAGCGGGAGGAGGAGGATATAATTATAGCGGCGAAGCTATTATCTTTACCGAAGATCTAGAAGAATCGCTTTATATTATCGATGGTCTTATATATTTATTCGAATACTTCATTATTATTATTAATTAGGCCGGGACAGTTCTCGAGGACCTATTAAATATATTTACGATTAATAATTTAATTAGTAGCGATAAGGGTATTGAGTATATAGTCGTTGTCCTCGTTTGGGGGCGCGGCTAGTGCGGCTGGGGGTAGTACCGCTATAATTGTAAGTAGTATGCCTTATAGGGTAGTAAATACAACGAAGATTTTAAATTAAGAAAACAATCGCTATATTTAATTAATTTAGTAATATATACGCTGGCGACCGTGGCGATTTTAGGGCTCTTATAACGCGAGTTATACTATAACTATAGCGGGTTATAGGGCGGTTTAAAGTGCAGGGGGTGGCCATAGAGGGTGGTAGAGTGCTATAGGGGGTGCTGAGCTGGCTTGGCGGCTGAAAAGTCACAAAATATGGGATTTATCGATTTTATGTGAAATCTTTGCTCAAAGAGGTTAAGTAGTCTCGATATAGGGGAAGGGGGTAGTCTGTGGCTAGCCCGCCTCCCGTGGCCCGTCTGGGCAATTGCTCTCCGTGCAGCCTAGTCTCAGTCAGACCCACTGGGCCTCCGAAACCACCCCACCTTACCCCACACCACCCTCCTCTCACTTTGTTCGCGGAGACCCACATTTCATGTGGGGTAAGAGTGGATTGAACTCGTGACGAGGGCGTCTGTGACAGAGACTAGTGCAGCCGCTTCGAGTTCCACGGCCTGGCTGTGGTCACTGGTCTGGGAGTGGTCTGTGTGGCCCTGGTGGCCTGCGCTGGGCTGCACGGCCCACTGTCACATCTTGTTCTCGAAGGAAAGAACATTCTCACTTCTGTTGGCCTTTCAGATGGCTGCGACACTCGACGTGCGCAACCTGTGGACTCGATTGTGTGCCCGTTTTGCGGCAGGTACGACAGCTGGATCATCTGGATGCCCAGGCGTGCCAGAATCTCCAAACATGCACAACCCAGTCGCATCACCAGGGGCAGTTGTGGTGTTTAATCAGAAGGACCACTAGCGCTGCCAAGGATTGTGGTCATCAATCATCGACTTATGTCATTGGAAAAGCGGAAGGAACCGCACTAACAACACCATCTCTACATTTGCGAGCAAGGTCAGGAAGTTGTGCACTACAGCATCCCGATAGACCAAGAAAGGAATTGTTTTTCTTTGGCTTTGTGGACAGGATCCCGACTTGGCGCGGGACAAACAGCACCCAACAGCACCGATGCTGACGGCTCACAGGGGCTCACAGGCACTCACAGGCACAGCTATTGATCAGATCTCGGTGCTGGTCCCAGGCAAAGTCGTCGGCCGGCGTCTCACAGGAATCCCGTTCAAAGCTACACATGCACCGATATCCAACCTCGCCAACCTGCCATCGAATGTTGAGGGCGTCCCAATGCGGAGTGATCTTCGGAGTCGGCGACCTCGGGGCGACCTCCACCACGCGCCTTCAGCTGTCTACATGCACTTAGACATTTCGCATATGTACTATATCGGCCACATTGACACCTTGATCCTCCCTGTCTTGTCCGTTCCCAATCCAGCCCTTATGTAGGCTCGTATATGTCACAGTGACATGGGTCAAATCTCCAGGCCTTCGCTTTTCGTGCGCGCAAGTTGCCAAGGCATGGATTGTCTTTGGCTTCTCTTTGGCCTTTGCTGACCTGGCGTGCCTGGGTTTAACTCGCCTCGGAAATATCCACCTTTAGTCCCTCACAGGGCCCAATATCATGTTTAAAAGGTTGGGTAGAAATCCAGCGCTGTCTTATACGGGTACGAGTGCATTTTACCTCTCTCGACCATCAAAAGAGGATCCAGTTAGGCCCCTAGAGCCCTGCAAATGCTACGGCGTAAACATGATGTTCAGCGGTTCTCCACCCCACTGTGATATGTCATCATCTCGGTGCCCGGCTCTCCATTTTGGTGGTAGGCGGGTACCTGTACCTTAACTCTAACCTCTAATCCAACACTGGGATCCCAACATCACCAAACCACCATGTTTATCACGAACTATTGCACGAGGACAAAGTGCTCCATCGCCTGAAACAATAGAGAATCTCGCAGTGGCGGTGTGAAAGCCTGTACACGGCGGTGGCTTCCACTTGTACAGATCTCATCTGGATTCAGCCTGTCACCACCTCCTCCACCTCCAGCTCCAGGGAAATCGAAGGCCTCAGAGGCTCAGCAGGACGGAAAGAGGGAATAATTTCCAGTTATCCCATCGTTGCCGTATTGAATGAACACACACGAATTGTCTGACCAATCCGTCATGCAGCCCGCCCACACCCCGCTGTCACCAATGCTACGACCTTCCTTATCAAGCTCGGCGCTAGATCTCGACTTGCATGACCGGGGATTAGCTGGAGATGCGCATCCTGTCCTGTCTTGCCTGTGAGTGGGATTTGGGCCAACCACTTCAACCATCCGGATCTTACCCTCGTTCACTCATCCTTCTAGAAGCAAACTCTGGAACAGGCTAACCACGGTTAGGCTATTGGGAGGGTAGCAGGCATACAGTATGTAATGGCAGGGTGGGTGATGACCGACAGAAGTGGATTGATTAGTCGTCTCGCCGAGGTTGTTTGAATTTGGTATAGTCGGGATCCGCGAGCGACAATCGCCAACCTTTACCCGATATCGCCGTTTGACCGTACAACTACCTCCAGCTCAGCCTGACTGACGACAGCCGCCCATCGACAAGCTGTTTCTCAAGCAGCATGCCAGGCATCTCCTCTCGCTTCTATAGCAGATCAATTTTAGGTGTCATCACCAAGGTCGAGTTCGGCATGACCTGTAATATACCTCTTATCTTCAAAAGTCTACCATGCCCTTTCCAAACCCGAGCTCTCTGCGTGCTCGGCAAGCAGAGGAAAGCCATCGTTAACTCTGTCCTTCAACTTCCCAGGATGGCAATCAAAGACATCTCCATACGTCGGCCGATTGAGTTTGCCCGTTCAACGTCCCCGAACCCCCATCCTGGCCCTCGCTTCGGACATTGGTGGTCTTGTCAATCTGAGACATGCATCACGCTATGCGGATCGAGTCCTCCAACTGACAGGACCTCACTACGCAACCTGCCACGGAGAATTTTTCAGCGTCCGTCGAGAAGTGAGTCGCCACGGTCCCGTGCCACACAACATGATTCAGTCAGGTGTCTGTCGTGGACTGGACTTTTTTAAAGGAAGCCTGGTCGCCCTACCTATCACTATACGGATACTGACTTGACGTATTCGAAGTGCTTAGTGCCCTGCCCTTGCCGCGTACTACCTGACCTGCAATGATATCGAAACTTTTTGACTTGGATGTCCCTTCATCATCCAAGGTCCGAATTTCTCACAATGGCCTTCATGTTTTGAAAACTAGTATTTGGAAGATCACAAGCCACCCCCACTAACTAGAATAACTCATGAAAGCCTCAGTAGCACTTGACTACCAGTAGCTAGTCCATCTACTTACTAGTCGTCACCTATCATCCAAACCTCTTACATAACAGCCTACCTACCTACTAATCTTCCCAGTGGCTCCCTCCAAAAAGAACCGTCACCCATCCCTTCCGAACATGATTTCCTTTTCTGTTTCAGCCCTGTCGATCACCCTCCATATCCACTTGTTAGCCACTCCTCTACTCCTCTCCCATTCTCACCAGTCTCCCTCCCTAGAGGAAGCCAGTGGGTAGTGTGCTTACTGCCTGTTCTGCCAAGGGTTGATCAATCCCGAGACCAGTCGTCGGTGGTGTGTTTTTACACACACTCACACACACACTCACACGACACACAAGATCTCATCTCATCTTGCACATCATCTCTCTCTTGCTGTTACACATCTTGTCCCCGAGATTAGGGTGGTGGTGATCATTGCCTTGTCTGGGTTTGTCTGTGAGTCGGAGACCATTTTGTGTTGCTCATCCATCCCTGGGCTTCTGGGCTCTGGAGAGGCAGAGAGAGTGTGTTGCGTATCCAGTCATAGGAGCACCCGTTTTGAAAGGGGACTGAATATCTTGGTTAGAAACTTGGAAAATGCTGATATGAGGTGAGTAGATAGGTGTTAGTGAAAGATCTAGCCATGGTGAAGTTTCAAATCATTGTTACACAGAGCATATTCATTCTCAGATCCAACCCAATGCACCAACCACAACGGGACCGTAGCACATACATACATAGCTACCCTAACCTCAAGCTATTACACTAGTGTACATAGCTCCCCGTGCAGTGCCTCTAGAGATCTATGCTACATATTCCCTTCACATCAGACATCTATCTTCCTCTTCTCCAAAGTAACCAACTAAACCAAATTCACACACCTGAAACAATGCAACCTAAAGGTAACTAAAACGACACTACCCGCTCAAAAACCCACTAAACTTCATGACAATCTCTACACTGGCGTGACTGCCGTGACTGGGACGCCGGCGTTCTCGGCGGCGGGATGACGATCGTCCCAGCTAGTGTCTTATTAGTGTCCTCGACCACATCCACTCTCCCACTAGAGTGTACCTCTAGCACTCTAGCAGTAACTGCACGATTCGACTACTAACGAGCTAACTATCCAGCCAGCCGGCCAACTAACTTCCTATAGGCACTTGGTACATTTTGACTACCTTACCTTCTTTCATTCTTGTGTCCAGATTCTAGTGTAGTTCGTCTCAGTTCCTTCTCACTCATGAATAGCAAACGTATGGAGATCTCCCATAGCTCCCATGTAGCTCCGAAGCCTTCCCCCACCCCCACCTAAGCCACCGCACACTAACTAGCTAACTCCGCTACATACGTTGATCACCACCCTGCCCACCTACACCAGTCACCAGTCATCAGTCACCGGAAACTTTCAGATCATTACAAACATCAGTCAACACTACCTATCAGGCCATGATTCAATCCACAATACTCATCTATTCCACACATCTATTCCACACATCTATTCCACTCATCTATTCCACTCATCTATTCCACTCATCTATTCCACTTCTCTCTTCCACTTCTCTCTTCCACTCATCTATTCCACTCATCCCACTCATCCCACTCATCCCACTCATTCCACTCATTCCACTCATCCCACTCATCCCTCTATGTACCCCTAGGTCCTCCCGCCTCTGCGTCTCGCAAATCAATCTCAACGGTTTCTCTTCCTTTTCTTCGCTTCAGACACACAAGCAAGTAACTATAGTGGAATTGGTCGATTCCCTCGTGAATATCATGGCCTGATATTCTTTCCCTAGCTCACGCAGTCCCTTGCCTAGCTTGCCAGCACCCGCTCAGTAGGTAACGATCGTCGTTCCCATTTCTTGAACGTGGGGAATCGGAAATCTCTCCGAGTTAGCTTGTTCGTTGATGATGTAAGGGACGCTTACACAATTTGGTGGATGTGTGGATGTTTGTGGAGAGAAGGGGTTCGGCGGAGATTTTTCCTCTGGAGTCTGGCTTATTAGAAGAGGGCGAGCACGAGATTTATAGCCACTGAAGAAGCCATTCAGTCGCATGGGATCAAGAAAGGACAAACCATATAGACGGTATATCAAGTAAACTATGCAATAACACCATATGGACGAACGCTTATGCTAATGTTCCAATGTTCCAATATGAAAAGCTTTTATTTTCCTAGCCTCATTGTCTTCCTTCTCCCCTCTCTTTTCCTAACCTCCTCTTTCTTTCTATCTCTGCTGTCGGGATGGGGCAAGGGGTCCCATCCCAGGCTTCGCTGTGGAAAATGTATGTATGTGGGTGTATGTATGTAAAGTTATGCGTGTGTATGTGTATGCATGTTATGTGACAATGCGCTTGTTGAAACATCTAAACCAACCCCTAAGACAAACAGAAACCTTTACCGATGACCATGCACAACCCAAAATCATTCAACAACAGCGATCAACAAGGCTACCAAGCCCGTGACACAAAAGCAGGCCCACCACGGCGCAAATGCTGGGAGGAAACATGAAGGCAGGGGAAACACCAGACAGACACTGGGTGATGTCACACAGGAAGGTGTCGACATCTTCCCTTCTTCCAACAAAAGGATTTGTTATCTATCAAAGGGGATCCAGGCTGTTAAGAAACATTATAGCAACCGATTGAACTATGCTGCGGTCGCGAACGAAGCCGGACGCCACTAGTCCGACGACTTATCGCCTCCTTCCGGCTTCTTTGGCGGTTCCTGAACTGCTGGCGATTGTCTTTGCTGCTCGTGATCGTCGACGTGAATCTCCGCGACCTTATCGTCGTCAATGTCGTCAACGCCACCATCAACGAAGACCTCGTGAACCTGCTCCTTGTGGTCCCATGTCAACTGCGTGATTTGGTCCATGGTGTCCTGGTCCTGTACTGACGGCGGCGGCGGAACATTGTCAGTGAATGCCGAGTAATCGTCGTCCTGTGCAGCAGGCCCAATGAAATCCACAGCGGAGCCATATTCGTTGATACCAGCAAAGACAGAAGCTTCGTCGCCGGAGTTGTCGCCTTGTGCCACATCGCTCGCAATCTCGTCGTCCAAGCCACTAGCTTCGGAGCCGGTCTTGGGAATGTTGTCGAAGCTCCAGGTTGCGGGGAGAGCAGAGGCCATGCCGGACATGTTACCCGCAGCTTCATAGTTGGGTAGGTCAATGCCCTCATCCTCGAACTCAATGCTCTTCCGCACCTCAGGACCAGTAATCGTGCCATTGCTTTCCTGATAGGAGGGCAGTTCGGACTCGCCATTTAGACCGCGGCCGCTAACCGAACCAACTTCTCCTCGCAGGAGAATTTGACCTGCTCCGTTCGAAGCGCTCGGCGACCCACGAAGGGAGGAGCCATGACCGAGACGCTGGCCTTCCCCCGAGTCCAGCATTTCCTCATCATCATCGAGGGAATAGCGCTGGGCGACTTCCTCGCACTTGGGACCGCCTAGAGGTTTGTCTGAGCGGCGACGATAGAACAACAAGTAAGCAGCGGGTGAGACAACCTTGGAGGTATCGGTCACCTTGGAAACAGATGAATCTACTTCATGTTAGCATTCGCCTTGTCCGCCAATATCGAGGGCAAACCAAAAGTCTTACCATTGAATTCATACCACTGATCATCAACGAAGTTCTTGGCAAAGGCAGTGTAATGGCCACCGCCCAAGCCGCCCCAATGATCATCCACGGCAATCAAATCATAGATCTCCTGTTTGCCGTCCTCCTTATCGATGACCCTCTCGTTCAAATCGAGGCCCTCGATGGGGAAGTCGACAAGGACATCCAGCTTATCCCGGCGCCAGCCAACGGAGCTAAAACGTTTGAGATGAACGACCAAGATATCTGGCGTCTTCCAGAGGTCGAATTTCTTGCTTGCGCGACGGTGCTCCTTGCAGCGAGGGCAGTACCATGTATCTTGCTCGGACAAGATTTCTTCCTTCTCGAACTCGGCCAAACAATCGTCCAGGCTGATACCGTGCTTCTTACGCAGCTCTCGTTGCCTCTTCTTGGCACCCAACGACGGGTCATTCAAGGTCTCGATCTTATTGTAAGTCCTGTTCGTGGGGGAGAAGACAGCATCGAAAGCGTCCTCGTACCAGTCCACAACGATGCCTTCGCCAAGACGCACAAGGGGCCCTTCCTCAGAATCGACACGGTAATCTTGCTCAGGAACCTCGATGGGTTGCTGGGCAGCCGCAGCCCGTTTTCTTAGTTGTTCCTTTTCAAAACGCTTCTTAGCCTTCTTGCCATAGGTGCGACCAGCCTTCATCTTCTTGTTCTTGCCTCGGGGACCGGCATTGGCTCCCCTAGGAGGACTAGCGATGAACCGATCCTGATTAAGGCGTCAGCACATTGTACCACGTTGGCCGAATTACTGGAGACACTGCGGTGGTTTGACTTACACTTCCCTTCGGCACATCCGAACCCTCGCTCGACTCATCGGCCATCCGTGTCACGGAATCCACCTGTTCCGAGGAAGCTTCTTCACTACCGCTTTCATCCGAGCCATCCAAGGCGTTCGGGCTGCGCATCTCCACATCCGAGGAAACCGTCTTGGGGGCCCTCGTGCTCAGTCTTTCGTGCTTGCTGGTCTCGTTGACGCTTTGCCACCCAGTAGGAACACCGCCATGGGACTCTCTGAAGTAAGACATCGCAAAGAGGTTCTGAAGGCTTGGATTCAGGAATACTGAAGGGTCCACCCACTTAGGCCGCTGCGACTTGAAACGCTTGAGCAGCGCCGGGAGACTGTTTCCGTGCCTGGTTAGCTACGCTTGTACAAATCAACATACTCAAAGGGGTCGGTCACTTACGTTTGAGGCGACGCCGTTGGTTTCTCGGCAGAACCAGTGTTGCCCATAGTCACGTCGACAATATCTTCCTCGCCCTCGACGGACTTGGCAACTACCTTAGAGTCCGCAGAGTCGATGTCTGATGCGCCGTTGACCATCTCGGGGTCCGTAGCCTCCGATGCCTCTTCGTCGGCAGTGAATTCCGACCACGTAGACAAGGTGGCCACCTTCTCGAGAATCTTCCTGCGGATGACATTCTCATCACAAGCCTCCTGAGGCGTCAACACAATGTAATGTGGCGGTGGGATGTCCTCCACTTTCTTGTGGTATCTAGCACCGCCCGCATTAGGGTCCATGCGATGTAGAACCGGAACAAGGAGACGTTCCGCCAGGGGATTCGACGCAGGTTGAGCGGGTTCTTCCTCGGCATCGTCCAGCAGCGACCTGTACGCCTGCTTCTTGGCCTTTTTGGCGTTGACATTGGTAGGCGGCGCTTCCACTTCATGGATCACTGCAATGTCACCCGGTTGAATCTCTTCGTTGATCGCCATCATGTCGTCGTACTGCTTGAAAAATTTGCCCTTGAACTCTTCACCTCCAACAAGACGCTCGGGGGGGACACCGACCCTCGTCGAAATGAACTCCTTGATGGCCTTGAAGGCGCTCGTCTTATCGACTTCTACAACGATTTCCACCGGTGGTTCGTTTAGGGGATAATACTTGACAGTCCGGGACCAAACGTTGCTCATTGGCAAAGGCAATGTGAGGTTGTTGAAGGGGTCAAACGTGATGCTGATCTTGTCGCACACAGGGCAATGAAGGGTTGACCTGTACATTCCGGTGAACAGGTCGGCAATGATTGAGTCATCACGCTTCTTTGTGATATCCCAGACCTTCTCGGCCATTTCCTTGATAGCAGCTGGGTTACCGATCATGTCATCCGTAGAGTCTGGCTTTTCAATGTACGGCTTTTTCTTGATGCGGTTGAGGTCTTCCTGTAGACCATCGAGCAAGAAGCCCAAGAATTCTTGGGAGTCCTGCTGACCATAGCCGGAGAAGGCGGGGGCATATCGGCCCACGATGCTTTTGAAGTGGCGGGGCGCGACCGAGTTGGGCGCAGGATTCTTATATATTTCATCCAACAGCCGCATGTATGCCATAGCAACGTCTCCGTTATGGGAAAGCGGATTGTCAGGATTGATCTCTTTCTTCGCCTCGTGAGTCAGGAAATACTTGGTCAACTCTTCAACGCTCCGTAGACATTGCAGAGCCGAATTCATGTAGCATGTATTGCCCAGGTTCTGCAAGCCAACGCACCCTGGCGTACGACCAGATCTGGGTTGCACCCGGCCCCTATTAAGGACACTCGGGGGAGCCGGACTGTTACGCCCGCTGGCAGTACCACGGGCCTGAGCAACAATGCCGTTGCCAACGGTCTTGTTGCCATTGGCCACTTTGGTGAAGAACGTAGAGACGTAATCATCCCGGTCAACCTGTTCGTCGATGATCAAGGTTTGGTCCACAGTAAGGCCAACCAATGACAGACTCTTCCTCCCGTTATAGTTGGGATTGGTTGTGGTATCCTCCGCTGCGAGGTGATCGCGCTCCACGCCACGCTCTAGTTTGCTGAAAGTCTCAACATCCACGAGCATTTCCGGCCAGGAGCCTGGAGCCCTAGGTAGGAAGTTGGGTATGCTCGAGGAACGACCGGGAGAGTCAGGAGGGGTTTCCATGCCAGAGGGCTTCGAAACCTCCTCTGTGGCGGGGATTGTTTGCAGTCGCTGCCAGACCCGGACTTTACGATCCATAGGGACACCAGTCAACTCCTTGATTTGCTTAAGAAAGTTGTGGAATGATGCAGATGCGCTTTGGACAATAATAGGCGGTGGCGGCTTCTTCAGCTTGATCTCCTGCTCGATGGGCAGAGGGCTTGCTGCCGACCATAGCCTGTGGACGGTGAAGACGGGGGGATGAAACTCAAACTGAACGTTGGGCTCGCTGGCGGCATCAAGCGCGGTATTGTGCGCTATCCGGACAATGGGAGCTTGTCCAGGCGCCAGACCATACCATGACAGCACCAGGTCCCATGCGTCCTTGGGAAACAGCTCAGCAGACTCTGATCCCACACCCGGCTTTAGCTTTACGCACTGCTGGTCAGCGGAGTCGGTGAAGATAGCTTGAATGATATCCGAATTGTCGATCGGCCCAAGAGGCTCGCCTGGAGCCTCCTTGCTCGTAGGCTTCCCATCTGCGCCGAAAGCCTGGGCCTTGTTCAGCCATTGTCGTGATACCAAGTATGCCACATCTCCCTCTTTTGCGCCCCTATCATTGAAGGCCTTGAGAAGTGTTTCGATCGTCTTGATCTGTTGCTCGATAGGTGGCATATCTGCATTTCCTTTCCGTTAGAAGACTGCGCGGTTTTAGTCAAGACACGGGCAGCTGGCATGCTTACCTGTTTTCAAGGGCAGTTCCATGTCAGCGACAGGCACTTTTGTACCTCCGACGGCGTCTGCTTCCACGGGCTGAGGCTCTTTCACATCTTGCCCAGACTGTCCGTCTTGCGGCTGGGCATCAGGGACCGTGAGCATATCCACGTCCTCCCGCGAGTCCACGTTCTCATACTCTGGATCCATGCTGGATGCTCTTCGTTTCAGGGGAGAACCGGATCGATGTGACTGCTCTGAAGCCCCACCCATGAGCGCACGGTGGGGCGTGTTGATGAAGGGAGACTGATTTCTCAAGGTCCCGCAATTGGCAGCCTGCAAGGTCGAGCTGGAGTCGAAGAGCTGCTCGGAGACACGGTCGTTGTCAACGGACAGATCGGCCGAGGCAGCGCAGGGTGAACTGGCGGCGGAATCGGCAGAGACGTAGTCGGTCGCAGAGCCAGACAGCGTGCTAAACTGGGTCTGAAGATGCGGAGGTATGCCTGATGGTGGTAGCGAGTCGCCGCGGCTGTATGCTGGGGTGTTGGAGGCAGAGGCTGAAGCAGAGGCCGATGTGGAAGTCGAACGTTGGTGGTCAAAGGAGTAGGCCGGGTCGAACTCTGCTTCTTGTTCGGTAGAGAGCACCACGTCTAGGGCAGTGTCGGTAGACCCTTCCTGTCCCTGCTCCCTTGTCGACTGGCGGGTAATCCTCCGTTTCTTTGAGGAAGACGTGGTGAAGGTGAGCTGCCTGTGCAGCTCGGAAGGCGCTGGGTCGGTGTGATGGAAGGTGGGAAGTGGGGGAACGGCGCGCGGTGGAGGATGCCGGATGGAGATCGGGGAGATCGTGACAACCCAGTGAGACGAGTCGGTAGAGTAGTCACGCACGGCACGGTAGAGCGACTCGGACGGAGCGCTGAGTGGTTGAGGCAGGTAAGACGGTCAGGTCGGGGACGAACTGGCTGACTGACAACGACAGGAGCAAAGCCAGACAATAAAGCTGCGTCTGGGGAAAGCGAGTCGTTGCGTTAACGCTTTGGTGGTGGCGTCCGTGATAGGTTAGCCGTGGTGCATGGGGCGGACTGGTTGGCCCGACAGTCTTCAAGTTTTTTTTTCGAAGTGTCGTTTTTTTTCTCGAGTCCTTTCCAGTGGACTCTCGACGCCTCGACGGGACTCGTTCGGGCGATCGATCAGCAAGGGCACGCTGGGGCCGGAAAAGGCGACGGAGGCCAAGTAGCGGGAATCGGGTGTTACAGCGTGGAGATTTGTTGCGTCACGTCAACGGGAACCTGGTACCTTTTTGGGGGTGGCCAGAAAAGGTAGAGGTATCGAATTTGAAAGAAATTTTGACAACCGGTCTTTGAGGTTGTCCTTGAGGTTCTTGCCAACAACAAGTGGGAGCGACAGGTTTGGAGAGCGGGTGATGGAGATTCTGTCCAATAAAATTCTAGGCGTTGTCTACCCGTGGGTTCTGTGATTTTTTGCCGGAGCGGAAGCTGGGGCTGTCCTATAAACCGTGGTCCCGCTCTCAGAGTCTCGTCGTCGTTGCAAGCTGCAAGCGCAAGCGCAGTCGCAAGTGAACAAAATCGCGGTCGCGTCACAGCTGCCCTGCCCTGCCCTGACTGTAAAATACCTGTAAAACTGGTATAGACGCCCTGGCCGCCTTCCGAGCCCTGTGGAATGCGGGTTCCAGGGTTGATGAGCGTCCAGTCCTGGGCAAGGGGAAGAGCACACCCCGCAATTCGAGCACGCTGCTACCTGTAGTGGTAGGCAGCCCAGGGGCGGGTAGTAGCGTTGATGTCTTCAGCGTGGTATTTCCTGCTTCACCACCACAGCATGGATGAAGAAGGAGAGAACGGAGTTTAGGAATTAAATGGAGACAGATGAATCAGGCACGAACGTCGTCAGCGCCGTTGTCAGTTAATTTAATCTGCAGTGAGACACACCGCGAGTCAGGAGGTAGATGAAGTCAGCCATGAATCATTTCAGCAGACAGCAACTTCCATCCTCTTTATCCTTGGAGGTGCCGTATTATTCCTGCCTACCTTATCGTTCCTCAAAATGACGAACAGGAAGGAGACTAAAAGAGAATGATGGTCGTTGTTTTGACTATATACAAAGGTGGAAGAATAAAACATACATCACACCAATCTTCAGTCCTGCTCTTAAAAACTTCACCAGGAAGAATGAAGATGATAGTGTGATTCATTATTCTTGTCCCCATATCGTCCCTCACCGTTGTTTCATCCAGGGGAACTTAAGTTGCGGGCTTCCTTTGAAACATCTGCAAGATAGACAGCTTCATTGCACCTGGAACGCTGGTTCCTCAAACCGAGCACAATCTCTGTTTGGACACATCATGTTGGTTCATCACCACAAACACCACATCATCATAGTAACAACCGGTTTGAGTCTACCGTTATGGACCTGTATGCTCTAACTGCGAATAATGGGGAAGGGGGTATTTTCCTTGCAAGCGAATGCCTTTTCGGTTTGTCTTCCAGGGGAGAGTGCTCCAACCCATACATGCAACTGCCAACGCTGTCTAAACATGGCAGACAAACGCATACTTTGGCACATCCATCTTACAACAAACAAAGTCTTCCATCACAGTTTGATTCCCGGAGATTCCGAAAGCAGCGATTGATATTTAATTCGCTGTCTTGCGCCGCTGGATTCTTCCACTTAAAGCTTGGAGTCCAACTCCTCATACTCGCTCAGGTCCTTCACCGGCCTAGCAGCAGCGCTGACTGGCAGACCAGCCTTGTAGCTGCGCACATCCTCAATGAGGATCGGCTTCGTGCCGTTTGACGACGGCGGTGCCGCATCCTTGACCACCCCGTTGACCTTCTCAGCATGAAGCTTCTTCCATGTCTCGGTGGCGGCGCCAATCTTGTTCTCGGCAACACTGTGGCCGTTAAGGTACTCCTTAAGACCAGCAACCTCCTTCTCCTCATCGTGGTCAGCCGCGCTCAGTCTCGCTTGGAGATCAGTGGCAGCCTTAGCTGAGGTAGTGGCATCAAGTTCCAGAGTCTTGACGAGCTCGGTGATCTGGGCAGTCGTCACGTCACTCTTTGCCTGAGCCTCCAAGTAGATAGCGAGCTTGGCCCTGCTAGGCGACGATGGGTGGATGTAATACTCGAAGAACTCAATCATCTCCTCCTTGGTAAGAGGCTTGACGTGAGCAGCATCACGCTGGGCTAAGGGAAACGGTCAGTACAGACTCAAGGTAGTGGGGTCAATCTCGGATGTTATGGACTTACAGATCTCGAAATCGTAATACTCGCTATGGATCTGACTCCATTGCTTGTTGGTCTCCTGGTCCAAGAACTTGGGCTTCTCGAGGCGCTTTACGATCAAGCTGCGCTTGTGAGCCTCAAATTGCCTGGGGTCCATCTCTTCGATCCACTTCGCCATCTTTTCCAAGAACAGCTCAATCCTGGTCTCCAGGTAAGGGGCCGTCTTCTCGCTCTGGATGAGGAATCGGAATCCGTAGCTTGTGGAAGTGGCACGGACTCCAGAGAATACCACGTATCCTAGTTGCTCCTTGGTCCTGAGTTGATCGAAGCAAGGCTCTTGGAGTATCTGGGCCAAGAGCAGTGTCTTGGCACGGATAAGAGAGTCGTTCTTGTCACCGACATAGAGGAAGTATTCGATGCAGTTGTTCACGTTAGCGGGATCCTTGAGCGTCTTCTTCCAGACGTAGTTGGACCCGGGCGGGAACACCAATGATCGCAGGATCGGCCACTGGGAACGCGGCAACACCCTCGGCTTGAGGGTAGACTCGACCATATCCGTCAACTTCAGAGCGTCCTCCTTGTAGAGGTTTCCATGGATGTAAACCTCCATGTGCAGCTGAGCGAGAAGTTCTTTCCGGAACTGCCGGACGTGATCCGAGGTAATGTGTGGTAGCTCAGCCGCGAGCTCCTCGACCGTGTGGTCATGCTCTGCGGTGAGCCATTCCGTGAAGCCGCCAACCTGATACCACGGGACCTGAAGCTCCCAGTTACGGTAAGCTCTGGTCAGACGTTCTTTGATGATATCAAATCTGTCGTCGCGGACCTCGAGATCCCGCATCGTGATGAGAACCCGTTCCAGGAGGAGGGATAACTTGTCATTGTACCCAGATACCTCAACAAACAACCCACGGCTGTCGAGTGATACTAGGTAAGACAAGCCAGCAAGGTCGGCATCGTACGAAAACTCTTCCAAGGCATCCTTGACGTGGTCGGTAAAGAGCCTGGCCTTGACAACGTTCTCAGCAGACGCGTGAATCAAAGGGCTCTTCAAGCTGACAATCAAGTTCGCCTTGGGCACCCAAAATGTGTCGTCCTTCTTATACCAAGTGCGGACAAGGTCGTCGTTGCGCACAATCCTCGGCGCAAGAGCTGGCTCCTTGACCTCCTTCCTTTCGACTTCCAGCTTTGTAGGAATGAACTGGTTCTTATGCGGGAGATGGAGCTCCGGAACCCGTTCTTGATCGGAAATGGCGGCAGCCTTCTTGATCTCCTCCATAAGTTCGCTAGGAATCTTGGATAGGGAATACTCAGTCCCATACCACTTCTCCTTATGCTCCCACTTCCCAGGCACCTCCCGCGAAACGATGGACATACGGAAATTGTCAGGCCGCAAGCAATCAAGGCCCTTGCGGATGAGGTTGGCATCATATTTGCGCAACTTGTTAGTTCCGCTCAAGAGCCATTCCCTAGGCAGTGGCCGTTGCATGACTCCGGCTGTCTTGCTCGCGAAGCTGGAAGCCTGAGTCTTTTGCTTGAACTTGAAATCAATGTCTCCCATAATCTTTTGCTCATCGTGGATCCATTCCTGGGGTCCTGTTTGTCTAAGCAAGGCGATGTATTGGAACACCACTTTGACAACCTCCTCGTAGTTCTTAAGCCCCTGTACATTTTGGTCAGCAATCCGAATTATATTCACGGGATAAGGGAGGACATACCTCTTGTGTCAACTTGATCTGAATGTCAAACATGCCAGGAGAGCCAGGGCAAACAGTCCACGCACCAGCGCTAAGACCATTAGCCCAACCTTTCGACTTGATATAAGCCATGATGCTGCCCGGGCCCTCATGGCCAATTAAGTGGCTGAGGTAACGACTTGGAAGCTCTTCGAACAAGAGATGCTCGTCTAAGAAGGGGAAGGTAATGTTGAGTTCTCGTGAATCCATTACGGGTTTGGCAAAGGTCACGACTCCGAGTTGCTCCGGCGTAAGAGGAGCTTCATCCGTCCACTCATTAGGTGGCAGATCTTTGTTCTCTACGTCTGAGAACAACTCGGCAACCCAGCCTTCAAGAACGTCGAGTGATTCTCTTCCGAGCACGCACAGCTTCATGCGGTTGGCCGAGTAATGCTTCTGGTAAAACTCGATGAACTTTTCACGAACATTGACGCCCTTGGACTCAGGCAACACCTTGAGCGTTTCAAGGTTTCCAGTAGAGAAATGGCAGTACGGATGCTTGGGGTTCGAGATGGACTTGTCTAACTGGTGAAGCCGCCACGTATCGTTCTGTAGGTTCTTCTTGTTTTCGGAGTCCACAGCCTGAAGCTCCCTGTCAAGGGTGTTGGCTAGAAAGAGCGGCGCAACGAAGAACTGAGCAAAACGATCCAGAGCACCGTAAAGGGGCGAGGGGTTGGTAGCCGAGAGCTCCTCATCATTGCTGGGTTTGGCAGACACCTCGAAGTAATAGTTGGTGTGAGTTGCTGCAGTGAAGGCATTAGAGCTACCAGAATTTGTCGACAAATACTGGCTGTAGTCATTCTCGACAGGATACTTCTTGGTACCCATGAAAAGGAGCTATAACCAGAAGTTACCAGGGTTAGTAAAAAAATACATCTATGTATGAACAAGGCGTGGAAACTCACATGCTCGACAGCATGGGCCATGCCGGGCATGTCATCTTCATCACTGAAGCTTCCGACATTCACGTCCAAGGCAGCACTGGCCTTGTCCGTCGTGGGATCATGCACCAAGAGAGCCTCAAGCTTATTGGGGAGACGGATGACCCGGTAGCTGCGATCATCAAGAGAGGGCTTCTCCAGCTGATCGGTGACCCGCTCAACAGCGGGTGAGCCCTTGCTGGGCGTATCTTGAGGTGAAGTGGACATGACTGAGTAATGACGCCGGTCCAGGAGGTGAAGGGTCGATGATCCGGAAAGGCGTTGGGTGTTGTGAAGTGGAGGAGAAGACAGATATTCAAGCTGGATCTGAAATACAGCGGGCCCAGGAAGTACTGGCAGGTTGAAGCGGCTGACGACAGGGAGGCGAGGGTAAGGCGGCGTGGAAGAGAGGGGCGGCGTTGGCGTTGGTGGCGGTTGGCTAAGTGCCGTGGAGGAGGCTGTCCCAGGGGTCTTTAGCTCTAGGGTCCTGCTGCTCCGGGGGCGGGTCCAGAATGGTGTCAGGGTCTGTGCGACGGGTGTGGACACAGCACCAGAGCTAGGCAAGGTTACCGGCAAGTTGGGTGCCAGCAAATCCGGGCTGGCGGTGACACTTCCGGTAGGACGGTACTCTGGCGCTTGAAGTCTGTTTCGGCTATGCGCCGACGCGGGGAGACGTGTGAGGTTGCGGTGGCACTGTTTGAGGGGATACGGGTTGTTACCAGGTCCGTGTCGTGGTTGCGCAACGCGGTTTCGCGGGTTCAGTAGAGCTGAAGAAGTGAGGAGACGAGACGTAGACATTCAAGTGGAAGTGATTGCCGACTCTTTATACCTGATTCTGCTGTCAAGAGTCTCTCGTTGCGGTTGATTCACTGGTTGACTGGATCCCCGGGTTGTATCAGAAAAGGTGAACGTTGTTCAAACGAGCATCTGTTTCTGAGAAGCGATTTTATCCGTAGTCTGCGAGAACCTCGATGGCCCTACACTAGGAGAGGTTGGGGTGATGACGAAGGAATCAGAGCCCGGTGGAGAAGGAGCAGACGGCACGTCCCAGCGCCTGGGGAAATGATTCACGGGCTAGATGTACAGTGAAGCACAGGAACCGAAAACCCACGATGACTTCGCCTGGCGTTCGTATGTACCACAACTCGTAGTCCGGGAAGAAATGCTGCCTGGAGTGGAAAGTAAGACGACATATAGTTGTGTTTCTCTTTAGGTAGGTTGGCGTGGTTGGCTCGTTGGATGAGGGGCAGCATCACGACAAAACTTCCCGAGGTACGGGGTACCTCCCGTCTACGTAACCCTGGGTGCCACTTCATCACGTTGACCATTGAGGTTTCACGCTACAGCTTCAATGTTTCCCCATGCGGTAAGAAGCTTTACATTTCGTCGACGCCTCTAGTATTCCGGTCCAAGTCATCACGACCATGCCTTCGTTTGCTCGTCTGGGGCACAAGGCTTATCTCTCGCTGGCCGGTGATATCTCTCGACTAGCAACCTTATGCTGCCGGTTACGAGATGGATAGAGCAAGAATGATGAGCATCAGCTCCTTTGGCGGTCTTTGCAGAGCTGTGATCAATGTACAGTAATCAAGGCTGCAGGTTCAGCTTACGGATGGCCCGATCGTCATCAGCTCTGAGAGAAGATCATATATAACAGGATGACTGGCTGGGTGAAGTAATCTGAGCAGAGAGCCTTGACATCTTCTGGTAACAACCTCTTTGCTGTCCTTGAGAGAACAGCGAGAGAGTTTGAGAGTTGAAAAGAGTTAGAGAATGAAGATACCCTTTCTGGTTAGCATGCTTTTTTATCCATCCGTCAGTGACCTTCCACTTGGGACCCACAAACCCCGCCAAGCCCACCATCCCGTCAACTCAACGTCAAGAGTTCACCAACACTGATTTTAGGGAAGCACATCAGATGGCAAGAGCGATTCGAAGTTTAATCTGAAGGGATAGAATCTATGGGACGAAAGACATGTCAAGGTTTCCAGTCTTCAAACACTGCCCACTAGCTGACACTTCACAACGATATATACGGCACATCCCACCGTCCACCCATCAAAAGCCATTACCACAGGACGCACAATGAAGTGTTCTTCTCTCTCGCACCATTCATCGCTTTCATCCCACACTACAAAGTTTCGTGATATGTGACGGGCGAGAGCCGCACATCTTAAAATAGATGTACATAGAGTGAGATCCGATCCTGCACTTTTTCCAGACAAGTCAACCGCCCGAGTGACGACCCGCACCGAAGTGTTCCACTACGGGAATGTCTTGCAGCTGAATCATCATCAATGGCACTGTTGTTCGTTGTCCTTTGATTCTTACATGTACTTTTTTTCTCTCGTTGTAAATCTCGCTATGGTCTAACTAGCTGTTCGCGTTGTCCAGTTGGATCTGTTCCTTTTGGACACTGACTCTCCTACATTAGCTTGATTGATAATGGTCATCGAAAAGATAAATGATTGCTCTGTCAAGGGAAATACATGCTGCTGTCAACCTGTCGTACATGCCTGTGGTATTATCAAACATCGTTAGGTTGGAGATAGTAAGTGGAAGAGAGCATTTGAGATGTTACTCAGAAGATTGCCATACAGTGTCCTACTCTTCCCTTTTCCAGCTCTCTTCACATTCATTATGTTATGCCTTGCCAAACCACAAACAAATCGCAAACAACCATGGTCACACACGCACATGCGAAATTTAGCACAAGCGCGTAACAGTACACCTAGCACAGAAACGCCGTGTACTATGTTATCAGTTTAGTTTATTCATCGTATATGTCATAGCATTTCACCAGTCCAGGACACGGCCACTTGGGTAACAGAACCTAGGTGACAAGAATTGAGCAATTTCACTACCCTATGGGCTGTGCTTCCGCTCAGGTGCAGTACTATGCGTGGGCAGATTCAGGAGAGGAATATACGGATGGATCACATATGCGCAATATTAACTTGAAATTCGTGGGGGTTGTAACTGAAGAGACCATGTAAGGTGAAGTAGGACTGAATAGAGTGTCTTAAGCTGTGGCGTTGCTCCCGAGACCTTCAGCCGCCAAGATATTCAATTTTGTTCGGGATGGTACCGATGAAAAAAGAACGCGGGACGGATGTCACCCGTCAAAAGCCAATATTGCGGTTGCTTGTGATTTTGGTTATTCCTGTTCCTCGCGGCTCGGCGGCAAGAGCAATCTAGGCCGCATGCAACCATTCTTCCCCGGCCCTAGCAAAAAACCAAGATTCATGTCCTTTCGAAACCATTAATCATTAATGGATATCTTGTCCGGATATGAGCCTCACCGGTGACCAGTCTAGGAGACGGGGGCGGGTGGGTAGACTTCCCCGGCGCCTCGAAGGTCAAGTTCAAGAGAACGGTTTCATATCCCTATAAGCCGCCTAGCGACATGCAAACTCATCACACTTCCACCCCCTCTAACCGCCCATCAATAAACGGGTTATATGGCTATATCCCTGAGGATTTACGATGCGGTCATCACACCGAAGGCCCTAAAATGTCTAAAGGGACCGAAGACCCCATATTGCGCGATGCCACACCAGATGTAGTCCTTGCACCGCCAGGACAATCGACGGTTAACAGCGGAGGACATCGAGGACTCCCGTTTGCAGCCCGAGTTAAAATAATTTAACTCTACATTGGCGTGGACGCCACGGGCACATATATCCCGGTCCTCGGTAGGCATCATGGCACTCATGCGACCCTTCGGCCTCTCCTCGGCAAGGAGAACAATGACCTATGATCGTGAAGCTTATAAGCACTGCGGCCGATTTTAGACAGCGGAACACCTGATCGTAACTGAAATGGATACTGAACCATCAACACTACTTCCGCGACTTGCGGGGGCAGTCAGCAGCTCGATGACCGTTTTGTCCACATGTGTGGCAGGCCCCGGTGAAAGCCTGCCGCTGAAAGCCTTGTGGCTGGCCACCCGATCCAGATATCGTGGCAGGACGGTTGGGATTGACCTCCCTCTTCCGTCGGCCAAGCGCAAACTGTGCTGCCTTCTTGCGCTCCTCGCTTCTCTTGTCAGAGAACGAGGATCCCGGCCTTGCCCGCTTCTGCCCCCTGGGATTGGCACCCTTTTGTTGGCCTCGGTCTGCCTGCTTGTTGGAGTCGGAAGATGCTTCACCCTCAGAGCGGTCGTCATCGGAGTCTGAGCCTGAGCTATCACTGTCACTATCACTCTCGTCGTCGTCATCGTCGTCGCCATCTTCCTTCTTCTTCTCCTCCTACATAGTCACGTTAGCGCGTGGGACCAAAATTGCTGCCCTATAAACAAACATGCCTTTTTCTTCTTCATGTTGAATTGGCGGAAGCGGGCGGTGGTGGGAACAGCGGCGGGAGCGTCATCGTCATCACTCGCATTGCCTGAGTAGTCAATCTGCGCAAATCCAACTTGAACAACATTCAGCACCGGGCGAGCCCCGGCCTTGGGGGCGACGGAAGCCCCGGGCAAGACCCAGTGGGAGTCACCAAGCTCTGCAGCACGCTTTTCAATGGCAGCTTGTCGCTTCTTCTCTTCTTCCTCCAGCGCGGCCTGGATGGCCTTTTGATCAAACAATGCCTGGTCGGCCTCCGGGTTGGGTGTGCTCGTTTTCGATGCATGGGAATGCTTCCGGCGCTTTGAGGGACCCTCGTCCTCTGTCTTCGGGGTGCTGGGCTTGTCGGTTGGTGACGCAGTAGCAGCAGTAGCAGCAGCTCTCTGCATGAACTTCATCGTCATCAAGCGAGAAGACATGGTCTTCTGCGCCTGTGGCGCCGCCATGGTTGGCAGGTTCGTGGGAGCCATCGTGAGTGTGTAAAAATAGGCGCGCGGTAGCGTTAAGGATTGAATGATGTTATCGTAAATGGTTTTGTAATCTGAGTCAATAGTTTGAGCCACAAACTATTCGGCGCCCGGTAATGCGATGAGGAGTTGGCCCGGCTACAACGATTTTGCGTGTGGTCGATGATGATGTCGCGTCACAGAAGAATGGTTGACATTTGACAACTGACAAAAATTCCCAAAGTCTGGGGTCGTCAAGGTGGACCTCCCTACGGGCATCTTAGCCCCACTTCTTCTACCTAGCTTAAATGCCAGCTTGAGAGTCTGTGCACGGGCCACATCCCAAGCTTTGAGCCGCACACCCCCATACCGATAATCTGCCGACAACAGCATTGGCCCACTGGCGAAGCTCAACTTCATCATACGTACCTGACCCAGCTCTCGGCCGGTGCCCGCAGCGACTGACTCGAGACGCTCCGTCCCGTCTCCATCCACAACCTCCTCCACCGAACATCCACCATGTACCCTTCCAGATTGCGGGCAGCCCAGCAGCTGTCGCGCCAATGCGCGCGCTCGTTTACCACTTCCGGCCGTCAATTGTATTCGTCGTCGACCGTCCCGGCGCCCGAGAAGAATGGAGAGAAGACTGTCGAAATTACGCCGACTGAACCGGCCGCCGTCGTGAAGCAGGCTCCCAACCGCGCGGAGGTCTGGTCCCGGAGTCAGAAGCCCCGCTCCGAGGCCATGACCGGCCCCCGTTTTGAGCAGACCAACTTTGATCTCCAGGTGAGCTACTACGGCCTCCGTTCAGGAACGAATCTCTGCGCAATCGCAATTCGCAACCAAGATTCCGGGCAAGACAGGATACATCAACGTTTAAGACACTTGCTAACTCAAGTTGCAAATGACAGCCTCAACCATGGGCCGCCATAGAGCTCATCCACAAGCAACCTGTCAAGTGGGTGCATGAGCGTATCGTAGCATGCGATGGTGGTGGTGGCCCTGCCGGTCACCCCAAGATTTATATCAACACCGACAAGCCTGAGATTGCCACCTGCAACTACTGTGGACTTCCTTTCGTACGTTCACAACAGGCTGCGATTGTCTTGGATTGGATTTATAACTAACGACGTGATATTCCAGGCAAATGAACACAACCGCAAACACCTCGAGTCCCTCCCCCAGACCTCCTACCCCCTTCAATAAAGGAGAGCGAGCCAGCCGCAGTCAGATTTACGTTGAGTGTGAAAATGTACCACGGTACCAGTCCGTGATGAAGGTCAAACAGGGACCTGTACATACAGAGCTGAATAATGACGGAATAGAACTTCTATCGCTTCAAGGGGCACGAAGCAAGCCCGTACTGATTCGCTTTAATAGACAACTACAATGCAATCTCATGAGCCGGTACGCGCATTCTGTCGACTTGCTGAGGAAGTTTGGTTATCGGCTTGATTTACAACCCCTTCAGCGAACATGGGCACCCCGGTCGGAGCACGCACACACTGTCTAAGTGACATATCCACTACGACCGTATTCCTCCGCCTATTTGTATCGTGCCGGGGCTGAAGTTGTTTGTCGAAGAATGTCCGACGACACCGAGTATGCGTTTGAAGAACAGGTTTGGAAAACAGCCAAAGGGGCGGGAAAGGAGATGCCGTAACAAACTTGAACGACGTTCATTCCACTGTGGCTCCAACTGACTTTCACCTCCAAAAATCCCATCACTCCCCGGTTGGTCCTTGATTACTGAACTCCAACCTTCAGGACCTTTATGGTGTGGAAAGCTTACACAAGGAACCGGTAGATATTCAAGCCACCTACGTAGGTGTCATTTAGTAAATCGGTTCGCGTGATGAGGAGTGCAGCGTGAGGCTGATACCAGCAAACATTTGATTTCTATCTGGTCCGGCCGACCTGGTCCTCAGCTCGTTCTAGTTGCATATTGACATTATCTCCATGTCAACGGTTCAATTACAACCGCATGTGAGATGAACAGGGTTTACTCAAGACTTTGTGAGCTGCAAGAGCTTTACAGCTCTTCTCAGCTTTGGAGGACTTGGCCACCGGGAGGGCAGTGCAACGACCGGGTGTCACCGAGCGGGCGCCAGGGTACCCGCTAGTTGTTGCTAAAAATATCATCGGCCCCGAAGGACCGGGAGCCTTGGTCGGGCCATTACGTCCAATTGACACCTATCGGACCCGTTGGGCTTGACCGGGCGAGGACCCCTGAAGTGTGCATTCAATCCGTCAAAGTTTATCTTGGTAACACACCACCATGATGCTACCCCCATCAATGCATCCATTCTCTATTTGTGATATCTGTTCCAAGGCGCACATGCATTTCACCGTCCAATGACCATGTCTTGCAACTTTGTTCTTCTTCAGCACAGCCGGCTCGGTTGCCGGGAGAAAAGTCAGGTCCTTGTCGAGATAACTCGAACTACGATATGAACACCATAGTGATAACTACAACCAACTTGCGCCTTGGAGCCAGTTGCGGATGTATTTCAAGCTCTGGGGTCAGTAGGTTAGTTTAGACAAAGCCAAGGATGCGGCTTGAAAGGCCTATCTACGGATCTACACTCTTCACGTCTTTGGAACCTCGAATAAAGTTAGGCTCAAGGTCCGTTCCCGTCTCTGCCTTTGTTTCCAACAAAAAGTCTAATCGTAATCTCCGTCCTGCATCCAATGCTCACGCTCACGGCATCGATATCGGTCGGTTCTCCCGACATTGTTCTGCCCCCGCCTTCAATCAGCAAGCTGAACTGTCATCAACTCATGGCACCTTGGCCTGAGAATGTGATGTTACCCACATCCAACCGGTTGATAGAGTACACTTTATGAGAAAAGAGGGATTCAGCACGCGGAGCACACGCGGAACACAGCCCCGCGAAGAGACCCCAGGATCGCCCAGAGTGGCAGAAAGTGGCATCTTGATGACCCCCCGTCCCCTGCTTTCGTCCAATCCATTGGATCCGCCAGCTGCACCTTGCGAGGGGTGGAGGCCATCCAAGCAATTCAGCACCAACGGGCAACGGCCTGCCCTGTTGCGGATCCTTGGAATCTTGGGTGCCTGGAACCGAACGTGAACCTTGAACCCTTTTCGTCTCATTCTTTTTTGTGTCCCTTGCTCCACAGCTGCTCCTAGCTCTGACATCAAACTCCGAGCTTTTGGTGAGCTCCAAACGCACCAAGAGAACCCCTCTGAGAGACTTTGAGACCCCGTCACAGTGTCCCATTGTGATCGTGTGCAAGCCAACATCTGAATGTCAAGGTACCTGGTCTCTCACTGTCTCTTCACCTTCTACTCACCACTATTACTACCTCTTCACATACCCTGCTCCGTCCTCGTAGGGCGTTGAAGACCCGGACACGGCGGCCTTGACGTTACCTTGCGGAGGACGCCACCCCTCATTCCCGCTTCGTTCCAAGAGTGTTCGCTGCGGTTGGGTTGTCGTGCTGCTTCTGCTGCTGTCACCTGTGTGCGTGGATTCGGACGCTTGTGGGTTTGCATGCGCCTTTTGTGCCGTTGGCTTCTACATACCTCTACCTGTACGTACGCAGTGCATCTGCGTCCTTGTGAGGCCAGCACTGTCCCTCACGCCCACCCGGATCTTCCAAACAGTTCAGGCTACCTGACGACCCAGGACAAGTGGGTGCTTCTTTCGGTCCAAGCCCGGTTCCATCCATCCCAACTTGCCCGCTTAGGTCCGAGTCCTGTCAGCACTATCTGGGGTTATCTGCTGCTATCTGATCTATTACTGGAACCCGGCAGCGCAGCAGCAGAGAGGAGGAGGAAGACACTGCCTCTACCACCACCACCACCACCCGCGCATTCGGCAGCCCACGTTTTCTGTCCAGGTAACGGGGTCCGGCTCTTTGATCGTCGCCAGCGCAATACCGCCCTTTCTTTTTCCCTTTCATCTCGACTCTCCCGATAATGCCGTTCTATCGGTCTTCTAAGCACAACCGAT
Source organism: Neurospora sp. CHS-2018a (assembly GCA_009802275.1). Classification (NCBI taxonomy): domain Eukaryota; kingdom Fungi; phylum Ascomycota; class Sordariomycetes; order Sordariales; family Sordariaceae; genus Neurospora; species Neurospora sp. CHS-2018a. Next base: position 465,871 of record RAKG01000040.1, read on the forward strand.
CTCAACACAACCTGCTGGGGTCATCGGTTGCTGAAGACCCTTCGCAAGCAACATCCTCCGTTCAATCAGGCGCGAGCCCGGGCCCGGGCGCTGCAAACCCCTCTTCAGCCTTGCCAAACTCGGCCTTCAGCTCTGGCTCCAACGAATCTTTTCAGATCGATAACGGCGCCGGAAGACTAAACCTCGCACAGGCCTCACAGCCGCAGCCGTCGCACTTGGTGAATATTTACAACAATCCCGCCAGCGGCCCCTCTCATCCCGCTGATCCTGTTCCACAATTGCAACATTCTAACACGGTAACTGGTGTCGTTGAGTCTCGTCAGAGAGACCACGACTTCGCAGATCAGGTGGCCCGGTCGCACTCCCATCGCTTCCCCCAAATCTCACCGACCCAGGCCCAACAGCAGCAGCAACAACAACATCAACAACAGCAACACTCTCCAGCCACGTCTCAACAACATCACCATCTGCAAATACAACAGCAGCCACAGTCAAGTCTCGGATCAAACTCAGTCGATAACTTACCAGACACAGCTTCCATTCATAATTCCCCATTCTCTGGCCAAGGCCAAGGCCAGGCTTTTGTTGCAAACCAGCAGCCGCCCCCACCCCCGCCCAAGACAAAGCAGTCGACGCGCAAACTGATCAAAAACATATTGAGCGGCTCGTCCTCGCATCGTAACCACGATTCTCACTCTGGACAAAGTTCGTGGGACGACCATTCAGGTGTTGTTCGCAGATCGTCAAGGCGTATAAGCCAGCCGCCTCCTCCTCCCGCCATCCGCACAGGTGTATCCCAGGTTTCGCTTGACCATCCTCCCGACTGGCAAACCCAATATCCTCCGTCGCAGCCTTCGCCTCTCCAAACCGCAGAGTATCGAGACTCGTACCTTGTTGCGGGACAAGAAAGAGACTTGCATCTCCAGAACCCGCAAGACGGCCAATACAACCCCACCATTCGACCGGTCCCTCCTGAGAAAGACGTCTCGCCTTATTCAGCGGGGGAAAGCGGGTACCATCAACAAGAAGCCCATCCCCAACTGCAGGTTCAGATCCCTCCAGAGCTCCAGCAACAACAATTCAACCAGGCTGAGTTTGAGGCCGCACTGCAACAACAGCACCAGCAACAACAGCAGGTGACCCCCCAGGACCCATACCAGACCTCGTCGCAAGTGCAATACCAGGCGAGCACTCATTCTGCAATCTCGGGCCACCTTGGCAATCCCCAGCACAAGAATCCCGAGACGGTATCGCAGCTTTCGCGCGAATCGCCGACCATCGATTCGGACCAGCGCTCAGCTACAAACGTTCAATCGTCTCTACAGGCTTCCGACGAGAGCAGTTACACGCCCCAATCCCAGGATATTCCCCTGCGTCAGAATCCACTCCCCGCGCAGGCTTCAGCCCAACCCCAAGGCAAGACCCCGCAACAGCAAGTCATGGCCCCACAACCCGGCGGACGCCGGTCCCAGGATACCACCGATAAGGCGACCGGGATCCGCGAGGTACAACCACCCCCTGGCCCCCCGCCAAGCTATCGCCAAAGTCAACAGCCCAGCATGAACAACTTGTCCCAACCCTCCAACGCAGGCGGGCAGAGCTCAAGCAGCTATCGCCAGGGAGACAGACAAGGTTTCGATGGATCGGGAGAAGTCCAAGGGCGTAATAGCCCCCAGCCGGCCTCTGAACGTGCTGCGGAAGACCAAGAGAAGACATTGAAAGAACTGCGTACGTAGAACCCCCGATCCCCGTTCTGTCCCGTGAATTGCAAACTAATCAGGCGATTTCTTCGACGCAGTGACCAAGTACAAGAACGTCAAGAGACTGTACTTTGACGGCAAGAAAGAAATCGAACAGTTGGGCAACCAAGTTGAACAGCTACAGAATGCAATCGCCAACCAGCGCATGTCGCAAAGTCGAACGTCCTTGGACGACAGCGAGTATACGACGCGGTTTAATCGCTTACAGGGCGCCATCACAAACCTTGCCTTCAATATCAGGAAGGAATGGAAGACATTACCAAAGTGGTTGGACCCATACGTGACCGCCGATGCGCTAAAGACGGGCAAACAAGAGATGACCGCGGTCGGCCGCGCAGTCATAACTCGTTGGGTTGTAGATGAGATCTTCAACCGTTGCTTTCACCCCGGTCTGGAGCCTGAGCTAAGCAAGCAGCTCAAGACGATTGAGCAGAACATTAGACACTTCAGTTACACGCTGAACAGCCAGGAAGAATACGATGCGCTGACCAGCAAGGTTGTCAGCTGGAGAATGACCACGCTGGAAGGACTTCAGGACGTTCTCAGGAGCGCAGAGGCTGACGATCACAAAACTAACTTCACCCGGCTCGCCACTAGCAACCTGACCGCTCACCTTTTCCAGCACCTTACGGAACCCGCGCCCGTTGGAGTTGACGGAAGTGTAGGCATGATCGTGGAGTTGGCGGTAGGGATTGCCAGCAACCTGCCCCTCGAGAGCCGCGATGTTGCCATCATCTACCCGTTGCCAGAGCAGCCCATCCAGACCAACCTCATGGAAGTCGAAAAGACGCCTCTACCACCCCTGGAGTCGCGCCCGTCCGATGCCAGCGAGGAAGGGACCGCAGGGGACGGAGCCAAGGAGTCTTCCAAGGAGCGCCGCGGCGACAAGGCCAGATCCGGTATGTTAAACACCATCCATCACACCATAGGCGGGAGCAGCGCCAGCGGTCCACCCGGTAGCCGGAAGGGAAGTATTGCTGACAGTTCGACGCTGCCGACAGCACCATCTGGAGCGGCTTCACAATCTAAGGATGCTGGAAGGGTCCGCTTTGCCGGGTCCTTTGGTGTGGAAGTTAGGGGACGCCATGTTCTGGTTAAGGCGCCAGTCTGGACCATTTGAGGCCTTGACGGATGGGAATATTTTCGCGCTTTTCTTCTACTTTTAACATTCTATTTGCCCGTAATTGGCCATAAGTAGGGGCGCGCAGAGGGAACTCTGCGCATGGAGAGAAGAGACAAGTTGTTAGGAACCAGTTCTCTGGATGTTTCGCAAGCTGGGAAAACGGAACAGGATGACTTGAGGAGACAGCTGAATGAACTGGTTTGAAAGGGCAGTCAAAGCCCATTGTGGGCAATGGAATACAGATGCAAATGAAAATCGGGGGTGGATTTATGTGACTTGCTTATGATGCCAAACTTCTCTTCATATGTTTGGGGTTTGTTTAACATAGCACGGGGTTGTTAGAGGGTTGCCCTCGAACAAGGGCAATATACCACCACATAGTTGTTTCTCTTCTAACATTGGAATGGAAAATTCCAGCGTACCCTACTATACTTATAAGTCTGAAGATTCACGTCTAAGTAGTAACGGCATGTTTTCCACCCTGTACCAAAAGACAGATAAAAGGGTACTGACGAGAGCATCGTCAGGTTGGATGCGTAACTTACAGCTTTCACCGCCTTCCGCTTTAGGCGGGGTTACCCCTCCATCCCCCAAATCGCAACTTTCCGCGCTTTCTGCCGCATCGCGAGGAGCATTGCTGTAGGAAAGATTTGGCTTCAGAACGAGCGACCTAAACTCCAGCAGAAGAGGACGAATTTACGAGCGAAAGGACACAAATTTTGTCACACCAAGAACCAAAACTTACCTACTTGAGCAACTGGCCCCCTCGACCCTCCAAAAAAAGCCACCAAAAATGTCCAGCGACCCAACAACCCCCATCGCCACGACGACGAGTGGTGAGAAGCCCGCTCACCTGGAACCCTCCAAGTTGGGAACGAAGGAGTAGTAAGTTCCTCCCTTCCCTCCCCCACCATCCCCTCATTCCCTCCCCAGCACCGCACCAACCGCCCTCCAATCCCGCACCCTAACTAACATCTCCTCCCCTCTCCTAGCTGGGACGCCCTCTACACCCGCGAAATCTCCAACCACGCCTCCAACCCCTCCGACGAAGGAACCGTCTGGTTCGACGACTCGGACGCCGAGAACAAGATCGTGCAATTCCTCGACGAGCAAGAGCATGAGCTTTTTTCCGGCATTTTCTCCAGAGACGATGCGGCGATCATGGACTTGGGGTGCGGTAATGGCAGCTTGCTGTTTGCGCTGCATGATGACGGTTGGGAGGGAAGGCTGATGGGCGTGGATTACTCGGAGCAGAGCGTGGAGTTGGCGAGGAGGGTGTTGAGGACGAGGGTGCTGGGGGAGGATGTGTCTGAAGTGGAAGATGAGGCTGAGGAAGAACAAACACAAGAAAAGGAGGAGGAACAGGAGGAGGACGATACACCAGAAGACGTCGGAATCGAGTTCAAAGTCTGGGACGTCCTCAACGGCGACTTTTCCACCGTCCAAGCCCGCCCCCACGCCCCATCACAACCCCAAGAAGGAGACAAAAACGCCGGCTGGGACCTAATCCTAGACAAAGGCACCTTCGACGCCGTCTCGCTCTCAGACTCCCGGGACTCACGGGGTCGGCGAATCTGCGAGAACTACGGCGCGCGCGTGCTCCAGCTCTTGCGCCCGGGGGGGTTTTTCCTGGTGACCAGCTGCAACTGGACCGAGGAGGAGCTGAAGGGCTGGTTCGAGACGGACTTTGCCGAGGTTTATGATGGTACTGACAAGAAAAAGTTGGGGTTGAGGCAGGTGGGTAGGATTGAGTACCCTAGTTTCAGCTTTGGGGGCGTTAAGGGGCAGACTATTAGCACGCTTTGTTTTCAGAAGAGGGATATTTAGGACTGAGAGGTGTGGTGGTGGTTAGGTTGGGGAGTCAAGAGGAACGAAGATGTAATGAATGAGTTGAAGACGAGGTTGAAGTGTTGAAAAAAGCCATGTGTAGGATGGGTTATGAAGGATTCTGTCGTTATGTACATATTCGAAAAGACGACAGATGACTTCGTATGTAGTATCTTCTAAGCCCGACGGATTACAAATCCCTATGCAATGTCCGTCTATGGACTCGGTGACCTGTGATCAACGGTCCTTCTTATTCATATCACCAAGACTTCTTATGTTTAAGAAACCTTTTACCATGAGCATCTGGAGTTGCAACTGCAGAAGCCCCCGTAATCTATTTTACTACATCCTCTGACGGGCATATAGCAAAACAACCATGCCCCAGCTACTGATCTTCTAACTCAACAAACAGCAATGAAACCTCGTGAACCGAGAGCATACAGTATCCATACAACGGAAAAGTGAAGACGTGTACCCGGAACAGTGCAAAAACACGTTCACGGACCCGCAACGTATGAACAGCGGTGATGGTACAACGCCTGAGTAGCTACGACGAACCTAAGAGGAGAAAAACCGGCCACTTGTTTATCGTAGTCCTAACGCTGCTCTGTTTGCTCATTGGTGGTAACAAAAACTTTCTTCATTAGGTGGGACTCTCTGCTTTCTTATGTTCTTCCGTCTCAAGATCCGTTGTCTATGGAGATGTGTTCATGGGCTCCCCACCGCTAGGAATAGGGTTTCCTGCCTCGGTAGCAGCTCCCATAAGAGGACCAGTTGCTTGAGCCGCAGCGGTTGTCGCAAAGTACCGCACATCCACATCATCATCCTTCTGCAGCTTCTCCAAGCACGGCATGATGCGCTGCTGGATGAGTTCCTGACCCTTGGGCGACGGGGTAGCAGGCTTGCCCTCCTTTTCTAGCGTGTAGATGGTGCCCTCATCGGGCAGGCGACGCAGAACACCGATAATGACGCCATATGTCTTTGCGACGTTAAAGCGAATATTGGGGATCGAATCGGCTGTGAGCTTTTCCAGCATCGGGAGGATGGACTTAGCAATCACGTCCAAGCTGACAACGGTAGCCAGGGTCTGTAAACACTAGTTAGACATGATCTTTACACAGTTTCGTACCTCACAGAGTTTCTTACCGTGATAGCAAAGCAAGTGGTCATCCGGTAAAGGTAGTTAGGGTGGCCACCCATAGCCATAACCTTGGGAATGATAGCCTCGCTTGCCCACTCAACACCGAACACCTCGGTCAGCTTCCTTAGGTTTTGAGTAGCGGCCTCACGAATGGAGAAAACGGTGTCTCCGAGCCAGCCCATGCAAAGCTGGCTGAGCTTCTCGTCGAAAAACTTGACGCCCAGCTGGCTGGCAAGAAGCGGGATGTAGTCGATAATAGCCAAGCGTACACGCCACTGCTTGTCTTCGGCTAGCTGAACAATGGCAGGGAGGAGAGACTGAGAAAGGAGGTCGATGCCGATAACTTGGTTCACAAGCTCCAGTTTGCTGATGATGTGAAGTCGAACCTCTGGGAACTCGTCCTTAAGCATCTGAAGGAACATAGGCAGAAGATGATCAATAGTCCTGTTACAATAATTAGCATATGCGTGAGCGAAACGGTGCGCGACTGTGGGAACCTACTCTTGCTTGCCCAAGATAGGAGCCAGGCCGCTGATTTGTGTGCCAAGGGCGGCTCTGACATGCTGGGAGCTATCCGAGACGAGATCCTCCACGCTTCCCATGATGTCATTCAGGAGAACGTTGCGATCAACCAAAGCACAGAAGCCGGGGATCTGGCCAGCGATCGCAGTCCGCACCTCAGCCTCGTTATCTTTCAGGAGTTTTACGAATGCGGGAACAAGATCTCTGGACACAACCTCCTCGTCAACCGCCTTTGCGATCTGTATATGCTGTTAGTCATCCCAGAAGCGATATGAGGGGAGGCCAGGCGCTTAGCGCGACTACGAACCTTCTCAAATCTGTCGGCGATCATATACCGGACCCTCCAACTCTTGTCCTCTATCAAGCTGCGTAGCGATGTGAGGAGCACGCCGTGGCTGGACTGTTGCTCTTTGGGCACAACCTCCGCAATAGAGATCAAAATCTCGACTGTAAGGAGCCTGACGCTGTCCTGGTCGTCCTGGGCGAGGTGTTGGAACATGGGTATCATTTCCTCGACAACGATGGCAGCCGGCATCTCCTTCACGAACTTGGCCATGTTGGTGGCGGCCTGACGGCGCACCATGGGGGTCTCATCGTGGACGAGCTGTCCAAACTGCTGGCGCAACTGTTCTTGAATAGGCGGCGAAACTTTCGAGTAGGGGGTTGTGTAGAGGCCGCATGCGGAGACCTTGGACGTGAACCAGTCGGCCTTGGAGAGGCGAATCGTAAGAGGGATGAAGTATTCTTCGACTTGCTGCGAAGAGAGCTGGGCGCAGATCTTGTTCAAGGATTCGACAGCCTGAAACGCTTGTCAGTACACATTCGGATCGCATGACAAGAAGCCAGGAAATGGTCGCGTGTCCGTACCTTGTCTCGCACCACGGGCTCCTCGATAGCAGCGAGGTTCTCAAGGGGGGAAAGCAGAACATGTCCCCATGCGGGGCCGCCCACGTACTCGACAAAGTTACCAAGCTCTTCACTCAGGGCAACGAGGACCTCGTCTTCATCTTCGACCGATTCTGGATTCAAAAGTGTCAGCAGCCGTATTAAAGTATCCCTGCGGCTGTATGGCCGGGCGCCGGCGCGGGTGGGGTTGCTAGGCTGAAGCTGGGTCGAGGGGTTGGCTAACCATCGAGAAAGGGAATCAGCTCCTCGCGAGTGCGCTCGGGACCCAAAGCAAGGGCGATAGTCGAGAGACGGTGGATGGCGTTTAATCGGAGGACGACCTCGTCGTGCTGCCCAAAGTCAATCAGGGTTTACAGTCCATCAACAGACAAGGAGGGATAGTCAGGGGTTCTGGCCGTCCGGGTCACCGCCATCATACCTTCAATTCGTCGATGAGCACGGCGATGGGGAAGAGCTCGTCGTTCGCGTTCGTCGCGTCGGCCATTGTGGGCGATTTGTGAAGTGGACGCGGAGGATCGCGGGGAAGTATACAGTCGGCGAGCGAGGCGGATTTGGACAAACTGTTTTACTTGGTACGGATGTTCGCTTGCGGGCGTGATGCAATAGACGGGGGGTGTGGACTGGACTGGTAGCCGATCGGGCGACGCTGTGCGGCGGCGGTACCAGTGACTGTGATTGTAGTAGAGAGAGGAAAGTGGATGCGTGCGTGTGCGCAAGGTAATTGCGTTGCTTGGGCGGGCAGGTTTGTTGTGTTTAGGTTGGTTTTGGTTGCTTGGTTGAGAAAGCAAGAGTGACGCTTCGTCGGGTCGAAATCGGAATTGGATGCGATCTCTCAGCGTAGTCTCACACACGGCGCCACGACACAGCGGGCAGCAAGCAGGCGAGGAATGATACTGGACGGTTTTGCTTGAGAATAAGGGTTGCTGGATGGAGGGTTGACGGTGGTTGTTCTGGGGGGGAGGATTCACCTAGGTGCGGTTGGAGGTCGAAGCGAGCTTGGTGGTCCCGCAGGGCCGCAACAACCTGAAGGAGGAGCAGCAACAGGCAGGGCAGCAGGGCAGCAGGGCAACCAACGGCGGGACACTGGACCCGGTCTGCGACACAACCACAAATTGACCTGACCCGCAAAGCTGGGGTCCAGTTCATGACGGGGCCCGGGCGGACAAGGGTGAGAAGGAGCACTGGCCACTCGCCTTTTCAGCTTGGGACGTAGCGCCCGTTCGTGGGGTGGTCCCTCAAGGCGCACCACTCACTGCACCACGAGAGTTATCAATGGACAACAACTTCTTTCGCTTCCAATCCGCGACGTAAGCCGCTCTTTCTGTTCAAGTTACCTTTCGTCATGAGGTAGGATTGTTGAAAAGACACTGGAGATTGAGATAAACAGGAGGTGGTACAGCTCCGGAACCCAATGACATGGACGGCAACAGCAACCAAGATCCAAGAAGGGGAAATTGTTAACACCAACAACTGCCTTATTACAGCCTAAGGTGAGTTGTTACAGCATCTCAGATTCTGATTCTAACTCACTGTCAAATATCATTTCACAGGTAGTAGACGATATGGACTGTGTGCTGTTGATATTTCGCTGTCTTATAAAGTCAGGCATTACTGCAACTAAACCAGCGCTGACCTTGCTTAATCTGCGAGCATGCTGTTCCAACGTGTTATTCCCATGACGGGCAACCAATCGCCCATCTATTAGTTCTAATGTTGACTTCTGTTCCGCCAATTGTCTTCACCTCCCATCTAGTCCATACTCCTCATCTCTTGCTCCACCAGTTCGTTTTGCGAATTCCGCCCGGAATCAGAGCCAGTTCCGCCAATCGAACTTCGCCCTGTGCTCCCACCAATGCCGCCGCCAAACATAGCCTTTCCAAGCGACAGTCCGGAAATCCTCTCCTGAAGAGCTGCGAAAGTGCTCGTGGGATCTCCAGCGGCGGCATTTCGGTTCAGTGGCGCCGGACTTCTAGTCGCGGGCGTCAGAACCTCGTGGGCCGACTCCACGCCAGCAAGCACAGACCCTCCGGCTGCGGTAGCTGCCAAGCCCGGCGGCTGCGGGCTCCGGGTGGGGCTTACCGATGTCCGCGATGGGGCGCCGGACGACGATGGGTTGCTATTCGCATCAAACGTACCCGCATCGACAGGCCCCGAAAGCTCTGACGACGATGAAGCTTGCTGATACGCAGCTACACGCTCTGCTGTTGCGGCCAAGGCATTTAGATCGCCATTCATCTCATCATCCGTCCGGTTGAAGAGCTGGTGCCACCACCGCACGTCGTCGCAACGAGGGAATATTATACGCTCACGGCCCCTGACGTGATCATCAACCGTGGCATCGTACTGCTCGTTCGTAAACTCCGAGCGCCGGCTCAAAAAGTAGGCCCACACGCTTCTTGTACGTTCTTGCAACCTGGCTTCGTGGCGCTGGCGCTCGTTGTTGAACAAAAAGGTACCGTACTGACAAGAGTAGACATGGTAATGTAAGCGGCGCAGGAACCGTTCGTTAAACTCGAAGCGAGTCGGGTGTTGCCTGAGGAGCTGGTAGGTGGCGTCGAGGAACTGGTGGAAGACAGGCGAGATATCTTTTGGTCTTGTTGCCATATTTTCGGCAACAGCAGGTTCCACGCCGGTCTCGATAGGCGTCCCATCCGCATCAGTAACGGCTTCCTTCCCGCTGGCCGTTTTTTTGTTCCAAAAACGCTTCGCGCCGGCTATAGCGTTCTCGAAATGGTCTTGCCGACCATCATTTTCCCCCGGCTTCACGGCCGTCCCTGCGAGTGCATCGCCATCCACTGTAAACCAGTCCTCATGACTGAGATGCCCAGACCGAAGGTGAAACATGTGTCCAAAGGATAGCCAATCCTTCTCAACCAGAACAATGAAGCCTTCGAGAGTGCGATAATAGGGGTCAAGCATCAGCTGAGAAAGTGCACTGAGCTGGCCTGTGCGGTCCCATCCATCGGAACAGTGGATGAGGACATTGGAGTGCTGGATACCTACTCTTTGCGCAATCAAGGCTGATCCGGACAAGATACCGCTTATGTGCTTCAGCCATTTACTCTTTGCCAAGAGCTCTTTGTTCGGTGGGAAAGGTGACACATCGGCGTCCTTGATGGCGCTGATAACCTTTTCTAACGACTCTCGCATGACGTGAATGTTGTCTATGTTCAGGTATTCTTTCTTGGCGAATTTGTAGTGCTCCATGTTTTCGGTGCCGTATCCTATTGCCTGCATCGCATAGGAGTTGATTACCGGTCGAGCGTCGACGATCAGGTTTTGTTGCTGAGCTCCATATATCAGTCTCTTGCCAGTCTTTTCGTCGTAAAGTATAGTGCCACCAACAGTAAGCTCATCCTCCGCCTTCTGAATATCCGACATGGAACCATCAGTGTTCTCGCTCTCTATCGTGAGGTCAACGGTACTCGGGGGCGGGCTTTCAACTGGCATGTCGAGAGAGGCGCCGCCTGCAAACTCAGTCGAAGCCGAAAAGCACGCGCTGACCAGAGATTCATCCTGAATGTTGCGTTTGAATGATATGCCTGGAAGTGGCTGCGAGCATCTTGTAATGGTACAGTTGTTGACGGGATGGCGGTACGTGAGAGTCGGTATTCGCTGTCGCGACCGGTAACTCGCAGCATATTTCAGCGTTGCGTCGGATATCTTGGAGGGCACAATAAGCAAGGCCGGATAGGTCGGGGAAAAGGAGTAGTCCTTGTTGATCGTAGAGATCCTCCATCCCAGTTCGCGTGACTTCTCGCTTATACCTTGCCGGCGGAACTCGGCTCTGACATCGTATAGGTCCCAACCGTTGATTTTGCTTTCGGGTGAGTTTGATGGAGGTCGGTAGCTGAAGGCCAGAAGCTTATCGACGCTTCCTAGCTTGCATGTTCTGGACTTGATGAACTCGAATGCCTCCCGGGCTTCCTTGTCGTCTGCGAAGTTGAAGCTAACATATGTAAAATCTCTGAACCGAATACGTATCGAGGAAGGAACGCCACTAGAAGGGGGCGTGGGCCGTAAGGTGCATTGTGAAATAATGTGGAAGGCAAACCACACTTGCTTCACACTCTTTTTCAGACTCGGATCTGCGGCAGTCAGAGACTCGGGGGGGAAGCGGAAGACGAGATGGTAGTCACTGAGCGCAAGGTCGCCGAGCTCCGGCTTTCCGCCTCGCAAGGCATGGATGTTCGCGAAAGTCTAGCCTTCAGTTCAGTAAAGAGGACGAAACGTAGTTTGAAAGGGAGATGATGGAGAGCATACGTGCTTAAGGTGAGGCGCCGCCATCGTGATGTTGGGAGGTAATACTAACTACCCCGGCACTATGAGGCGCTGTGCAGCCAGGGTAGGAGACCGAACGTCCGAGACCCAATGTGTCCGGACAAGAGCGCAAGACGTTGACAATGCGGTTGCGGCGAGAGGAACGGGGGGAATAGAATCTGCTTCGTTTAAGATGTATCGTAGTTGTACAGTAGTGCCAGGATTCAGGACTGGGAAACAGAAAATGTACCAATCAGGAACATGTGTCCTGATATAAAAGAAAAGGAGGAGGAGCTCCGCCGCGTAGTCACTGGTGCCGGTCAACGATAAATGATCCACGAGACTTTGGGATGTCGAGTGATTGCCCTGAGGTCCACGTGAGGTTTAGAGGTCAGGTAGTTGAAGCGACAGAGACTGATAACTTTGTAAGTTACAATACCTCTGCTGCTAAACCTCCCTGCCGTCCGGATCCAAAGGTATGCGAATTGTGACTGTGATTTGCGAACAAGCAGAAGGTCAGCATCTGGAGTGAGCTGGGCAGCATCGCGCCCTGGACCGGGGAAGCGACGATTGACGTCGATGGAGCCACCGGACACCCCACTATCAGCACCACCCCGAACCCGACCGAGGAACGTTCGTAGTGCCTGCCGGTGTCAAAACCGCCCGGACAATCAAAGGAACTGCATGCACGAGGTGGTCTGGGCGCAAGGCTGCCTCTGGGCCTGGACGGGAAGTCCAAGGAAGCGACCCCACATCTGAGATCTGTACGTACCTTTTTGGGTTGCGCTTGGCGGCTTTTGGCGTTGGGCGCGCAGACTGGGTGCAAATTGCCAGCCGCTTGCCAGCCGGGATGAGCCGTGGCGGCTGTTAACCCTACTCCGCCAGCCACTCAGAAGCGGTAAAGGACAGCCCACCAAGGAATTCGCAAAAAGTAGCTGTGCCGGTCGAATTTCCCCCCATCTTTTTGAAAAGTCCGGTGAACACCGCGAGAAGGTATCCCACTCCATCCTCCTCAGCAGCACAATTGAAGCCCTCAGGACCTTCATAGCCAAATCGCAAAAATGGCTGTTCCCGGCACCCAGATGTAAGCAACCAGAGCAAACCAAGAGCATGGAAGCCTCCTACACGTCTACTACACGTCTTCACGTCTGTCTACACGTCGGTGCGATCTGCTGCTGCTGTGGTGGTGCAAATGCAAAACGAAGGCGTTCAGTTACGAAGCCGGGAAAATGCTGCCCGCTTGTCGCAGCAGATTCAGCCGACGGGGATGGGATTTGAAAAGTGGTGGCTTGGAAAACAACAAAAGCGGCGTTGATGCTGACTGCTTCTCTTTCTGTCTACAGTTCCAAGCGCAGAAAGTTCGTCGCTGATGGCGTTTTCTACGCCGAGCTGAACGAGTTCTTCCAGCGCGAGCTCGCTGAGGAGGGCTACTCCGGTGTCGAGGTCCGCGTTACCCCGACCGTCACCGACATCATCATCCGCGCCACCCACACCCAGGAGGTTCTCGGCGAGCAGGGCCGCCGCATCCGTGAGCTCACCTCGCTCATCCAGAAGCGCTTCAAGTTCCCCGAGAACTCTGTCTCCCTCTACGCCGCCAAGGTCCAGAACCGCGGTCTCTCCGCCGTCGCTCAGTGCGAGTCCCTCCGCTACAAGCTCCTCAACGGTCTTGCCGTCCGTCGTGCCTGCTATGGTGTCCTCCGCTTCATCATGGAGTCCGGCGCCAAGGGCTGCGAGGTCGTCGTTTCCGGCAAGCTCCGCGCTGCTCGCGCCAAGTCCATGAAGTTCACCGATGGCTTCATGATCCACTCCGGTCAGCCCGCTAAGGACTTCATCGACTCTGCCACCCGCCACGTTCTCCTCCGCCAGGGTGTCCTCGGTATCAAGGTCAAGATCATGCGCGGCTCTGACCCCGAGGGCAAGTCCGGCCCCCAGAAGTCTCTCCCTGACGCCGTCACCATCATCGAGCCCAAGGAGGAGCAGCCCGTTACCCAGCCCATCAGCCAGGACTACGGTGCCAAGGCCGCTCAGGTCCAGGCTGCCGCTGAGGCTGCCCGCCAGGAGGAGCAGGCCGGTGAGGAGGAGGCCGCTGCCCCCGCCGCTGAGGAGTAGGATACCCTCAAGGTCGGGTCAGATGAGGTTTTGCCTTCCATCGAGGTGCCTGTGTCTTTCAACGAGCCTGAGGCCGCTCCTGTGGTGGGGTTTGATTTTCCCGCCCAGGACGATTATGCCGTAGGCTGGTAAAGGACGCTGGGTTTGGGAGGGGTCTTTTTTCAATGTGCTTGCAAGCTCAAACAAACACTGGGTTGCGGAAATGGATGGGTTCACTTTGGCGTCAACTATGGTCATAGCACATTTGCATTAAGACTTGCGAAAAGGGGAAATGGCGGACGCATTGTTGCTCGGGATTAGGATTGTTTTGTAACTCCATGATCACAAAGCAGCAACGTCGGGAAATTCCTGACTTCGCCAGGGAAATAAGATACCTGAACAAGTCCTCCTTCCTTGCTTCATTTTGCGATTGCCAATTGTGCCATGTCCTTCGTGTGATGATGGAGACGATATATGGAATATACGAACTGACCTAAGTGAGGCATGTGAAGAACTAACTAGGTTTGTTGACATAAATATCATGGCCTACGTACAATGCAAGCAGGTAAACATCAAACATCAGCCACTGTCCGCTCAGGGGCAACGCCCCACAAATGTCCCAACCGTTCATTCAAGCCTTCTATCTTCGACGGCTTCACACCAAACATCTGACGAACACAGGAGGACTACGAATGCTTACATACACCAGGCGAACTCTATTCTCACTCACTTCGCTGCTGTTATCAAATCCACGGTAATCAAGACTTTGCAATCGTTTATAACCTGACAAAGAGATACTTCGAAGCAAGTAACCTGGCATCAGTCACGAGCTTAGAAAGAAAGGAAAAAGGAGATGGTTGAGAGGAAGAATACACAGCTTGTGTTGGGGGTATAATAGTGCCTAGGGGTAGTCAGGACTCAGAAGGTTGGGAACATGTGGTGCCATGAAGGTGGGAAGATCTCGTAACGCACCCTTCCGTACTTGAGACCAATAAAAACCACAGATACTTCACGATATAACTCACGGAGAAGAAGAAGAAGAAGAAGTCAGGACACGCACAAAACTTTTCTTGTTGTATTGGTCCTCGATCATCCATTTTGTTCCGCGTACATTAGATGATCCCCTTCTGACTTCCCTCCTCCTCCTCACTTCCATATGTTGTCTATATCTCCGGTCTTTGTTGCTCTGCATCTTTTGAATGATGTTCTGTGTATAAATCGACAATCAATTCGCTCCATCTGTAACAGGATTTAGGTACCTCGGGTTCTCCACTTATACGCCCGCCCCTCTTTATACCTCTTCGTTTGCCCCGAAGGCTTTTATAGTATACACTCAAGTGAACCCTCAATTGTTCCTTCAAAGGAAGCGAGTCCTCCTTGGACCAGACCTCGAGACTGCGATATCAGATTAGGCAACTCCGGTCGAACTCGGTGGTGGGCCCATACAACGATTCCTAACGTCTTTTCTCGCGTCGACATCGTGGTAGAGTGGTACATGAACTTCCCGTCCGTTTTTGCTAAAGACAGGCGCGCATCCGTGGAAGTAGGTAGCGTAGGTAGATTGGTTTTGGTACATAAGGATCTGGACTGCGCCTTGAGCCCATGCCTTGCCTGCCTGTCTGTCTGTTTGTAGACCGGGGGAACGAAACAAGAGAAATGCAACAACCGACATGCCCCCCCTTATGTCCCATACAGCCTGGTCGGTCTAATGTGATGGAGAACAATATGCGAGTTAAAACAGGAGAGAGAAGAAAACAAGAAAGGAAATGTTAAAAAAAAAGACCTTTTCTCGGTTTTGGAATCGGGGGTATCGTATTCATCTCTCTCCAGACTTCTTCCTGTTTTGCATCTCTATCGAATCGCCGACCGCGTGTTTCTTTCCGTTAGGGGCGAGACGTCCCCCTTGTGTTGTTGTTGTTGTTGTTGTTGTCGTCGTTGTATTTCCGTTGGCCGGGCCTCCGTTGCTGTGTCTGAAGCTGCCGATCATGGGCGAGCGGGGGTCGTCATCCTCCTCGTCCGAATCCTCGGCAAGATCGGCCAGCCCCAGGGCCTCTTCCTCGTCGTAAGCCCTCATGAGACCGTCGCGGTCGCGGTTGCTGCCTGTGCTCATGCGTCCCTGTGAGCGCCGTCTCTCCATACTCATGCGGGTTTGCAGACCTGAGATCATGTCGGTACCAGTGGCATCGCCGCGGCTCCGTCGTGCGAGGTGCTTGGTGCCATCCGGGTCGCCACGGCTTAGGTTGAGCAGGTAGACTCCGGTAAAGGTGACCAGGAAACCACAAAGAAGCGAGAGGGTGGCGACAGGCTCGGTGGTGTTGAAGCCCTTGAAGAGGATGAACGAGGCGCAAAGGGTAGCGGTGGTGAATGTGACGTAGTACAGAGGGTTGACACTACAGATATATGTTAGCTGGGTCCCGATGTTTTACCAGATCTTGAACCTTCAAAACCCACATATTGGTAGGGAACTGGCTGAGTGCCTTGTTGAAGTAGTTCATCTGCGTCAGAATGCAGACAGCAGTGATGATCATAAAGACATAGGTCGACGGATGGGTGAATTGGTTGTTGCCCGCGAAGGTCAACTTCAGCGCAATGCCAAAGGCCTTGACAGCCATGACCGAGATCGAACCAACGGTGGAGCAGATACTAAGATAGACGAGGGGGTTTCTCTTGCCGTAGACCGGAGCGACCCTGTAGATCATAAACCCGGCAAAGCCACATACCAAAGCCGAGTAAAGGAGAAACCCTGGTAAAGTCAGTTAGCCTAGATACTGTGAAGCGAATCCGATATCAGGAGCCAAGACATACCAGGCTGGATCGCATAGTTGAGAATCTGGTCGATCGTCTGGATATCCTCGTCAGGGGGAGCATGGAGGACAATGATGACAGCACCGATGAGGCAGATGGCGCTTCCCAACTTGCCCAATGTCCCGAGCTCTTCGTTGAGGAAGTACGATCCCAGTACAGCTCCTATTAGCACCGCCAGTGCACCTAGTGGGGTGACCAGAATGGCTGGAGCAAATGCGTATGCCGCAAAGTTGCAGATCTCGCCAGCAACCACTATACAGGAAAAAATGTCAGCCCTTCTGGTATCTTTGGACAAAACCGCAATCTTTGGTTGTGGGTACTCCATACTGCATCCAATTCCCGCCCACCACATGGGGTTCTTGAGGTATACGTAGCCATCTCCTTCGAAGCCGTGTCTCTCTTCTGCTTGGTTCAATCCCTACAAAAACCTGGTGTTAGCACCAGCATATCCTCTCGCTATGCAGTTCGTAATCGCAGCCGAGGCAAGTGTAAGTGTGGCCGGAGCGGACGAAGCGCTGGGTGCGGTACCTTCTTGGTGATCACGAAACTCGTGCCTGTGTGGTGGAGTGTGTTAGAGGCCACTGTTCCTGAACGTTGTCTGGGGGATATGCAAGCATACCAATTGCTAAACTCGACGTCATGGCTAGCGCCAGACCGATATACCTGTCCACATCTCCATCAGTATGAATGTTCTCCTCTCGACCGGAAACCGAGTCCCGGCTGTAATGGGGGCTGCTGCTTTGGCCTACTTTTCTTCCAACATCCACGACATCTTGAATCAAACGAGTGTAACGACAGCTAAAGATTGGCGCTGCACAGTAGTTCGTAGGAAGCCGCGGTGGCTGTCGTTCTCTCCCAAGTCGAATGGGGAGCAAAATCGGGACTCGCGCCGGGCGAGGTTACGAAGAGAATGGAATTCCGAGGCTTAGTTGGTCGTCGTGAGGTTTGGATGCATCCGCTACGCGCCCGGAAGCAAACGGCCGACGATGGCGACGGATGGGGGCAATCGGTACGTGTAAAGAGCGACGACGGCGAAAGTTGTCAAGCTGTGTGTGTCTGTTTTGCAGCCCTCCCTCAGGTCAGGTCAGGGTGGTTTGGCTCGTTCGGAATCGGTTGTGTAAGGCAAGGTGTCGTCGTGTGTCTTGGAGTCTTGGACGTTGGTGGTGCCGGTGGTGGTGCCTCCTCAGTGTGTGCCCTGAGGCAAGGTTGCTGTTGGGGAATCTCCGGTTCTTCGAACGGTGTTTTAGCGCGCAGGGCAAGTGGGCGGGCTCGGCGGGCTAGGTAAAGGTAGGTAAAAGTCGTAGCGTATGATAAATTGTGCTAGGGAAATTTGTAGCCCTGTCCAGTGAGTGTCACGGCAGCGAGCCAGGTGGTTTCAATTCGAGGGGCCCCGGCTTCTGTTGCTGGTGGCTTCTGATGAATCTCTTTGTGTGTCTGGGGGTTGTGGTCGCTGGTGTGGTCGCTGTCGATGGTGCGTCGGCGCTGTGGTGAGGCCAAGTGCAGTGTCTGGGTGTCGAGCCAGTGGTGGAGGGAGAAACCATGGAGCCAAAACGGTTTCAAGAATCACAAGAGGCGTGGATTCGGCACCCCTGTCGGAGATGTGGTCGAACCCCTGGATATAAGTATGGCAACCTGGTCACTCTGGCAAGTCTGGGAGGGCGCCCGTTCCTGTTAGTCAGCCACTTAAAACTCAAAGGGCCCGAGCCGGGCCAGGACCACTTTGCTTTATACATACCTGTAAAGTACGTGCCTTGAGTTGTGAAATGTCTGAGTGCCCGATGCTGTCCGAGCACGTTTTTGAAGACAGATTACGTGTGCCGAAGAACGCGTGTGCAATCAGGTAAAAGGTGTTTGGCGATGAGAGTATCAGACGAACACGATCAACCTCAGCCACTGCAGTCACTTGAGATTTCTCATGCCGCGCGGCAACCTGCAATTCTTACGTTAAAAGACTTTGATATCTTTCTTAGCCTCATCCGTGCTGCCCGTCCGGCGCCTTCCTTCATTTGTTCTTCTAGTAGGTGGACCCCATTCTACTCGACTCAAGGGAAACTGAGTGTGTTGAGCTCGGGATCATTCCTTCCCTTGTTCCTCGGCATCAGGGTGGACTCGCTGCGAGCGTGTCATTGATCTTTCCAATTTTGGTTGTCGAGGGCCTGAAAGGATCACTGCCCCGCACTTTTATTTTAGTCTTGGAAGCTTCTTCCCCTGTGCCTGGCATATACGTAAGGTCTGGTAAGGTAAGGAAAGTGACCTCAACAATGATATGTACGAGATAGGGGCATTGTTATCTCCGATGCTTCTGGGACCTGTGTATGGTACGTATTTCCTATCCGCAACACGAAAGAACAAACCCAGATGACCTGAACTAAGTTATAAGCGGCCAAAGTTGAAACGTGACTCTGGAAGCGCCGGAACACATGCATTCATCGAAACACACTCTTCCTCCGTCCTCCGTCCCGAGTCTCCATTGTTATCCACTTCTCCCCTCGAGGGGTGGTTAAAACCCGCGCCGACGGGGTCCGACGCAGGCCGCGGGAAGCCTCCACGCCTCCATCGATCACATCACTGTGCGTGTCACAGCAATTACCTGCAGTTGAACAAAATAGCTAGCCGCATACACACCGTTGCAGGTAACTGATCGCCATAACAGAAGCAATGGGTTCACACTAGTGTGTGATTAACCCTAGATCCGTTCGGGGAGAAGCGATTTGATAAGATTCCGTCCCGTCCTCCTCCCGGGCTCCTGGAAAGGGGTTTCTCAATCACTGATGTCAATATGCCAAGGAAGGGTAATTTTGTTTCTTGATATTGGTATTTACCTACCTCTACGTAGCAACCTGGTAAAGCGTGCAAAATGCATCTTTAAAAGAACATGCTGTGAGGGATTGCAAAATAATTAACAATTGAGGCCCGGCTGTGTGGCGAAGCAAAACATCATTACGAATGCTGTGGAGTTTCTCAGCTGGGCGTGTTTGAGGCTTCAACTTCCAACACAATGTGGCCAGATCGACAGTCTCAGCCTTGCAAGACAGTTCATCATAGCCCTTTGGTTTTAGAAGACTCTCTGCCATTGGGGTATAAAAAGACTCAAAGTTCATCCATACCCCCATCTAATCTGATATCTAACCCCAAACTATCCGATTTTCCTTACGTGGTCCGCCTTCGCTATTTCTTCTCAACACCTATTTTGATTTTGCAGAACCCGTACCCACACTCCCCAAACCGAATGCGCCGCCACAAACAGAAAAGCTCTACATACCTCGTAAAAGAACCCCGTGCCAACCACATGTTGCATAGTCTCGACTGCGATGACCATATGTTACCCGGATATACCCACCAAATTCAAACGCACCTCTGAAGCCTTAAGGGCTCCTAAAGATAGCCAAGCCATGTCCCACCGCTGTTCTACCAAACGCCAAGAAAGACTATAGTACAGGAGGAAGTATACACCAGGAAATATGCTATATGGACCTCAGGGAAGGAAGTTACAGATATGCAGTTTTAGATTGCAGAGATAACAAGCAATCCCTGAGGTACCGCACGTGTTTGTTGGTATGTGCACCAGGATTGCGCTTCTTCGAGCGACATGTCCCCCAGGTCGTCCTAGGAGTTTTCGCTTGTTGCAGAGTGCTCTCTGCAGCCTGAAGGTGGGCTGCCTTGTCGAGGTCGGTGTCTCGAGTCCTGGTGTTAAGTGTCGCTAATCGGCTGAGAGTAGGGGGGACCCGACTGGTCCCCCAGAATACGGCTGATCCGCTTCAACTTACCTTACCATTGTTGAAGCTGGGAGCTTCTTCCAGCGCGCCTTCAAGTTCGGTTCTTTGACAAAAACAACGAAGAAAATCAAGAGCAACTCACAAAAGACAAAGCTGAACTACAGCGGTTAGATGGGAAGGGAAAGAGGGGGTTGGGAAACTTAGAACGGGGCATGGAGGTGTTGGGGCGAGGCTACATTTGAAGCCAAAGTTTGGTTCTTGCCGATCAGGTCCGACGACGCTTGACATCTATACTTTTGATTAGCAAAGGTGTTCTCCCGTGCAAATGAAGCATTGAACTTACCGGCCTCTTCGGCTTCTTCATCCAGATCATCAGTCCGACCTCTCTTTGCAGTGAAGGGCGGCTGCTCTTGAGACGTTGTGGTCTGCTGTGTGGATTCATTGTTGTCCTCCTCTCCATCATCTCCCCATCCGATTTCGTCATCGTCATCCTGGACGTTGCTGAACTCCTGGACTTGACCTTCTGTTTCGAACAAGCCATCCTGTTCCTCGTGCTCGTCGTAGTCAATCTCGTCGCCACTCATGGTATTGGTTGTGCTCGTGTGGTTGGCGGGTTCTTCGGCGGTGAAGTCATGAGCACCTTCTTCAGTCTGGTCCCTGGAGTCGGTGGTGTTGATTGTGAGATGCGATGTCTCATGGGTGTACTCGACCTCGACCGCGTTTTCTACTTCAGTATAGTCGTCCATGTTAGGGCCGTCGTCAGTGTACTGTTCCTGCATGGCGGCAGAGTCTGGTTCCGGATCATGCGAGGCACCAATATCGTTGTTTCCTTGATAAGGCATGTCAGCATCGTCATGGGCAGAGAAGGTGACGCTTAAATCGGAATCTTTGTGGGAATGAAAACGACCGCCGCGGCCCCGCTGAGGTGCAGAAAAGTTGACCGGGCTGTTGGATTTCTCGGTGCAAGGTGAGTCGGAGCGGAAAGGGGATGGCTCTGCGAGACCGCGGTACTGGGCTGGTCGCAGTCCAACTGCAAGCTGGCTTCCGCTGGATACGTTGTCCGAGGGCCTGCTATGCAGTGGCGGCATTGTCCCATCCGTTTCCTCGGATCTCATCTTCTTTGCGCCAAAACCTAGGTCCGGGAAAAAGGACTTTCGTTTAAGACCAGGCATGGTATGGATTGGACCTTCATCGTCCGTGTAGTCGATGAGATCGTCATCCTTGGCTTCGCCTGAGCGCGAAACGAGTATGTGGCTGTGTGTGCCGGGGTTGTGTGTGGTTGAGAAAAAGAAAGAAGGGGATTTACCAGTTCCATTGTCGTCAAGGCCGAGCACTGCGTTACCTTCAGTAGACCCCTCCATGATATCGAGGGAGAAGTTGCCGTCATCCAACGTCTGTCTGAGAGTCAAGTCATCACCAAGCTCCTCCGCACCCGCTGCACGATCAGTTTCATGATCCTCTTGCTCCTCGGCCTCGGCCTCTTCATGATGCTCGAGGTACTCGTCCTCATCATAAGCCTCCTCCTCTTCTTCCTCGTCGATAGCCTCGGTATGATCACCGTTTTCCGGCTGAGGTTCGTCCGTGGCAGACTTCATTTCAGGAGCATGCTCCAAATCACTGCCCGTCCCCTCCAGGTTGGGCTGAAGCTCTCCGAGATCACCATCCATCTCATGCTCGACATCAACGATGCCTGAAGGGCCATGAGAGGATTCACCGGCATCAATGTGACTTTCCCCGTTGATATCTGCAGATGGCTCTGCTTGGGCAGCTTGATCGATGTTGTCTTCTAGCGAGGATTGYTCAGTATCACGCTCATTCTCAGGGACATCCTCGGTGACCTGAGGCTCCGTGTGTTCCTCTGATGCTTCATCCTGGATGTCTCCAGCTGAGACGGTGGCATCCCCAGTCTCGGCTACATTCCCGCTGACTTCGATGTCTTCAGTAACCTCGACATCCTCGGCAACTTCGACATTCTCAGTGAGCTCAAGGCCCTCTGGCTCTTCGTCATCTTCTTTCTCTTCTTGATCTTGATCTTGCTGGCCTTCCTCGTCTTGATGTTCTTGGTCATCGAATTCATCATCTTGGACATCCTCATGATCATCATCATTTTCGAGGCCTTCGTTGTCATTGTCATCATAGTCTTCAATGTCCTGATCGTCATCCAGATGTTCATCCTCCCCGGAGGCATCTGAGTAATCGGGAGAGTAGTCAGCTCCACTCCAGATGCCTGCCTCCTCGAGCAAGTCCAAGAACCGGCCCTCGGGGTCCGGACGGACCAAAAGATTGAGCGTTAGGGACGTCTCTGTAACGATTCCTTTAGCTAGAAGGACATTGTAGCAGTAAATGATCTGATGAAAGCTGCGCTGCAAAAAGTCCTTGCTGGACCTTTCGCCAAAGTTCAAATCAAGCGAGTCAATAACGATAACCAGTTCTTCTCCGGGTGTCAACTCTGAGGCAATGACAGAGCGGATAGATGCAAGTAGTTCCGACAATGGTGCGGTTGCGATCTCAGTATCGGTAAGGAAGTAGGTCTCAGGATCCATGTCCGAGTTCCCAAAGAGGGCATAACTGCCACCATCATACTGGACTGTGATATCTGTGATGCTGAATGCGGCATCATCAACAATGGCCTCGTCATGGTCACTCTGGCTTTCCTCAAGCTGGTGATCCTCGCTCACGGCCTCGCCCGCTTGTTCAGCCCCTGAGACAGCTGTATCCAGAGGATTGGCAGCTGCAAGACCATCGACGTCCAGGCCGACTTCGGTCTCGGCAGCTTGTTCAGTAGCCTCCTGATCGACAGGGTTCTTTATCTCGGCCTCACGACCGGTCGGCTGATCTTCCGCATCGTCGCGCATTTTGGGCTCAGCGAGATCGATCTGGACGTCCTGGGCTTCCTGTTCCAATTCACGTTGATCTGGATTCTCGTCATTTGCAGGCGGCGCTTTTGACGTAGTGGTATCTTTGGGCTCGTGTTCAGTAGCAGCCTCTTCTGCAACGCCCTCCTCCTCTTCGTAACCTATCTCATCATTGTATGCCATGGAGACATCTTGAGCATCTTCCTCGGCGTCACCTGTTGCCTCTGCTTGCTCATCGTTCGTATTGGGTTGTGCCTCGAGGCCATCGACAGCGACTTCCAGATCGGCTGTGACGGGTTGGGCGTCAAGATCGATCGTCTGGTAGTCGTCTTCCTTGTCGTGTAGGTCGTCGAGTTCTAAGACAAGCTCGTCGGCTTGCATGCCGGCATCTAGCATCAAATCATCGTCAAAAACCGACTTCCCCGCCTCGACGCGGACGTCGAAGCTAACTTCCTCCATGATGATAGGCGGTTGGCGGGCAAAAAACGCGCCGCAGATGGATGGATTGAATCAAGTACGAAATATTGGAAAGGAACGCGAAACTTTGGCGAAGTTTCTTAGTGAGTGTGACGTGTTGCCGTTATCAAGATGCTGCACGTCGAGCAAGCGTGATGAAAGAAGCGAAGAAGTAGAAAATTGGTGCACTGGTCAAAAACCCAAGCTTGGCGATGGGTTTCGGTGGATGTCTTGGACTGAAAGGCTGTGACTTCTTGTTTCAAGGGAAACCGTAGGTATATAAAGACCACGGGTTCTGGGGTTGTAGCTGAGAATGGGTCACCCCGCACTCGACAAAGAACGCCCGACAAACAACGGCGCTTCTGGAGCGCAAAATGAACCGGTGAAGGGCTGTGAGGCGACACGTAGACTAGGCGGGTTCCGACAAGACGATTTAACCGCTGTTAAGAGTTCTGGGGCGGATATTTTGGGCAAAAGTGCACATCGAATCGAGGTATGGAATGCTGAAATGCGGCAGATAATCGCGATGCCTCACGTTCACGGAGCGGCGGAGCTGGGAGGCGGGTGAAGTGCAATGGAATCGAGTGAGCTCTTTTGATGGCGAGGTGCGTCACGAAGGTAGTGTATTTGATGATCCGCAAATGAGACTCGTATCGTCCGGGCAAATGTTGCAAGCGACCGAGAGACGGGCTGTTTATTCGACGGCGAATCGTTTCGTGGTTGGAGGTGGTTTGGATGGAAATGGAAGTCGGAGGATTTCGACACACCGTTGTGCGTTGTTCAAGAGAGAGGTGCAGTGGTTGCTTCTGCCGCAGTCTGTGAATGACGGTGAAATTCGCAGAATTGATCACAAGCAAGTGCCGCATGGAGTTTAGCGGGCCTTGTGGGTGCCTAATCCTCTTGGTGTGCCCCTGGATTTCCCTTGCCAGCTGGCAGCCCCTCGTCGGCCACGCTGCCGCCATGTTGCCCCGGCCTGAACCCGACCGACGCTGGAGTGAAGCTGCCGTCCAGGCGTGCCAGGTATCGCTTCCCGCTGGGGTACCTCCAGATGGTACCTTCAGTTCAGACCGACAGCACACCTCAGCACGGCAACGGAAAGACCACATCAACCTTCCCGTCCACGTTAACTTTCAGGAGGTGAAGCTCACGACTTACCTCCAACACACCCCAAAGCTCCCCGCACCACGAACCGCCCTTCGAGTCAGTAGTCGTGGTTGTTTACTGCTGTCAAAATGGTAACTCATCTATCCCTGTCTGCTGGTGGGAAGAAGCGATTGACGGAACATGTCAGGTTGTCCTCGCTGCCTCCATCTGCACCCGCGGCGGCAAGGCCGTCCTAGCCCGCGCCTTCAACGACATCAAGCGCTCCCGTATCGAAGCTCTCCTCGCCTCGTTCCCCAAGGCTGCCGACTCGGGTACCCAGCACACCATTGTCGAGCAAGACAATGTCCGATTCGTCTACCAGCCCCTGGATGAGCTGTACATGGTCCTCATCACCAACAAGCAGTCCAACATCCTCCAGGACATCGACTCCCTCCATCTATTTGCCCAGGTTGTCACCAGCACCTGCAAGAGCCTCGACGAGCGCGAAATCCTCCGAAATGCTTACGAACTGCTCAGCGCCTTCGATGAGGTGGTGACCCTCGGTTACCGGGAGAACCTCACCATCAGCCAGATCAAGACCTTCCTCGAGATGGAAAGCCACGAGGAGCGCATTCAGGAAATCATTGCCCGGAACAAGGAGCTGGAGGCCACCGAAGAGCGCAAGAGGAAAGCCAAGCAGTTGGAGATGCAGCGCAAGGAGTCGGCCAGAACTGGACGTTCCGCAGTACCCCGGACGCCGGTATATCCTACATACACCCCGCCTGTGCGACCTGCTGTTACCGAGTCTTACGATACCTATGAAGCCGAGAAGAACAAGGCCAAGTATGTGTTACTCCCTCTTCCATGCTGGCTGGCATGCAAGCTAATATCTTTATAGGTTCAATGCGCCAAAGGGCAAGGGTATGCAATTGGGCAAGAAGTCCAAGAATACGGATATTTTCGAGCGCGTGAAGGGAGATCTTGGACACGAGGCCGAGGAAGCGCCCCTTGTTCCGGTAGCCGCGCCGGCAGCCGCCGCAGAGCCTTCTGCTTCCAGAGTCTCGTCGACACTCGACGGGGATGCTATTCACGTCCTTATCAACGAGGCGATCAGTGCCAAGCTGTCCAGGGATGGTGCCCTCGAATCCCTCTCGGTCAGCGGTGACCTCCAGCTTCGCGTCTCCGACCCATCGCTTTCCAAGATTAAGCTCAACCTCAGCGCCACACCAACCCACGGCGCCCAATTCCGCACTCACCCGAACGTCGATAGGAATGTCTTCAACAGCTCCCAGGCTATCCAGTTGTCCCAACTGGCAAAGGGTTTCCCCATCAACAACTCTGTCGGAGTTCTCAGGTGGCGGGCCACTCCCAGGGTCGACGACACCAGCGCACTACCAATCAGCTTCACCGTCTGGGTTAACAAGGGCTCAGATGGTAACAGCACATTGACGGTCGAGTACGAGCTCACTGGTGGAGATACCCTCAAGGATGTTACTGTCGTCATCCCCTACTCGAGCGCAGAGCCTCAGGTGTCTAGCTTCGACGCTGTGTATGAGGTGTCTGGGGACAGTCTAGAGTGGTCGATAGGCACTGTAAGTGAGGAGAACGCGAGCGGAGCGTTTGAATTCGAGGCGCAGACGGATGACGAGAACGAGTTCTTCCCGATGCAAGTACGGTTCTCCAAGTCGTCGCCGTTTGTGGAGGTTGATGTAAGTTGTCCTTGCCTTGTATTTGGAACCAACAAGAAACAACTGACACGCCCTAGGTTCACTCTGTCGAGCTGGTGGATGAAGGCGAAGAGGTTTCGTTCTCCAAGGACATCAGATCGGTGGCTGACAAGTTCCTCATCGAGTGAGTTTTGTTGTCGTTGTTTTGAGCAGAGCCAAAAAGGGGCGACCATAGTATGCCGGTTAGGCGTCTCGATCATCATCTTCCGCACCAGAATTAGAGTAATGTATGGGAAGCAACCGAGTTGTCCAGCTCCCTTTATAATGAAAACTGTTATACATGGTCACATCCAGTGGGTGCTCGAGTTGTAGTCCTTTTCCTTCCGTTGACAACCAGAAGGTATTGTTGGTTTTCCCGAAGAGTGGTTCTTGACGCTTTTGGGATACTTGAACGTAACTCGTGAGCTACGGGCCCTACACACCTCTAAAGGGTTGGATGCTCTTATGATTAAGTATCATACTTATATAGGGAGCTTATTTATACAAAGAGCTATGCAGTTCAACTATCCGTGTTGTAAACATTTGAGTATGGCAATCCACGTCATCCTGTGTACCTCTAGTTCGCTAGCTCGAAGACTTACAGTACGAATGCCTAACTGCACAGTAGTTCTATCACTGTAGCAACTGCTCTATCTGCACTGTGTTTTCGATCAACAGGCAGGACGAAACCACAATGGCAGAACAACATCAGCAGTAGCAACAACAATACGCAAAGGCAAGTAAAGCTGTAGCAAACCAAAACCAAAGTTCCCAAAGCATCCAAATCGACTTGCCAAGTTATGGACTTGCGCGTGTCATTGCAATCAAAATCTCACGTCCCGGAGCTGAAGGCTGGAACCAGTTAGCCGTCGCTTTCCACGCAGCCTGAATATCCAAACACCATCACACAACTGAAAGTCAGAAACGATCCTACACAATGTCCCTAAATGGGCAGCTTCAGCTATTCAGTTCAAGCACCTTGATTGTGCCGGTCTCAGGCAAGCAAATTGCATGCAACCCGGTAATCGACCTGACAGCCACGGTCGGCGACGGCAACGTAATCTACGTCTGGCGTGGCAGCAATCAGTTGGTCTCGAAGCATACGGAGCGAAACCAAAAGGTTGACGCGATCAAGTGGAAAGAGGATGGTAAGTAAACATTTCCCGATGGCCTTGAGGGAACCAGCGTCTCACAGAAATTCGCAGGCCAATTTTTAGCTGCCGGCTGGAGTGACGGCGTGGTGAGGTTGATCGGCTTGGAAAGCAACAAAGCCGTGCATCACATCCGCGTGGCAGGCCATGACGGAAAGCCTTCCAGAATCGAGTTTATCGCCTGGGCCAGAAACGAGACTGGCAGGCAGTCGCGCGCCAGGAAGCACGATGACCTCCCCGATCTGCCGTGGCGGGATCTCATGCCTGATGAGAAGAAGCATGTTCTGGACCTCCCTCATGAGTTGACTTTCTTGGAGGTGGAGACTGCTCTGCCCAAGATCAGTCCTCTTCCTTTGTCCGGAGGCACTGGGTAAGTAAACGGGATCTAGGAGCTTCTCGTGCAAGGAGATAAACTCGGAATGATGGTGTAGCTGACATGGTTGGTTGCAGTGATGATATGTTTGTTTTCTCCACAGCGGCATCACTTGAATTCGTGTTTCGCCCTTACCAGCCCGAGGACTCGGATAATGTTCATGTCATGATCGCTGGCACAGCCGACGGCGGCATCCATCTCAGCATCTACGATTCATTTGTCATTGGTACTTTTCAGCATATTCCACATACGACCAGAGGACCTCCCTCAAGCAAGGGTGCTTTCCAGCTTTGCGGTCACAGCTCCCACCCCAAAGTGTCAACCCATGCACTCCTACTAAGACCCAAGGAGGGCAGTCTGACATCTCTTTATCTTGTTCCCATGGACCTCACTTTTGTTCACAAATCACCAATCAACCTGTCCTTGTTGGCGTCGAAGACGACTACGCTCCAGAATCTCCTTCGATATCTGAAGCAGGCACAGTCCCACATGGTTAGTGAGTGGAAGTCGACGAGAGAGCTTCCTGGGCGTTTTATTCGCGGTGTCCAAGAAGATCTGGAGAGGAGTCCTAAGGGGCCGGTGACCATTGTCCAGGCACTGTATCACACAGTTGCAACAGGACATGTGTTTCCCCAGGTGAAGGAATGGCTTGTCGACAGTCTGGCCGAGAGAGTAAGTCTGAAAAGGGAGATGTGTGAACTGCCACGAGACTGACAAGTATTTAGGGACACAAGCGTTGGGACAAAGCAGTCGTAAGCGGCTTGCAAAATCTCAGAAGCCTTGTCCATGAGAACTTCTTGCCTGCGCTCGAGAGGTGCGGCATCGTGCTCAGCCGGCTCTTAGGACTCGCTCGCTTCCACGGCTCGCGCGAGAACATCGGTTTTACCGCCGCACAGATCGAGAAGCTTCTGGACATGGTCGCGGCGCTGACCTTAGTCTCGTACAAGATCCTACTGGCGGTCATGGACGAGCTGGACCACTTCACTTGCTTTTCATCATGGCTCCGGATGGAAATCGATAAACTGGCGTCGTCATCGGCAGCTGCTGAGGAGTTGACCGAAAAGGAGGCTACTATGGACAATGTCAAGGTCTTGACATATATCCAACGATACCTGATGGGTAGTCCCTTGGCTGTCTATCTTGGTGATATCACCGCGGAAGAGCGCGAGAAGGACTGGAAAGTCGCTGATGAGAGCAATGGCACATCTCTGCTTGAAATGGTTGATCAGCAGTTGAAGTATCAGGAGCGTGATAAGCCTTATTACAAGGCGTTACCTAAAGTCGATCAGTTGGTGAATCATCTCACTGGCAAATCGGCAATCGTATTCAAGGAGATCGCTGAGGCAGAGAAGCGAAGTGTGCGCTTCAACGAGGCCGTGGAGATATCTACTGGCGATAAGATCTGGAGGCATGATATTCATCTGTGTTCTGGGTCTAAAGGGGTAAGTCATCTTGTACGGCTCACCTTTTCTCGATGCTTTTATTGCTAACGCGAATATTCAGGCCGAGTCAGGTATTACAACATTTGTTGCTACAGTACCAGAAGGCGACAAAAACAAGAGTATGTCCTCCTTTTGTTGACATCGAGGTACATAGACTAATACCGAGTGTAGTCTTCATTGTCCAAACCGCTATCCCAATCGCCAACGGCATTAGTGGCACACCCTCCAGCAGTGCCTGTGGTCTGGTCCTTCCCAACGGGGCTACCGTAGTTGATATCAAGTTTTTGGACGACGAGTCTCTACTCGTGCTAAGCCAACTCAAAGGTGAGTCAGTTTGGGATCATGAACGAAGACAAGAGCAGGCAGACAAGATGATGCTAACTTTCATACCAGATGAACAAAGCCCTGCAATGGTGAGAATAGGTTATCAGTCGCCCAACCTAACCTACTCAGCATACAAAGAAGGAGAGAGGCCCCAGACAATCGATATCGGAGGCCTAGAAGTCCCGTATGTCCCACTCTTCTTCAACGCGGTGGGATTCGTGCCCATCCAGATGGAGGTCCAGCGCGCGAGCAAGACCAGGGGCGAGCTTCCTGCTAGGGTCTGTCTGCTAGGACGCGACAGAACGGTTTACAAGACATATGCTCTTCCCGACCATTTTGAGACATCTTCTGGGACTCCAAGATCGCCGACGGAGAGGAAGTCATGGAAGCAACAAGGAGAGGAGGAAGATGTGGTGATGGAGAATAGCCAGTAGATGCCGGGTAGGTCCACGTACCTGAGCACAGGGCGGAAGGTCGGAAAATGCGGTAATACGGTTGGGGCTTGGTGGGACCCTCAATCATTCTGGGGATTGCAACCATGAGTCCGTTCGTGATGTATGATTAGGAGGAGGATTTTACAAAATGAGGAATTTCATTGTGTGAGGGGAGACATGGATGAGGTACCGCATTTTCGCAGTCGATGTGGTTTTGCTCAAACAGGTATAGGGCCGGGACCATCAGGCAGAAGCAAAGCCTAACAAGGGGTTCAACCAATCTGTTACTGAGTTGATGCGGGTCACAGTCGATCACACGCTTGCCAACGTGGTCAGTTGGTTCCTCGGAACAGTTCAGTAACAGACATTGGTGGGATTGTCGGTATGACCTGCATCCCCGTATTAGGCTTTGCTAGTCCGGACCTTAGCGCAGTTTGAGTAAAACCACATCGACTGAAAAATAGCGGTATTGCTCGGTTAACAAATCGGGTCTGTCAACTGTTATGAACGAAGATGCAGAGTTTTCGTACTTGTCCGTCTCAGTAACGAAGCACCAACATCATCAAGTCTTCAAGTACCTATTTTCACTTCCATTCCTCCCGAAGAACATTCAGTGTCTCGGTTGTTGTCTTATGTCTGACTTCGGCCACGCATTCCAATGGTTGATATCTTGAGCTGTTAACGACGAGCGGAGCCAGACAACGAATTGAACGAGAATGATTCCGTTAGCGTGCGCTGCCAGGGCGTGCCTTGTCCACTGAATAGCGGAGTTCCAGGGGTTCTGCAGGCCAAGCCACGGGGCTAAATGGGGTTCCTTGTTAGAGAGCGCCGGCCCTGAAAGCCCAACCCAGGTCGGCGGATACGCGGAATCCTTGGCAGGCAGCTTCGATCCAGGGGTTCAGCAGGTTCCAATTGCAGTCGACCAGTCCAGTCTCACTCACCCAATGCCCACTGCCGTTCGCAGTCGATCATGCCCGGCCTGAAACGGCTGGCCAGTGACCACTCGATCTAGGTACCTACAACGTCATTGCGTTTGCAGCGGTCCGGACCACGGTAGCGACCTGGAAGTGGAAGTCTCCAGCTGAATGGACGGTGTGCTATTGCTGAAGAGGAGGTACCTTTTCTGTGCGTGTGCGCCGCTTTCCCACTTCCCGCCTTGTCTCCTTTTACATTGACGTCCATCCCGTCACCACCACCAACTTTCTCCAACATCAAACTCCACCACGACCAACTGCACCCCCTTCTGCGCCAACTGCAACGCCAGTCTTTCAAGCAAATCGATAATGAAAAAAACCGGATAGATCAACGAAAAATTGAAAGGGATTTACGGATGGTGCTACCGAGACGAGTTTTGTGATACGCCACCACCATTGTTGCTGTGAAAGCTGCACCACCCGGTTAGACCGGTCCAGCTGCCAGAAAGGTTCTCGCACCTCGAACTCGACTTGCGACCCGCCTCCCCGAGCTTTTGTACTGCCCTATCTACCCTAATACAAGGTGCCGAGGGGACAGACGTGACGAGATCGACATAACTGTGGACAGCAGCCGCCGATTATACCCTTCGAGTTTTCCCAGATACCACAAATCATGTCCGATACCACAGCGTTCCCC
The DNA here is from genome assembly GCA_009802275.1 of Neurospora sp. CHS-2018a. Taxonomy (NCBI): domain Eukaryota; kingdom Fungi; phylum Ascomycota; class Sordariomycetes; order Sordariales; family Sordariaceae; genus Neurospora; species Neurospora sp. CHS-2018a. The sequence continues at coordinate 497,454 of RAKG01000040.1, forward strand.
GTCCTACCGCCGGCCGCCGCGGCTCCGAGCAAGCCGCAATCAACACAGCCGGCATCAGTTCCTACACAGGCCTCTTCATCTACAACGCAGTCGCAACTACCCCTTACCAAGAAGCTACGCCCTGGCGCCCCCAACCCCGTGAGCCTCAACGAAGCCGCTCTCGATTCCCCTACATTCAGGGCCTCTACCGTCCACTTCTCCGAAAACCTCGACGTAATCGAGCGATGGCTCGACAATTACATCCGCAGCACATCCAAGCTGGTCCACGACCTGCTCGCACTCGAGGACAGCATCCACGCCTACCTCCAAAAGATTGCGCCGCCGCCCGTCAACGCAACCGCCCAAGCCGATGCCATCATCGACACCGACTATACCTTCCTAGCCCTCCGCCGAGCCGGCGATGGCGCCCGTGACTGGTGGACCGGAGTGATGGCCACGGTGCGGCGACTCGAGCCCATCAGCGTCGAGCCCATCCGCAATTTCGTCAACGGTGAACTTCGCACATTCAAGGAGGCACGGCGAGCATTGGAGGCTGCCCAGAAGACGTTTGACACGACACTCGCTCGCTATGTGAGCCAGAACAAGACCAAGGAGCCGAGTGCCCTGCGCGAGGACGCCTTTGCTGTGTTCGAGACGCGCAAGGCGTACCTCAAGGCTAGCATGGATTTCTGCCAATCGGCGCCCCAGCTGCGCTTTGCGCTCGACAAATTGCTTGTTCGGGTTTGCGCCGATATGTATAGGGAGATGCGGCGCTCGCGGGGCGACGCACCCCTGGGCGCGGCGACTGCGGCGGAGGAGTTGGAGAGGATACGCGGTTGGTCTAAAGAGATGGAGTCGTATGAGCCTTTGTTCAAGCGGGAGCTGCAGGCGGCGAGGAAAGAGGTTGGCGAGGCAACACTGGCGGTTTATAAGCCTTCGAGGGAGATCGAGGACTACAGCGTGTCCACGGTGCCATACCTGGGGTCTAGAGGACCGATGAACATGCAGCAGAAGGATGAGACGAATGTGATTGCAGAGAAGCAGGGGTGGCTCTTCCTACGAGTTGTGTCAGGAAAGCCGGCGAGGACAACTTGGGTGCGCCGGTGGTACTACTGCCGTAATTTCCAGTTTGGCTGGCTTATAAATGGGCCCCAGGGTGTGCTGCAAGGAGACGAGATCGGTGTGCTGCTTTGCAGTGCTAAGCCGGCTGTTCAGGAGGAACGTCGCTTCTGTTTTGAGGTCAAGACCAAGACGCAGACGCTTTTGCTACAGGCCGAAACCCAGACGCAGTTGATGGAGTGGCTGGAGGTTTTCGAAGTCGCAAAGAAGAGAGCGTTTGAGGCGACAATGGGCCGAGAGGCGAACGCTCTCAGCGGTGGCGTTGATCCTGCCTTTTCCATTAACCCGTCCACGATCCCCGAGTTCTCGGCCAAATCCCTCGACAGCGTCGAGGGTGATGGGCCGGGCCCTGGCCTTGAGCGGACGGCAACACTCGCTGTCCCTGGTGCTGACGCTGCGGCGCGCGCCAGCTTTGATGCCGCCGCTAACCCTCCTCGGCGCTCAATAACGACAACATTGGGCCGGGAGGAGGGCGAGAGCGGCCGGGAGCATGCCGCTCGGCTCATGCAGAGGCTCGATCTACACAGGAAGGCTATGCTTGCCAACTCCGATACGCAAGCTCAGCCTTCTGGAGGTGTTGCAAACTTGATAACAGCAAGTCATGGTCTCATAGGCAATAGCCCTATCTCACCCATCGCGCCCCAGACTCCTGCTTTGCGGGTACCGATTCCCTCGCTCGGCGGTCCCTTTGATCACGCCCCTACCAGTCTTGCGCCTGCAACATTATCTAAACCTCCGGTACCGACGAACCTCAGCAGAGCCGCTGTTATGGCCAGCGCCACTGCAGATATCAATCGCGGTCTGCCGAGTGCGGTTCTCGCCAACTACTGGGGTAGCAATCCCTGGGCATCCTCCTTTACGCCTTTGCCTGAAACTGTTCGGACACCAAAGGTCGATTTGGACGATCCCCTTGTGGGTATCGTCCAGCAGAAAGCTCCCGGCGCCATGGACGAGAAGGCCTCCGTTGCCAGCCTGCACAAGAAGACTCTTAGCGTGGATGCGGCGTCTGATGCCCACGGAAAGATACAGGAGAAGCAGGGCCAACTCGTCGATTCCTTCCCGGCCAATTATCCTCCCGAGTTGAGAGCTCAGTATGCGCAGTTCCGGTTAGTCTTCCCAACTGTTGCTCCAGAGGAGAAGCCAGTCTTGGTGTTCAATGCTGCCTGGTCAAACTCGTCTGGCGAAGGCAAGGAAGGAAGAGGCATGGCTGCTAATGGGCGTATCTTTGTGACGCCCGATAACATGTACTTCTTTGGTCACCAGCTGGGTCTCGTCGTTGCCTACGCCATCAGTCTCGACAGCATTACAGAGGTCACGGCGGCTCCTGGAAAGGATTGCGATTACATCTTCCTACATCTGAACCAGGATGCCAGCGATCTCAACATCTCCCGTATCACTATGAAGATCTTCTTGGAGGACTTTACGCTCCTGCATGCTCGACTTAACCTCTTGGTCGATGACCTTCAGGCCGCTGAACCAATGAGCCTAGGGGAGGTTATCACCGCGCTGATTAACCTCGAAGGGGAGAGCTTTGACAAGAGAAGCCCCAGTGCGGAAAGTTGGGAAGAGGTTGCGTCAAACACGCCCATGGATGACGGAACGCCCCATGGTAGGCCGGTTCAACGCCGAATCGGGGACTTGAGTGGCCGCTTTATCAGAGGAGCACGCGGTCTGAAGAAGGCTCCAATGCATAAGTTCCAGCTACCAGCGCACCCTGTATACTACGAACCGGAGGACATGGGCAAGCCTGTAGCAGAACGGAATTTCGAGATTAGCGCCAAGGCGTGTTTCCATGTTCTGTTCGGTGACAAGAGCTTCATCTTCCCCAAGCTCTACTTCGAGCGTCGGGCCAAGGAGATCGCCCAGGGGCCTTGGGAGCTCAAAGACCACGGTGGCAAGATGGCGCGTCAGTTCAAGTTCAAAGTCGATAAAGCCGACATGCTCGGGCGCAAAACGGATGCAAACATCGTCGACACACAGAATATCGATATCTTCAACGACCACATCACCTACGTCGTCACCCACGTCAAGACCCCCTGGCACTTGCCCCATTCCCACGCCTTCAAGCTCATCACCAAGGTCGTCATCACCCACGTCGCCAAGTCCAAGTGCAAGCTCGCCATCTACACAAAGGCCGACTGGTCCAAGGCCCCCGCCATCGCCAAGAACATGGTCGAGCGGCAGGCTCTCGACGACGCCGCCAACGACGCCGAGGAGCTCGCAGAGGTCGCGACCGACCAGGTCCGCCGACTCGGTCCCCACAGCCGCACCAAGCGCGCCATCCAAGTGTACGGAAACATCGGCCAGCAAACGCAGGTCGTGGTTTTCTCGCCCAACGCAGGCCTCGACGGTTCCGGCGCCGCGTCGGGATCCAAGAAGGGCCAGCCCATTCGGGTGCGGTCGCTGACGGCCATGATCCTCGAGACGGGCCGGTCGCTGCTGGAGAGCGCCATCACGTCGGTCATGATGTGGGCGTTTGCGGTGGTCAAGAAGGTGTTCAAGATCATCACCGCGCACAGGGTGTTACTGGTCCTGCTGATGGCTAGCGCGGCGTATAACTTGGTGGTGGTCAGCCAGTCTGGTGCGGCGTGGTGGGCGGAGCGCAAGGCGGCGCGGTATATGGAGCGGATCGGGGTGGGGCCGAACACGGTCATGAGCAAGGCCATCTTTTTGGCTGATTTGGAGGAGGCGGCGAAGGGGAGCGCGGTGGTGGTGGAGAGGCCTGTTGGGAGTCAATGGTATGTTTACTTCTCACCTCTTTTTTTGTGGCCAACCCGCCGTCAACAACACGGATCAAATACTGACATGACAAAATAGCTACGAAACCTTCCAATCAATAGTCAACTCCACCGACCTCGACGCGCCCTACAACGACGCCGGCGCCGGCTTCGCCTCAGCAACCGGCAAGGCCACGGCCCGCCGCCTCCGCCGCACGCGCCAGCGTCTCGGCACGTACCGCCACGATCTCCTCGTCGCCATGCGCGTCGTCAACGGCATCGAGAGAGAAATGATCCAGTCCGAGTGGGAGAACTGGCTCGCCGATGAGAACCTCAGGTGCGAGCAGGTGAGCAATATGTTGCTTACTGGTAATAATGGCGGTGGCGTTCTTGATCAAGAGGTTGTATATGATGCCTCGCACCAGCAAAAGCAGAGTGTTTTGAGCTCTGATACTACTTCTATGGGTACTACGGACACTAATGGAGGAGGCAATGGAGAGGCTACTACCTCTGCTGATGGCGAGCAGCAGCAAATGACGAGGAGAGACGCGCTGAAGAAGTGGTATGCAGAATACTGCGGCGCTTGTGAGGCTGATCAGAGGGCGTTGTGGGAGGGGAAGAAGATGAGGCAAGTGGAGATGTCGCCTTTTATTGGTTGATTTGGTAATCGAAGGAAGGAAGCACCCGTTGGGGTAATGCGGCCCATATCTTTATTTTAGTTATTTATACCAGTTGGGGGGATACTGGGAAGAGGGAAGAGGGAAGAAGTAGAAGAGGAAGGAGCCATCAGGGGTGTATGCGTATAATTATTAGAACCAGGACATAAACAAGTGGATAGATCTGTTCGTTGGTCTGGATACTGTATGTATTCTCTTGTATCCTAGCAAAAGCAGAAGGGCTTTAGTAGAGGAGGGAGCATCGATGCATTACCCCATTCAGCCATTCATCATCAAATTCTGGGGCTCGTCAAGACAATTTAAAGCTTGAAATTGTATACATATCTCACTTTTTCTCCCTTTGTTCACGGAATAGAATGAATGCACGTAGTGTCTGCGACGTTGACTGTTTGAAAGGTTTGTTCACCGCCCGCCGACCTATTGTGACAGGAGGCGGGAAGATACCTCCTTTGTTAGCCACGGAAAGTAAACAAACCCCTTTAATGAAACAAGGTATCGTGAACACAACATTGTCCACATGTCCACACTTCCACACTTTCGCAACCTTCTGTGAAAACTACACACAGATTTTTTTTTATATGAATTGAATTGATTACGGTACTTTCCTTCTACACTCTTGAGCAAATTGACATAGCAGTAAGTGCGACTCATTCCAGTCCTTTACTACCAACCAAAGAAGGAAAGTGCTACACCGGTAGAAAGGATAAGCCGCAAAGAATCAGAAAAAATTGGAAAGAACACATGAAAGCTCGTAAACTCGTTCCTGTCGTTCTTTCTCGTTTTTCGTTTTCAATATCTCACTTCTCTTTGATATTCTGTAACTCGTTCTCATGACCTCGTATCTCATTCATTCCTCGTCTCTTCATCTCTTCATTCATCATGCATGCAGCCCGGTTTTCCAATCTTTGGGCCCTCGCTCCCTCGCCTCTTTGCCCATTTGATGCTGCCCACCAACTCCCCCCACCCATCCCAGACACATGCGAACTAAAATGATATGCAATCTATATGATGATGATGTCAAACAAAAACCATGATGGAACAAAAACAAGAGAATTTGGGGGGGCACATAAAAACTAGAATTTCAAACTCCGCCACATGCTCGCTCATGCACCCACATAGACACAAAACACACTTTGCTCTTCAAGCCTCACCCACCCAATCTCTCACTGCGTCCCGTCGCCTGTCTCTCTATCCCTAGTTCTTGGTAGGTGACTTGGTAGTAGCCCAGCTCCCACGGGCGATCACCACATCTGCCTTGGACATAGCCGACAGGCTGCTGCTTCTGTCCTTCTTTCCCGCCGCTACCGCTTCAGCAGTGGTGGTGTTGGTCGTATAGCTTCCGTTGGCGATGACCACGCCGCTTGTTGATTCCCTTCTGTGTCCCAGTTTGGGAGGTACCGCTAGTGCTGCTGCCGATGTCGCTGTCGATTGCGTGTTGACTATTTGCCCTTTCTGCGTCTCCGTTCTCTGCCCACTGGCATCATCCTTACTGTTGTTGTCCTTGTTCTTGGTGTCCTTCGCCCCCTGGTCGCTCTTTTCCTTTCCCTTACCGCGCGGTCCATCCCTATTCTTGCTTTCACCGTTCTTACCACCTCCATCACCACTCTCTTTCACCTCCCCACCTCTCCTCTCACCCTCTGCTGCGGCCCCACCCACGGTTAGCCCCCCTCCTCCTTTTCCCCCTCCGCCACTACCATCACCCTCCTCCCCGACAAACACTGCCCCCCGTTCAGGAACCCAAACCTTCACTCCCAAGGTATACTTCCCAAAGAGCTTTTTATCCAGATGTGCCACCGCCAACTCCGCGTCCTCGATGGTCTTGAACCGCACGTATGCAGTGTGTCCGTGCGGTGTCGTTTCCTTCCTATCCGAAATCTGGATGCCCTGTATCTGGGCGGCGACAACTTCGGAGACGTGCTTAGAGACAAGGAGACGAATTTTATCGGGTGTGAGATCTTTTTTGGAGAGGCCGGTTATGAGGATCGTGTGTGGTTGTTGCTGTTGATGTTGAGACTGCAATGGGTGGGGTCCGGGTAAGGTGATGGGGAACGAAAAAGGAGGGTTGCGAGTGTTGGGAGGGGGCGAGGGAACGGTCAGCGCTGTGTTGACGGTGTTCACGGTATTGGGTGTGCCAATGTTGGTGATGATGGTGGTAGTCGGTGTGCTGGGGCTGGGGATGGAGGCGAGACTATTGGCGATGCTGTTATTGCGCTGGACCTGGACGGGAATAGGAGGCGTGACGGCTGCGGCGATGGTTCCCTCGTAGTTGTTGTACCCTTCTGGATAGATAGGAGGGCTATGATACACTGGAGCAGCTACGTAAGCCTGAGTATAAGCCTCTTGACCGTGATCATGGCTAGCGTATCCTGAATTGAAGCCTTGGTGAGCGTTGTAGGGCTGTCCAATCGAAGCATAGGGGTTCCACGCCGGATCGACGCTATAGGGACTGGTCATCAGCGGGGCCTCAGGATATGGCGCCACAACATGACCTCCATACGGCTGCGCGGCCCCATAAACCGCCGGAGACCCGGATATGGCCATGTTCGCAAAGGCCGGTATCATACCACCGGCCGCACCACCTGGGCTGAAACCATATCCATAAGCTGGAGCGGGGTCTGTCTCTAGGGACGCAGTAGGCCGAACGGTCAGAGGTACGGCGATGGTGGGCTTGACCATGACCCTTCCGCCCTTGTTCCTCCCATCAGCAAAAAGGGCACGGCCGTTAAGAGTACTGCCATTTAAGAAAGCTGACTATGCTATCAGTAAACAGGGACCAGGGTAGTTAAAGATGATGATATATCACTTACTGAACGCTTTGTCAAAGTTGTCCCTCTCTCGGATTCGAACACAGCCACCGAGAGGAGCATAAACCTCGATTTTATCGGCTTCGACACCACATCCCCTCCTTACGTGGTCCTTTAACTGTTGCCACGTCGTTGTGTGGGGAAGCTGCATAAAGAGGATTGTTAGTGTCAATGTAACGGTATTGGTAAGGAGAGAGCTAGGCTACGAACACCAGAGATGGGAATGTAGTAAATTCCCGTCAGCTCACCATCCTCGACGAACACAGTGTCCGCCGTCCTGATAGAGTCTTTGGCATTCTTTGAGCTCCTTGAGCCAGGCATTTTGGCCCAGGGGGCAGTTTTGGCGTGGTTTGGGTGACTTCGTCCAAGAAGAGAGTCAAGGCGGAGACCTCAATATCAAGAGTTGCTGCTGCAGTCGAAACTGAGCCTGGTTGCTGATAGTCCTGGCTTCTTCTGGGTTGACAGGTTGGATAACCTTGAGAAGGTGAGGCTGTGAATGGATGAACAAATAGACAGTGGGAATAGAGAGGATCCTAACTGAAGGAGGATCTGGGCATTCTTGAGTATTTGCCTCGGAATCACCTTGATGAGCGAGAGTTATGGCGAGTCCAGATTTCAGTGGAGCTTGGAATATACCTTCAACTATTGCCAGTTGCGTCGTTCTAGATTCAGGGTCATCCTGGTGTAAAGTGTCGATGCCGGGCTGTCAGGAAGTTTCTGGCTCAGTTTCAACGAATTGTGGCTCCGACTAAAGACCGACGTTTTGACAACTCTCCTACCCCTGAGACTGCGTGTCATCATCAAGTTCGTAATCGACGCCGGCCAGCTATTTAAATCTGAAAGCTGTACACATCTCGGGGGTCCAACCGCATGCAACGGAAGGTTGCCGTCGCCTGGTCCTCGAGGCTCGGCGGCCTTCCGGCGTCAATGTAGGTTTCCTCTAAAGAGGATCACTAAGGGCAATACATCCTGCTCAACCTCTGTCCGGGAGGTGTTGACTTGGCTTCCGAACCGTGTGTTGAACTGATCACATCTGATAAAATGATGCACAAAACCATGACCACTTGCGGATGGGAAAGGGGATTCCTCCTGGCCACTCTACGTCATCCTCATAGCAATGCTACTCCGTGTCCTCCTTGGAATAAGACATGTTCGACAGCAAAGGTGTTTTGGAATCGGCGTCGACGCCCACAATGTTCCCTTAACTAAAAGCAATGTGTGCGGCCCCGACAGGCCAGCAATAGTATCCGTGCTCGCTGTGATAGTCTCAAGGATGCAGAACTGGAGACGCAAACACACGTTACGGGAGTGCGTGATGCAGCACCTATAGAAGCTCGTGAGTTGTGCGGCTGTAGCTAACCCACCAACCCACCCACCTCCCGTGGTCGCCGTTTCGTAACTGTATGATGCCAGCTTGTCAACTACCCGAGGGGCACTGAAAACGGTAGGGACCCACTGAGCTACGTACAGCTGCGGCTCAAGAGATGGAACCTGTCAAGCTGCTGTCTCAGTGTCAAGCGAGGCAGGTTATAACGGCGATCCATGGTTGGCGACGCTTTAACTCGTGTGTAAGACAAGGTAATGCAAGCAAGGGTCCGTCTGTCTGCCAACCTGTGTTTATGAACGTGAGGGAGTCTAACTGGCATCCGCTGTTTGGACTTTCATCTGTAAGAGGAATTCGATCGAAGCCCGAAAAGATACAGCGGTAAGATCCGGGTCGCCAGCAGCTGCAGATGAAGGTGATTTCTGGGTTATGAAGTGACTCGAACGGGCTTAAAGGCCGGACGGTCATCCTTTTGGGACAATTTATTCCGAGTACGAACCAAAATGTTTGTTTTCACTTCCGGACATCGTTAGCTAGCCAGCTGCACGAGTCATTCGAATCTGGTTTTGGGCAAACATTGAAACATGTGAGCTGGCAAGTGGGATGAACGCGTGAAGGTAAGGTTTCTGGGAACAGAAGGTCGCTCAAGTCGATTTACCATCCTCCCACCATCTGTGATTAAAGCGCGGGGGTCATTCGCTGCGGCAGTTCATCGTGGGTCCCCGTTAAAACGTCACTGATGTTGGGCCCAAAGCCTAATTTGTCCAAGCGGTGCGTCTTGGATCCTGTCACTGTGACTTGACAGCATAGTACCGAGGGTTGACAGGCCCATGAACAACGTCGGCGGCTGGTCCGTCGTGCTCCAAAGTGGCCAGTAACGAGAACGGGAACATCGGCCAAACTCCCGGGTCGGATATCCTGGAAATAACTAGGACATCTCCTGTAGGTAGTGCTCAAGCGCCAAGGCACATGCGGGCAGGTACGGGAGATCGTTGTATAAGACCATTCGCACAAATCGCCTATCGCTTGTAGCCATATGTGTCCTCCATTACAATGTCACCATCATCCCCAGTCTGTAAAGCATCTGCTTCGTCTGCTTCGTCTGCTGTTGCTGGAACGAGCTCAAGGGGTGATTCGGCGCGGCTCGGGCCGTCGCCGCCTTGTGGGTTGCGTGGATTGATCCACGGCAGAGAGTCTCTGTCCGAATCGGCGAGAGATGCCAACACGTAGTTTTGGGTATCCGAGTAGAAAATAGACAGGGGAGTTGATGCGTCGAGACCGAGCCACGAGGCATGCCACTTACCAACTGCTTTAAATCCGGACAGTTGCTGGCTAAAGTCGACCGATTGAGGCCCTTCGGACAGAGGATCCCAGACAAACACGACGCTATTATAGTGGTCTCCTTCACATCTTATGAGCAAAGTCTCGCGAGCGTGGGGATGCCACGACAGGGTGCTGACGCTGCCGTGAAAAAGGAGAACTGCACGAAGTACTGCAGCTTGTATGTCCCAAATCCAGACGGTCGAAGGGAAATCTTCGATCCTGGTTGCTATGAGAGTCGACGACAGGTCGAAGGCAATGGTAGCACAACCTGACAGCTGTTCAGCAGCCTCATGGGGCCTCGGAGGCGGAGAGACAGCTTGAGAGGCTCGGATAAAGGTATGCATGATGGGACCGTGAGAGATTCCGATTCGTTCTTGCCAGATCTGTTGCGTTCCATCAGCTGGTCTTACTCGCAGGAGCCAGGACCCGTGTTACATTCTTACCTGTAGCGTGGCCTTGGGGACAAGATTGTTGGGATGTCGGAGCCGCAGCACTTCCATGGTGGATGTCATATCGACGATGGATAGACTTCTGCTGTGATCGCCAATAGCAAGCAGGCGGGCATCTGGAGAGAACTGCACCGTCTTCACACCGGCACCCAGAGCAAAATCCTTCTCCTCGTGTGTGGGGTTGACGGGACCCGACCAAGTCTTGAACAGGTTGCCATCTGGCGTGTAGAACACGACCTTGTGGCCAAGGGCGGGCGACTCCCACACAACCAGCCACCTCCCATCTGGACTCCAGAGCAGGCCTTGTGCATCAATAGTGTCAGGGGCCCACGATCTCTGCAGTTCCCTGCTGGGAAAAGCGTGGATGCTAATCATATCTTTACCAGCTGTCCTGGTCAGGAGGGCAAGGTGGTTGGACTGAGGGCGAAAGGAGAAACCCCTGCGGACAGCCGTGGAGGACGAGAATTTGGGGCTCCCGATCTCGGTGGTCTTGGATGAGGTAAGGTCAAAGACGGCAAACTTGAGGCCGAATGAGGCCATGACACAGATTTCTGTATCCGATGCGCCAAAGTCAATGTAGGTAGGCTTCAGATGGGGAGCAACAGGGTTTCGGATGGTGGCATGGTAGTTCGCATCCAGAGCAGAAAACACTCGAATCTGGTCGAAGCTGGCAACGAGAAGCAGGCGGGAAGACGGCGACCACTGAAAAGAGAGGAACGGGCCAATGAAGTCCTGAGGCAGTCTGACAACGTGGATGGGCTCCCATGACTGGACGCTCCGGACATTGATCAAAGTCGGGAACAAAGTCGCGATGTATCGGCCATCAGGGCTGGGCAGGCAGTGAGCCGAAGCTATTGAACAGACCATCGATCAGCCATGGTGCCCGTGGGAATGAGTTTGGCAAACAACCTGGACTGCTCCGAGGCCAGCTCCCGRCGATCCTGATGATAGTCCAGGCCCTGCCTTGGGGGTCATGTGGATGTTGTGGTTGTGGTAGTTAGTGGTGGTGGTGATGTTTCCTCACCTACACTTTACGTTCTTTGAGAACAACATCTTCGTCGTTTTGGGGTTCAAGTCCGGTGTCGGTTTTGTGTCGGTCAGGCCCAAGAGGTAGTTTAGTGGTCCACGTTTAGTTGTCGTTTTGTTTTGGTGGGTTTCTGCTATTTTTGGGCGTGTTTTGGCCGGATGTTGTTGGTCAATTCCAGTTGGCAAAAGATGTTGAACGGGAAGAGAAAGCCTAGACGAAGAGAGAGAAAGGGGCACGCGTCAGAAGGAGCAATTGAGCAGGAAGGCACCGGCAACTAGAAGGCGGTCAGCGAACAGTCAGTCGACCAACAACGTGACTTCCATCACCAACTGTTTTGATGAGAAGAGAAGTGACAGGTTCAATGTATTGTTCCTTCCTTCCTGTCACAAGCTCATAAGGTGCAGTCCACTCAGTGTCGTGCAGGCGGCAGGCCACTATAGACGCTATCTTATCGCTACCTWAGGTAGCGCTAACGTCTGGGGTGCACACAGTCAGAACAGTTCCCGTTCCCAAGCTGTCAACGAGTTGTCAATGAAGTGCACGGCGATGCCTGCCGGACAGTAGTGTTGACCCCCTGCCAACACTCAACAGGAAGACGGAGGCTTCCATCGGAGAGGTGGTCAGTGCGCCCTATCAAGGGATAGAGGTATCCTGATGTTCGCCGCTCCCGCAAACACGGTGCGGGGTGAAAGTCCAGCGCCGGTAGTGGTCCATCTGAAATTTCTGAACGTAGAAACTTTCGAAAATTTCTAGAAAATTTCTGAAAAAATGAGGTCAATTTTCATTTTTTCAAGACCCACTAGCAGCACCCTCTGAGTTGAGGCGCTAGAGTGCCCCTAATATGACTCTGGTCAGCCTTGTGGCTGGCTATGAGTGATAGTGCACGGACTCGTGCACGGGCCCTGGAATTTCAGAAATTTCAGAAATTTGAAAATTTCTGAAAAAATGCCATTTTTTCGGAATCTATCGATCACTAAGCGCCGGTTTCCGTGCCATTGTTGAACCTTGTCACCACCAACTTCTCCATCTTCTCGGAGATAATCGATAGCAGTGTTACTACGGTTTGTCATGGGATTTGGGTATTGTCCTATCTATCAGTGGATGTGAGATTGTTGCAACTGTCCTGCTGAGTCACCTCTTCCTTCTAGAACTTTGTAATACTGGATTGTAAACCTCTTCAGCAACTGCTTGATGTTGACTCTCTTTTATTCAAACCAACCCTGACTTTAACAATTGCGAGTCCAGCCCGGCCAGCTGATAGACCGGTACCCGGACTTGCAAGCTAACGATTAAGATAGAGTTGATGAGGTCATCACATACAGGCTTGCCCATTTCCAGCCACATTGGTTTTTCTCAGTCTCTCTAGTCCAAACGTTCTTTGAGATTCGGAAGTACGAAAGAAAATCAACCCAAAAAAGAAGTCAGCAATCATGTCCGCTGTGGCTCGCCATGCGGCCCAAGGACTCCGAGTCCGCATCGGAACACGGCACCTTACCAAGACGTCGATCCCCTCATCCCGGCATGTTGCCACAGCTGCAGCCGCAACACCAACAACAACCACATCGGCACCAGCATCGATAGTCCGGAACGCTTCCTCATACCTGTCATCTGCCCAAGCGTCAGTGACTCCAGACGAACATGGTTCATCTAGCGCACCTGTCGACGTCAGCATTGGGGCTCCCCTCTCTACTCCAACAATAGAATCAGAAGAGCCACTTCGTCATCCAGCAGCCCGCATGCCAACATCCTCACGAAGGGACACTCTCAAGGATGCGAAACCCTTTTCCGACTTCTTGACTGACAACTACAACCGCCAGCATGATTACCTTCGCATCTCAGTGACAGAGCGATGCAATCTTCGCTGCCTGTACTGCATGCCGGAGGAGGGTGTCCCTCTGTCACCTCAAAAGGAGCTTCTCACCACTCCTGAGATCGTCTTGCTCTCGTCCTTGTTCGTCTCACAAGGTGTTACCAAAATCAGACTCACAGGCGGCGAGCCAACGGTACGGCGCGATATCGTGCCCCTGATGCAGCAGATAGGCGCCCTCCGGCCTCACGGTCTGCGAGAGCTATGTCTCACCACGAACGGGCTCTCGCTGCACCGCAAGCTGGACGCCATGGTCGAGGCTGGATTGACGGGCATCAACCTCTCGCTGGACACCATGGACCCCTGGCAGTTCCAGCTGATGACGCGCCGGAACGGCTTCAGTGCCGTGCAAAAGTCCATCGACCGCATCTTTGAGCTCAACCGCCTCGGCGCCGGCATCAAGTTCAAGATCAACTGCGTCGTCATGCGCGGGCTGAACGACCGCGAGGTCCTTCCCTTTGTTGAGATGACACGGGATAAGGATGTGGAGGTTCGTTTCATCGAGTACATGCCGTTTGACGGCAACAAGTGGAACAAGGGCAAGATGTTCAGCTACCAGGAGATGTTGGAGCTTATTCGCTCCAAGTACCCAGACCTGCAGAGGATTCAGGGTCACAAGAACGACACCAGCAAGACCTTCCAAGTGCCCGGTTTTGCTGGCAAGGTTGGCTTCATCACGAGCATGACGCACAATTTCTGTGGGACGTGCAACAGACTGCGCATCACCAGTGATGGAAACATCAAGGTGTGCCTCTTTGACAACACCGAGGTATCGCTTCGCGATATTGTGCGCAAGATCAACCACGGAGAACCAATTGATGAGGAAGCTTTTGAGGTTATGAGGCAGGCTGCGCTGGAAAAGGCAGGCCAGGCCTTCGCTGATGGCACTTCTCCATTGCTTGCCCCCAACTCAGAGGAGCTGCTGAATATTATTGGCATGGCCGTCAAGAACAAGAAGGAGAAGCACGCCGGCATTGGTGACCTCGAAAATATGAAAAACCGGCCAATGATCTTGATTGGTGGGTGACGTTCTTCCTCCTTTCTTTGCTTGTTCTTGTCCTTTCTTTCGCACATTGGCCGGAGTTGGAAGGGTGTTTTGCTTTGAGGTTTTGGCACATGTATATGATATGGGTGGTTAAATTGCAAGATATTCGGTTACAAATCAGGAGTCATGAACATACTTCAGAGTTCTTGTAGTAGTACACTTCGTTTCAAAAGATAGTAGACATACTAAGGATGTTCCGTCTACCTAGATACCAATACCAATGCCATATTCCAGCGCCGATCCCAGTCATACCAGTCCCCGAGCCGCAACAAACATCAAATCCAATGGAATCATGACGGGCTCTCTTCCCTTCTCTCGCCTCTCGCCAGCAACACCACCACCATCAACAACAGCTTTGCCCATCGCAAACTGCAGGGCACCGGCACGTTCATTCCCCCATCACCCCTTTCTCAAGGACCCGGGCACCTCCGCCTCCTCTCCACCACCCGCACCTTCCTCTCCAACAACAACTCCAACAACAACGGGAAGGAACAACCCCAAACCAAACCCAAACTCACCCACCTCACCTCCACCGGCGAAGCCCACATGGTCTCCATAACCACCAAAACTCCTTCCTCGCGCACCGCCGTCGCCAGGTGCACCGTGCACTTCTCCAACCCGACCGCTTACCCGCTCGTCGTCACCAACTCCCTCAAGAAGGGCGACGTCCTGGGCGTGGCGCGCATAGCGGGGATCATGGCGGCCAAAAGGACGCCGGATATCATTCCGTTGTGTCATCCGATTCAGTTGACGCATGCTGAGGTTGAGTTGACGCCTGTTGGGCCCGCTGCTGCGGTTGAGTTGACGCTTGTTGGGCCCGCTGCTGCGGTTGAGGACTCCGTTGCGGGTTCCGTTGAGGGCTCGGAGGGTTCAGATGGCTCAGAAAGCGCGGAGGGACGTGGACATGGATATGGATACATCGACATCAAAGCCACCGTATCTTGCTACGGCAAGACGGGCGTGGAGATGGAGGCCATGACGGCCGCGTCGGCGGCGGCGCTAACGGTGTATGATATGTGTAAGGCGGTGGATAAGGGGATGAGGGTGGAGGGGTTGAGGGTGGTGATGAAGGAAGGGGGGAAGAGTGGGAAGTGGGTGGAGGGGGAGAGCGTGAGTGAGTGAGGTAGATCCCCAGGGAGACAGGATGGCGGGAAAGAGGCGGTTTATAGAAGGAAGAAGAACTGGATTGTTGGCGACGGGTGCCAGGGGAGGAGTTGACTATTGACGGGGAAGAGGGAGACGGAGTGTATGCAGCGAGTGGGATGTTGAAGTCCTTTGGGGCATGTTGCCTGAAGAGCATTCTGGTTGGGTTTGATATACAGAGTTTCCAAACCTCTTTTGAAGGTGAAGGAGATTAAGCCACGGTACCGGCGCATGCTCTTTCATTCTCTGCACCCGGGTCTATGTTGTATCTCAACAAGGAAGAAGAGAGGTCAAACATCAGTCAATGTCACACCTTGATATCCTTTTCGTCCCCGGACAAGAGTTGAGTCCAAAGCAGACAAATCACAATGATCACGCATTCATTCACCCGTGTTGTTGACCTGTACGTGTCCAAAACAGCAATATCACTTCCTTGCAAGCCCTCGCAGATAATCGAGATGGAAGTAAACAAACATGTAGTAACCTCGGCATACCCCTGAATCTTCGCCATCAACCACACCGGGCGCGCGCGGCTCCCGCCCATTTCTATCACACCTACCTAATCAGGCAAACCCAAGAGCATCGCCAAGGACCTCGGGATCGGTCCCGACAATGACATATGTAACCGCCGCCACCGCGCCGATGCTGCAACGCAGCAAGCTTCCATGTGTTCTGGACTTTGTTTGTAATATGTGCTAGTAGTAGGTATCGTTATCTGATCTTTACACTACTTTGGCACGCCGTAGGTGCAATCAGTATCAGTTGGTCCAGACGTCCAGTCGGCCGGGGACCTCCGACGAGGGTCGGCGGGAATAGCCTCAGGTCGCCGCCCTAGCCTCGAGCCCCTACGGGCGCTACGGCGTACCCCTGAATCCATGCCTGACGGGAACGCTGAACCCCGATGTTCCGTCCTCAGCAGCCGCCAGCCAGCGCCTACTTTAACAGAGACTTGGCGCTGTTTAGAGCTATTTAGAGGTGTCAAACTAGCAGCTGCTTGTCCCGTCCCTTCAGGTCGTAGCGCCGCACCGTGGTTCCTCAATGTCAGGGAATTGAAAACCCAAAAAGCAGTTCTGCAGTATCGGGCCGTGAAAATTGAAGATTTCTTTCTCCTGGTGGTTCATCGTCGTCGTGGTTGTGTCCTTTGCCGCCCGTCGCCGACCACGACGAGTCCGGACTGGGCTCGGGTCCTTGACTGGTTAGTCACGGTAGTTGTCATGACGTAACAGTATCACAGGCTTTCAGTCTAATTCCGCTGCCGCTGCCGGGGGTGTTAAACTGAAGTTGGGGGGACCTCGTAGGAGCCGTGGGAGCCCACGCAGAGCCCCAACACCGCGAGGGATCTCCGAGACCATCGAGTTTTAGGTTGTAGGGCTTATGAGATGCGAAATGAGAAAGGGACGGAATGGGGTGAGAGTTGAAGGACCCTTGAGAAAACGGAGATGAGATGTAGTTAAAGTTGCGCACGGCGGGTCGACCGAGGTTGAGGCAGATCCTAACGGGGAATGTGGAACATTTCGAGTCGAGGGAAGTTCGGGTTCTCACAAATTTGTGAGATGAGACATGTCGTGGTGTGCACAACCTGTCAAGTTGACCATCTGAAATTGTCAGTCCCCGGTCCCGGTTCCCGCTCCCGTGGAGGGGGGAGGTCGTGTTGTCCTACAACACTCCTCTGGCCTGTGCAACATTGAAATAGGCGGGACGTCGTTCGCTGGTCTCCCGCTCCGAGATCGGTTTCATGGGCAACTCTCACACCTCGCCTTCTTCTCCGAACTTCTGTTTCCTTCCGTTGCCGGTCAAACGGGTGCCTTTCCCGTTCGCATCAAGGCAGTCAAGGCAAGTTCAATCAAGCATCTCGCGTCTTCGCGGCGACTCGCACGAATCTCGCCTCACCACCTTTCCCCCTTCTCCCACCCCCAAGTCCGACGTTCGCTCTCTGCCGTGGTGGCTCTCCAGCGCCGCTCCAGCCGCCGGCAGAGCGCTCACGGCGCCAGTTGGACAATTCAATTGACAAAGTGGCCTGGACCCATTGTAAACTTTGGCGATGGAGACAGGTCCTTGGAGGGAGGAAGGGATTGAGGGACCATGTAACTGCGCTAACGCAAGGCAAAAAAAGAATGTGTAACCACCATTCCCGAAAAAGAACACAGACAGAAAGAGAGTTCCACTCTCCCCCTTGAACGTGCTTTTGGCTGTTGGAGACTTTCGGACCCGCACTTCTCTCTCTCAGCCGGAGATGCGTGACATTTCAAAATCCAAATCAAGCTAATCAGCTCGTCGCGATAACCTTCAAGTGAGGTTGACGAATCATGTGGCGGGGCAGAAAGAACTCCGCTTATTTGCATGTGCCATAGCATGCCGAATCATGCTTTTGATGTTCAATGCTTGATGCAAATGCACCTCTGCCATGTTCATCATGTCTTGTCTTTGACTCCTTCAACGTCGAGCAAAGAGACTTCTTGCGTTTTTGTTTCTCCTGGCAGAAAGAGACAAATTGTGACTTCTCTTTCTGTCGCATGGCACGCGGCATGTCATGACTTTGGGACGGCGTGGCAGATGTGTACTGATGTATTGCATCGTTAACGAGCGTTCAATACAGACCCGACTTTTGTGCATCTTCAACCAAAATCTGGAAAGTCCTGACAACTTCTTTTTACTTCGACAACCGTAAGCAAATGTGCACGCTACGGTCTTGGTGGTAACTGGCGGGTGAATCCTTATCCACACGAAAGGTAGATCACCCGTGGGCCGTGGGAGGCCGAACACACAACTTCTCCCTCCCTCCCTCTCGAAGAGGACACCCACTTCCATCTCATCGTGCGAGAGCCTCTTCCCCTCCTCAATGTCGACCGAACCACCAGAAGCAAAGAAAAAAAGAAAGAGAACACCACAACATACACCCCTCCACTTCTGCCCCTCTGCCCCTCTGCCCCTCCTCGAAACCAAGGAACTACTGCACTGCAACGACGGGAGTGATGAGAAAGCGAGCGAGGTGAGGTGAGACATTTCACCCCTCATTTGATATAAAAAAAACAGAAAGGCCAAGCGGTTGCCGTAACCGTTTGTGCTTGGCTTGTCAGGCCTGCCAGTCTGTTCGTCTGTCTTGTCTGTCACCCTTGTCACTTGTGACGGCACGGTGACTCGTTACCAGGAAAATAGAAGAGTCACAATCAAGATCTCGTACAACACTTCATGGATGGTTGGATAGTTGATGGTTGGACGGGCGGTGAGTCCGGTCTTTTAGACCAAGACCCTGGGCCTTCTGAAAGGGACTGCTCTGTCTTCCTGTGTTCAGCCAACTGTGAACCTGTTTGTGTTTCTGGCAAGACGGCACATGTTGTTGAGCCTCACCTATCCTTCCTGTTTCCCGTTTTGTGGCAAACCAAGCGTGAAAACAAGTGTCAATTCCGCGGAAAAAGGTCTTGATAACACTGCCTGTAGGTAATATGTACGTATGTGCATATGATGTATGCACCTGAATCCCATTTCAAGATCTACCTACGGTAAACAAACGCTGGGTATGGACGACATTGGTTGGCGGCTTCCAAGTCGTGAAATGTCTCGGGGACCAGCCCCGAACAATCGGGTCCCGGCAATGGGTTTGTTTTGGAACATGCCTGTGTGTAAGTGCATGCTTCGAGGTCTGGGTCAAACAAAGCCCAGCCCAGTTCAACGAAATAACGTACGCCATATCTCCAGAAGTTCTCACTTCTGACCTGTTCTCGACTCTGCTGTAGATGTTCTCGACATGTCAGATGCCAACCTGTAGGCAGTAAAAATGATACTATAAATCTGAATGTGATGGTTCCTCCAAAGCAGAACCCCCATCCATTTGAAGCAAAGGCGCGACATCAGGCATGAGCTCCTCTGCCTAGGTATCGCGCCAGTTTCGGTTTCATCTCATCCGATGGAAAAAAGGCAAAAACGACGCTGAAACCGGAAACGCCGATTTCTAGTCAGGAAGTGCTCCAAAACGAAAATAGATAATAGCAATCGACTTAGGAAGGTCGTTTACCCCCCTCGCGATGTCTTGCGACGAATGTAGCGATAGTGTTGAGCCGTCGCTACCGATAATAATTAATAAAAGCGTGCGTAGATTCGAAAATAGCGTCTATAACCCCTTCGGAGGTATTTCTAATTATAATAATTCCGACGTTATATTCGCTATAAAAATTTCGGAGAAAACGGAGAACGATAATAAAATTATAAAGAGATTTATCGCTTAAGCGAATAAATTTACGGACTACAATACCGTTTTGCCCGAAGACTATTATTAGGTTCGAGAATTATTTTTCGAATTTATAAAAATTTAAGCGAAAAAAAATAGGTCCTAAATGCTTAAAGTAAATAAAGTTAGCGAAAATTAATTTATTATTAAAAAGGATTTCGACGATTTAAAGAAGAATATTCCTAAGGAATTTAAAAAGGGTATTTAAAAGGCGCTGAAGAGATAAGCTAATATTATTGCGAAATTATTAAGTAAGATTAGCGCTACTTTCTAATAATTAATTATTATTATTATTCTAAAGTTTATTCTTTCTAATTACGAACGTTAGTTTATAATTAAAGGAATTTTAATTTCTACTTAATATATTAAATAATTAAACGAAGATATAAAGTAGGCGATTAAGAATATTTTAAAAGAGAAATAATATAAAAGAGTCCAAATAATTATCCGAATAATAACGAGTAGCGATTATATTATAGTTTTCGACGAACCTATATACGAATAGTATTAGAAATATTATATTTAAGCGAAGGAAATCTTTAAAATAGAAGCTATTATAATCTTTAATACTATAGGAGTTTTGGTTAAAGGAATCCTTTAGGTTAATTTCGACGGAAAATTAGATAATATAATATTAAAGGAAATAAGGGAGAAGAATAAGGAAACGGATATTATTTATATAAAAGTTTAGAAGAGATACGATAGGGAGGATAGGGGGATAATTTTAATAGAAATTATAACCGTAAAGGCGGCAATCTTTTTCTAAAAGAACTTCTTCCTCTAAGACGGCGGGGCTTATTTATATAAGCCGTTCTAAGCTACGGCTATTATTTAATAATATTTTAAATACTAGGGATTTAAATATATAGCGAAGTTCTATTATTTAAAGGACGCTTATAGCCGTTATAATTAATTTAAATATAATAGGGTTCGTTTTAGCGAAGAGAATTACCCTTCGAATAAGGATAGTTCCCTAATTTATTATAAGTTATATAGGAAATCGGGGTATTTCGCCTTCAATAAAAAGTAATACCTATTTATTAGAATAACTTATATAAAGGCTTTAATTATATACGCCGAAAGGCTTTATAGTTTTACTATTTATAAAAGACCGGCTAAATTAGTATTAGAATTAACGATTAAATCGGAGGAGGACGTTACTATCCCTAACGCCCCCTCTAATTCTTATTCTATTATAGAGAAACGCTATTCGCACCGCCGCAAACCTCTTATTACACCGCTGTCTAAAACTCTAACTAACTATAACTTAGCCAAACGTTAAGCTATAGGTACAAAAATACTATTTTTAGGCTTGTTGAATTTTACTTTATTTTACTAGGTAAGCNTAGAGAAACGCTATTCGCACCGCCGCAAACCTCTTATTACACCGCTGTCTAAAACTCTAACTAACTATAACTTAGCCAAACGTTAAGCTATAGGTACAAAAATACTATTTTTAGGCTTGTTGAATTTTACTTTATTTTACTAGGTAAGCCTCGTCTTTCGCCACCTTCCATATTTAYTACTTTAAACAATGTTAGAAATCTTAAAGTTTTYATTTTTATTTATAAAACTGATGGTGGTTTTGGACGTTACAATTAAGCCTCCAATCCCCTTCTAGGCTTATAAAATAGAGCAAAAAAATACAAAAATTCCAATATTACTTTGAAGCTATAAGACTCCATTCTGGTAGAGCCACTTAAGATTTTCTTTTTGGACGGCGGTGTAGTAAGAGGTTAACGGCGGTGCGAATAGCGTTTCTCAATCTTTATTAAGTTCGATATTATCGCTACCTTTAATAGGATCCGTATTAAGGAAGGGTATAAATAGTTTACTACTTTTATTACCCGTTTTAGCCTCTACGAATTTATTATATACCCCTTCGGTTTATAAAGCGCGCTAGGAACCTTTTAGAACTATATTAATAACGTATTATATAATATCCTTAATATTTATACTACTATATATTTCGATAATATTTTAATTTATTTAAATAATAAAGAAGAGTATAAAAAATATATTAGGGAGGTCTTGCAATAGATAATTAGGGCGGGGCTCTAAATTAATATCGATAAGTACGAATTCTATATTATACGTACGAAGTATTTAGGTCTTATTATTACCCTAGGAGGTCTCGAAATAAATTTAGAGAAGGTTTTTGTAATTATATTTTAAGAAGCTTTAAACTCTAAGAAATCGTTATAATAATTCCTAAGCTTTACTAATTTTTATCGTTAATTTATTAAATATTTTTTAATTATTATTGGCCCGCTATATAAATTAATTAAAAAGACGGTAATAAATTAGTAGTAGACGGAATAGTATTAAAAGTCTTTCGAAGCCCTTAAGATGGTTTTTAGTAGCGGATTAGTATTTTATATCTACGATTGGTTTAAATAGACTATTATTGAAACGGACGCTTCGAATTAGGTTTATAGTAGTACCCTATTATAATATAACGAAGAAAGTATTCTTCGTCCTATTACTTACTTTAATTAATAATATTCCTTAATTAAATATAATTATAATATTTATAGTAAAGAGTTGCTAGCGATTATTAAAGCTTTAGAGGAGTAGCGCCCCGAATTAGAAGGAGTATAAAAATTATTCGTAGTCCTTATAGATTATAAAAGTTTAAAAACTTTTACTATTAATAAATAGCTTATTTCCTATTATATATAATAATTCTAATTCCTCTCTCGGTTTAATTTTATAATTAAGTACCGGCCGGGTTCGTTATAAATACGTCCTAACGCTTTAAGTAGGAAGCTAAAGGACTTACCTAAAAACGAAATTGACGAACGGCTATTAATTAAGAATAAAGTCCTACTTAATTATAATATTTTTATTAATGGAGCCTTTATTTTAAAAAATAGAAGAGAGGAGGATATTGGGATTAATATTAATATTAAATATATTTATAAATTAGAAATTATAAACGAGAAGTCTACCGATGATTTAATAACGGAGGGATATAAAAAGTTAATCTTTTTATAAAACGTTATAGCCTACCTATTAAATCCTAACCGGAAAGTGTAATTTAAAGAGGTTAAAAATTAAATAAAGAAGGTATTTTTCGCCGAATATAAAGCGATTTAAAGATAGACGTACTATTATAGCGCTATTCTTATTAACTCTACGGATATTGAACTTTAATTATAATTTTTTTATTGTATTTACGATTCGCTATTGGTTAAATACCCGGGCCGCGAAAAGATTTATTTATTATTCTTATAATCTTTCTTTTAGTTAAGGATATATATATTACAGGGCAGAGGTATAGTTAAGGGTAGGGTAAGATATGTGTTATTGTACGGAGGAGGGGAAAGGAGGTGTATATAGAGGGTTGGTTATATAGGCGAAAGCCTTAGAACTAGCCCGAAATTATATATCTACGTACGTAACCGGACGGTATAATTCTAAACTATACCGAAGTATTCTAGTATATTATAATAGTAATATTTAACGTTAGGTAGGTTATAAGTAGGTTAACCCTATAATACTATCCCCCCCTTCCGTTTATTTAACGAAGAAAAATCTAATTATATACTATTTCCTTTCTTTTAAACGTTTAATAACCTTTTTAAAATCTATATTATTACGTTCGTAAGGCCCTCTTCTTCGTATTAAAATAAGGTAGCGGTAGTAACAGTTTCGGGTAATTACCGTAAGCGGGATAAATAGTGCTAGGGAGGCCTAGGGGTAGGGCGGCGGTATAATTTAGGGGTTAAGTAGCGCCGTAGGGGCTTGGGACTATTTAGGTCCGAATTTAAGTCCGAATCCGTTTTTAGTTCAGTAAAATCTATTTATAACTAGTAATTAAATTAGGAGCGGACTTCTAAGGGTATAAGGGCCTAAAGGTAATTATAATAGAATTTTAGAACCTTTTCTTCGTAATCGATAATATAGCTCTTAAATTCCTATATAAAAGGGTAGTCCCCTTTCTATTTAATTTAGTAATACTAGTAGCAATTCTTACTAAATTAATTATAATCGATTAGGCGCTTAAAGTCCTATTCAATAATATTTATATTATCGTTTATTTGTATTATAACGCGGCTATCGTTAATAATAATATTTAAAGAAACGTTTTAATTAAAGAGGTTTCGGCCGATTTAGTATTAAATTATAGAGATATAGAAAATTGGCGAATACTTTATATTAACCGGAAGGTTAAAGTAAACCCGATAAAAATTAATTTTAATAATATAGAAAGGGCCCTCCTAGTAGGGGGAAAATTTCTAATAGGGGCGGCCGTTAATAAGGTTAATAATATCGAAAAGGACTAAATTATTTACTTAATATTTATTTAAATCTATATAATATTTATTAGTATTAACTTTATACTATTCTTAGGTATAGCAGATCTATTAGGAGATAAAGTCTTAAATCTTTTAAAAATAATTAATAAATTTAATAACTTTATAATACTCCTTTAATTAGGCGGGGGAGAGGTTAGAGGGCGGTAGAGAGCGAGGTTCAGTGCCTATATAAGGGTAATAATTATAATTAATAAAGAATAAGGAGACGCTTATAGAGGAGGAGATAGCGTTATTACCCGAAAACTTTACGAATAGGAATTACTTTACCTAATCTATTTATATTTAATTAATATAAAAGTATAGGAATTATTCTATATTTATATTAATATATTTAATTTGGGCGTTAATTTAAAAATAGAAAACGGAATTAAATTTTTATATAATAAAGAGACGATTACAAAGGGTAGTCTAAAAACGGGAAATAAATTAGAAGCCTTTATTAAATATAATAATATTAGAAAGGCTATATAGGGAGTAGATCCGGTCAATAAAACGATCGGCGAATTCTTCCACTTCGAAAGTAATATAGAGGATATAATACTATATTTTTATTAATTTATTTATAATAATAGCAATATAATAAAAAGTTTGCCTAAAGTATTCGTTAAGTAATAGCAGGGTAATATAATCGATTAAAATATCTTTTTATAGGGTTAGGGAAATAGTAGTAGGCTTAAGGAAACCTATAGAGCCGCATTTAAAAAACTTTATCTTCGCGTATAGGAAGTAGCCTTTATAAAAGAGGCGGACATTATAATATATACCTTTCTAAAAGAATTTACGAACGAATAGGTCGTATATAATATTTTTACTTAAGTATTTTATATTAGGCGAATTATATTACCAACTAATTAATTAGAATTAAAGTTCCTTATCCTCGGGGTCGATAATAATACAATTATACTATTTTATTACTTTATTAGGGAGGATGTAATATTTAGAGAAAACGTAGTTAAAAACTTTATAAATTAATAATAGCTAATAGCGAAGGGATTTATTTAATAAATAAATTATAAACTCCTATAAAAATAGAAAGGTTTTATAATTAATATAAATAAAGTTATTAATTTATTAATTATTGAAATCTTTAAAGCCGAGGAAATAAAGGTTGAAGGTAGTTATAGGATTATTAATTTTAAAGTAACTTTCTTCGAATTAAGAAGAGTCGAAGAATTATTTCTAACGGGTAGCAAAATAATCGTCTTTTATATTTATAGAGCAGTCGTTAAATTTACAATTAAAAGCGTTTAGACGAAGGTTCTAAGGGTTAGGGGTATAACGGATTAAGAAATTAAATTATAAAAAGAATTAGGATTAATATATATACTATTAAGTAAACTATTTATTCGTCGTAAAAGTAATAAAATTCTTATAATTATTAAAAATATTAAAGGGAATTTAAACGCCTTCGAATTCGGGGCGCTACTCTTCGAAGGCCTTAATAATAATAAAGAATTCTTTATTATAAATATTATAATTATATTCCTATACGCTATATTTAGCCGAAAAGTAGGCAATAAAGTATAAAATACCTTCATCGTCGTATTAGGAGAGTATACTACTTACAGCCTAATTTAAAGTATCCGTTTCTACTATAATCTTTTTAATTTAATTATAAATTTTAAAGACGGGGCTACTAATAAAAACCTATTTAAAGGAATCGAATATAATTTAATAGCGGTCGGTTTAAATCTATAATATATTTTTCGTAATTAATTTATAAAAGGGGGCCGTAATTAAAGAGAAGGAGTATATAAACCGTCAATAAAAATTTATAAAGCCGAAGAAAGATTGGAAGGATTTTTTAAATTTTAGAACTTACTATTTAATAACGGCCTTAACCTTCTCTAGGTTTATTTCAATACCGCCCAACGTAATAATAAGCCCTAAATATTTAATACATTTAATATAGAATTCATATTTATTAATATCTACGCTAAAATTTACTTTTATTAATTATTTAAATATATCGTTAATATAGCATTTATAGTCCTATTCGTTATCCGAATAAATAAGGACGTTATCGAAGTAAGTAATAATATAAATATTAAATATATTATAAAGGATATTATTAATATAGTTTTAGAAAGCGTTAAGGGCGCCCTAGAGGCCGAAAGGGATAATAAAATTTTCGAAAAGATTAAAGCGGGTAATAAAAGTAATAAACTATTCGTAGCCTTCCTTTATACAAATACAATTAAAAGCGGCGATAATATTAAATTTAATAAAAATTTTAATATAGTAAATAGCGTCGAATATCTCCTTAATTAAAGGAAAGGGGTAGCGAAATTTAAATATAATATTATTAATACTATAGTAGTTAATATAAATATAGATTCCGCCTCCCGGTTTTTTAATAAGGAAAATTAGAGAAGAGGTTTAGGATTAAAAAGGCCGAATAAATTTCTTTTAGAAATTATTATCGATCTATCGTTTAATAATATTAAATTCGTCCGGATTAAAAGCATAACCGCGTACCGCGGACGCTTCTTCTCCGGGTTTAAATTCAATTTTAAAATTATAAACACAATTGGAAAGGAATATTTTAACTATAATTTAACAGAAGGTATTTATATAGTACTAATATTAATTAGAGAATTTAGTCCGGATTTAATCGTCGGTTTTATAGGGCTTGTCCGCCTTTTTATAGAAAGTATTAATATTTTCAAAAGTAATTTTATTAAGGGCGATACTATTAATTATAAAATATTTATTAATAACCCCTTTATACTTAGTAAAATCCTTATTCGTACTATTAAAGGGGATAGAATTTAAAATTTAAATAATATAAAAGATTACCTCTATACCCTAACCTACGAAGGCGTTAATTTATAAGTAGAAATTAGAACCGAAAAACTTCTTATATTATTAATTATAATTAAGGAAGATTTATTCGATAATTTAAACTATTAATTTATTATTAAAAACGGAAGGCTCTAATTTATTAAAATTATCCTCCGCTTATTCTTTATCGTATATATATTTAATATTTTCCTTTATATTAGTTCGGGTCGTATAAATAATTTAAAGTTTAAAGCAATTAGCGAATTCGAAAAAGCTAAACGCTAAAAACTCTTTAATATTTTCAGAGTCGATAAGGCTATAAAAAAAGGAGGGAAGGCGAGGGGGAACGAAGGAGGCTATCGAAAATATAAACGTTTAATCCAAGCCTATAAAAGTATAACCAATAAGCCTAAGGTTAAACCGGTTAGTAATTTATTTAAAGCGGTAGCGAAAAACTTATTAAATTAGGGAGGCTAAGGAGGCGTAATATAATATTATAAAAGCCGGGTCGGAATCTATAATTAAAGTCGGAGGAGGGTCTACGTTTAGGGCTAGAGGAATAGGCTCTACATTTATATCTAGGGCTAAAGGAGCGAGCTCTACATTTAAGAGGGGCTCCGCAGTTAAGAGGGTTCGAATAATAATTTTAATTAGCGAAGGGGGGTAAGAATTACCTTCGTCTTTAGTATTTTTAATTATAAGAACGTAGTACGCCGCTATATTAACCTTTATTACTTTTAAACTAAGGGGTTAGGAAGTAGTCTATAAAAACGGGGCGTAATATAGATCTTAATACAAACCGGTTAGTAAATAGCCGCGGACTTTACGAACGGAAATAAAAGAGAGGGTATTAAAGGGCTATAAAATTATTAATAAATAATAGGTAAACTAAAAGTAATTAAGGATAACCGGGTTATTAAAGGCGAAGTTATAAATAAGGAAATCGATAATCTTATAATATAGGCCTGCCTATATAGTAAACCGGAAGAAGTAAATAATATTACTACCTTTTACTTCCCCTCTATTAGTAAAATAAAGGATTTTGGAGGTAATAAAGCGGTAAATTAATAAGCAATAATAGTAAATAAAGGAATAATTAATAAAATTAAAAGTAATATAACCGTTATCGATAAAAATAGAATAATATAATTTATATAGCCCATTAAAAAAGTAAATAGAGAGGTTTAAAGTATTTAATTATCTATAACGGTTATTTAGGGAAGATTTATTTATCTTTATAATATTAAATAATATAGGGACGTCTCCTATTCTTCCTATAGGTTTAGGCTTCTAAGTACAATTTAGTAAGGAGGCTATATATTTCCTTAATCGATAATTCCTTATTTATTGCCTACGAAGGGGTTAATAAAACCTTATTAATACTAAGGAATCGATTAGGTATTACTAGAGACTATAGCGTTAATTTAATAAAATTATTAATTATATTTAAATTATTAACTATATTTAAACTATTTAAATTATTAATTATAGCTACTATAGGAGCCGCCTCTACCCCCTCTACCGCAGTTGCGGCCGCTACTATAGGTAGAAGGAGGGAATTCTTTACGGAAATTCATTTTATTATAGTAAGCGGAGGAGTAGTAGCCGGGGCGCTTACAGCGAATATAAGCACTAAATTTTATACGGAAGTTAAAAACGTCTTAAAGAATTATAGCGCGGATTATAATATTAATTACAAATAATTTATTAAAGTCTAYAGCGTCGCTACTATAGCTAATCGTAATATAAATAGCCGTAGAAGAAAAGGCTATACTAAAGGTCGGGCTATAAAGTTTATAGAAGGGAATATTAATTTTAGAATAATAAACGTTATTTTCAAATTATTAAGCGAAAATATAAACTAAAGTAAACTATTTAAAATAGTCCGAACCTAAAGGTTAGGGAATTTATATAGTAAAAATAGCGCGAACTTTATTATTAATTTTATTTTTAAAAAAGTAGACCTTTATAACGTCGTCGAAATTATAGTAATTAATAATCTAAATCTACTAATCTTCAAAGTCGGACTAATATATACTCTTATTTATAATAAGGTTATCTAGTTCGTAGCGGGCGAAAATAATTAAATTATTATTATTATATCTAATATTAAATTCTTCTTTAATAAAAGCGTTAGCAATCTTCTATTTCTATTTCTCTTTATTTAAATCGAAATTGACGATATAGAATAGAGCTATTTCGTAAATAGAGAAGGGGGCGCCTTCGAAGGATTTAGTAATAAACGAGAATTTCTTACGCTTATTAAAAAAAAACGTAGGGTTATTTAATTAAATAAAGGTAATCCTTATATATTAAATATAATATTTTTTAACCTTCTTTAAAAGGGTTTCGCCCTCGCTATCGAAAAATTTAATATAAATATAGGAAGAATAATCCCCGAGACCATCGATAATAGAAGTAGATATTATAGTATTTTTAAGAATAAAGGCTATAGAGTTAATACGTTTGAATTTCTTCTATAGGGACTTAATAATTTTAATAGTAAAATCAAAGGCCTATTAGAAGGCTTTATTATTTAAATCGAATTCATTAATATATTAATTAATATTAACGTAGGTCTTTTTAAAGACGGAATACTTTTCTTCGAAGAGAATACCGTTATTTAGGAAGTAAGTATTTTCGGCCTAAAATTAAGAGTATCGAATTTAGAAATCGGTATATATTTTATAAAAAAATTAGAATTCCTTTTGGGTAAATTAGAGTAGGGCGAGGGTAGTAATAGAATCGGCGTTAAGTAAGCGGCCGAAAGAGAAAAAAGTATTACAGAAAATAAAATTAGTAAAAAGATTAGTAGTATATTACTCTTCCCTTATAGAGGCGGGAAGGCCGTTAGAAATAATGAAAACCGTTTAAAAAGTTTCGTAGAAATTAGCGTTATCCGGATTAATAATTTAAAGGGAGCCGATAGTAGTAGCCGCAATAAAATTATTTATAAAAGGGGCGCTGAATATTAATACTTCTAGGAATTCGATATTAAATATCGAATTAATCGATAGGAATTTGCAAATATTTTAAGCGGACCCCGTCTTTAAGTAGGCAGGTAGGGGTTTTTTTACAATATTTATAAGAAATATAGAATTTCATTTAATTAAAAGACGGAATAAAATCTACGCTTGTACTTTAATAATAGGCCGAATCTTAAAGTCCTATTTGCGCGCGCAATATTAAAAAGGTATAATAAATTATTACGGGGTAGAAATATAATTAAGGGTAGGGTAAGATATATATTATTATATAGAGGAGGGGAAAGGAGGTATATATAGAGGGCTAGCTATATAAGCGAGAGCCTTAGAGCTAGCCCGAAGTTATATATCTACGTACGTAACCGGACGGCATAGCTCTAAGCTATACCGAAGCACTCTAGTACATCGTAATAATAGTATTTAGCGCTAGGCAGGTTATAGGTAGGCTAACCCTATGACAATATATTACTATTAAAATTTACTATAGGGCTTATTTAGTATATATTAAGTTTAAACTATTATAATACGCTCCCTATAGTTTTTTAAAGTTAAAATAGTATTCCCTAGGGCGGAGCCTGCTGTGCCCGAGGGAGTTAGTGAAACGCCTATATTTGCCTAAACGAATAAGGAGATACCAAAACTAAAATACTAAGAAAAACATTACTAAATATTATTAATACTAAACTAAAATTCACTTTCCTACTTAGATTTCTATTATTTTAAATAATCTTAAACAACGTTCTTTATAATTTACATTTCTTAACCTTACTATTACCAGCCCTATAAGGGGTGCTATAAGGACGCTCGTAGTATAGTAGTTTGTTTAGACGTACGTAGCCGCTATTGGTATATATAGTATAGAGACCTTCAATTCGATTCCTATTTATAACTACTATTTTTATACTAATTTTAACTTTTAATTTTTATTAACTCTAACTTTCCAATCTTAACTGCGGGGGGACCGTTCTAGGGGAAACTACTTACAAAAGTCCTATAACGTTAATATAAAGTAAGAAATTAAAGTATAGTTAAGACGGACTATTCTTTATAGTAGGTTTAGAATACTTCGTACTCTAGAGACTTCGGGTAGGGTGTACTTTGTAAGTCCTAAACTCTTTTTTGCTTTTTTTTAATTAAGTTTTTATTTATAAATATTATAGTTATAATTAGGAAAGTATTAATTTAAGTATTTATTTACTAAATTCTTACTTATTATTTAGTTTTAAATATTACGGTTATTATATTATATCTATATCCTTTCTTTATTAAGTCTTAAATATATCTTTATTAGTTAGATTTATTTTAATAAATAAGAGTAATATATTATTTTAATCGAATGGGGAGAGAAAGGTTAGTAGGATGCGTAGTTTTTTATTTAATCTTTTTATAAATAGGTTCTTCTATATCTTTAGTTGGTGAGGCTGTTTTGGTACCGACCTAATTAGTAGTAGTACGCTGGCGTTTGAGGGTAAGTAAGTTGAGGCGCTTCTCGAGCTTAAGATTATCGTTTTTAAAGATGATTGATATATTGGTATTAGCGTTAAAGGTTAGTGGTTAGTAATTGATAGGTAGATGAAAATAAGGAAAAGTTGAACGTAAGAGAAAGAGGGAGATATTAATAATGTGGGAAATGCTAGATTAGATATAAAATAAGATAGAAGGAGTAGTTATAAATATTATTAATTTATAAAGGAAGGTACGTTTAAGAGTATTAATTATTATATGTATATATATAATTACTATTTAAATTAGGTAATATTTAGATTGTTAATATTAATTCGAATGCTTGTAATACCCGGGCCGGGCTCGGAAGTAGTAATACCGGGTGCCCGGGTCCTTGGTATTTAGGTTAGGACTAGGACTAGGAGCTTTATATTTATTAATATAGATTCTATTATTATATTTATTTTTATAAATACCCTATTAATTCCTCTATATCCTTATTAATTCTTCTATATCTATATTAATTAACTACTTCTCAACTACGGCGGTCTATTAATTATATTCTTACGAAGTTTTTTATAAAGCCTTCCTATACTTATAGTTTTACTAGAAGGAACTATATTACCAGCTCTATTACCGGGCGGTCTTCTATAATATTTATTACTAGAAGTAGTTCTATTAGTATTAGTTAGTTATATAGCGGTATTAATAAGCGGTCTACTACGTAGTCGATTACCGGCTCTATTACTATAAGGTCTATTCTATACTCCTTTTCCCCGGGCGGGCCGGCTATTACTAGTATTATTATTATTATCGTCGATATCTCTCGGTCCCGGTAATAGCTCCCGAAATATATTAAAAGCCGGAGGAGGGCTAAAATTATTACTATATATATAATAAGGAGGTAATAGCTCGCCTAATTTTAATTATTGAAGTATATGTTTGGCGATATCTATAATTCGATAGGTAATAATTTTAGTAGTAGTAGAACGGAGGGCATTAATTTCGAAGGGGTAGTTAAATATAATACCTTAGAGCGTCTTAATATAGGAAACGGTTATATAAGACAAGCTAATTACAAAGTCCTTTTAAGATATATCTAATATAGCTTTATTTAGTATTTAGCCTTACAATTTATATATTATAATAATATATATAATAGTTAAGGGGAATTGCTTTCTCCTATATTCTAGGGCCCCTTTAATAAATATGCGAATAACTTTCTATATAGGAATAATACGTATTGGATCCTTAATATTAAAATATATAGCTTCTATATTAATATCTTCCTAGTAATTAATACCCCTATAATTAGGGAAATATACGAATATAATAAAGGGGGAGTCGTTTACTTTTGGATAAATATTATAGTAAATGATAGTATCCTAAGTAAAATTAATAATTATATTAATAGTACCGTTAATAAAGCTAGTATTAATTTAGAGGTTCTTAATTAATATAATTTTAGCACCCTTTAGAATTATTAATTTATTATATAAATTACTAATATTAATATATTTAATACTTTTAGCAGTAATAAAGGAGTTCTAAATTTTAATAATAAAAGTAGGGCTATTTAAACCTTCTATATACTTAGTATTATATTTATTAACTATAGTATTCATCGGGTAAATCCGTAAGGCGTTATCGAATATCTCTTACTCTAATAGAAGTAAAACGTACTTATAGTAGGAGGATAATAATATTTAATCGGTAATAGTAGGGTTATTATTTTGTAAACTTTCTAAGGTTGTACGAAATCTAGCCTAGTTATTACTTTATTAACGGACGATTTGCTATAATTTAATAAATTAATTAAAATTGTAATAATAGGATCAGTTATTACGTTATACAAAATCTAATTTGCTAGCCTTCTTTTTCCGCTTTTACTCTTCTATTTCGTTAGGAAGCTTACTATTAGCATCCTCTTTACTAATTGCTTTAAATTAGGTATTTAAGTTATTAACGAATTTAGGGAGTTTTTAATAAAATAGAGGTTTCTATCTAACTAGGGGCAATTGGAAGAAATCCCCTAATAGAAGGATATTAGTACTACTAAACCTCTTACTCTAATCTTTTACGAATATTTAATAAAGACGGTTATTAATAAAATATATATTCTTCAAACCTAATATAGATTTCTTATTAATAATAAAATATTTGTATTGCTAAAGGTTGTTCTATAATATAGTTAGGGAATAACCTTCTAAATTAGCTAAATTTATAATACTAAAAGGAAGTTTCAAAAGCGAATATAAAGTGCTACCTTTAATATTATTAATAATAATACCGGTAGGAGTAGTACGTATAATAGGGTTGAAAAGGCGATATTCCGTTATTATCTATTTAAACCTATATAAAAGTAGACGAATTAAATGGGACTTATTAGTACTGCTACGACTATTAATTTATATAAATAGTTAATTTAGATTCTAACTATTAAGGATTTATTAATCATAATTAATAAATAGGTTAAAGACTATACGTTATTCAATATTAAAGGTATTATATATTTATTATAAAATGGGGTCGGGGTTTAGTAAATTGAAACGGTTGGTTCGATTCTTCTAGTAGTCGTTGGTATCTATAGGGATCTATTTTTAAAAGCGAATATAATTTTTATATTAATTATAATTAATATTGATGGGACGGCGACCTAGATTATTTTCGAAGTCGTTATTATCGGGGTCGTTAATTATATTAGGGTTATCCCTTGCTATATCTTCCTAATTAGGCGTATTTGGGCGCTCTTTAGGACCCTCTTCGAAGTCTTCCTTTAATTTAGGCGGGGGAGGCTTATTATAATAATCTTTAAGGTGAACCAATTTATTAATATAAGTTTTACAATATACTATATATATTTTATCGAAAGTTTTATAATAAATATTATCGATAATGTAAAGATTATTAGGCCTTTTATAAGGGTGATATAGTAATAGTTTAATATAGTTAAAATTCTTATAGTTTTTAGTATCCTCTTCTAGTTTATAAATAGGAAAGTAGTTAAAGACCCTCTTCTTAACTTAATTTATAAGGGGTTTCGGGCGAGGAATATTAAATTCGAAGGTAGTAAGGAATTAAAAAAAAGAAATATTAGAATATTATTCTTTATAATTTATATACTTCTAGTAAGGTAACCGTATTTAGCGAACTTCACCGGTAATATTAATATAAATATTACTATATCCTTTATTATTATTATTACCTCTAACCGTATTAAAGGTAGCTTACTTATCTCCTTAAAATATATTTACTTCTAAATTAAGGATGATAATACCTCTATTATTTCGGTAACGATAATCAATTATAATAATATAGCGGGTACTTTCTTATAGAGGAAGGTTAAGTAAAATATAATAAACTTCCTATATAGATTAGTCTCTTTTAATAATAAGTCTATTTATGAATTTAGCTGTAAATTACTTAATTAGGTTATTGGCATTGATATTACGGATCAACTCGTTCGCAATCTCGTTGTAAGATTTAGTACGCTTTTCGGCCTTCGAAACGTATTTAGCTACGTAATTAAATATAGCGTTTATATTAGTATATAGCTGAATATCTATATTGGTTATCTAATTTAATATAATTAAAGGATTATATTAGTTAAAAAAAGTATTATTCCTCTTACTATTAAAAAGTTAAAAGCTAGGGTTAATACGTATTATAGGGCAGAGGCACAGTTAAGGGTAGGGTAAGATATGTATTATTGTACGGAAGAGGGGAAAGGAGGTGTACGTAGAGGGCTGGCTATATAGGCGAGAGCCTTAGAGCTAGCCCGAAGTTACGTATCTACGTACGTAACCGGACGGTATAGCTTTAAATTATACCGAAATACTCTAATATATTATAATAGTAATATTTAATACTAAGTAGGTTATAAATAAACTAACCCTATAATATTATCCCCCCCCTCCGTTTATTTAACAAAGAAAAATCTAATTATATACTATACCTCTTTTCCTAAACGTTTAATAACTTTTTTAAAATCTATACTATTATATTCGTAAAGCCCTCTTCTTTATACTAAGATAGGGTAGCGGCGGTAATAATTTTAAATAATTACTATAAATAAGATAAATAATGCTAGGGAAGTTTGGAGGTAGGGCGGTAGCGTAATTTAGGGGCTAGGTAGCGCTATAGGGGTTTAGGACTATTTGGGTCCGAATTTAAATCCGAATCCGTTTCTAATTCGGTAAAATCTATTTACAACCGGTAATTAAGCTAGGAACGGACTTTTAAAAGTATAGGGGCCTAAAAGTAATTATAATAGAATTTTAGAACCTTCTCTTCGCAATCGATAATATAGCTTTTAAATTCCTATATAAGGGGGTAGTCCCCTTTCTATTTAATTTAATAATACTAATAATAATTCTTACTAAATTAATTATAATCGATTAAATATTTAAAATCCTATTCAATAACGTCTATACTATTATTTATTTATATTATAACGTAACTATTATTAATAATAATATTTAAAGAAATATTTTAATTAAAAAGGCTTTAGCCGATCTAATATTAAATTATAAAAATATAAAAAACTAACGAATACTTTATATTAGTTGGGAAATCGAAGTAAACCTAATAAAAATCAGCCTTAATAATATAGAAAGGGCCTTCCTAATAGGAGGAGAACTTTTAATAAGGGCGGCCGTTAATAAAATTAGTAACGTCGAAGAGGATTAAATTATTTACCTAATATTTATTTAAATTTATATAATATTTATTAGTATTAGCTTCGTACTATTCCTAAATATAGTAAGTCTATTAAGAAACAAAATCTTAAATCTTTTAAAAATAGTCGACGAATTCAATAACTTTATAATACTCTTTTAATTAAACGGAAGAGAGGTTGGGGGGCGGCGGAGAGCGAGGCTCGGTACCTATACGAAAGTAATAATTATAATTAATAAAAAATAAAGAAATGTTTATAGAAGAGGAAATAGTATTATTACCCGAAAATTCCGCAAATAGAAACTATTTTACCCAATTTATTTATACCTAATTAATATAGAAGTATAAGAACTATTCTATATCCGTATTAATACGTTTAATTTAGGCGTTAGTCTAAGAATAGAAGGCGGAATTAAATTTTTATATAATAA
The DNA here is from genome assembly GCA_009802275.1 of Neurospora sp. CHS-2018a. Lineage (NCBI taxonomy): Eukaryota > Fungi > Ascomycota > Sordariomycetes > Sordariales > Sordariaceae > Neurospora > Neurospora sp. CHS-2018a. The sequence goes on from RAKG01000040.1 coordinate 533,794, forward strand.
AAAAGCAATTATAAAAGGTAATTTAAAAATAGGAGATAAATTAAAAGTTTTTATTAAATATAATAGTATTAAGCAGGCCGTATAAAGAATAAATCCAATCGATAAAGCGATCGGCGAATTCCTCCACTTTGAAAGTAATATAAAGGATATAATACCGTATCTTTATTAATTTATTTATAATAATAATAATATAATAAAAAGTCTACTTAAAATATTCGTTAAATAATAGTAGGGTAACGTAATCGACTAAAATATCCTTCTATAGAGCTAAGGAAATAGCGGTAAATTTAAAAAAACCCGTAGAGCTATATTTAAAAAACTTCGTCTTCGCGTACAGGAAGTAACCTTTATAAAAAAAGCGGATATTATAGTATATACCCTCCTAAAAGAATTCGCAAACGAATAAATCGTATATAATATCTCTATTTAAATACCTTATATTAAATAAATTATACTACTAATTAATTAATTAGAATTAAAACTCCTTATCCTCGGGGTCGATAATAATGTAATCGCGCTATTTCGCTATTCCGTTAGGGAGGATATAATATTTAAAGAAAACACAATTAAAAATTTTATAAATTAATAGTAATTAGCGGCGAAGGGACTTATTTAATAAATAAATTATAAACTCCTATAAAAATAGGGAAGTTTCGTAATTAATATAAATAAAATTATTAATTAACTAATTATCGAAATCTTTAAAGCCGAAGAAATAAAGGTTAAAAATAGCTATAAAATTATTAATTTTAAAACAACCTTCTTCGAACTAGGAAAAGTCGAAGAATTATTTCTAGCGGGTAGCAAAATAATTATTTTCCGCGCCTATAAAGCAATCGTTAAATTTATAATTAAAAGCATTTAAGTAAAGGTTCTAAGGGCTAAGGGTATAGTAGATTAGGAAATTAAACCGTAAGAGGAATTAGGACTAACGTATATACTATTAAATAAATTATTTATTTGTTATAAAAATAATAAAATTCTTATAATTACTAAGAATATTAAAAGGAACCTAAGCGCCCTCGAACTTAGGGCGCCACTCCTTAAAAACCTTAATAATAATAAAGAATTCTTTATTATAGATATTATAATTATATTCCTATACGCTATACTTAATTAAAAAATAGGCGATAAAGTATAAAACACCTTTATTATTATATTAAGAGAATATACCGCCTATAGCTTAATTTAAAGTATTTATTTCTACTATAATCTTTTTAATCTAATTATAGATTTTAAAGACGGGGCTACTAATAAAAACCTATTTAAAGGAATTAAATATAGCCTAGTAGCAGTCGGTCTAAATTTATAATATATTTTTTATAATTAATTTGTAAAAGGGGGCCGTAATTAAAAAGAAAGAATATATAAACCGTCGGTAAAAGTTTATAAAGTTGAAGAAAAACTAGAAGGATTTTTTAGACTCTAGAACTCGCTATTTAATAATAGCTTTAACCTTCTCTAAATCTATTTCAATACTACCCAATATAATAATAAGCCCTAAATACTTAATATACTTAATATAAAACTTATATTTATTAATATCTATACTAAAGCCCGCTTTTATTAACCGTTTAAAAATATTATTAATATAGTATTTATAATCTTATTTATTATCTAAATAAATAAAGACGTTATCGAAATAAATAATAATATAAATATTAAATACGTTATAAAGGATATTATTAATATAATTCTAAAAAGCGCTAGGGGCGCCCTAAAGGCCGAAGGGGACGATGAAATTCTCGAAGAGATTAAAATAAATAATAAAGGTAATAAACCACTCGTAGCCTTCCTTYATACAAATACAATTAAAAATAGTAATAACGTCGAATTTAGTAAAAATCTTAACGCAGCAAATAATATCGAACATCTCCTTAATTAAAAGAAAAGGGTAATAAAATTTAAATATAATATTATTAATATTATAATAATTAATACAAATATAGACTCCGCCTCCCAATTTTTTAACGAAAAAAATTAGGGAGGAGGCTTAGGATTAAAAAGGCTAAATAAATTTTTTTTAAAGGTTATTATCGATTTATCGTTTAATAATACTAAATTCGTCCGAATTAAAAGCGTAGCTACGTACTGCGGGCGCCTCTTCTCTAAATTTAAATTCGATTTTAAAATTATAAATATAATTAGGGGGGAATATTTTAGCCGTAATTTAATAGAAGGTATTCGTATAGTACTAATACTAATTAGAAAACTTAGTCCAAATTTGGTCGTCGGTCTTATAGGGCTTATCCACCTTTTTATAAAAAGTATTAGCATTTTCGGAAATAATTTTATTAAAGGCGATACTATTAATTATAAAATATTTATTAATAACCCCCTTATACTTAATAAAATCCTTATTCGTACTATTAAGGGGGATAAAATTTAAAATTTAAGTAATATAGAAGGCTATTTCTATACTTTAACCCGCGAAGGTATCAATTTATAAGTAGAAGTTGGAGCCGAAGAGCTTTTTATATTATTAATTATAATTAAAGAGGATTTATTCGATAATTTAAATTATTAATTCGTTATTAAAAGCAGAAAACTCTAATTTACTAAAACTATCCTCCGCTTATTCCTTATTGCGTATATATTTAATATTTTCCTTTATATTAGCCTAGGTCGTTCGAATAATTTAAAATTTAAAATAGTTAGCGAATTCGAAAAAATTAAGCGTTAAAAACTCTTTAATATCTTTAGAATCGATAAAATTGTAAAAAAAGGAAGGAAAGCGGAAGGGAGCGAAAGAAGTTATTAAGAATATAAATATTTAATTCGGGCCCGTAAAAGTATAACTGATAAGCCTAAGGCTAAATTAATTAATAATTTATTTAAAACGGCGGCGAAAGGTTTATTAGATTAAAGAGGCTAGGGAAGTGTAGCGTAGTATTATTAAAKCCGGGCTAAAGTCTATAATTAAAATTAAAGAAGGGTTTATATTTAAGGTTAAAGGAGTAGGCTCTACGGTTAGGAAGGCTCGAATAACCTCTTTAATTAGGAAGGCTCAGGTAATAGCCTTAATTAATAAAAGAGGGTAAAAATTGCCCTCGTCTTCGGTATCTTCGATTATAAGAATGTAATATACTATTATACTAACCTTTATTACCTTTAAACTAAAGGGCTAAAAAGCCGTCTATAGAAATAGGGCGTAACGTAAATTTTAATACAAATTAGTTAATAAATAACCGCGGGCTTTACAAACGGAAATAAAAGAAAAGGTATTAAAAGGCTATAAAATCGTTAGCAAATAATAAGCAAATTAAAGATAGTTAAAGATAATTGGATTATTAGGGGCGAAGTCGTAAATAAAGAGATTAATAATTTTATAATATAAATTTATTTATATAATAAGCCGGAAGAAATAAATAATATTACTACTTTTTACCTCCCTTCTATTAACGAAATAAAGGACCTTAAAAGTAATAAGGCGGTAAATTAATAAATAATAATAATAAATAAAAAAATAATTAATAAAACCAAAAGTAGTACAATTACTATTAATAAGAATAGAGTAATATAATTTATATAACCTGTTGGAAAAGTAAATAGAAAAGTTCAAAATATTTAATTATTTATAATAATTATCTATAAAAAATTTATTTATTTTTACAATATTAAATAATATAAGGACGTTTCCTTTTCTTCCTATAAACTCCGGCCTCCAAACGTAATTTAGTAAAGAAGCTATATATTTMCCTAATCGATAACTCCTTATTTATTATTTAAAAAGGGGTTAACGAAACTTTATTAATATTAAGGAATTAATTAAATATTATTAGGGACTATAGCATTAATTTAATAAAACTACTAATTATATTTAAATTACTAACTATACCCGGACTAACTAGATTATTAATTATAACCGCCGTAGGAACCGCCCCTACCTCCTCTACCGCGGCCGCGGCCGCTACTACAAATAAAAGGAAGGAACTCCTTATAGAAATTYATTTTATTATAATAAACGGAAGAATAGTAGTTAAAACGCTTATAACGGGTATAAATATTAAATTTTATACGGAAGTTAAAAACGTTTTAAAAGATTATAGTATAAATTATAATATTAATAGTAAATAATTTATCAAAATCTATAGCATCGCTACTATAATTAATTATAATGTAAATAATTGTAAAAGAAGAGGCCGCACTAAAGGTAGGGCTATAAAATTTATAGAAGGGATTATTAATTTTAGAATAATAAATGTTATTTTCGAATTACTAAGCGAAGGTATAAATTAAAGTAAATTACTTAAAATAATCCGAACCCAAAGGCTAAGGAATTTATATAATAAAAATAATACAAACCTTATTATTAACTTTATTTCTAAAGAAATAGACCTTTATAGCGTCGTCGAAATTGTAGCGGTTAATAATCTAGGTCTACTAATCTTCAAAATCGGACTAACGTATATTCTTACTTATAATGAAATTGTTTAACTTATAGTAGATGAAAGTAATTAAATTATTATTATTATATTTAATATTAAATTCCTTTTTAACGAAGGCGTTAATAATCTTCTATTTCTATTTCTTTTTATTTAAATCGAAATCGACGATATAAAGTAGGGCTATTTCGTAGGCGGAGAAGGGGGCGCCCTCGAAGGACTTAATAATAAATAAAAACTTCTTATATTCGTTAAAAAAGAACGAAGGGTTATCTAACTAAGTAAAGGTAATCCTTATATATTAAATATAATATTTTTCAACCTTCTTTAAAAAGTTCTCGCCCTCGCCGTCGAAAAATTTAATATAAATATAGGAAGAGTAATCTATAAAATTATCGACGATAAAAGCGGATATTATAACGTCCTTAAGAATAAAAGTTACGGAATTAATATACTTAAACTTCTTCTATAAAAATTTAATAATTTTAATAGCGGAATCGAAGGCCTATTAGAAAACTTTATTATCTAATCCAAATTCGCTAGTATACTAATTAATATTAGTATAAATCTTCTTAAGGATAGAATATTTTTCTTTAAAGAGAATACTATTATTTAGGAAGCGAGTGTTTTTAATTTTAAATTAAATATATACCTTATAGAGAGATTAGAACTCCTCTTAAATAAATTAGAAGTAGGCGAAGGTAGCGACGGAATCGATATTAAATAAGCGGCCGAAAGAGAAAGAAGTATTATAGAAAATAGTATTAGTAAAGAGACTAATAATATATTATTCCTCCCTTATAGAAGCGGGAAGGCTATTAAAAGTAATAAGAATTATTTAAAGGGTCTCGTAAAAGTCGGCGTTATATAGGTCGGTAATTTAAAGGGAATTAATAGTAGTAATTATAATAAAGTTATTTATAAAAGTAGTACTAAATATTAATACCTCTAGGAATTTGATATTGCCTATCGAATTAATTAATAGGAATTATAGGTATCGTAAACGGACCTTATCTTTAAGTAAGCGGACTAAAATTTCCTTATAGTATTTATAAAAATATAAATTTTTATTCAATTAAAAGAAGGATAAAGCCTACGCTCGTACTTTAATAATAAACCGAATCTTAAAGTCCTATTTGCGTACGCAATACTAAAGAGGTATAATAAACTATTACGGGGCAGAGGTATAATTAAAAGTAGGGTAAGATATATATTATTATATAGAGGAGGGGAAAGGAGGTGTATATAGAGGGCTAACTATATAGGCGAGAGCCCTAGAGCCAGCCCGAAATTACGTATCTACGTACGTAACCGGACGGTATAGCTCTAAATTATACCAAGGCACTCTAGTATATTATAATAATAGTGCTCAGCGCTAGGCAGGTTACAGGTAGGCTAACCCTGTGATAATACGTATTGTAAGGAGGGGGTGTTTATAAAGCTTCTTAGGGAAGTAGAAGCGATAAATTTTAATTTCCTAGGTATTAGGATTAGGGATTTAATATAGATCGCCGGGTAAGGCTCGGACTTGACAGCGGGCTCGAAGATAGTAACTATTATTATATATATATTTTTGTATACGGTTAATTATAGACGTAAGCTTATAGAATATAGGTTCAACTTTACCTATCTTCCTACTTAAGATATTACCCTCTATAATGTATAGGGGTACCGAAGAAATCGGAATTGGCCGTTATTGATTAGGATTCTGGCTGGCGGCGGCGGCGGCGGCGGCGGCGGCGGTAGGGCCGGGTATAGGTCCTTTTAGATTTTCTCCTTCTATAAAATAGGTATTTAGATATTACTAAATACTATAGAGGATAGGGTTGAAAGTTATATAATAGAAACCTTATATTTTAATATACTTTTATTATATTTGGGGGTCGGTAAGGTTAGGTGCAATAATATCTCTAGACTAGTAAATACTATAGGTATAGCTAGTTCCTCGAGCTTAGAACTCTAGCCTCTACTAGTAGTCGTTAAATTTGAACTTAGGAATTAGAATATATTCTAAGAAGAGTTTAAATCTCTTATAAAAGTAATAGGTAGCGATATAGGGGTTGTAAAGGATATTTTATCGAAATATAGTATAACGTTCGGTATTATTAAATTTAAATTAAAGTTTATAATTAAGTATATACTTTATTAAATTTTCCTAATACAAATCGGCTACGCTAAATATAATAAATATTGCGGGCATACCTAAGAAATTGATATAGGCTGATAATTTATGAAATTTTTAAATTTAGAATGCTCGAATACTATAGAATTGTTAGGCAAATTGAGTGATTGAATTAAGTAATTTTCTAGATTTGTTAAATTGAATTTTAAAATAGTTTTAGAATACTTTTTAGTCGGTAAAGATATTTCGATTGAATTAAGGGTTATTAATGTAGTATACGCTTTTACTATAAATTTGGGTACGTATAAGGGAGTTGAATATAATATATTAAAATCGGTTATACTTAGTAAAGCGGCTATTGTATTAGCGTATATAATACTAAATATAATTAATATAATCAACGTTCTTTATTCGAAGGGTAAGAAATTTACCCTATCCTTTAGGGTAAAGATTAGGAAATACCTAAAATAGTAATATTTATTAGCGTTTGAATTTATTAATAGGTATATTACAGAGGGGGCTTTATTAGATAAAGTAATATTGGAGGGGTTTTTAAAGTACCGGAGGGGGTATTAGATCGGATGTCGGGTAACCTAGAGGCGGAGTTAGGCTAAATACTAGAGCTTGTACCTTTACTAGGGCTTATTAATTTGTAATTTCGACCGGTAGAATATTAGGGTTGGATAAAGTATCCCTTCGAAATTGTACCCGTAATTAGTCGATGTCTTTAAGTATACGACTAATAATATTAGGTATAATACTAATTTCTAAATTAACCTCGGCCAATATTTCTTATAGGGCGGCTTCTTAAGATTCGTTTAAATCTTTAAAATCTATATTATCTATATTAATACCGTTGATATTATTTATAATATCGCTATTTATTGGAAGTTAATTAAGACGGGCCTTATCGATTTCGATGTCGGTATAGTTGGGATAATGAGCTTTGAGGAATTTGAATTAAGTTTCGATTTTATAACGGCTATATTTGAATTCGCTGCGTATACGACCGACGTTGGGGTAATTACGGTAATTGCGAGGCTGAATTAAGATAATATCGACTTCCTTAGGTAGTTTGGGTAATTGAATATAGACGGTTATAATATTTCGAAGGTAGTTAATATAATAGCCTTTATACTTACGTTATTGATTACCGAAAGTGTAAATATTATAATAAATATAGATTTGTAAAATAAGTATTTCTTTGTATAGGCTAAGAGTTAGTAAATAGAACTCTTCGTCGGTTTCTATAAAGGTACTTAGGTTTATATTATTTTCTACGCCGAATTTAAATAGCTTACTAGGCTATAAATTTATATTAATATAGTAATAACGATTATAAATACCCTAGGTATTAACCCTCAAATTAAATTACTATTTATTATAATAGTTATATTATTTTTATATTATAATATTGAATGTAATTTAGTAATTGCAAGCCTATTAATAATATATATTTAGGATAGCTCGAGTATTTAGATCCTTATTATATTAAGGGTTTCGTTTAAATTTAATATTAAGTACGTTAGGAAATTGTAAATTACGTTCTAGGGAAGCCTAATATTCCCTACGTAATCGACCGGGACGTTTAGCGCGAGGGGGATTAGGTAGGGTAAATAGTATTTCTAGAGTAGGTATATAGTCGTCGATATTATATATGGTAGTAGAGCGAGAAGTTGAATTATTAAACGGATTTCGTATTTGTAAATTGGGTACTAATTGAGGCCGGAAGGGATTATTATACTCGTTGAAATTGTAGTAGCTATCGCTATTATTATAATTATTATTAGATTTGAATTTAAAGCGGTATAGTCCCCGGTACTCCGAGTAATAATTATACTTAATACTACGTCTATTAAAGAAGTCGGTACGCTGGAAATTTCGATAATACTTGAAATAAACCCTACTTTCTTCGCGAATATTATAATTCGGGGTACTATAAATATATATTATACAAAATTGGGTAACCGGATTACAATTAATAAAATGGCGGAGAATATTATAGGCTAGGTATATAAAGTATAGTATTTAGGGGGTAGATTGAATATTCGTATTATTATTATCGGTAGACTATATTAGTTATTAATATTAATTTAGAGATTGGGATAGACTCTTCCTAGCTTTAGCCTCGCCTAGATACAATATATAATAGTCCCTTTCTAAGAAATTGATAATATATTCCTTATAGTCGATTATATTATTGTAAATAAAATAAATTTTACGTTAAGAAATGATGTTATATTATATAATTAATAAATAAAATAAATAGTTACCAGTAATAGAATTACGGTCGTAGATATATCGAGAGTAATGATAATTAAGATAGATGAACTGCTTATTAATAATATAGAAGACGTATATTCTATTATCGCTTCAATCTTCGAAAAATTGTATAATTTGATAATTAAAGTAAATAAATTGCTTATTATTATTATAGAACCGATAAGCGCTAGTAGTTGGGTTTCGGTCGGTAATAGGGTAGTAAATGTAATAATAGTAGTATATAAATCTATTAGGTTAATTGGGGGTTAACTCTTATAGATTAGGGTATTTTTATACAATTAATATAATTAGTAATAGAATAGGTAAAATATCCTATTCTTTATTACGTTTTCGATAATAATGATTATAGTAGATTTAGTCTCTTTTTCGGCGGGCTCGAGCAGTCTCTTTATTATCCTATTAAATACTAGTATTAGTAGATAATTATTAAAGTATTAAAATAAATAATATATATTTGTAAATATTAGCCGCCGACTTTGTATTGGGTATTTTGTTGAGCCCTATTAGCTTTGGATTGAATTGCTTAGTATTATAGAGTATAAATTTTAAATTAGAAAAGGTTGGTAATTCTTTAAGTATTAATCTGTAGTTATAACGATTGAATTAAACGGTTGATAGGACGTTTTAAACCTAGACTAGTTCTTTAAACCGGTTGGGGTTATTAAATTGCTTAGTGAAGTTTTTGGGGTTGGGGTCGTTGTTAAGCTTTAAATATTTTTTATTATTTATATCCTTATTGAGCCTCTAATAATTTTTGAGTGGAAATATTAACTTCCTTATTATTAAATCGTTTATAACGGAATCGTTAAATTATTAGAGGTGGGAAAGGTACCGGAGCTTGGAATAGTTGAGGGTTAATCGGTATTCGGCGGTTAATTCTAGTTCGGATTCGGGCCTCCTCTAGGGAAGAGAGTATAGTAGTACTAGGATTTCTTTTGTTACTAGTAGTAGGATTGACGGCGGTAGGATTGACGGTAATAGGATTAACGGTAGCAGGATTGATGGTAGCAGGATTAACGGTGGTAGGATTAACGGTGGTAGGATTAATGGTGGTAGGATTGACGGTAGATTTATTACTAGTATTAGTGGCGGCGGTAGACCGTAGGCTGGATTATATTCGACGACATATAGTTCGATCTTAAAATAAATATTAAATATTTAAAACCGGCCCTAATATTAAATAATTAATTAGTATACCTAAGTCGTACCCGTAACCCTCCGCGGCTCGGATCTTAACTTTCTCGGGTACTATTTACCTATAAATAGTAGAACGATACGGCATACTAGGTTTATAGTAGGATTTACGCATTTTAAAGGATTTACTATAAAGTAAATAATATTAGGAATTAGCTAGCTAATAAGGAAAGAGATAATAGATATTAATAATAGGGAGAAGAAGTAGGATTGGATTTATTAAAATATATTTAGTATAATAAATATTATAAGTGACGGTAGTAACGGTAAGATTAGCTTTATTAATAAATGCCAATATTAGCCTTATACTATAATAGTAGCGGTATCGCTTTTACTCCTAGTTACTAGGCGGCGGTTATTTTTAATTGGAATCTATTTTAATTAAATAATTGAATGGACTAAATAATTAATTAATGGATTGATTGCTTAATTATCTAATTAAATACAGGACCGAATCGTACTAATTAATAGACAAAAAGAATAAAAGCCAAAAAATCAAAAAACTAACCGATAATTTACTTTAACGGATTTATAATAATACTATTAGAGCCTATAAGGTAAGTTAAATCAATTACTTTACCCTTCTAACTTTATCTAAATAACTTACCTCGTCTACAGCGATAATTTTAATAATTAAATAACTAAACCAAAGATAGAAAGCTAAAAAACTAAAAAGATAAAATATTGGAAATAATATTATTACCGTCTTTAATTTCTATTAGCTCATCTTTATTAAATCGTTAATCACTTTTATTAATTTTTAAATAATAAAGATAATCGTTAATAGAGGAATATATAAATAATAAAGAGGGGAACCAATTTAAACTATTATTTTAATAAAAGTTATCGATCTCTTTATTCTAGTATTAATTATTTTCGTACGATACTAGAAATAGTATAGATTAAAATTAGCTCGTCTTTATTAAATCGTTAATTACTTTCGTTAATATACATTTTATAAAGGGAATTAAAATTTAAATAATAAAAATAGTGAGTAATATTATATAAATATTAGATATAGATATTATAAGGATATTATATTAATAAGATTAAAAATAAGAATATAAGTAGATTTATATAAGTTAAAAAGATATTAGTAAACTAAATAATTAAATAGGTAGGGTATAAGGAGGGGATAGGAGGGGGATTTACTACTTAAATAATAGAAAAGTAAATTCGTCGGTTAAATAACCGATACATTTTAATTCGGCATTATATTTACTACAGTAGCGAATAGTTATTATCGTTAGAGGAGGAAGTTAAATTTATATTACTATAGGATAGTATTAAAATTGAAAGTAAAAGTTATTTGAGATTAAATATTAAAATTAATTTTAAATATAAAATTATAAATATATTAACCAGGAGAGAATTTAAAAACTGAGAAGCGGGGGGAATTAAATTTTTATACCCTATAGGGAGGTAGCCGGGAAGTAGCCGGGAGGGAGCTAATAAATATTAGAAATTTCCTAACGGTCTAATTAATAGTAGAATTAAATCGGTAAATAGTATTACAACTTCCTTTATTAATATTAAAAGATAGAAGGTAGTAGGATAATTTAGAATAACAGTTACGGGTTATAATAGGGAAAGTAGTGTTTATACTTACTTTATACTAGGCCGATACTAAAGTAATGCACAATTGAATATATTTTACCGAAAGTTATATAAACGCTTACATAGTTATTTAAAGGCTTAAAATTAAAAGATATTAAAGATTCTAGATAATTCCTAGTATTATATGATAATTGTAGCGATGAAAGAGGTAATATTAATAATTGAAAGTATTATTAGTTAAATATAGTAGAATTGAAAGGTAATGACGTAAAAAGGTGGTGTAGCCGGTACGCCGACTTGCCAGGAGTATTAGAATTACTAGGAGTATTAGAGTTATCGGGAGTATTAGAGTTGGCGGGAGTACTAAATAGCCGGGAGTGCTAGATACTAGCCGGTATATAAGCTACGGTCGCGCGGTCGTATATAAATAATTATAAATAGCCGTACGACTAATCGTATAGGATTTTATTTGCAATATTATACGCAATTGTATTTTACACTATATTTACATACAAATAATATAATAAATTCAGACGAATTTACTCTCTTTTCTAACATTTTTTGCATTTTAATATATGTAGATTTGCGTAAGCTATACTAATCGGTAGAGTTGGGAAATGGTTAAATAATAGTACTGTTTGCGATAGTTATTAATATAGTGTTTCGCCTCCCTACTTTAATTCCTATTTGGGTTAGAGAAGTAGTCTATATTTCTACACGTTAGGCCCGGATAGATAGAAATCGCTACGCCTACCTCGCGTCGATGTAGGCCTACGGACTACAACCTCTGGTGTGAATCTAATTGTGGTACCGATGGTGGGCCTAATATCTCTTCTCGTTTGGGTATGGGCGTTTTAATTAATTATACTTTTCGTATTATAGAAGGATATTTCGGTAGATTATATTATTTTACTAACGCCCTACGTACGTTGCAGACAAGAATTTAAATACGTTGCTATTGTTATCGATTAATTAATTAAGATATAATATTTTATCCCTACTATTAATTTTATAGCCGATGTAACGGGTCTGCAAGAGTAAGGCACAGCGAGCAGTCGTATAAAGTTGAAATACTATATTTAACAAAGAGGAAAGGAAAAGACTGCGTAGAAGGCGCAGTCAGGAAAAGGGTTTTGTATAGATCCTTGCTAAGGCCGGGGCAAGCGAACCAGAGCCCTCGCAAGCGGTTTAGGGACTTAATATCAACCAAATCTAACCCTTAGGCTCTAGCCCTATAACATTACCCCCCTACTCCCCCTTGGAGAACAGGGCCCGCTCCCCCTTAGAGAACGGGGTCCACCACACAGAAATCATTGGAGATATAGCTAATTATAAGAAAATGACGAAATCTATCAACAACCGCGCCCATCCAAATGCCTACTGTACGGGGAAGAATTAATAATACTAAGAAAGAATTACTATTATTTGAGCCCCTAAATAAACGTTATATAATTACCTGCTCCCTACCCGGGTCGGTAATATTCTAAACGTTACGAATAACCTACCCTTATAGAGCTACGCCTAATAGCCTAGGTACTAAGATTTAATTAAGGGATATTTTTAGACCTTACTTATCCGGTAGTCCTCTTCCGCTAAGTGACAAATTTATACTACTAATAGTAGTTAGAAATAAGGCCATTACCTAATGCTTCGTATCGCTCTACTTCCCTTGCTAATAGGAGCTGTCTTTTAAGCAACGAACCTATTGCACCTCTCGCTAAAAGCGACCCTAGTGATCCTTATGCCTACGAAATGTTTACGCCTACTACCTTCCTACGGTTACGTTTTGTAGCAAATACTAAATAGTTATGCGATAAGAGGTATAAGAAAGGGTCTTACTTCGTTAACTATACCGATGAGGTAATGAACTAGTATTACTCTTATAAAGACTTCGCCCTCCTAACTATCTAGATCGGCTCCTCCTTTTGAACCGTAACAACTCTCTCTTACCCGTAGTGTTATTAAGGTATTACTATTTAGCGATATAACAATTACTTAGTCCGTAAACTCCTCCTCTTAACTATTTGTTATTGTAACTGTTTGAGCCCCTACCGGGTTGAAATAGATTAACTTTACTTCTATATAACTACCTATTCTAGAATCCTCGGGGTAGGAAGACTAGTAGAACCTTTATTTTACCTCCCTTCTCTCCTCCTACTCCTCCTTATAGTTTAAATTAAGTTTAAAATTTTCTAAATAATATTAGTATTGAAGGATCGCTAGCGGCTCCAACCGGGCATACCTAACGGAGGTAAAGGCCGAAAGAAAAATTTTACTATTAGAGATAGCGGCGAAGGGTAGGCGGAGAGCTTGTATTGTGGAGGCGAGCTTATTTATAAGGAGCTTGAACGTTCGGGATTTTAATACTATTGTCGAGAGGGACGGGGGTCCGGGTAGTAGAGATTTAGCTTGACTGTAAGCGAACGGGATAGAGCGAAGATAAAATTGCTAGCAGTTGTAGATAATAAGGTTGTTGCTAAAGGAATAAGAGCGATAGGGAGAACGGTATTATTAGAGGAGACGAGAATAACGAGGGTATTGCAGGCGAGGTAATAGAAGGGAATTCTTTAGGTATACCGGCGAGACTAAAGTAATAGTAGTGTTGAAAGAGGGTTAAATATAATATAACGGGTTTATAAGAGTAAGGTATAGCGAGTAGTCGTATAAGGTTGAAATGCTATATTTGATAAAGAGGAAAGGAAAAGATTGCGTAGAAGGCACAGTTAGGAAAAGGGTTTTGTATAGAGCCTTGCTAAGGCTGGGGCAGGCGAACTAGAGCCTTCGCAGGCGGTTTAGGGACTTGGCATTAGCTAAGTCTAACCCTTAGGCTCTAGCCCTATAACAGCCGAAGAGTTAACGGACTACTTTATTGAAAAGGTCTATAATATTTATAAATTTCCGGACTCCGTTATTTCTAATTATAATTCCTAATTTATTTCCTAATTTTAAAGAATTTTATTATCCCGCCTAGAGGTTGCTTTTAAGCCCTCTTCTGCGTTCTATTTAGCTATTAACGGCCAAACCGAATATATTTGATACGGGGGGGTCTCTCGATAATACCACATTGTAAGGGCAAGAGTATTAGAAAAGAAGAGAGATGTTTGAGAGGAAAGGTCTGGCTTCCAGCCAGCCGTCTGCACGTAGTAGATATGCTGTGCAGAGAGCCAGGGCACGGGCCACAGGGTGGCCCGAGCGCTGCAGTCTGGATCTTAGACTAGGCATAGCAGCCGAGCCTCTATGGCAGCCCAGCTAATCTAGGCTGTTACGACTAGTCTAAGCTATAATATAGAGTAGGGATTATTCCCTATTAATATTAATATAGAAATAGAAAAATATTTATACTTTTATATTAATTAAGTATAAAACGATTAAGTAAATTAATTACTTATAATAGAATTCGCTAATAATAATCTAATTTTCAAAATTATTAATATCTCCTCCTTCTTCGCTAATTATAATTTTTACCTTCGAATAGGCGTCGAATTAGTTAAACCCTACCCTCTGGATATATTTATATAATAGTAAATAGAATATTTTAAGGCTAATGAAATTGCTAATTGTTTTAAAAAAGTCTTAGATTATATTATAGCCTAGATAAAGCGTATTTAATAATAATATAAAGATAATGCTAATATTCGCCGGTCGGATACCTCGAAATATAAAACGGAAAATAGGGTTCTATTTAATATAAAGAATTTTAAGACCGGTCGCCTATATACTAAATTTACGCCCCTATTTAAAGGTCCCTTCGAAATCCTTAAAGTAGATAGTTATAAAATTACGCTTAAACTCCTAATTAATATAAAGTATAATTTAATTTTCTATATTAATAAAGTAAAATTATAGGATAAAGTTGGTATCCCGGGACAAACGGCTATAAAAGAATAAAATATTTATATAAATTATAATTAAGTTATAAAGAGGATTAATAATAGGGAAAATTCGGTCGAATACGACTTTAAAAAATTTAATAAATACTAGAAGAATAAGAAGGGTTATTAAGAGTATTATATTATTTAAGTACCCCCTTATTGAAACGCCTATTCTTCTACCGTGGAGGCGTTGAGGTCGGGCCTACTAAAGGTGCTATGGAAATCTACACCAAAGGTCGTAGTCCATGGGCCTACCGAAGCGCTAGAATGAAAGTGGAAGGTGCGGCGTTTTTGTCTATCCGGGCCCAATGTGCAGAAATTCGGTTCGTATATAGGCCCGTGCACGACTATTGATACCGTGTCTTATAATCCCAAAAAGGAAATTATGTCGTTATCGGGATACTTTAGGAGCCAAAAATCATTTGCATCAACACCACCCCTCAACCAGAGGATGCATCCTCGTGCACTCAATTGCAGATTGTTCGCCTGATTTTTGCGGTTATTTTAGTATTTTGTATAGCCTATATAATGGTCCGGTTGTTGAGAAAATCAATTAGAAAGGTGGTTTTTTGGTCCAAATGCGACCGTAGGCGACCAAGTCCCTAAATGCGACTGTCGCTCTAAATAACCAAGTTCCTAAAATGACTAAGTCTTCAAAATTACTAAGTCTTCAAAATAACTAAGTCTTTAAAATGACCAAGTCCCTAAAATGACCAAGTCTTTTCAATGACCAAAACCCCTAACTTTAAGAATGACTAAATCCTCTAAATGCTAAGTTTGAAAGTAATGAGAATAATAGTAAAAGGGTATATTATAATTGAATAAAAAGATATTGGGAGTAATAAAAAGACATTGGGAGTAATAGGAGCAATGGGAGCAATGAGGCTCTCGAAAATGACTACTCGTCTGGGCTAGAAACGCCCTTAGACCCTATGCGCAGCATGGGGTCAGGTGCAGCGATTAGCAAAAATACTAGCGATTAGTAAAATTTTTGTAGGTGGTATTGTTTTTATATTTGTACTACGAAATTAAAAGGTATAAAAAAGATAAAATTATTAGTTGATAGAGAAAGAAAATGCGAACAATTTGGCGCGTTTATATTTTGGATGTATATGTTGTGTGGTTGGGAAATAATTTGTGAGTATATTTTCTTTGTTTAGCAATATGTAGTTTTGTTGAGTTATTTCTATTTGCTAGTAAATTTGCGGGCGGGTAATGTATATTTTAAATTTTGCTAATCGCTGGTATTTTTGCTAATCGCTGCACCAGACCCTATGCTGCGCATGGGGTCTAAGGGCGTTTCTAGCCTAGACGAGTAAGTCTTTTCGATGACTAAAACCCTTAACCCTAAAGATTGGAAGCGATTGGAAGCGATAAGGAAATTGGAAGCGATAAGGAAATTGAAGCGATAAGGAAATAGGAAGCGATAAGAAGTAAGTCCTAAAATAACCAAGTCTTTTTAATTACTAATAACCCTAACCTAAAAAATGAAAAAAGAAGGTACTAAAATAATAAGAAAAAGACGGCGGACATTTTGCACCCGGCTGAAAGTTAATCCGGCCTTTGGTTGAGGAGGAATTTTGATTTAAGAAAAATTTGACGAATAAGTCTTTAAGATTTAGGGCAAAAAAAAAAAAATTTAAAAAAAATTTAAAAAAAAATAGGAGGAATAATGGGCGTTTCACTGTCTCCCTCGGGCAACAACCCAGCTCCGCCCAAGGGAATACTATTTTAAATTATTATAATAATTATATACTAATATAATTATAGCCCCTAATAAAATACGGAAGTTCTATAAAGTATATTTAAAAGAATTATACCCCCTAAATTAGGTAGTAGCGGAAAAGAAGTAGAAACGGCTATTAGAAAAGGCCGGAGGGACRGAGGTCCCGGTAGGAAGATATAGGAGAGACGGAGCTCCGGGATAGAGGAGGTTATTGTAGTATACGGTAGCGGCGGCTATAGAGGCATTTTGAAGGCGGACTATTTATTTAATAGGGATTTTTATTATTTTATATAATTTTAATTAATTATATAGCTTCTTTTAGTCCGGGGAAATATTATAAGGTTAATTTGTATTATACGTAATTACTTACGTACTTTATGCTAGCGTACAATAGTTTTTAAGACTACTATTGTTATTAATTGACTAGCTATAGCAGCCGCCGGCCGTAGACCTATATCGGGCCTACTACTAGCCGCTCTTATAAAGCCAATTTTCTAAGTATTCGTTTGTACTCTCCTCCTTTCTCCTTCGTATAATTACGCATATCTATATTTATACCCACCCTTTGCCCGTAATAATAATATAAATTACAATCTTATAATTTAAATATTATTGTAATTAATCTATAAGGGAATATTAACTAAAAATATATATATTTAATAAATTATAAATTTATAAAACATTTACAGGTCTATATTATATTTAACAAAGTATAAAAGTTAATAATATAAATATATATATTATATATATAAATTTAATATTTTTAGTTAATTTTATTCGATTAAATTCAAATTAAATATTCAATTTCTAAATTCTTCTATATATAACCCTAACCCTAATATAGCTAGCAATGGTTAGTATAAGTGTAGAGGGAAGTTGAAAGTCGAAGTGCGGTAGTGAGGATGTGAGAATGGGGTTGCGGGGTTGCGGGGTGCGAACGAAAATTTAGTGTAGTGCACTAGTGTGACGTTAAAACAGCTGACAGTGGCAAAGTGGGGAAATTTACAGTTGAGGATACAAGCCTCCGTAAACGCCCGGTCTTTTGGTCGTACATAAATCCCGAAGCCGATTGATTGCCTGTAAACTGGACTGCGAGAATTATTAGATAGAGGCCGTGCCTTATTTGACGGGGAAGTTGTCTTTCCGGGAACCTCTTGTTGTTGGTCCTCAACAATTCCCGTCCCGCTCCGTTTCGCATCCATCACGAAACTGCTCTACCTATCATTGGCCTCCACACAGGTTAATGTTAGTGTTAAGATACAGCGCCTTTCGCGCGCTCTACAGTGCGAGCGCACTAACAGCCGTCGCGGAGATAACAGGGGGTCGTTGTTAGCTCCATTATCTCCACCCGTTAAGCTTTTAGTGCTTCGTCCATGTCACGGTCTCTTGGCAAGCTTTAATCCAACCACTCTCCTTCCTGTCCTCTCGACCTTCAAGCTGACTTGGGTGGATTTCTTCCATCCAGCACCCACAAAGGCATGATGTGAAGTCGGCTGACATTCTGACAGATACGTACTGCAAAGCCCTATGCACATATCACATGAAGTAAGGAGCAAAGGCAGAAGCAAAGGCGATGCGGCAATGTGAAACACCTTGCTCACAAGGAGAAACTGACCGGGCAGCAAGGAAACAACGATCGTGACTTCCATTTTATTGAGCATTTTTCCTCTCACTCTCCCCATATTGTGCTAATACACCGAGAGGACCAAAAGACTTGTATAGCTTACGGAACACCTGCGGAAAAATGAAGCTTAGAATCAAGGAAGCATGCGCACTCTCCAAGCCTTCTAGAAAAAGCACAACCATGACTCCTATCGTAAACGCGAATTGACAGTGCTAGTGATGAGCTTGATATGTGAAAGAGAAGATAGAAAACTGCAAGGAGAGCAAACTAACAAACTTTTCAACAGACTAGTATGACAACTCGAAGGATCACCGCAGTGATCGAAATAATGTTAGTACGTCTCTCGAACCAAGTGTTTGGAGCTTTTTCTAAAACTTCAAAGTTCAAGCATGTTTTGCTCCAACCCATATTCCTTAGCATAGTCCCTAGTTTTCACATGAGGGCTCGCTCGGCGTGGCTCGTCCTCTTCATCAATAGCTTTGGTAGAAGCGGGTGTGAAATTTCGAGTCCGCTTGATATTTCCATTCCCATTTCCGTTTCCTACGGCAGTATCATTTCCATTACCATTTCCGTTGCCCTGTCCGCTTCCAAGGCCAGCGTTGAGCGAGCTCTCTGTCCGAGTGGCAAAGGGGGTCGGGCCGGAGGGAGGGTTGGAAGTGGGATTCGTGGAAAAGTTGGAAGTCGAATTCGAAGTCAGGTTGGATGAGAAGTTGGAGGAAAGGTTAGAGGGAATACTGGGAGGAAATCCGGGTGGGTTGGGACACGAAGCATGACCACCATACATGTTGGAACTGGACCCAAACTCGGCCTGTCTCGGACTATTCTGATGGCTCCCTGCGACCGAGAACATGCTTTGCAAGCTTGGAGAGTTGCTCGAGCTTCCAGCGCCATCCATGGAGGAGACCATTTGGGACAAGTTGGATGCGATGGGGCACTGAGAGTAAACCGGCTGTGAGAACTTGCGAATGTCGCTGTGGTCTGCAGTGGGGGTCGAGTGAGCTGATGAAGGGTTGGAACCAGAGATCGTGAGGAAGCGGTTCTCCTTACGTGACTTGACATCCGAAGACGGGAGGGGTATCTGGTGAGGCTGAAGCGGAAGCGGCATCGGCTGGTTCAAGAGAGTGTTGGTCAAGCAGGAGGCCATGTCAGACGGGATGGACGGCATATGGGTAGACATGGAGGGGAAGTGGACTCCTGTAGTCATGTCTTCAGCAGGAGGAGGCACTGTAGTCGGGGTATTCGTTGGCACCTTCATGCTCATAGGATGCTCGTCATCCATGCTATGTCCAGAAACATGCATAGTCTCTGGTTGGCCGCGATTGGGATCCTCACCGTAGTCGGGCATGGTTTCATCGCTACTCTGCTGCTGGGTGCCCCGTCGCATACCATATTGCCAGGAGCCAGCGCCCGTTGAGCCAATCCAGTCCATATAGGAAGGTTCGGTGAATGGATCGGGGTAGGAAAGCGACGAGCCAGACCCAGTGTTGGCGCCTCGGGGTGTGTATGGCATCTGGAGAGTTTGTGGACCCCCGTAGCTGGTGGTGGGCGGTTGAGGCTGAAATACGCCATGGGTCATGATGGGGGTTGGGAAAGCTGGACTCTGACTGCTTTTCTTCACTCGCTGGGGCGAGTGCGAGTGGGAGTTGATGCCATCATCGGGGTGGTATGTTGGAACGGGGACGTTCGAGATGTAGGTCGGGGTACGCCACATGGATGGGTTGGGCCAAGCAATGGAGTTGTTTTCAAGCAGTTCTGAACACGTAACTTGTGGTCAGCTGTCGGCGACGGATGAGAGAAGGGGGGCATGGTCTTACCTAGCGGAGCATGCTGGAAGGAAAAGGCGACAACATTCTTGACCCGCTCAAAGGGCACCGTCAGGGAGTCGCGTGGAAAGCCTTCGCTGATAAGAACTTTGATGCGACCAAGGTCATCGCCAGGACTCCAGTGGCTCTCGTACAGAAGCTCACGGCGAAAGGTAGGAAACCTGAGGCGTTCGCGTTCGCCTGTCTTTGTATACTCTTGAAGCTTGTCAGCATGTCATGGTACTTGGCGACTACCCCTGCCATGATGCTAACGAGGATTTGGGAGACGTACCAAAGGTGTCTGCGATCAGATGGGGTCCGTTGACCTTTCGATCGAAGGCAGTAGAAGCAACCAAGCGGCCATCGATGAAGATGCGCGCCTCAAACTTGACAAACTCGGTATGCCTGCTGTATGTCTTTGTGAACAGGCTGATATCGGGGGTTTTCCAGGCGTGCATCGAGATCTGGAACGGACTGCCGGCTGGAAGACTTGGGATGAAGCAGGTTATGACAGGTAAGCCGGCCTGTCCGTGCATGTGAGCGAGCTCCTGGTCTGGAACTACATGACACTGGACCTTGAACTCCTTGATTGGAATCTTGCCGTCCCTGCCTGTAGGGAACAGGATGACGTCCCAGTCGTCGTAGCGCATCGTATCGTATGCCGTCGCAGCCCAGCCGGTGGTGAGGTGGAGAGGGACTGAATGAAGTATCGATTAGTGTATCGATGTTGCTCGGGGCACTGGCAAGATATAATGCAACAAGGAGCAAGAAGAGAAGCAAAAAGAAGACAGTACACAACAGACAAGCTAAAGTGACGATGGTTGGCCACGAAAGTTGGAGTCGAGGATTGCCAAGTGTAGACGGAGTGGATGATGATGATAAAAGTTCTCCTCTTCCCCTCCTGCTTGACCGCTCAGAGCACCTACCCGCGTATCACGCCAGGTCGAGAGTTCCACAGCAATCTTGCAAATTGTAGTGGATCGATTTAGGAGGAATGTTGCGGTTGCTCCTTCCGTGGTTGTGAAGATAACGTCAGATGTTGACTCTCTGGATCATGGGGAAATGCACAGAGGGCCGGCATCGGAGATTCCTTCAAGGTCATGATGGGGGTTTTGAGGAAGGATATCCTGCAATTCGAGCGTCATTGCCATGATCTAGACTCATCCTTGGTACTTGCTGGCCAGACTGATGGTGAAATCTCCTTCCATTGGAGGTCGAGCATGATGGGCAAGGAGCTTATCGTAGGCGGGAGCTGCCTTGATAGAGTGAGGGTTCGGTCCCGAGTCAGTGGTCCACTTGCGACTTACACGGGCGGCAAATGTGGAGTCGTTACCCCAGATGAACTTGCACGAGTCATGATATTGCAGAGAGGACTGGCCTGTTTTTGAGAACCTCATTGGAAGCAGCAACATGTTTGTGTGGACATGAGCGCACCTCCAGGTTTTATCTGCTCAAGATTATTCCTGCTGGTGCTTTCTTGTCAGTAATCGATGGAGATGGAAGGGCTCGGTTAGTCTATAGTTAGTTAAATATGCGAGGCTTCCTGGCCGCGAGGGCAAGCGGAACTCGAACATTGTAACTGCGTACCCTCCAAAATAAAGGGCAGCATGTGAAAGACGGAACAAGCAGTTGGACCGAATGCACTCTCTGGGATGATTAATGACTACTTCCCATGACTCAACTCTATGACTTCCCCAGGTACCGTTCACCCCGGATGGAAGTAGTAGCAGCTACCTCTATGTACACGGCGCATGCTCTGTTCTGTATTTGTTCCTTCGTGTCCGTATTCAAGGGTCAGGATCACCCGGCTGTCTCGCCTGTCAAGTTGAAAGTAAAAGTCAGCACTGTCCAGTTCCATGTCTTGATCCACAAAATGGAGGAGACCTTGAAGCCGTCTCCATCTTTCAGCCTGGGGAAGCTCCACTTACCCTGATAGCTCCCGAACCGCCCAACTCCTGCAACAAACCGCCCTCGAATTCGCGAGGATAGGAGACCTTGTCGGGATACGTGAGCTTGACGCCGTAGCAGAGGCCGAGAAAGGCAACGATGAAGGCGCCAATCTGAGCAAGACCCTTGCCGGGAGAGATCCAGTTGTACTCGTATGGCGAAAACATGCCCAGGATATCGTGGTCTTCGTGCACGGGCTCGCCAAAGTTGCGACGCTCTTGAGGGTCCCACCAGTTGGCGTAGGGATCGCGAAACTGGCGCTTGATGCGCGGGGGGTTGATGTAGCCGCCGTTCTGCGCACAACCAGTCCGTCAGCTACCGTTCGTTTCCTCTGTCTTGTCTGTCTGCCTCCTTATCCCACTGCTGATTGCCATACCATCTCGGGGTCCTCAGCGTCGCTAAGGTGAGGATAATCGGATTCGGGGTAGATTTGGTCGTTAATGCGTCCCCGGCCGGTAAGCTGGTCGGGCAAGAAGGTACGGCGTTGTTGGACAATGGGGGATCGGTTCGCAGCGAGCGCAACAAGGCGGGCGGGCGAGGCCCGGACAAATCGGCGGGACAGCATCTGGAGAAGCGTATATCGTCAGTTATTGTTCCTAGCTAGGCACTGTCAATTGGCGCATGGTTACCTTGGCTTATAAGGGCCACAATGCAGTCTGAATGCCGAGTTCGAATTGATTTGCGATTGGGATCTTGACGTTGACGACAGACCAGACACCAGGCGCAACTCGTCGGCCTGCTCATCCAAGATGGTCTGTGCACAGAGCTTGTGGAGCTGCTGATTGGCTTGCAAGGATGGGCCAAGAGGAAGGAGAAGATGACCCGAGGAATGGCCGCCCCGCATCAGAAGGCTCTTGGCCTGGAGCTGCACTAACAATTTCATAGTGGGTGGCACGCAGTTGTCTCGCCCAGTGAGGGAGCTCCCCTTCCCGTCGTCAGCGTCAGAGCTTCCCACTCTCAAACGCGTTGTGCACAGACCCTATGATGGCTCCTGCACCAAACACGGCAGCATCATTCGCCATCAGCAGAGGCCATCATCCACTGTGACCATTCAGCCAGGTCCATCAGCCATCAGGCTGGCCGTGTTGGCCTTGGTGTCCCGCTCAGTGCCGCTGCCGTTGATTGCATTTTTTTCGTCGGTTGGCAACTTTTTGCGATTTGCGGGCAACGGCCTTTTTCACGACATTTCCACGCTGCAGCCAGCCCTCCCGTAGCCTGATCACGCCCAAACCCGGGCATGAGATAGTTCCAAGTCGTGCGGTTTCTCTGACGTTGTTTTGGTCTCATCAAATGCCCGTTTCGTCGAGATATCCGCCCCCATATCCCCTCGATAGGCGTGGCTGCTGTGACAGTGACCATGACTATGATGACCGACTCTGGCACCGCGTCTGATTCTGCGGGAGTTGATTCAACAAGGAACGACACCACCACGGCCACCACCATCACCACCACCACCACCACCGATGACAACAACGCCGACAACACCCCCGCCATTGTTAACGGCAACGGCAACGAGAAGGACAACAATAACAGCGTCAGCCATCATGACAACGACGATAACAAGAACGATACAGACAACAGCAACCATGTCCCCGCCATCGATACCTCTACGACCAACACCAACAACGATGGCGTCCTCGACCGCGACCAGTCCCCCTTGTCGTCCATCTCGTCCCCGCTGAGCGAACCCGATAACTTTGAGTTTGATACCGAACCGATCCCATCGATCCTATCACCAAAGTCTACGACAAGCGATAATGCCCGCGACGGAGAGACCCCCGAGCTCGACCAAGATGGACAACCACCCGCCAAGCGACGCCGAGTGCGCGAAACAACGCCTCACAATCACACGCGCAAACCGAAAATAGAGTCACCACCATGGAAGAAGTTCGAAGCCGAGGGTCCGACTACCATCATTACCGAAGACGGTCGTCGCAAGTCTGGTCGCGTCAATCCCGTCTTGCTAGGCATGAAACCCAGCGACAAAAAGGTTACGCGCAAAGCTATACAAACAAGTCCTGTCAGCAATAAAAGCAGCGCCAGTTCGTCCAGGAAGCCAGCGCCAGCAAGCAGCAGCAAACATGCCCCCGCCAAGATGCCGCCGCCGCCGCCGCCAAAAGCTCCCGCGCCCAAGTCCGCCACGACTCATGATACTAGACCCTCCGCGTCGTCCCGATCCCGTCGACGATCGACATCTCCCCGACGTCCTGCTACACCACCGAAACCTGCCGCGATCGGTACGCGTCGTTCTACGCGCCAGGCCCTAGCCCATTCTCGAGCATCCTACGATGATGGCCAACTCTCTCCCGGTGCCTCGCGCGCCACTCCCCGTATCAAGCTCAAAGTTCGACCCCCATTGACCGTAATACCCCTCGTTCATCCAAACCAAGCCAATGTCCGTCCGAAGCTTGGTCCAACCTTCGAGGAATACTTTGCGCGCGCTCAAGAAATACCGGTGGAGGAGGGTGGCCAACAGGTCGCCGATGAAGAGCCCGAATACACAGACGAGCTGGCCCTTCAAGATGCCAAGATCATTCTACGGGTCGAAAAAGAGGTTGAGCCAGGGGGGTTACTCGCCCCCGACAGGTGTTCGGCGTTTGAGCCTGAAGCCGAGGAAGAGCCGCCACGACAGTGGGCTCATCTCGACCACCTTACAAAGGCCATGACCAACTTCCGCAAGTTGATGTATAGAGAGCAGCAGTTGCATATGCAGGCAGCCAAGCGCATCGCCATTGCATGTGAAGCCGAGTGGAGACGCCGAAACCCGCAGCCCAAAACCGCTGAAGAAATCGAGCTCGAGGAGATCGAAGCGTCCAAGGCTAAATGGCGCCAGGTTATCAAGGCCTTTGCCGGGACATGGGAGAATGTCAGAGTCGAGGTCAACAGGCGCCGCTTGGTGGAATGGGAAGCGGAGGAACAGCGCCGTGTCAAGGCCGCGCTGAATCAAGCAGTCAATCTTTCCGAACAAAAGCTACAGCAACGACAAGCGCAAGTTGACGGGGACGAAATCACAGACGAGGATGAGGAAGAGGACGACGAGGACCTGGAAAGTGGCATGCCGTCAGTGATGGGCGACGACGAGGAAAGTGATGAGCACTCCGATGAAGGATCCGACGACATGTCCGACGAAAATGACGCAGACGAAGACGAGGATAACATGTCCTCCTCCGAGGACGACGACGATAAGAAATCGGCCGCCTCGGACGAGGGCCTGACTCAAGAAGAATTACGCGCAAAATACGCCAACCTGCCCACCTTGGTCAAGACCGATGAAAATAAGGATACAACAAAGGACGTGGAGATGGCTGGTGCTTCGGCTGCTGTGGATGGCAGCGTTGCGAATGACGATGATACGAGTGATGAGTCGGTAGATATGGACGACGACCTTGGATCTAGCGAGGAGGAGTCAGATGAAGAAGACGACGAGGACGAGGATGACGAGGAAGAGGAAGAGTCCGATGATGAGCCTGCTGGCTTGCTAGGATTATTCTTTGGAAAGTCGGAGTTGAAGAAGCTAAAGGAGGAGGCTGTAACTGAGGAGCCGTCGGCTGAAACCGTTAGGGACGTGGAAATGGCCGATGCTCCTGCTGTTGTTGATCCCGAGCCCCAAGTTAATGGCCATGCGGATGAGGCGCCGAAAACGAATGGTATCCATACTAATAAGCAGTGGTCGATATCTCAACCTGAGGGTGCAGAAGAGGAAGTTTCGTTGCTGGAGGTACCCAACAGTACAACAGCTCAAAGTACTCAGACCACAACAGAGCCGGGGAGTGGACTGGCAAAGAAGAATTCCCTCGTCAATGGTGGTCCATTGGAGCATCATAATGAGACTGTACAGTCCGAGAACCAGGCACTCCCAACGAAAGAATGGGTTGAAGCTGGGGGCGACATGCCGATGATTGATGCTCCACCAACAGACGACCTGCAAAGGGCTACAGCCGCGGCGCCGTCAATAGAGGCACCACCTAACCCCCGACATGATAGTCAGGAAACGGTGGCGGCTACTGACATGCAAAGCCAGTCACAAACGCAGTCACCGAAAACAACTGATACCAAGCCCACCGACGTCGATACTCCCCACTCGGAGCTGGCCGTCAGTGTGCAAAAGCCCGATAGCAGACAATCCTCACCTCAGCCGACAACCCCAACAGTCAAGACCGAAATTCCGTTTCTCCTACGTGGAACACTGCGTGAGTATCAGCATCATGGTCTGGACTGGCTTGCCGGGCTTTATGCCAATAACACCAATGGTATCCTGGCCGACGAGATGGGTCTAGGAAAGACTATCCAGACCATTGCCCTGTTGGCACATCTGGCCTGCCATCACGAAGTTTGGGGTCCACATCTGGTTATCGTGCCTACCAGTGTCATGCTCAACTGGGAGATGGAGTTCAAGAAGTGGTGTCCGGGATTCAAGATCCTTACGTACTACGGCAATCAGGAGGAACGCAAGAGGAAGCGCCAGGGATGGAACAACGACGATGTCTGGAACGTCTGCATCACCTCATATCAAATGGTCCTACAGGACCAACAGGTATTCAGGCGCCGACGCTGGCATTACATGATCCTCGACGAGGCACACAACATCAAGAACTTCAAGTCGCAACGCTGGCAAACACTGCTCGGCTTCAACACGCAAGCTCGGTTGCTCTTGACGGGTACCCCGTTGCAAAACAACCTGACCGAGTTGTGGTCGCTTCTCTACTTCTTGGCGCCACCAGAGAACGGCGAAGGCGGGTTCGTTGACCTCACCGAATTTCATAACTGGTTTGCTAGGCCCGAATCTCAGATCTTGGAAAGCGGTCGTGAGCAGCTGGACGATGAGGCGCGTGCCATCATTGCCAAGCTGCACAAGGTCCTTCGACCCTACCTTCTCCGTCGTCTCAAGGCGGATGTTGAGAAACAAATGCCGGCCAAGTATGAACACGTCGAGTTCTGTCGCCTTTCCAAACGTCAGCGAGAGCTGTATGATGGGTTCCTCTCCCGCGCCGATACACGCGAGACACTGCAATCGGGCAACTACATGTCCATCATTAACTGTTTGATGCAGCTCCGAAAGGTGTGCAACCATCCCGATCTCTTCGTGGACCGGCCCATCATGACCTCGTTCCGCATGTCGCGGTCAGTACCGGCCGACTACGAGTGGAAAGACAAGTTCATTCGGAACAAGCTGTTGGTTACGAAGCCCATGACTACTGTCAACTTGAGCTTCCTCAACATGATCCCAACCGAGTATGAGGACCTGTCCAAGACGCACACCGACCGTATCGCCCAGCTCAGCTCCCATCGCATTCTACTCGACCTGAGGGAGGCACAGAAGGTGCGCGCCAACAACGCCTACACAGCGCTGGATCCTGCTTCTGTCAAGTCCAACCTCGTGTATCTTGAAAGTGCCGCCAGATGGGGTCGGTTCGAAGAGCTTCAGCACTGCGTCTACATCAACGCCCTCCGTCGCCAACAACGGCCTATCTATGGCAAGCGCCTCACCGAGTTCCTTAGCCTCGACACTCACCTTCGGCCCTACAAACCCCGACCCAGAGTCCCAGCTAAGATCATGTCCTGGTTCGAAGAGGACTCCTTCCTCCTGCACAATGCCATCCCGACCCTCCAGCAACGCGCCGAATCCATGGAAATGACCATCACAAAGTTCGCCTGCGTCACTCCCGCGGTCGTCACCGGCCCCGAAATGAACCGCTTCTTCCTTGGTGAGCGGGGCATCCAGCTCTTCGAGGACCTCGACCTCAAGCTCTCCGCCCCCGTCAAATACGCGCCCTACATGCCACCCCAACCTCCACCGGACCCGTGGCACGAAGCCCGCATGCGCCTGACCATCCAATTCCCCGACAAGCGTCTCCTCCAATACGACTGCGGCAAGCTCCAAGCGCTCGACAAGCTTCTACGCAAACTCCAAGCGGGCGGCCACCGCGCCCTCATCTTCACACAAATGACCAAAGTCCTCGACATCCTCGAACAATTCCTCAACATCCACGGACACAAATACCTCCGCCTCGACGGCGCCACCAAAGTCGAACAGCGCCAGATCCTCACGGACAGATTCAACCACGACCCGCGCATCCTCTGCTTCATCCTCTCCACCCGTTCTGGCGGCCTCGGCATCAACCTTACCGGCGCCGACACGGTCATTTTCTACGACCAGGACTGGAACCCGGCTATGGATAAACAATGTCAAGATCGCTGCCATCGTATCGGCCAGACAAGAGACGTGCATATCTACCGCTTGGTGTCGGAACACACGATTGAAGCCAACATCCTCCGCAAGGCTAGTCAGAAGCAGATGTTGGATGACGTGGTCATCCAGGAGGGAGAGTTTACCACTGATTACTTCAATCGCTTATCAGTGAGAGACGTGTTGGGATCAAATGGAGAGATCATCGCCAGCAACGAAGATGACGTAGCCGCTAATCTCGCCATGGATCGCGTGCTAGGTGGTGGGCCATCAACAACAGCAGGCCCAGGAGGAGACGAAGGCACTGCCGAAGGCGGCAGCACAACCCAACAACCCCCGGTTTTGCGAAACGTAGGAAGGGTGCTGGAGATGGCAGAAGACAGAGAAGATGTCGACGCCGCTAAAGCAGCAGAGAAAGAAATCATGCAGGATGAAGCGGATTTTGGAGATGCGGCAAGTACCAGGCCAGGAACGCCGGGTGACGCGCTTGCTGATCTTGATGGCCAACTTGGACTTGGACTTGAAGAAGAAGGAGAAAAGGACAAGCAGGCTGGGGAGGAGGAGGAACAGGTGGTGGAGTATAATGCCTGGGGAGAGAGGATACATAGTATTGATGAGTATATGCTGGGCTTCATGGCGAAGGCGCTGGAGGGCACGCCGTTGGAGTTGCCGAGGGATCGCAAGAAGGGTAGGGATAGGAATAGGAATCGGAAGGGGAAGGATACGAGGAAACGGTAGAGGTGAGGATGATCAGTAGGGGTGTATGATAGAAGGAGGAGGTGAAGGTGTTTTGGATTGAGTTGAGGTGATGATGAATAAAGTGCATAGGATCTTTTTTGGGTTATATCATCTACTAGTAAAGCGAGTTGGTCTTGTTGCGCGCTGAAGAAGACGGGTGTATGAAGGGGGGGGGGAATGATCGAGTAGTGGTAGAAGTAAAAGGATTGTGTATTATACTAGACGTTATACCATATTCGACTCTTGAGGAAGTAGAATGAAAGATTCCATTTTCGTCAGGCCTGGCGCGTAGCCAGAGTTCACGGTTCGGTGCAGCTTTTTTCGATGTCGCCAAGATGAGTGTTGGAGGTGTGGGGTGGCTGGCTAAACATCGGGGCTGACGTGCTGTTGGTAATTCCATCTTCCATCCGGACCAATGCATCATTCGCAGCCTTACCCAACCCATGGCGGAAACCGACAGAGGGGCTCCCGGCCTTCCACACCACGACCAACAATCTGACCATTCAGCCAAGGGCACTGCCTCCCTTTTGGCCTTTGCCCATCGCGGCTGACAGGGAATGGGTGAGACAACCATAAGGCTGCATCCGCTGCATGACGGGAAACCATGCCTGTCATTTCCGCCCGGTCGGCCCATGGGTCGCATTCCATGACCATCCCACGCAACCACTTTGGTCACTTTGCCAATCATCGGTCGTGACTTACACGACGCCAGGCTTCTATTTTGTTGCTCCCTCCATAGGGGTCGATGAGGCTGAACACCATGTTGGAATGGGGGCCGATATTCGGAGTTGGTCGCGGTGTGTGGGTGGGACGTATCGGGTGACAGGCACACACGCCCACGGATTGGCTCACTTGACCTCCCCTAGCCACCCACGGGCCACACGACGACTGACTTATACACGGGCAGGTTCTTTCAACGCATAACAGATATCATCCCTTCGAACACTGTACACAAGCCTTTCCAAATTCCAGCCTTGAATGCGGCTTTTTGTGTCCTTTTGCTGTCGCACCGCGCCAAACGCGGCTCTTTTGGCTGCACCCTACCGATGTTTGTCCCCTTGTTTCGCAGGCAACCCAGGCTGAACCATCTCCCGCCGACCGCCTATCTGGTACTACTGACATAGGGACGCGCAAACCGAACTGGTGGTTGCACCGGGGTGACTATACGGTGAAGGAGGGCTTGATTCAAGCTGAAGTCAGTTTCGGTGAAGGGTGTGTCAGGACCCAGAGGGCTTGGTTGTCAGCGGCTGTTGACTTCGCCAGGCCAGATGAGTTGGTGTTTTCCTCGTACAGGCCTACAGGGCAGGAATCTGGCGTTGGCGTTGGCGACCTCATGACCTTTGGATGACTCTGAAGTCAAGTCTGAGGAGGTTCATGACCGGATGGTCAAAAGACTTTTCGCGAAGGAGGTGGATATAAAGTGTTGTTGTTTTTTCATCTGTTGTGTTTTTGTTTCCTCGCTTCTTTCGATCAGCTTTCACAAGTCAAACGTTCAACCAGAATCAGCAAAGCTCAACCAACACAACAGATAACACACAACAACGCTCACTTGCAACCAACAAGCAACAAACACAATCCCTTACAACACCTCAACCTCTACCAACCGCAGCAGCACCAACCTCCCAAAGCAATGGCCTGGTACACCACAGACTATTGCACCATCTGCTGCCGGCACATCCCCGTCTACTCATGGTACTACCACTCCTACACCTGTCGTCGGCGCACCGTCACCACCACCACCACCGGCACCAGCCACGGAACTCGGCGCTCGCACTCGCGCCACCGTGAGCGTGAGCGTGAATACGAGTACGAGACCACCGTCCGACGCACCCGGAGCCGAAGCCGTCATAGGTCTACTTCGTACTATTACTATCTCCCCTGGAGACATCATCGCCCGGCTCCCGAGCCGGTGAGGTGCCCTACTCCTGCTCCGTTGCCGGAACCGCCTTGCCGGAGGGATAGTTCGGACCGGGATAAGGGGTGGAGGAGGAGGACGGTTGATATTTATATTGAACACTGAGGTGCAATCAAGCGGAGGAATATCCGACAACTACACTCTCTTCGGACATCCAACACTACAACGATCTTTTTGCGGTTGCTTTTTCGTCGGCCGCACACCTCATTCACTTGACGACCAACTTGTTTAATCCAAATTTCTTCGATCGTTGACAGCTTACCGCCTTATTAGCACAGCGGACACTTCTCTCCTTTGTCAAACAACTCAACAGCATGCACCTCCTGGCTTCCCTCTCTTTTCTTTTGTTCATGTGGGGCGTTGGCGTTTTGATGGAACCGGAACTCGAAGACACACATCAGACTGAATAAACAACCATGTGATGGGAATACACTGCTTGGAATTTGATAGATGGACGGACGGACAGATTGTGGTGGTTGATGGATGGGATATGAGGGAATGCATGTATGATCGACACCTACAGCAGTTTAGGTAGTGCGCTTGGAATGAAACCACACTGAAATTAAAAGACTTCGATGGTTTAAAAGTTTGCCTTGAAGTGAACACTTGGCCTTGCGACAGATAGTGCAAGGGCGCTAGTATGGGTAAGTCGAAGGCAAAGCTAAGATTCCATCTATGATAGAAGATTTAAGGTGAGGAGAAGAAAAGGAAGAGAATTAGATATATACGTGCGAACCCGAATAAATACCCTAGTGCGTAAGCGATAACGGGACCTACATACGGGTCGCTAATAGCCAATCCCTTTACTCGTATCCCCCTTTACTTATATAATAAATAAGAGTAAATACCTTTAATAGGCTTAGAGCCCGCCTTAGCTAATTTTGGTACGAACCTTCTATATTATTCGTTCCTTTAACCTTTGTAGTACTACTTTATAATACTAGTCCTCCTATAGGGGTTTAGCGGGTATAGTAGTATAGTTGGACCGGCGCTATTATATTACCCCCCTTTATATAGAAAATTTATTTACAAATTTTACTTTATTTGTATAAAATCCTCCGTAATTACTTTAGTCCTAGCGATTCCAATAGTTTATTATCTTCGTATTCCTCCTAATCCTCGTTTAATTAGTTTATTAATTATTTAGGCGGGCTTAGGGCGTCCGGGTTAATATAAAGTCACAGTACGATAGGGTAAGAACACGTTCAATATACGATATTGGGTCTATTTTAAGAAGTAGACTTTAGCCTAGCCGGTAAAGAAATATCCGGTTAGGCTCTAAGGGTTTTTATCCTTTATACGAGCCCTTAATAGACTTTAGTAGGCCTAGGATTCGGCGCCCGGTTTCCGACCGTACGCTCTATCGTTATTGTCTATTCTATTACTTATTATAATTGTTTACTATAATGCTCTACTCTTCGGGCTTAGTTCCTAAGCCCTTTCGTATAATAACTTTATAATTATTCTCCCTTCTAATAGTTATAATCTTTTATAATTTAATTGTATCTCCTAGCTTTAAAGTATAATTTAAATTATTTAGCCTCTTTATTACCTAGTATAAATAAATCCTTTATTGGCGACTATTTACCCTTATTTATTATTTTATAAATATATTTATTATTTTATATTATTCCCCCCTTAATAACGCTTAGCCCTCTAAGTATTTACTTACTATAATTAATTATATTAAGGAAATTATTATTATATTAATATTAGTAGTAATTCTTTACCGCCCTACTTCTCTTTAATTTACTTAATATACGTTCTTCCTTCTATGATAGTTATTAGAGATTTTCGTTCCCTCTTTCCTTCTATAATTATATTACTATTATTGCGAATATAAATTTACAATTTGTAACTATATAAGATAAATAGCCTGACGCCGACCCTATAATACTTTTTAGTATAGATTTTTTAAAGGTCGCCGGTTTCCTAATTATATAAACCGAACGTATACTACGCTAGTACCCTTATAATGCTATAAAGGGCTTTCCCTTTATTTAATTCCCTATAAATATTTCTTATTAATTTTCCTTCGTATAATTATAATATATTAGCGTTAATTCGCTTTTAGGACGGCGAAAATATATTTTATAATTAATATTCGACTACTATTTATTTAGACCTACTATTTCCCTACTATTAATAGGTTAAAGATTCTAATAATAATTATATTTGCTACTATATATAGAAAAAGGTTTACCGGTTTATAAATTATTTTCCGTTTTCTTATTATATTTCCCCGGCTAATTTCCGCCGTTTAAATCCTGTACGAATACTTTAAGCTTTTCTAAACGTATTAATATTGCGTATTAAATATTTTAAAATATATTTAGCGCTATATAAGTATTAATATTAATAATCCGTTGGTTAAGGTAGGCGTTAACGAGTATATTTATTTAAATATTTCGAAAGCGAAATACTTTATTTCAATATTATATAACTACTTATTAAAATTCTTCGAAAAATATAAAGCCCTTCGTAGTAAGAATATTACTTTAAAATAAATTATCGAAGAAATACGTAGTCTTCGGCGCGTAATCGCTACTACTATTAATTTTATTTATTTTAAAATAAATTTAAATATTAATTTTAACCCTTTATAATATATTAAATTAATAATTATTACCGCCAGTTACTTCCTAATTACCGAATAAGCCCTTAATACTTTATTTACAATAGGTATCGCCTTCGATTAACTTATTAATTAATATTATTACGAATTCTCTACCTATTAATATAAAATTTAAATAAAAGTTTAGAAGAAAGTTAGCAGCGTCTTATCGGTATATAATATTACCCGGGTTTAAATTTGTTTAAATTTCGATATTAGAATTGAATTCTATTCTCCGATACTTAATTTACAATATAGTATACGCCCCTATATTACTTATTCGGTAGGGCTTTACTAATTAAATTATATACCGTATTTTAATACCCGGTTTTATATTTTTAATAACGAAGGAAACAACGGTTATAAATTTCTAACTATCCGCCCTAATAACCTTTTATTATTTTTAATTTATTATATAGAAAATTATATTTAATATACCCTACTTATCTTATCCTATATTAGTAACGATACTACTTACTATTATTTATAGTTTATTTATAATAGTATTATAATTCTAGAATAGGGTCTCTTTTCGGATATTAATAAACCCCCTAAAGTTATTAATTTCGATATTAATAAGTCGGCGGATATTTTAAACCCCGACGAGTTTAAAAGTAGTAATAACGTTAGTATAATTGAATTTAAATATATAAAATTCTCTAATGGCGACGGTTCGGCCGCCGGTTCCGCCCCTAACGGTAACGAATTTAAACTCTTCTTTAATAGTAACGAATTTAAACCCTTTTCTAAAACCCTAGTATATTCCGTCCTATCCTTAAGCCTTTATAATAATTTCGATAGGCCTACGGATAATATAGACTTTAATAGCCTATTCTTCGGCGGAGGTTCGGTAATTAATACCGAATCCTCTTATTCTTCTTCTACAGGATTTTTATCCCCGTTACCAAATAATTATATTATTATACCGACTTTTAATTATAATTATTCTTTTACCTAATAAAGTAATAAAATTTATATTAATAATAGTTTTATTTCTTTATATTATTTAAATAAGATTCTTTAGCCCTTTATTAACCGTTTTTTTAATAATAATCGGTTTTTTTATTATTAGGATTTTCCTACTATCCTTATATTATTATATTAATAATTTTATACTTCTAAGTCGCTATTTAGTTAGTTCATATCTAAACCTTCTCTTAATCTGGGTTTTTTTGTTAATTTAGGTAGTATTAAAGATCCGGCTAATTCGGAGCCCTTTTTCCTTTTTAAGGAGGAAACGGCCTTTATTTCCAATTACATTAATAACGACTCTAATTCCGAAGAGGGTAATTCTTCGCTTTATTAGTAGCGTAATCCTTTTATTCCGGACTTTTTAGAAAATTAGTTTATAAACTATCTCTTCTTTTTATTTATAAATTCTTAAATTCCTTTATCCGGTTAAGGCGGATTTAAAGGTTTTATTTATACACTATTAAGAGCCTTTTATAAGCCCTATAAATTTACCGGTACTCTTTTGTAAATTTTTAATTTATTTATTCGCTTATATAAAATAATTTTAGTTAAGGATTTTAATATTCTACGCCTTTTAATAAGGGCTAATTAATTTCCTATACCCCGGATTAAACTTTTCGCTATTCCTTTATATATAAATATATTTCCTATTTCGGCGGACGTAGTTTTTACTAATCCTATAGTAGAATTTTATTTTACCGCCGATAAAATCCTTCTTATCGAAGTAGTTCGTTAATTCGTTAATAGTTTATTTATTACGGCGCCCTATTATTCCGTCTATATTAGCCTCTCCGATTCTAGCCTTATTTTTAATTTGGGTGTAGGTAATAATTCCCTTTTATTTTAGGATTATCCTATTTTATTTATTGAAGGTACTGGCCTTAAACCGGTCCGTTTAATAATTTTTATTATTTTTAGGGTTATTTTTATTAGTATTATATTAGAGAGTTTTATAATTGAATTTAAAAATCCTAATATTATTACTATATATATTTAAATATTTATAAAATTAGTTAATAAGTTTATTAATCCCTCTTTAATGGTTTCGCCCCTTCCGGCTCTTATAGTATCCTTCGTTATAAACCTTTTCTTTATCTTTCACTATTATATTATTACTAAAAAAAGTAAAAGTAAAGTAGTTTTATCGTTTATTATTAGCGGTTTAATAATTAAAATAAATATTGATAAATTTATTCGCCCTATTTCTTAGTATATTATAAACGCTATTACCTTCGCTTATAATATTTCTATTAATACTTTTTCCCTTCTTTTTAAGAAGGGTATTGTTCTAATATTAATTTCGAATATCCTAAAGCGTTTTTAAATCGGTTCTTCGTCGGTTCGGAAACGGGTTTTAAAAGTTTCGATTCTAATAACCAAACCTTTTAAAATTAGTTAGCGTTTTATAATTATTAAAAAAGGAAAGGGTAAAGCGGGTAAGCCTATTCCTTTTATTAATATATATTTAGAGCCCTTTTCGGGTTTAATTATTGGCGGGCGTTCGTTTATTACTCCCTCGGTTATTCGTTATTTATTATATAAGTATAATATTTTTAATTCTATTATAATTTCTCTTAATTTATTTAAACGGCGTAAATAAAATAAATATTTATATTTTAATGTATTTTCGCTAATATTAAGTCTTAAACCCTTAATCGCCTATTCGATATTTTTTCGGCTACTTACTTTTATTAATATATAATTATTAATAGTTATAGAATTCGATATCGTTGGGAGGTAATCTTTTTTATAGAGTAATTAATTTATTTATATTATTAATTTAATTGTCCTATTTCTTATAATATTTCTATCTAGCCTTCTAATATTTAGAGAGTACTTTCTATATGTTGTAGAAGTATTCTTCCGGTTCCTAAATATTATATTCAACGGGTTAACCCGCCTACTTAATTAAGAATTTTTATTCTATTCCTTCCCTTTTATATTTTACTACTTCTTCTATTTCTTATTTTTTTTATTTTTTTATTAGCTTTAGTAATAGTATATCTTTAATAATTTTACTCCCTATCTTTTAGGGTTCGAATAAATTTATAGGGAAGATATTATATTTTCGGTTATATTATATAAGTAAAATAATTTAATATATTTAAAAATTAATCCTTTTAATAATTTTTATTTTAATAAACGTAGGGGCTAGTTTATAATTTTTAAAATGAAAGTTCTTTATAGATAATCCTACTAAGTTTCTAGGTTAGAATTCTATTAGCGTATATTATTTATTATATCCCTTTTATTAAATTTATATAATTTATTTTTAGTAATATCTTATAGATTTATATATTTATTCTATCTTTTAAAACCTATCCTTTATTACTTAAACCCGTAGTTCGTTATAGCCTTCTATATATTCGACTATACAAGGGTAATACCCGAATAGGGCTTCGAATAGTAAAATTCCGGTAGTAGAATATATAGAATTATTGTAAGCGAATTTTATTTTTTATAATTTATAATATTATAATAGCGGGTTTCTTTCTAAAGTATTAATATAGAGAAGTTTTTCTAGGGTTTAATAGAAACGTTCGGTCTAATTATTTATTTATAGATAAAAAGCAGTAAATAGCCGACGTAGAATACTTCGGGTCTTAATAAATTCTTTTTAGAATTCGCTTATAAATAATTTATTTCAGTCGCTAATAATTTTTAAAGGAGAACCGAAATAGTATTCTATATATTTATAGAAGAGGCTAATTATTATCGTCGTATTTAAAATCTTAATTATTGGGATAAAGAGTCTTATCTTTGTAAATTAATTGACTATAATAAAGACGGCGTTATATATTTTATTATTAAATCTTTAATTCGACGGTAGGTTAGTAATAAAATCGATACTAATTTTTTAGAAGGGTTGTTCTAATAGAGGTAAGGATTGGAAGTTTCTATAGGGTTTATATTTAAAGTATTAAATACCCTAATATAATTTATATCGAATAATATATTCCTTTACGTCTATTATAAGATTCTCCTAATAAAATTTTCTTTTAATTAATTCTAAAGTTTTAAAAGTACTTATATAACCGGCCTTTAAATTATTATAATAGATATATAGAATTTCCTTATATAATAATCCTTTATTAAGGATTACTAATTATTCTTTAAAGTAAAGAACCCTTTAATTATTTAATTTATATCCCTTAATTATAGAGCCTTTAGTTTGTATAATTATTACTAAATTAGTAATATTAGGATCCCTAGGCTAGAATTCTTTTACTACTATATAAAATTCTTAATTTACTTATAATATAAGGGGTAACTTTCTATATATTAATTTACGAACAACCTTTTTCGGAATAATTTAAGGAAAAGGGTTATCCTTAGGATCGGGTATAAATATCTTTAACCCCCGACCCGTCGCCGATTTAATAATTCTCTTAATTTATTTAATAAATATATATATTACCATTTTTTTACTATATTAGTACTTTATTTTAGAATTGAACTAATCTTTATAGGATATTAATAATTATTAAATTAAGCCGAGCTTCTTTTAGAAAGTTAGTAAAATATTATTATATTCTATTTTTCCCTTTATATAGTCTAACCTCCTAAATAGACCGTCTATAGGATTCGTAGTACTTAACTAATATTCTATATCGAAGTTAAATTACAATAAGTAATATATTTATTATATTAATTTCCTTCGGAGGTCCTTCGCTAGGGATTTTATAATTCCCGTTAAAACCTAATAATTTATAAGGATTAGGAATTTCTTAGGGAAGCCCTCTAAATATTAATTTTAATACTTTAAATTAGCTATAATAGTAAAAAATTCCTATTATCCTATATATTAACGCTATTTAATATTTATTAATTTCCTTAAAAAGAATATTATTAAGTACTATTAATTACTAATCTTTTAGGATAGAATATTAGAAATAGCTTTAACTAAAGCGTCCATCTCTACTTTTATTTCCTAAAAATAGTTTTAATAGTAGAAAATAAGTACCGATACGAAAGCGTCCTTTAATATTTAAAATATTTTATCCGCTTCCTTTAATTATTCAAATAATCTAATCTTCTTCCTATTCTTATTCCCCTTTAATAAATTTATAAGGGGGGCTACTAATTTTCAGAATTTATAAATAAAATATCGGTAAAAATTAACAAACCCGAAGAATACTTAAATATTATAATATAATTCCGGTATTAATTATTCTTTAATTATAATAATTCGGGTTAGGTTTATTATAATCCCTTCCATCGTTACCCGGTAGCCGAAGAAATTAATATACTCTTTATAGAATTTATATTTCGAAAACTTAATATATAATTCGGCGTCCTTTAGCTACTTAAAAATAAGCCTTAAATATTTATTATATTCCTCCTTAATTTGGGAATAGATTAAAATATTATTAAAATATATAATATAAATATAATTTATTAATTTTACTAGGGCCTTATATATATACGTTTAGAATATTGTAGGGGCGTTGGTTAATTTAAATAATATTACCGTATATTTAAAATAGCTATATTTAGTTCTAAATATAATTTTCTATTAATTTCTTTCTTTAATTCGGATACGATAATATACTTTTTAGAAATCTATTTTAAAAAAGATTTTAGCGCCTAATAATTAATTTATTAGCTCCCTAATTAAAGGTAAGGGGTACTGATTTTTAATTATTATTTTATTTAAATTATAATAGTTTATATATAAATATAAGGAGCTATCTTTCTTTAGTACGAATAAGATTAGCGACGTTATTAGATTTTCGGAGTATTTAATCCTTCCTATACGTAGGTTTTCTTTTAAATAGTTTTATAAAATATTTAATTATACTTTAAAAAATAAATATATTACTTTTAATAGCACCTCTTCGCTTTCTTTAATTCTAATTTTATATTTAATATCGGGAAATATTAATAATAATTTAACGCCCTTTTCAAAGAAATAAAATTCGTATCCTTCTAAAGCGGGTAGGATAGTCGCCGTTCCGTCGGCATTATCTTCTTCTTTATCTATATTTTTAATAGTAAACCTTATAGGGTTATATATGGATATAATATTTATAATAAAAATTCGATCGCTATATATTAATTTACGTATAAAAATCTCTAGGTTTATAATATAAAGTCTATTAAATTTAAATCTATTAGTACATATATATATAATAATACTTTCCGAATTTATACCTAGTATTAATAATAATAGTAATAATATTCTAACGTTTTTATAAATTGTATAGAGAAATTGGGTTATTTTTTACTTTTAACCTTTTCTATCCTTTATTTAGAAAGTAATTTCAAATATTCTATAATAATATATTTCTCCGCCGTTTGCGTTTATTAATATAAGGATAATTATTATTTCTACTTATTTTAATTTATATTTTTTTGTAAAATTCTTATAAATTATATTAATTTTAGCCCCTATATTTAAATTTATTCCGACGTTTAGTCGGCGACCCTTCGGTAAAGTTACTATTACTATTATTTTAATTAAGTTATTTCTTCCGGCCGTCCTAAATCCTTCAACTATTATAAATAATAATTTATTTATAAGGTTTAGTCTTTTAGCAAACCTTTTAAATCGGAGATATATTCCGAAATATAATTATTATCTTTAAATTCTTTAGTATTAGCGCCGCTAATAACGTTCTAAATACGGGTTTTATCGTAGGATTTATTACTTAATTTATAGTATCCCTCCGTTTTGGCTTTCTTAGGGTAATTCTTAGAAATATATCCCTTTTCCTTATAATTATAATATTCCGGGCCTATCCCCTTAGAATTTGCCTTTATCCAATTAATAAATTAATTACGCTTCCGGTTATTATAGAAGTTATTATAGGGTTTATCCGAATAATCTTTAAAGTATTCTAACTATTCGCTATTAAAATTGCTTTATAGCTTTTAAAATTATTAAAACTCTTTTCGCTTAAGCGAATTTCTTTACGAATTTCTTCTATACGAATTCTTTTTATAGTCTTCTAATTATTAATTTAATACTTTCTAAGCTACGTCTTAGGCGTTCTAAATAGGAATATTTATATTTCGGAAATATTAGTATACTTCCTTCTTTAGTTAGAAAAAAAAATTATAGGCTTAATTTATATTATTAACGACTATTCGGCCTAAACGCTAATAGTTAATATAGTACCGTTCCTATAGGGTCTACGGATTTTTATCGTTTTATTAATATATTTGGAAAATATTTTTTCTAATTTCTAATTCGTAGAATTCGGGTATAATATATTTTTTATATATAAAGCGTAGGAATTCGTTCTAATTACTATTTCGCTTTCGGCCGGCTTTATTAGTAAATTTATTAGCGAACGCTTATTACAAAATAATAATTTTATTATCGGCCTTAAAGAACGCTTAGAAAATTAATTAGAGATTTATAATAGTCTCGCGGGTTCGGTTATTTACTTCTAAACCTTCGATTTAATTTTTAATTTCGGTATTAATATTATCTAATTATAATAGACTTATATTATAAATAAGCGGCCGGAGGGTTTAAATATAAATTATAGGCTCCTTATTTTATTTTTACCTTATTATATTTATTATTATAATATATAATTTGAAAATTATTTTTAAGAATTAGAGGGTTATTTTTTCGATTAACGGATTAATCTTCTTTATACGCGATCGATATTTATACAAATATTTCGAACGGTCTCGATTATTTTTCGAATATCGAAATAAAGGATTGGCGGAACGTTATAAATTTTTTGAGGAGGAGTTGGATAGGTCGGATCTATATAAATTTATAAATTAGGATTTAAATCGGCGGCCCGTCGATTCGGACTTTCTTATAAGTAATTAGGAATTTCTATAATAGTATATTAAGGTAACCGAATATTAACGATATATTAAGGTAATTAAACGCTAATAAATAGCGCGCTTATTTTAACGTTCTAAGGAATATTTGCTATACTAATACAAATTGCGAAAGTAATAGGCGCGAAATATATACGAATTTTTAATAAGGTAGTATTTAGGCTTCTAGATTTATAATATTTTATATAAAAAGACCCTTTCGAATTCGAATAAAGATTAATTTTAGTTATAATTATTATTAATAAATATATTAATAGCGTTAATAAAAGACTCTTCGGTTTATATAACCGGAGGAGTATCTTTATTAATCGGATACTCATCAGTATCTTTACAACTTCGAATTTCGCCGACCTTAGTAATATTTTAAACCGGTTCGGTATTAATAGTATTTTTACCCAATTATCTTAAAATACCCTATTCTAATACAAATATTTCTAGTATTACTTTACGTTCCGGAGAATAATCTCGGCGGCGTATAACTATACTTTTAATATAAATATTTTCCTTTCGGATATTAACTATATTCCTAACCTTCGTAAATAATATTTTAGAGGTTAAAGAATTATAAAATTATAATACAATAGGGTAAGAATATGTTTAATATATAATATTAAATTTATTTTAAGAAGTAGATTTTAACTTAGCCGGTAGAAAAATGTCCGGCTAGGTTCTAAAGGTT
This sequence comes from Neurospora sp. CHS-2018a, assembly GCA_009802275.1. Taxonomy (NCBI): domain Eukaryota; kingdom Fungi; phylum Ascomycota; class Sordariomycetes; order Sordariales; family Sordariaceae; genus Neurospora; species Neurospora sp. CHS-2018a. The sequence goes on from RAKG01000040.1 coordinate 576,218, forward strand.
TTTATTCTTTGTACGAACCCCTAGTAGACCCTAATAGGCCCGGGACTCGGTACCTAATTTCCGACCGTACGCTCTATTATTATCGTCCGCTCTATTATTTATTATAATTGCCTACTATAACGCTCCGTTCCTCGGGCCTAGTTCCTAAGCCCTCTCGTACGATAACCTTACAGTTAACTTCGTAGAATTTTTAAAGAGTCTTCGGTATATATTTGAAATTGGAAGCGGGCTAATATTTTAAATCGGGGTCTTAGCCTTTCTAATCCGCGTTATAAAAGAGTTTACTATTAACGACTTTAGAAGTATTAATCTTCTCGACTTCTTATTTAAAGTCTTCGTCTATTTCTATATTAATTGGGCCTAAGTATTCGGCGGCTTATTTTAATAGAGGATTATTATTATATTTATATAAACGGTTAGCGTAGAAGAGGTTGGAAGCTTTCTAATTATTAGGGAGCTTTAGCCGGTAGGAGTGCCCTACTTTTTTAATAATTTTATAATAATTATAAGTATTAGGGAAATCGAATTTATTGTTAGGGCGAATAATTATTAATTATAATTACTTAATAATAATAACCCTATTGCTGATATCGAAATCTAAATCCCTACGCTTTTTATTAACTTAACGGGCCTATTCCTCTTATAATTTCATTATTATTTCTCTAACGAATTCGATATATCTATAGATACGTTAGGCGTATTCTTAAATTTACTCTCTAATTAACTATTTAATCCTAAAGCCTACGTTATAAATACAAACTTCCTAATTAAATAATATACGTATCGGGTAACTAAATATAATTTTATAAGGGGAGAGGCCAATATTATTTTAGGGAAGGCTATTTTAAATTATATTTAAGGCAGAGATAGCTTCGAACTAATTATTTTAATAATAATTTATAAAAGGACGTAGCTATTAATTAAAATATACATTTATAACTTCGGCTTATCTAGCCGTTTAATTATAGTCCGCGGTAATTAACTTCTATTTTATACTTATTAATTTAAATATTTCGTCGGTAAACGTAGAAATAAATTAGGGGCTATAATCCGAAATTACCTCCTCTAATATATTATAAATATAATAAGGGCCTTTGTAATATATTTAGGCGGCGTCCTAAGTAATCGACTTCTCTATATAGGGTATAATTTATAATAATTTTATTAAACGGTTTATTATAATTAGAATATTATCGAAACTATATTTATCCTTAAGTATCTTTTTATAATTAATTATAATAGAAGTCTATTTCTTAACTAGCGGCGGGATAGGGTATAATTTGACGGGGGTCTTATCCTTAGGTACCTTATTTATTTTATAAATTATATAATTTTTAATAAAACGTTTAATATCGCCGGCTATATTTAACTATTAGTAGCGCTAATTTAAAATCGTTCGAATCTTATTATAACCGGAGTACGCTATTATTAAGGTCGAATAAACTTTATTAATAATACGGATACGTAGATTATCCTTATTAGGGACGGCGAAGCGACCTTTATAAATTAAGAAATTGTTAACTATTATTATAAATTTGGAATTAGAGTTGTATATTCGAATTTAATATTCTTCTAAAGATTTATCTTCTCGGTTAACTTTTATAATAATATTTACTAATTCGTACCCTTCTAATCCGATAAAGTATAATTCTCCTCCTATATCTAAAATTATAATTAGGACCGATTCTTCTAAAAAGCCGTTCAATATAGTAATAGAGGCCAAAGCAATAACTTTAGCTCTATTACTCTCGTTTATTAATAATTTAAATATTTTAAAGGTATAGTATACTTCCTTCTTTTCCTTCTAGGTTTTTAAATCCTCTAACTTTCGTAATAAAGTATTAGTAGCCGCGTTTTTAATACTAGGGTAATAGGTAATTTCGAAGTAGTATTAAAATAGGAATTCTACTTACCCGGCTTATTATAGGTTAAATAATCGCTTTATACCGAAGTATTCTAGGGTTTAATAGTCGGTAATAATCGTAAAGGGTTTCGATTACTTTAAACCGATTAATTCGAGTCGCTAAATTTAAAGGGTTCGGATAATTACGAATAGCTCCTTATTATAAATCGGGTAATTATATTCGGCTTACTATAGAATTTCCGAAAAGTAGGCGATAAAGTACTATTCTTTAGTATCCTCCTAATATTAGAATAAAACTCCCGCGAAAACTCTATTATTAGTATCTATCTTAATTCGTATTTCTATATCGTAGTTAAAATATTTTAATAAAGGAATATTTATTAATAGTTATTTTAATCCGTCGAAGGCTATTTAATACTTTTCGGTTTATACGAATACTTTACTTTTTTTAATTAAATTAGTAAAGGGACGAACTATTCGATTATAATTTTTAATAAATTTTCGGTAGAAATTATAAAACTTTAAGAAAAATTATACTCTTTATAAATTAAAAAGTATAATCTATTCTTTAATAACTTCTACTTTTTCGGGGTCGATAGAAATACTGTCCCGGCCTATAATAAAGTTTAGGAATTTAATCTTAATAATATAGAATTCGTACTTCTTTAAATCAGTTTATAAACCGGCATCCTTTAACTTAATTAATACTTTACGAACGTAATCTTTATATTCCTCGAGGGTATTCAAATAAATAAGGATATTATTAATATATGCAATATAAAAGTCTCTTAAGTAAAGCCCTAGAATTGAATTAATAAAGGCTTAGAAATTGGCTAGGCTATTAATTAGGCTGAATAATAATACCTTATACTTAAAAACTCTTATATTAGTACGGAAGATAGTAAACTCTTCATCCTCTAGCCTTATATAAATATAATAAAAGGCCTATCGAATATTAATTTTAATAAATTATTAAGCCTTAACGACCTTAATTAATATTTCTTCAATTAGGGGTAATAGGTATTAATCTTTCCTTATAATTATATTAAACTTTTAATAATTTACGTAGAATCGCAAACTACTATTAACTTTCTTAATAAATAGAATAAGTACCGCTTAAAGGGATAAGTTCGCTTTAATAAATCCCTTAAAAAGGTTTTCTAAAATATATTTCCTTATTACTTCTAATTTATCTAACAATATTTTATAAAGAGGGTTATAACTAAACTCTTCTAATCGGTAGCCTTCTTCGAATTTAATTTTATAATCGCCCGGTTAATAAACCGGTAGGGTATTTAAATTAAATTTATTAAAAATATCGATATAATTATAATAATATTCGGGTACCGTTTTTAAAGCTTCCTCCCGAAATTCCTTCTCGTCGTAAAGTAATAGTTCCTACGCAGGGTCCTCTACTATACATTTCTTTTAAATAAATTAATCGATCTCGAAAATACTTATCGAATAAATTATATAATTATCTTTAACGGCGGATCGTATAAATAGGTTATTATCGAGGACGTATATTTATACCGGTCGCTCCTTATACTATCCTATCGAATCTCTTTTTAATTTATATATATTTTAATTATTAAAGCCCTATTTATTATCGAATAATTCGGTTAATTTAATTCGAATAAATTAGGCAAGTTCTAAAAATAATACTATAAAGTAAGTAAAATTAATTAAATTCTATTCTATTTTATTTAAAGGGTTTAATTACTTAAGAATCGAATTAAAATTCTATAGTAAATACCGAAGTCGAATATAGTCCAGCTCGTTAATATTTTTATTACGTATATATTTAAAGTCCGCGGATATAATAGGGACTGTTTTCTGAAGCTCTAATATATTAATTTAAAGTTCGAAGATTCGTTTTTTAATCTATTTTTGATATTATTATACCTCTTATCGATATTAATCGTAAATTTCTTAATTTATTTCTTTCTTATAATAATTTAAGAAAGGTTATTCTATGAGAATGTCTTTTCGCACTGCTACAAAAGTCTTTGTACACTGTAGTAAAAAAATAAAATAAAGTATAACTTGGCCAAAGTTGAGGGTACAAGGAGGATAATAGTATTGGAATTTTTCTTACTTTTTACTCTATATTACTAAGTTCACGCCGTCTTTATACCCCCACACACTAAGGCTTGAAAATAATGATGTAATACTTAAAGTTAATTAAGTTTCATTTTAATATCTTCTTGATTATAAAGGTTTAGGGAGGGTGTACAGTTAGGGTAAGGATGCTATTGTATAGAGAAAAGAACGACAAAAATTCCAATACTATTAGCATCCTTGTAGCTTTACCGTTAGCTAAGTTATACTTAATTTATTTCTAGACGACAGTGTATAAATGTGATGGCCTGGCATGCCCACCACCTGTCTGGGACCCTGTCTGGCACCTGGCATCTGGACTGGGCCTTGTTTCCCATCTGCCACGGCCTATAAAACCCTCTTCTTCCTTCCAAGCCTTGTATCTAGCTTCTTCTTTTCCTTCCCATNTTGTTTCCCATCTGCCACGGCCTATAAAACCCTCTTCTTCCTTCCAAGCCTTGTATCTAGCTTCTTCTTTTCCTTCCCATACTTAATATTACTATGAATAGTGGCTCTCAGTCTTGCAGTCGTATCTCTCGTGGGACCACGCCTTCACATAATATTAAGTATCCCTCGCCCAAAAGGCGTTGTATCTCTCGCCGGGGACGGCATTCAATATCCCACCCTCTAATGACTGAGGTTTGCCGGGGACGGCCGTAATAATATCCCCTCTAATGATTGAGGTCGTGATCGCTCACAGGAGGATCACCAAGTCTCTAAGCAGGATGTCAGCGTACAACGGTAGCTGATTGCGGAGCAAACCCAACCCCCCCCCAGTGGTCTGGAAGCACCCCGTCGACTACGACCGGAGCTCTCTACGTTTCGACTCTTTCCGGAAAAAAGCAGTCAACCCATGGTTCTGGAGCTCATCCCAAAGCTTCACGTTTCGGCTCTTCACGAAAAAACGGCCAACATCAGACCTTCTCGCGGTTACTCGGTCAAATCACGACATTCTGGCGCTTCACATATCAAAGCAGCCACATCTTCCCCAGATTTCATCTGGACTCTCCCCTTCTCTCATTCTCTCTCTCACTCTCTCGCCCTTTCAACAGGCAAACAGAGCTCCCAGTTGGCCATCAAACGGATTCATCAGACCGCCGGTCTCTCGCTTTTCTGTGGGCAAACACAGACCTCCCTGACCGCCGGCTCAACGCCTTTCCGGACGTGGATTCCCGTCATCCGGCCTCTTCCCGGATCACCGGCGCCGACTCCCGTTATTTGGTGCCGATTCCCGTCATCTGGACTCATCTCTCCGCCTGCGTGGCTACCCGTTGAGCCTCAATTCAATGATTCATCATCCCATTTCCGTTGGTTGAGCCGCATCTGGACCCACTTTGGCAACATCAATTGCCAGGCAGACACTCTCTTCTTTCTCGTCTCCCAACGCTCATTCAACACCTCTCTTCTCTCATAGTCATTCAACTGGCTTCTCAGCAGTCAATTCAATGGCTGTCATCTTGTCATTTGGATCGCGTTTTTTAGCATCCATTGGCAACAACACCGACACCGTGCTACCGGGTGTCTCACCTCGTCTTTCGAGATCAGACGTTAACCAATCTCTTCATCGTTCTATCCTTCTTTCGTCTTGTCTTTCAGCAGAGCCTCAATTGGTCCCGACAATCCGTCTCCTCTTTCACATTCAGACCTGGACCACATGGAGTCTCGGCACATGATGAATCCCGTCTCGTCTTGATTGAGTTGAGCCCTATCAGTCCCGACAATTCCTGATAAGCACCTTGATGGCAACACCTGTTGTAATGGCATTTGATGAATGATGACGTGGAGCCATCACCTTCTCATCTTCTTTCTTCTTTCCTTTTCTACTTTGGGGAAATCGTTGGCGTTCTTTTCTTGCACACGGCAACCAGATTGAAGACATGGTCGTGATGCTTCTCATCTTTTCTCTTCTTTAATGTCTTGGTTCCAGCTCTGCAGCTATGGTACCGGGTCATCTCTTTTCCATTTCGTCTCACGAATCAGACTGTCCGATGGTATCTGTCCTCTGCCCGGACGTCCGTTTAAGTTCGATTGGGAAACTTTATCTCATCTCTTCTTTCCTTTTGCGGTTTGGGTTGCTGGAGTTCTTGCATTTGACCTTCCCTGACACCCAGATTGAACCACAGTCACGGGAAGGGTTTGCTTTCACATATTCATCTCTTCTTTCATCTTTCATCTTGCCTTTCAATGGGATTTGGAGAACCTTGTTGGATATGGACAATTTACTTGGAGGAATATCTTACGGCTCTGGGGCTGAGCCTTTGTTGCGAGGGGGGGGTAATGTGATGGCCTGGCATGCCCACCACCTGTCTGGGACCCTGTCTGGCACCTGGCATCTGGACTGGGCCTTGTTTCCCATCTGCCACGGCCTATAAAACCCTCTTCTTCCTTCCAAGCCTTGTATCTAGCTTCTTCTTTTCCTTCCCATCGGTAATATAACCGCTAGTAAATTTAGGCGCTACGTAACTACTATTCTAACTATTAACCTATTATTTATCTTCTCGATTTATAAGTATATTATAATAGGCTACGTCTTTTTAATATTCCGGTTTTATAATACTAAAACTAGGGCGGACTTTAAAATTAGAATTCCTTATCTAATCCGGGTTTAACTTCTATTCTATCACAAGGTTAGCCTATAATATAGTTATACTATATTGACCGCACATATATTATACTAGAGCATTGTATTATAGCCTAGAGCTATATACTCGTACTAGTTATATGTCCCGTTACGTATAGTCTTACGTACGCGCGCACGGATTAGCCTGTTTAGGCTCTCGCCTATATAACTAGTCTTCTATATATACTTCCTTTCCTCCCCTTCGTACAATAATATATATTTTACCCTACCCCTAATAGTACCCTCTCGCCCTATAATAATTTATTATATTTTACTATTACGTTGCGCGCGTTTATTTAAAGGAAGAGCGATTATAATTAATCCTAATCGTTGTAACGTTATTAATTTAATATTATCGATTCGAATTAATTAAAATTCGTCTCTATATAATTAAGACCTTATATTATAATCCTAACTTCGAATTAAATAATTATTAAACCGAATATTACTATTAAATAGTTCGCACCTTCTCTTTCTTTCCCTTTTTCTACCTACCCAATATATTAATTTAATGATTAATATCCGATAATAATACCCCCCTAGTAACCGACATCTTTATTACTATTATAGCGATTAGTACCTTTATAATAACCGACCTAGCCTATTAAAAATATTATTCGGATATTATATAAGTATTCGAAAATTTTAATAATTAAACAGTTCCTATTAATATTCCTATTTAAAACGCCTTCGGTTTTACTTAATTCCCTATCTTTTAAATCGTTTTCTTAACCTTTTATTATTTAATTATAGATAATATTATTAGTATTCGTATTAAAATATAAGAGATTTAGGAGGAATTTTTTAAAATTTAGAAGGAATTTAATTAAGCCCGCTACGAAATTAGTAGATTCGAAAGTAATATTGCGACTATCTAGGCTAAATTCTTTCTCAATTTATAAGAAGTTACTAAAAATTATAATAATTAGTTTAAATACTTTCGTAATACCTATACGGCCAAAATTAATACCCTTTCCGATACTTATTTAAATGAGGTTAATTCTCTTTGTACTAATATTACTACTTTAAGAATAGAATTTTTAACTTTAAGAACCAATTTTAAAATTACCTACTAAAAGTAATAAGAAAAATACTAAAAGGTAATTAATAACTTCTGCTAATATATTATTATAGTTAGGGCTTTTAATACTCTTATTCTTAATAAGGACCCTAAAGATAGAGAACCCGAACCTAAAGACGGAGAACCCGAGGAATTTAATAATAATAATCCTAATAATAACGAATTCAATACTATAATTATTACGGACGACGGTAACAATTATAAGTCGGTATCGCGTATTACCGTATTATTTATATTCGATAGTAAAGGTACTATTATTAAATGCGCTATTAAAAATTATATTTAACGTCTTCGTATTTAATTTATTTAATTTAATAACCTTTAACTTTTTACTTCTAAACGTAAGGAATTCTCGCTTATTATTTACTTTATCGAAGGCACTCCTTTTAAAACTATTAAGATAGAATTAATTAAAATTCTAACTAACGAATTTATTAAATAAACCTCCGCTTTTAAATTATTGGCCAAACTTATTAAGAAATATAATAATATTAACGTCGTCGTTTATTCCCGTTATAAATTAGAAGAATTAAAGATAATTAAAAGTATAAAGTAGTAGGAGTTCGAAAATACTTTTACCCGCTTTATTAATTGTTATAATTTCGATAATAATATAAAAATTTACTACTTATATTAAAAGATCTCGGAGTGCGTTCGTATTATTATTATTTATTAGAACCGTTAATCCGCTAATAATAAATATAACGAATAAATAACGTTCGTTCGTAATTTTGTAAAAAATTTAAAGGATAAAGATTAATGTAATAAGAACGTTAATTCCTTCTATAAGACTAGTACTAATATTACCGGTACTTTTAGTACCTTTACTTCCGCTAGTAAGGCTATTATTAATTAGGGTAGTAATATTATAGATTTTAATACTATATCCGCCTTTAATATCTAATTATTTTATATAATTAATAATAATATCTTTATATTCCGTATAAAGAATAGAATATATATTCGCTATAGTAAGAAAGGTTATTTCTTAGCGGAATATTATACTTATATTAATTTTAGTAAGGAAATTAAGCCTTCTAACCGTAATAAAAATAAAAATAAGAAAAAGAATAAAAATAGCGGTATTAATAATAATAGTAGTAGTAGTAACAGTAGCTAATAGTAGTAATTTACTTAGGGTTAATATAATTATAGTTAGTAGCGTTCTTATAATGGCGGCGGCTATTAAGTTAACGCTATAAGTATTACTCCCCCTATAGGTATATTAGCGGACGCTCTAACTCCCGGTACCCCCGGCCCTAGTAGTTATTATTACCCGGTCCCTATTTATTAATCTAATTTTATCGGCCCTGTTATTAGTAACGAAAATAATTTCGTTTAGAATTAGGGAAATATATAACCTTCTAACTAAATTACGCTTAGAGGTACTAATTTATAGGATAAGGAGGAGGAATATAGGGGCCTATCCCTATATAACTAAATATTATTAAAATAAACCAATTTTTAGTAAATAGCCGTTATAAATACCCTAATTTATTAAATCTTTCTATTTACTTTTCCTATAGACTACGTAAATTATATTATTCTATTTTCGTTAATAGTAACTATATTATTCTTAATTTTATTAACCGTCGTTTTGTCTTTTAATATTAATTACCCTTTTTTAAATTATTAATCCTTAAATTATTATACCTTATTAACAATTAAACGAAGGGTAATATTACCTACTTCTTTAAATTAACGATATAGGCGGGTATTTACAATAAAGTTATTAATTTATTTATTTATAATTTCGCTAAAGATAACCCTGTTATTTTTAATTATTTTTAATTAATATATTACGCCCCCGGTATTAATTGGCCTAGCAATTCCCTTCGTTTCGGCTCCGCCTATAAATAATATAGCTATCTCCCTTACGGAGCCGTTAATTACTATACTCTTTTAATAATATATTACTTCGTTATTCTTCGTTTTAATATTTTTAGTATACGCCCTATATATAGGAAGCCTTCTTTTAAAGAAGTATCCGACGAGGAGGAATTAGAATTTCTAAAGCCGTTATAAATAGAATCTACTTGCTATTTATTTATTTTTATAATTATAAGGAGGGCCGTCCGCTAAAGATTTAACCGTTTTAAGTATTAAATTATTAATTATTTAAGTATAACCCCGATTAGTAAAATTATAGGAAGTAACGCTATTATATTATTAATTCTCCTAGCGGGACCCTAAATCCCCTATATAGTCCTAATCCTTTATTATATCGCTAAAGGGATTTGTACCCGGGCTATAAATTACCGCGTCCTAATCCGTTTCTATAGCATCCTTAACGGTCCTATTAACCCTAACGATATTAAAAAATTCTTTATAATAAATTTCAATTAGTTAACCGAAACGTATAAACTTTATATTATTTATACGATTAGAGCTAATATAGAGGAGGATATTAAGAGGATAATAGAGGAAGATAAAGTAAAGGAAGAAGGAAGTGTTTTAAATCCTAAAAGTATAAGTAATAATTTAATAGAAAATATAATTAAAGAGGTATTAATAAATTAAAATTAGAAGTATAAAAGGTTTTTTAATAATAATTATTATCGATAAATTGATATTTTAGTAGGGAAAGGAGATATAGTTACTTTATAAATTATAAAGGTTGCTAATTCTATATAAATTAATAGTATTAACAATAATTTCCTACGTTGTAAAGAAATTATTAACGAATATTTTGCGGCTAATAATATTAATATTAGTAAAATTACTTCTAAAAACGCTACTAAATTCTATAAGAAGGTAAATAAACCCTTAAAGACCGACGTTTAAATTTAAGTTAAATTCCCTAAATAATATTAGCACTATATTAATATATTTAAGTAAGAAGGTATTAAAATCTTTCCCCCTAACCGGTTTTATAATTTTAAATTCGAATTCTATCCGGGAGCTACGCCGCCCGCCTCTTGTAGTCGCGCCTTTAATCTAAATAAATTTAATATTATTAAGAAATAAATTAATAATAATTTTAAAAAGAAGTTTATCCGGCCCTCCTAATTTAAAATATTAGTACTGGTTTTATTCGTTAAGAAATTAGGAGGTAAAGTCTATATTTATATTAATTATAAAAGTATTAATAATATAACCTTTAAATTCTATTACTTATTACTATTTATTAAAGAGACTTTAGATATAATCTACTGCGCTAAAATCTTTATTAAATTCAATATTATTACTACCTTTAATAGGATTTGAATTAAATAGGGCTACGAATAGCTAACTGCTTTTATAATATAATTTAGTTTATTTAAGTCCCTAATTATTCCTTTTAATTTATAAAGCGCCCTCGGAGCTTTCTAAAATTATATTAATAATATTCTTTATAATATTCTTAACGTCTATACGACTATATACTTCGATAACGTCCTTATTTATTCGAATAATATATAAGATTACGAATAGTATATTAATAATGTCTTCAATTAATTCGTTAGAGTAAGCCTCAATATTAATATTAATAAATACGAATTCTATATAATACGTACGAAGTATTTAGGCTTAATTAATACCCCGGGAAGTATTGAAATAGATTTAGAAAAAGTTAAAGTAGTTATAGAATAATAGGCCCTAGAGTCTAAGAAATCCTTATAATCCTTCTTAGGCTTTACAAATTTCTACCGGCGGTTTATTAAGAGTTTTTCGACTATAGCGACCCTATTTTATAAATTTATAAAGAAGGATACAGTTTAAATATAGAATAATAGTTATTAAAAGGTATTCGAATTTCTTAAGAAGGCTTTTATTAAAGACCCCGTTTTGAAAATCTATAATTAAACTAAGAAGATTATCGTTAAAATAAATACTTCTAATTAGGCTGCCGGCGGTACCCTCTTATAATATAGTAACGATAACGTTTTCTACCCTATAGCCTATTTCTCTACTAAATATATTTTATAAGAATATAATTATAATATTTATAATAAAGAGTTACTTACTTTATTAAGGCCCTAGAGGAGTAGAGGCTAGAATTCGAAAGAGTTTAATAACCTTTCAATATCCTAACCAACTATAAAAATCTATAAACCTTTATAATTAATAAATAGTTTATCTAATAATATATATACTAATTTTAATTCTTATCCCACTTCAATTTCTTAATTAAATATACCCCCGGCTCGAAGAACCTTCGCCTAAATACTTTAAATCGCAAACCTAACGACCGCCCCGAGGGCGAAGAGGATAACCGCTTAATTGTTCGTAAGAGGGCTTTATTAAACCCCTTATAGTTCGAAGAAGGTTATTTCGAATCCGAGGACCCCGCCGCCAACTTTTTACTATATTTATTAAACTAAGAGAATTTTAATACTAAATCTACTAACAATTTAATCCGTATAAATTATAAAACCTCTATTTTCTTATAAGAATTAGTATTATATTTAATAAACGAATTCCGACGGTAATAGCTTCCAATAATTAAAAAGATTTTCTACCGCGTTTTTTTCAAATACTATATTATTAACAATATTATAAAATAGCGAAATAAGATTATTATCGACCCTTATAATAAGGACTTTTAATTCTAGTTAATTAATTATTAATATAATACTCCTAGCGTGGGCTACCCTAATTATAATATTACATACGAACTTTTATAATATAATTTCTATTAAGAGGGGATATATAACGACGTAAGGACCTTTTATAAAAATTATTTCCTATACGCGAAAACTAAATCGCTAAAACGTAGTTCTACTAATTATTTTAAATTTATAGCCGTCTCTTTAATACTTTAGAAGGATATTTCGGTCGATTATATTACCCCGCTATTAGAAAGTACCTACCTCGGCCAAACCTTTAAATATATCGCTATTATTATCGACCGCTTTATAAAAATATATTACTATATTACAATTATAACTTTTAAAGCCGAAGAATTAACTAACTGCTTTATCGACTATATTTACTTAATTTATAGCTTACTAAATAGCGTCCTATCTAATAGAAATACCTAATTTATATTATACTTCTAATTTACTTTTTATAAAAAGCTATTAATTATTTATAAATTAACCTCCGCCTTCTATTTATAAACTAATACTTAGACCGAATATATTAATATAGAAATAAAATAATATTTAAAATTTTATATTAATTAAGTATAAATAAATTAAATAAAGTAATTACTATTTATAAAATTCGTAAGTAATAACGCTATATCTTCAATTATAAATATTTCGCCCTTCTTTATAAATTATAATTATTACTTATATATAAACACTGAACTTCGTACCCCGCCGCCGCTAGACCTATTACTAATTTAATTCTATAAATACTATAAAGCTAACGAATTAATAAATTATTTTTAAAAGATTTAAAACTTTACAATCTAATAATTATAATATACGTAAGAGCAATACGAGGATAATACTAATAAAAAACGAATTAATTCGCCTAAATACTATATTAGTAATATAATCCTACTAAATACAATTAACCTCGCTAACGGCCGGCCTTATGCAAAGTTCTCTCTTTATTAGGAAGGCCTATTCAAAATTATACGCGCCGAGTTTTATACTATTTATCTTATTCTATTAATTAATATAAAGTATTCGCCCGTCTTCTACGTTTCTATAATATAATTATAAATTAATAAAAATCTTACCAGATAGAATATATCGTTAAATATTAGAGTAAATAGCGGTCGCATTATAATTCGAATAAATAATTAAGAGGAGCGTAAAGAATAKGATTTCGAGAAATTTATCGACTACGCCCAATTAGGCAGTAATTTATATTAATATTACTATATTAAATAGAAGACCGGCAACCCTACCTAAGAGCCTATTAATAATATTATTAATTATAAATACTATCTATAGTAATTCTATCGCAAAAACCCGGATAAGCCTATCCTACCCGAAGTTTAGAGCCTATTATATCATTTTAGCTCCGATTCTCTAATCGCCGCCTCCGTCCCTCCAACTATAGCTTCCACTTCCGAACCCACCCTAAAACCCTTACAACACCGCTCCGCCCGCTTTTAATAGGAGACGGCCTATATAATTAATATAATAAAGCCGGTTCCAAATACAATTATAATATTAACAATAAATATAACAGTTAATAAAAATATAGAAGATAAATTATATTTAAGATTTAGAAAGGTTATCCGACGGTTAATAAATATATAATTAGGAAAGTTACTTCCGACGTAGTTTATAGATTACAATAGGATAGATTTGGAGGGATAAGTCTATTATTATACGTATATATAGATTTTTTAACTCTACGAACTTCTTTTAAAGGAGGATAATATTATAAGGTTAGCCTATAATATAGTTATATTGTACTAACTATATATATACTATATTAGAATATTATATTATAACCTAAAATTATATACTCGTACTAATTATATGTCCCGTTACGTATAGTCTTACGTACGCGCGTACGGACTAACCTGTCTGGGCTCTCGCCTATATAGCCAATCCTCTATACACACTTCCTTTCCTCCCCTTCGTACAATAACGCATATCTTACCCTACCCCCAACGGTACCCTCTCGCCCCGTGATATATTCGGAGGGAAAGATTAATCGACGATTCTTATAATCTACCTAAATATTATAGATATTAAACTATTTATAACTAATAATAAAATTATAATTTATATTAATAATAATAAGGAAATCGGAGGGTATTATTCGGTTTCGAATCCTTAAAACGGCTTTAACTACCTCTTTAATACTTTAATTAATTTTTCCTTAATAATTACTAATACTTCGGGCGGGAAAATCGCTCGTTACTTCCACTAGTAACCATTCTTTTAATTTGTTAATAAATATTATACTAATAAATAAATAACCGTTTACTCCTATAGTAATTAGGGCATTAAATATAAATAAAGATATTCTATTATTAATTATAGTATATTAAATAAATATAGGTTCCCCTCCTAAATAAGGTATTAAATTAAATCTATCCTTTCCTTATCTTTACTTATCCTTTATCTATTTTATAACCGATACCTCCCTTAGGAAGGAGTTTAATTTACTTAGGGCGTTTAATTTCCCTAATTATTAACAGCGGGGGCAACGTTAGCAACCGGAATAATAAGAACTATAATTTAACTACTAGTATTGTTCTCGTTAGCTAGGTAGCGTTTAACGATAGTAGTAACGTAATTATAACACTCTCGATTATATTAATCCTTTTAGGAATAATTGTATTTAATATAATTATATTCCTTACAAAGGAAGTATTTACCTTTATTAAATAGTCGGGTAGTTTCTTCGGTCCTATCGGTAATGGAACAGTTACTTCCGCCTCCATTAATAGGTTTAGAAGTAGAGGAATTAGAATTACTGGAACCGGATCCATTAAAGCTTAATTTAAATGCTTTATTACTACCTCCCTTATTATTATATAAAGAAGAAGAAGAAACGGCCTTAGCTTCCTTGGTAATAGTTTTAAATATTTAGCCAAAATTAGAGTAATCGATATAGTATAATTCGAAAGAAATAAAAGGGTTGTAATATTTAGCGCCTATTTACTTCTTATATTTAATTGGAAATTATTAGAATAATTCGCGCTTCTACTTAATTTTAGGACGTTAATATTCATTAATTATATAAATAAATTTATTTTTAAAGAAATCGAAATTATTATTATTCTTTATTTTAAGTTTTATAAGATTGACGAGGGCCTTTTCGTTTTAGTTAGGATCGCTATATTTATATTATAAATAGGTTATTAAATTAAAGTAAGTAGTAAATTAATCGGAGTAAATTTTATAAAAGTAGGGTATTAAATCTTTAAAAGTAAATCCGGCTAAACGACTTTTAATATAGAGAAACTTATTATAATCGGTAAAGTAGTAATTAATATTAATTTGAAACTTATTTTAGATTAAATCGTACTAAGCCTTAAAAAGTATATTGTCCTCCTTATTTTAGTTATAGAATTTCGGAGGGTCGGTTTATTTAATTGAGAGACGGGTACGTCGAAGGGGAATAGTCGGAACTTTATCGTCGTTATCGTTATTTATAAGGGTTATTGCGAAACGGGTAGTCGAACGGCGAAGGGGAGTTATATTAGGGTCTTTCTCAATACTAGGAAGGATTATCTCTTTAGTCGTAATTTTATTTTTAATTTTATAGACGCCCTTAAGGACGTTCAAATCGGTAATAATCTCCTTTAAAATTTAAATCTCCTCTTCCTTCTTAATTAAATAGTCCTTAAGGGATTAAACTATTTTGGAATCGATAGTAAAAACTAATTTATTAATTACGGGAGTATCGGATAGAGCGGCTTCTAATTTAGGTACTTAATTATAAATAATATAAAACTTACTATTAAAGGAGGTAATAATAGAATTTATTTCCGATATTTACTGTTTTAAGGCTATAGTTATTATAATTTATAATTTAAATTTATAGAATATATTAACTAGGCGGGCAGCGTATAGCTTTTAGAATTAAGCTTCTTTTAAGTAGCTATTAAAGGGGAATTATGAAATAGTTAATAAAGAGCGATAGGGAATATAAGGGATTGCGTTACAGATAAATATTTTTGTAAATTCTTTTATCTTATCTTTAAAATCTTTTACAAAGTCCTTTCAAGTAAAAATAATATTAAACCGGTTAATCTACTAACTAATATATTCTTTAAATAAATTAAAGGATAATTTAGGTTCATTATTATTGTTGCTATTCTTAATTAGGGCGTTAACTTATCACGGGGCGAGAGGGCACCGTTGGGGGTAGGGTAAGATATACGTTGTTGTACGAAGGAGGAGAAAGGGAAGTGTACGTGGAGGACTAGCTATATAGGCGAGAGCCCAGACAAGCCAGTCCGTACGCGCGCATATGAGACTATATGTAATAAAGTATATAACTAATACAAGTACATAGCTCTAGGCTATAGTACGAAGTACTAGCATAGTATATATACGGTCAGTACAGTGCAACCACATTATAAGCTAACCCTATAATATTATCCCCCTTCAAAAGAAGTTTGTAAAGTTGAAAAATCTATATATATATATAATAATAGACTTATTCCTTTATAAACTATTATAATTTACGAACTATATTAGGGGTAGCTTCCTAGATTATATATTTATTAACCGTTGTATAACCTTCTTAAATACTAAATATAATTTATCCTCTACATCCTTACTAACTGTCGTATCCGTCGTAAACGTTATAACCGTATTTAGGAATAGCCTTATTATATTAATTATAGAGGCCTTCTCCTATTAAAAGTATGTAGAATAGCGCCAAGGGGGCTCCGGTACTAGAATAAGCGTAAGGGTAGTTAGAGAGGGCGCCGGGGCGGTTAGAAAGTCGGAGGCGAGCCGATAAAAGAGGCTCTAAACCTCTAATAGAATAGGTTTATCCGGGTTCTCGTAATAGAATTACTATAAGCGGTATTCGCAATCGATAATATTATTAATAGGTTCCTAAGTAAAATCGCCGGTCTTCTATTTAATATAGTAATACTAATATAAATTATTTTTAAATTAAGTGTAATCGATAAATTTCTTGAAATCCTATTCCTTATATTCCTCCTAATTATCCGTTCGAATTATTACCTTCCTATTATTAACTTTAACGTTAATCGAAGTATTTTAGCCGGGTAATCCCTTACCGGACTATAACTATACTATAAAAACGTAGAAAATTAGTAAGTATTTTATATTAGTAAGTAAGGCGAAATAAATTATATAAAATTCGGTTTGGACGATTTTAAAGGGGCTTTCCTACCGGAGGGAGAATTTAACGTATAGGCGACCGCTAGTAAAATTAATCGTATTTAGTAGGATTATATTACTAACGCAGTATTTAAACGAGTTAATATATTTCTTATTAACGTTATCCTGGTATTATACTCATATACGCCGTAATTACTAGACTATAAAGTCCTAAATCTTTTAAAAGCAATCCGCTAATTTATTAGTTTTATAATACTTTTTAAATTAAGCCGGTAATAAGTTTAGCGGCGGCGGGGTACGGGGTTTAATACTTATATAAAGGTAATAGCTATAGTTAATAAAGAATAATAAGATTCCTATTAATAATAAAATAGTATTATTACTAACGAACTTCGCGAATACTAACTATTTTACCCAATTTATTTATACTTAATTAATATAAAGCTTTAAAAATTATTTTATCTCTATATTAATATATTCCGTCTAAGTATTAATTTATAGGTAGAAAGTAGAAGTTAATTTATAAATAATAAATAATCTTTTATAAAGGGTAGACTAAAAATATAATATAAATTAAGTACTTTTATCGGATAGGATACTATTTAGTAGGCTATAAATCGAATAAATACGGTCGATAAAATAGTCGGCCAATTCCTCGGCTTCGAGGGTTATAATCGTAATATAATAATATATTTTTATAAAGTAATTAATAATAATAACGACGTACTTAAAAATTTAGCCTAAGTAGGTGTTTACCGGTAGCGGAGTAATATAATCGATAGAAATATCCTTCTAAGGTATTAGAGAGACGGCTATAGGCTTAAAGTAACTAGTAGAACCGCGCTTTAAAAATTTAATCTTCGCGTATAGGAGGCAACTTTTATAAAAAAGTTTTATATTATTATATATCCCCTCCTAATAAAAGTCGTATTATAAAAGTTTGTACGTAGTATTACGGCTAAAGTAACCTACGCCGGGGGTATTATATTATCGGCTAATTAATTAAAATTAGAAGTTCTTATTATAAGGATTAATAATAAATTTATCCCGCTATTTCGTAATATTATTAATTATATAGTATTCTAAAAAGGCTTTATAAAAGACTTTTTTAATAATTAAGGGCTATTACCGTCGGAATTTATTTATTAAATAAGATATTAATTCTTATAAGAAAACGGAAGTTTCGTAACTCGTATAGATTAAATTGTCGGTAGATTTAGTATCGAAATCTTTTTAACCTAATAAGTATAATAAAAAGTTAGTAGCAGGGTCGTTAAATTCGAAATAGCCTTCCTCGAACTATATAGGATCTAATAGAACCCTTTTACGTGCAATTAAGCGGTCGTCTTCCTCGCTATCTAATTAATTATTAGGTTTATAATTTAAAGTATTTAGTCGTAAATTCTTTAAATTGGAGGTATATTTAATTAAAAAGTTAAAGCGAAATAGGAATTGAGACTAATATATATACCGCTAGGTAAACTACTTATTAATTATAAAAGTCTATAAATTCTTATAATCGGTTAAGATATCGAACAGTTACTAGGCCCCCTCGAACTCTAACCTCTACTCCTTTAGGGCCTTAATAATAGTTAGTAATTCCTTATTATAAACGTTATAATTATATTCTTACGAAGTATATTTGGCCGAAAAGTAAATTATAGGGTAGAGAATACCGTTGTTACTAAACTATAAAAGGGTACCGCCGGCGGCCTAATTAGAAATATTTATTTTAATAATAATCTTCTTAGTCCAATCGTAGATCTTCAAAATAAGGCCCTCTATAAAAACCTTCTTAAAAAACTCGAATACCTTCTAATAATTATTATTCCAAATTTAAACCGTATCCTTCTTTATAAATTTGTAAAGTAGGGTCGCTATAATTGAAAAATCCTTAATAAACCGCCGGTAGAAGTTTATAAAGCTTAAGAAGAATTATAAAGACTTTTTAGACTCTAAAGCGTATTATTCCGTAACTATTTTAACTTTTTCTAAATTTATTTTAATACCTCCCGGGGTAATAATTAGGTTTAAATACTTTGTACGTATCGTATAGAATTCGTATTTATCGATATCGATATTAAAGTCTACCCTAGCGAATTAGTTGAAGATATTATTAATATACCGTTTATAGTTTCGTACGTTATCCGAATAAATAAAAACGTCGTCGAAATATACAGTCGTATAAACGTTAAAAATATTATAAAGAATATTATTAATATAGTTTTAAAAAGCCCCGGGGGCGCCTTATAAGCTAAAAGGAACGATTAGGGACTTAAATAAGCCGAACCGTATTATAAAGGTAATTAATTATTCGTAGCCTTATTTAATACGAATCTTATTAAAGGCTATAATAATATCGAATTTAATAAAGATTTTAGCGTAGTAAATCGCATCCAAAGTCTCTTTAATAAGCGGGAATAAGTAGCGGAACTTAAGAATTATATTATTAATACTTTTATAATCGATATAAATATAGACTCCGCCACCGGGCTTCTTAACGAATAAAACTAGTATTAAAGCCTCGGATTATAATAGCTTAATAAACTTCTTAATTAAATTATTGTCAATCTACTTCTTAATAACGTTTAGTTCGTTGGAGTTAAAGGGGTAGCTTCGTAACGTTAAGGGGGTAATTCTCGGACGGAATTCGAATTTAAAATTGTAAAAGCAATTAGAGGGAAGAATTTTAACGCCCTTTTATTTAAAAATATTAATATAATACTAATATTATTTAAGGAATTTAATCTAAATTTAAACGTTAGTCTTTAAAAGTTTATCGGCCTTTTCGTAGAATTTAATAACGTTTTTAAAAATAATTTTACTAACGTTAATATTATTAGCCGTAAAATACTCGTTAATAGCTTCTTCGCAATATAAGAAATTATTACAGTATTATTAATTTATATAGAATTAGCAACCTTTACGGCTTATAGAGCTACCGTATCTCCTTTCCCTACTAAAGTATCGATCTAATAATAGTAATTACTATTAAAGAACCTCTTATACCTATAACTTCGGCCTAATAATACTTCCTTAACTATTTCCAGCGTCAAACTATCGCTTATACTCCTAAAATCTAAGACGCCTCCTTCTTCCTCTATTATCCTATCCTCCTTAATTATCCTTTTAATATCCTCCTCTATATTAATTCTAATTATACAAATAATATAAAATTTATATATTTCGGCTAACTAATTAAAATTTATTATAGAGAATTCTTTAATATTATTAGAATTAATAGGACCGCCGGGGGTATTATAAAGACGGACCGGGATTTAATAATCTATAATTCTAGTACGGACCCCTCCAACGATATAGTAAAGGATTAAGGCTATATAAGGAATTCGAAATATTAGGAGAATTAAGAGTATAATAACTTTACCTCCTATAACTTTATTAATTAAGGTTATACTTAGACGGTTAATTATATAATTTTTAAATTAATTGAATTTCTAGCGAACGGCCCTCTTTATAATTACAGAAATAAATAAGCGGCGAATAGACTCTATTTATAACAATTCTAATTCCCCCTTATCGGATACTTCTTTATAAAAAGGCTTCCTATATATATGGCGTATACCGGGCGCATTAGGATAGGGTGTAAAGAAATACCGACTTATTAAGGGGGTACAACGGTTAACGGCTCTATAAGGGAAATAGCTATATTATTCGTAAGCGGGGCCGAAACGAAAAGAATTATTAGGCTAATTAATACTAGGGGCGTAATATATTAGCTAAGGGTAGCCGAAAATAATAGGGTTATCCTTAGCGAAATTATAAATAAATAGGTCGATAATTTCGTAATAAATACCTACCTATATCGTTAATTTGGAGAAATAGGTAATACTACCCTTCGCTTAGCTATTAACGAAGTATAATAATTTAAGGACTAGTAATTTAAAAAAGGGAAATTAATATCGAAAGATAAAACGATAATTAATAAAATTAAAAGTAATATAGCTATTATTAACGAGAGTAGAACAATATAATTTATACGGTCTATAGGATAAGTGGATAGAAAGATTTAATAAATTAGGGTATTTATAATAACTATCTACTAAAAATCTATTTATTTTAATAATATCTAATTATATAAAGATAAGCCCCTATCTTCCTCCTCTTCCTTATCCGGTAAATTAATATTTCCAAACGTAATTTAAATTAGAGGTTATATATTTCCCTAACTATAGACCGAACTAATTTTATCGCCTATAATAGGGCCAACGAAACCGGGTTAATAAACGGAGACTAGGTAATAGTAACCGTTAAGGCTAGGAATACTAGGAGTTAGAACGCCTATACTTATAGGAGGAACAACGCCTATAGCGTTAATTTAATAGCTACCGCCGTAGTTAGGACGCTATTAGCTATAATTATATTAATTTTAGGCCAACTACTACTATTAACTACTATTACTACTACCGTTATTATTACCGTTAATATTATTATTATTACTATTACTATTCTTATTCTTACCCTTATTCTTATTATAAGGCTTAACCTCCTTTTTAAAATTAATGTAAGAGCGGCACTCGGCCGAGTAGTAACCTTTTTTACTGTAGCGAATATATATTCCGTTCTTTATACGGAACTTAAAGACGTCGTTATTAATAATACGAAAGATCTAAATATCGGAAATAAATATAGTATCGAAATCCATAGTATTACCGCTTTAATTAATAATCGGCTCCGAAGTAGAAGTACTGGTAGCGGGTATATTAGTACCGGTCTTATAAAAGGGGTTAGCGTTCTTTATACGCTAATTGTTATCTTTTAAATATTTAGTTAAATTATAAGTTATTACGAATTATTTATCGTATTTATTATTAGCGGACTAAATATTCTAATAGGCGAAGGTAGTACGGATATAATTATTAATCTTCTAACGAAAATAATAAATTTTTATACCGTCGTCGAAATTATATTTATTAATAAAAAGGGTAAAACGTTCCTTAAAATCCTACTACTTTATACCTCTAACCATCTTTAATTCCTCTAATTCGTAACGTAATTTTATTATCACAGGGTTAACCTATATCGTACGTGATTACTTACGTGCCTTATACTAGCGCACAACAGCTTTTAAAACTACTATCGCTATTAATTAACTAGCCGCCGTAACGGCCTCCAGCCGTAGACCTACATTGGGCCTACAACTAGACTACCCTTATAAGGCCAATCTTCTAAGTATTCGTCTATACTTTCTCTCCTTCTCTCCTTCGTACAATTACGTATATTCATATTTACTATCTACCCTTTGCCCGTAATAATTAATTACACTTTTTAATTATTATATTTATAGCGTAAACCCCTCTTATAATTAATTTATTAATTGTACGCGTATAAGAATCGCTTCGCCTATCGAATCGTTGAGTCTAATACCCCCAAGTTTCGATAATTATAAATTATAATAGTCCCTAATCGGTCCCGCTCCCCTTTATTTAATAAATAAAGGTAGGTACTCTTTATTTAAAGGATAAGAGTTTCGCTTTATGCGATTACTCTTTTACTTTTATATTTTATAATGAGAGTAGCGACCCTGTTACTTTTTCGCCCGCTAGCAATACCGGCGGCGATTTCCCTATTTTTAACGTTCCCTTAATTATATCCTTCAATTTAAACGACGTTTATAAAGTATTTAACGAGTTCGTTAATACTTACAATATAATTGTTTATTACGCCGCGCTTTTCGAATTTCTACCTTTTCCGGCTATTAATAACTTTATTGCCGGTATTAAGGACGACGAAGAGAAGAAAATTATTCCCTATAACTACTTTATATCCGCTATTATTTTTATTAATAATCCCGCTTTCCGCTCGATTATTACCCTATTCGGCCGTCTTTATTATATTAACCTTACCTTCTATAATAACGTTGTTAATAATTTCGAATATAGTAAAGAGGAATTAAAGACCGTTTGTATTATTATTAATAAAGTTTAAAATAATTTTGATTAAAAGAACTTCGATTACGTTAACCTTTCGGCCGCGTATATTAATTTTTAAAAATAGTATAGCGACCTTTTCGTAAATTATATTACTTTTAAATTTTATAGTATTAACGTTCAGGCTCTTTATAATAACCTTATTAAAGTAAATAAAAGTAAAATATTGTCCTTTAAATAAACGGTGGAGAACCCGCTTATTTTTATAAATAAGGAGAATATTAATACTATTCGTAAGTACGAGATCTTTAAGGCCTAGCGCTTCCGTATTTAATCCTAATAGAAGTACGACCTTTTATTCTACGTTAATGAAAACGTTAAAATTATTTATACCACTATACTATTAGGCTTAAAAATCCTCTTTAATATTTAGGATAATTTCGATATTATTTAGAATAGTAGCGATAAAGACACTTAGCGTTGGAAGACGGGTACCGAATTTATAGAATATTTCGTTACTCGCTTTTAGAATATTAATTTGAAGATGGACGCCGGCCGCTATCTAAAGGAGTTCTTTATAAAAAATATATCCTTTATTGAATTCGAATTCGAATTTACTAACTTTATAAATCTATACGGTCTCAATAATTCTATAAAAGTCTATTACTTATAGAATAAAATTAACAAGCGTCTCCGTAACGTATTAATTTACTATAATCTCCCTAAGGCTAACGATTTTAAAAAGTAGTTTACAATCTATTATATTATTACTAGCAACTTTAAAGATACCGACTACTATTATAAAATAAACGCCCGCGTTCTAAATATTAAAGCCTTTAACCCCGGCTCCGGCTCTAACTTTAGTAGTAATAGTAGCGGCTCCAATTCCCGCAACGCTAATAATCTCCCTATTAATTAAAGCAGTAATAAAATAAATTTCGATACTATTAACCTCGCCGTCTTTATTTATAAAGATATTTTCGACTAACGTTCTCGTAATAGTCTCTACTACCGTTACGCCAAACCTAGCTATATCGCCCGCGAATACACCGCTTCTATTAATTATAATTCTTAAAGCCTTTAGTATAAAAAGGATAAGAAGAATAAAAGTAAGAGTAAGGGTAAGAACCGTCGTAGCTATAATAATTAAGAGGAAGTCCGTACCGCTAACGCTACCCCTACTATTCCAACCGCTCCTATAGAATCCGCTACTAACGACGAATATTATAATAATCCGGAAAACGAATAGCCTCTATACCTAATTACGTATAGAGGCTTTATTAATTATCTTTATCTTAGAGACGAATTTTAAATTCTTTTAAATTAAAGGTTTTAAAGGAAGTTAGGATTTAATTTTTAAATAGTTCTACTTCGCCAAATTTAATACTCTTATCTTTTTATATTATAATTAACTCGTATAAAAATTATTATATTTCTTTTATTAATACCGGTTATTCTACTTTCGCCTTTATTAATCGTTCGTTTATTATTAAATATAATTTCCTTCGCTTTCGCCTCCTTCGATTAAAGAAATTGGTTTTCGCTAATAAAGTAATTAAAAGTATTATTTTTAAAGGAGTAATAATTAAGTTCTATATCGGTTATTACGACGAGACCCTCACCTTCCTAATTTATAATATTTCTAAGAATTATCCAATTATTTTAAGCTTCCCGTAGATACAATACTACAAACCCGAAATCGACTACGAATATTACAGGGTACGCTTTAATAACCCTATTTATTACGGCCGCTATTTACCCCTAAATTTCTTTAGAGAATAAACCGCGGCCCTTAGAGCTTTTATTAATAGAGTCTCTACGGCCTCTATTCGAAAGAAGGCTACCCCCTAACCGGCGCCCGCTCTAGAGCCCGCCGTTGCCGAGCCCGCTCTAGAGTCCTCGGTCGCAGAATTATCTCTAACTATAATTAAAATCGACCTTAAAACCAGCTACCGAACCGTCCCTACCCCTATTAAAGTACTAGTAGTTAAGAAAGCCGAATTAAAGATTAGTATTACCGGTATAGCGGCCCTCCTTATTAAAATTAAGAGCCCTACGCTCTACGAACTTTACGTCTACTTTAATAGTCGATACATCTTTATAAGTATAAAACACTCTTACGCCCGCCGTTACTACGATTCCGATTATAATTTTAATCCTAATAATATCCGGGAGTTTAACGTAGTTACTTTTAATTTCGTTTACGAATTATAATAATTATAGCCGTATATTACGAGCTATATTTAAATTAAAAAATTAGTAGCCGTAGTAGAGATCTAAAATATAGATTTAACGGAGGAGATAATTAATAATATTATAAAAGGTAATAATTAATAATATAAGGAAAGTCTTCCCTTTATTCTTTATAATTTTATCGACGAAATAATTAATATTTATATATTAGAAGAATTTTATAAAGCTACGATTTTCGCTAAAGCTATTTACTTTACTGGAAATTTCGACGAAGACGTACTATTCTATAAAGAAATAATCCGACGAATATATTTAGTTAAAATTTCCGAGGAGGACGTAAAGAAGTTTCTTAATAAAGCCGATCGCTCTTTAAAGATTAAAGACGAAATTCTCGCGATTTTAAAAAAATTAGAAGGCCGCCGCTACGTCGACGAAGTAATAACTTTCCTCCCCTCTTTAACAAATAAAATTCCTCTATACTATTTATATAATTATAAAATCGAATTTAAACCGGGCGAAACGCCCCCTAATGTATAATTGCAATGAATATTATTTATCGAAGCCGTCGTAATTAAGAAATAGATCGACAATAATTTGAGGAAGAACTTTATCCGCCCGTTATAGTCTATAACTACCTCGCCTATCCTACTAATTAAGAAGCCGGGTGGCGGTATCCGTATTTGCGTAAATTATTGTAATATTAATAATATAACGATAAAAACTCAGTACCCGTTGCCGCTAATTAAGGAGACCCTTAACGCTATTTATAAAATTAAAATCTTTATTAAGTTCGATATTATTATAGTATTTAATAGGATACGTATTAAGGAGGGCTACGAATAATTAACGGCCTTTATTACCCGCTTTAGCCTTTATAAGTCTATTGTATACCCGTTCGGTTTATAGAGCGCGCCGGGAACTTTCTAGAACTATATTAACGATATATTATATAATATCCTTAATATTTATACTATTGTATACTTCGATAACGTTTTAATTTATTCGGATAATAAAGAGGAATATAAGAAGTACGTTAGGGAAGTCTTATAATGGATAATTAGGGTAGGTTTTTAAATCGATATTAATAAATACGAATTCTATATTACCCGTATAAAGTATTTGGGTTTTATTATTACCTTAGGAGGTTTCGAAATAGATCCCGAGAAAGTCTTTATAATTACAATTTAGGAAGCCCTAAACTCTAAGAGGGCGCTATAGTACTTTTTAGGCTTCGCTAACTTCTATTATCGTTTTATCGAATATTTTTCAATTATTACCGGCTTACTATACGAATTAATTAAAAAGACGGTCGTAGACTAATATTAGACGGAATAGTACTAGAAGTCTTTCGAGGCCCTTAAAAAGGCTTTTAATAGCGGACCTATATTTTGTATTTACGACTAATTTAAATAGACCGTTATCGAAATAAACGCTTCCAATTGGGCTTGCGGCGGTACTTTATTATAATATAACGAGGAGGGTGTTTTCCGCCTTATTGTTTACTTTAATTAACGATACTCCTTAATTAAATATAATTATGATATTTATAATAAGGAATTGCTCGCTATTATTAAGGCCTTAGAGGAGTGGCGTCCCGAGTTAGAAGGCGTATAAAAGCCTTTTGAAGTCTTTATAAATTATAAAAGTCTAAAGACCTTTATTATTAATAAGTAGCTCACCCCCCGTTATATATAGTAATTTTAATTCCTATCCCGGTTTAATTTTACAATTAAATACCGACCGGGTTCGCTATAAATACGCCCCGACGCCCTAAGTAGGAAGTTAGAGGACTTGCCTAAGGATGTAATTAATAAGTGGCTATTAATTAGGAATAAAGTTTTATTTAATTATAATATCTTTATTAATAGAGCCTTTATTTTAAAGGACGGAGAAGAGGGGATTGAGGTCGACGTTAGTATTAAATATATTTACGAATTAGAAATTATAAACGAGAAATTTACTGACGATTTAATTGCGGAGAATTATAAGAAGTTAATTTTCTTGTAAAACGTCGTAGCTTACCTATTAAACCCTAATTGTAAAATATAATTTAAAGAAGTTAAAGATTAAATAAAGAAGGTGTCCTTCGCTAAGTGTAAAGCGATTTAGGGACGGGCGTATTATTGCGGCGCCGTTTTCGTTAATCCTACGGATACTAGGCTTTAGTTATAGCTCCTTCGCCGTATTTATAATTCGCTTTTAGCCGGGCATTTAGGTCGCGAGAAGACCTATTCGTTATTTTTATAATTTTTCTTCTAGTTAAGGATATATACTACTATTAGAGCCTATTATAGGGCCTATTTAATATACGTTAAATTTAAGCTATTATAATATACCCCCTATAATTTTTTAAAGCCGTTAGCGGTATTATTCGTATTATAGAAGGATATTTTAATCGATTATATTACGCTATTAATACCCTACGTCCGTCGAAGTTAGGAATTTAAATACGTCGCTATAGTAATCGACTAGTTAATTAAAATATAGTATTTTATCCCTACTATTAATTTTACGGCCGAGGAGTTAGCGGATCGTTTTATCGAAAGGGTCTATAGTATTTATAAATTACCGGACTCTATCGTTTCTAACCGTGGCTCCTAATTCGTTTCCTAATTCTAAAGAGCTTTATCGTCCTATTTAGAAGTAGTTCTTAAACCCTCTTCCGCGTTCTACCTAATTATTAACGGCTAGACCGAACGTATTAATATAGAAATAGAGAAATATTTTTATTTCTATATTAATTAGGTATAAAATAATTAAGTAAATTGGTTACCAATCGCAGAGTTCGTTAATAATAACCTAGTTTCCGAATCTATAAAAGTATCCCCCTTCTTCGCTAATTATAATTTTTACCCTCGTATAAACGTCGAACCGGCGAAACCTTATCCTCTAAATATATTGGTATAATAATAAGCGGAATATTTTAAAATTAACGAAATCGCTAACTATTTTAAAGAAATTTTAAATTATATTACGGATTAAATTAAACGAATTTAATAATAGTACGAAAATAATATTAATATTTAACGATCGGACGCCCTAAAGTATAAGGTAGGAAATAAAATCTTATTTAATATAGAGAATTTCGAAACCGGTCGTTCGTATGCTAAATTTATACCCTTATTTAAAGGTCCCTTCGAAATCCTTAAGGCGGATAATTATAGAATTACGTTTAAACTCTTAATTAATATAAAGTATAGCCTAACCTTCTACGTTAATAAAATAAAGTTATAGGACGAAGTTGGCGTTTTAAAGCAAGCGCTTATAAAAGAATAGAACGTTCGAACTAATTATAAACAAATTATAAGGAGGATTAATAATAGGGAGGATTCGGTTAAATACGACTTCGAGAAATTCGATAGCTACCGGAAGAATAAGAAAAATTATTAGGAATATTACGTCGTTTAAGGACCCCTTTACTAACCCTTATAATAATTACGTATTAATATAGCTATAGCCCCCAACGAAATATAGAAGTTCTATAAAATATATTTAAATAAATTATACTCCTTAAATTAGGCGGCGGCGGAAAAGAGGCGGAAACGGTTACTAAAAAAGGGAGGGCCGGCCGTAGAAACGGAGGCCCCGGTTAGAGAATACAGAGAATATAGAAGATTAGGGACGGAGCGGAAGGTTCTAGCCCCGTAACGGAGGTTACCGCGGCTTATAATAACGGCGGTTATAAAAGCATTTCAAGAGCGGACTATTCGTTTAATAAGGATTTCTATTATTTCATATAATTATAATCAATTATATAACTTCTTTTAATTAGGGGAAATATTATAGGGTTAGCTTATATCGTACGTAATTACTTACGTACCTTATACTAGCGCACAATAGCTTTTGAAATTATTGTCGCTATTAGTTAATTGGCCGCCGTAACGGCCTCTAGCCGTAGACCTACATTGGGCCTATAGCTAGACTACCTTTATAAAGCTAGTCTTCTAGGCATTCGTTTATATTCTCTCTCCTTCTCTCCTTCGTATAATTACGTATATTCACATCTACCATCTACCCTTTGCCCGTGATATTTATAATAATATTAATGCTATTATACTTCTTATTGAATTCGTCGAATAATTTAAAAGTAATATCCTATTTAGCGGGTTCGCTAATAAGAACCTTATTAAATTCAATTTTAATAACTTCGAAAGGAAGGCCCTCAATAGAGCGGGCGATTAGGGAGAATTTAATATATTCGTTAATAAAAATTTTAAGCTCGTCCGCTTATACAAATTTAATACGAAGACGCTAGGCGTAATACTTAATAGTATGTTCAATATTAATACCTTTACTATCGAAAGTAGGGGATATAATAATACGTAATACCGACTTATAGCCGCTACCGTCACTTATAATATTATCTTCGCTATTAAAATCGTCGCTACTAAAAGGGTCGTTAGGAGGCTCGCTAAGGGGGTCGCTAAGGGGAATAAAAATAGTATAATGCTTTCGAATATTATTAATAGCTTTCTAGTACTTTTCCATCTACTTCTTATATACCTCCTGTCACGGCACATAGAATTAAGGGCCGAAGCTCCAAAAGGTTCTGATAAATATAATAAAATTTTAAAAATAAGGAAGGAAAAGGAAGCTAGATACATCGATGGGAAGAAGAAGGGGTTCTTATATACAATAGCAAATAGGAAACCCAAATGCCAACAGGTGATGACAGGTGCTAGCATACCAGTCCATCACATTACCCCCCTCCTAAAAGAAAGGCTCAGCCCCAGAGCCGTAAGAAAACYCCAGARCTGGCMTCAATCCATTRATCCATRTGATTATATCCAGCAAGGTCCTCCAATCCCCATTGAAAGGAATAAGTGTAATGAGATAAAGTGAAGAAAGAGATGAACCCGGGCCATAACAGCGGAGCTGTCCGGTCCATAAGATGAAGTAAATAAAAGAGATAAAAGAAGCAAATAACATGTGAAAGCAAACCCTTCCCAATGACAATGGTTCAATCTGGGTGTCAGGGAAGGTCAAATACAAAAACTCCAACAGTCCCAAACCGCACAAGGAAAGAAGAGATAAGAAGAAAGTTCCCCAATCGAACATAAAACGGGCCGCATTCCCGGCAGAGGACAGATACCATCGAGCCGTCCGATCTATAAAACGAAATAGCGAAGAGATAAAAAAGATGGAAAGCCTAAGACACCAAGCCAAGCATCACGACCATGTATCAATCTGGTTGCCGTGTGCAGAAGAACTAAACGCCAACGTTTCCCCAAAGTAGAAAAGGAAAGAAGAGATTGAAGATGATGATGAAAGAAGGAGGTGTTGTTCCACGTCATTATCCATCACATGTCCTCAACAGGCGTTGCCATCAGGGTGCTCGTCCAAGATATTCCATGCTCGATGTCGTTTTGGTTAGTAATGTAATATTATAATAGAGTTGCTAGGACCGTAAGGCTCTACAGAGACCAAATAAAAGAAAAAAGACGGGAATAACGTAAACGATAACGAGATCTGCTTATCGTCCGATCTCAAGAGACGAGGTGAGACAACCGAAACCGTGGTGTCGGCTGGGAGTAGTATCAATAGATCCTAAGAAACCTGGTCCAAATGACAAGATGACAGGCATGCTGGACTGCCATGGGCCAGTTGAATGACCGTGAAACGTATGGTATTGAATGAGAGAGAAAAGAGTATCTGCCTCAACTAGCAATAATATTACCAAAGTAGGTCCGGTTGAACTCAGCCAAGGTGTTGGTGACTAAAATGTCGTTATCATTAATAATGCGGCTCAACGAACAGAGACGAAATGAATGAGTCATTGACTTGAGGCTCAACGGGTAGCCACGCAGGCGGAGAGATACCGGCAGAAAAGCGGAGCGGGAAGGTGCTCCAAATAACGGGAGCCGGCGCCACAGTCCGGGGCGGGACTAAATGTCTCGGAAAGAGGCCGGATGTCAACGGGAACACGGCATTGAGCCGGCGGTCTAATAAATCCGTTTAGTAGCCAACTAGAAGCTCTGTTTGCCTTCTGAAAAGGCGAGAGAGAGAGAGAGAGGGAGAGAGAGCAGGTCCGTCTAAACAGCAGGATGATTAGTAGTATTACTACCAAAGTGACGGAATTACTGAGTTGTCCAGATGGAATCCGGATAAGAGATGGAAGCTTTTAATTCAATAGAGCTCCACAACCACGGTATTAGACCAAAGTCAATAGACTAGTCTAATGACTACTTTCATCCGGAAAGAGCCAAAACGGCGCGGTTTTGACCAAATAAAGCGCGGAAGGTCTAATATTGACTACTTTTGTCGTGAAGCGTCAGAATGTCGTAATTTGACCGAATAATCACGAGAAGGTCTGATGGCTGCTTTCATCCGGAAAGAGCCAAAACGAGGAGCTTTGGGATGAACTCCAGAACCATAGTATTGACTGCTTTTAATCCGGAAAGAGTCGAAAAACGAAGAGAACTCCGGTCGAAGACGGGGTACTTCCAAACTACTGGGGGGGGTTAGGGGTTGCTCCGCAATCAGCTGCCTTTGCACGCTAACTATTCTTGCTTAGAGACTTAGTAATCCTTCTCAATAAGTGACCACGGCCCTCAGTCATTAGAGGGGGATATTCATTTTACTACCGTCCCCGGTAGAGATATTCATTTGCTGCCGTCCGCGGCAGGTGCGATATTCTTAAATGCCGTCCCCGGCATAGGATATTGAATGCCGTCCCCGGCGAGAGGTACAACGCCTTTTGGGCGAGGGATCTTTAAAATAATATCACGGCACATAGAATTAAGGGCCGAAGCTCCAAAAGGTTCTAATAAATGTAATAAGATTTTAAAGATGAGGAAGGAAAAGGAAGCTAGATACATCGATGGGAAGAAGAAGGGGTTCTTATATACAATAGCAGATGGGAAACCCAGATGCCAACAGGTGATGACAGGTGCTGGCATGCCAGTCCATCACACCTCCTTTAATTTAGCACGGAAGTCTTTAAACTCTTCCCGAAGTATAGTAATATTAATATTAAAGGTACTAATTTAGTCCTAATAAAAGATCTAAATTACCTAAATTTCGGTAGCGTACGAAGCCTAGAGAGTATTAACTAAATTATAGTAAGAATTACAAATAGCTTCCAATTCGTTATTATAAGAGGTTTAGAGAGTAGAGAATTAGTTATTATAGTCCTATACCCTAAGAGTAGCCTATATTTAAAGGGTAATAATATTACTATCGCAATAAGCAAAATCGTACTATATTAATTCGAATTCCTCCTTTACCTCGCGAACTTAAGATTTAACTACGATAATATTATTATAGAAGAGATAATAAAGGGCCGCGAAGACCGTTTAGAAAACCGGAAACTAAGCGAAATTAAAAGCGTACTTTATAAGGATAGTAATAGGAAATTTAACTGCTTAATTATTAAAGCCCTTAAGTATTTAAATTAAAATAGAGAATTATTCCTAATATTCCGGGTCGATAGCCGCGAAAGTACTAACTATAATAATTGTAAAAAAGTTATCGGTTATTAGGGGAGGGCGTAGGAAAGCGTTATTAAATATTAATTGCTAAATTAATACGCTAAATAAATATAAGGGAAAAGAGAGTACGAATTACTTAATAGCAATATTTAATTTAGTAATTACCTAGTTCGACGGCTAAAATTGTAATAAATATCTTAATTATATAGGGACGAATCTTAATTAATTAATTAACGCGATTTAAATACGATCAATCTTCCTCTATTAAATAATAAGCGCGCGCAACGCAATAATTTAATATAATAAATTATTATAGGGCGAAAGGGTATTGTTAGGGGTAGGGTAAAATATACGTTATTATACGAAGGAAGAGAAAGGGAAGTATATATAGAGGATTAGCTATATAGGCGAGAGCCTAAATAGGCTAGTCCGTACGCGCGCACGTAAGACTATACGTAACGAAGCATATAACTAGTGCGAGTGTATAGCTCTAGGCCATAGCACGAAGCATTGGTATGGCACATGTGCGGTCAGTGCAGTGCAACCACATCACAGGCTAACCCTATAATATAACTAGTACTTTTAACGGGTTCTTAAATTAATTTTATTAATAAAGTAAATTCTTCTTACGGAAAAGGGTTAATTTATTACAGGAACGTTCTTCGAAAGGGTATAATCCGTTAAAGTATTCCTTATTAAATTTTATAAACGATTTAGCGAAGTCGTAAAGAATATTATTAATGCGAGGGGGTTTTTAAATAGAAAGTGTCTTATTGAAACGCCCATCCTTCCACCATGGAGGCGCTTCGTGTCGGGCCCACACCATCGGTGTCCCAATTGGATCCGCACCAGAGGTCGTGGTCCGTGGGCCCACTCGAAGCGCCGAAACTGGAAGGAGCGGCGGTTCTGTCTATAGGCGTCCAATGTGCAGAAAAATCCCCCGTGCACGGACTGGCAAAATCTCACCGCCTCGCCCAAAAAGGAAATTCCGGTGCCAAACAAGACACAGTGTGAATAGTAGCTCCAAAAAGCTACATTTAATATTGCAATTGAGATTGCTCTTCAACCAAAGGATGCATCAAAGTGCATCCAAGTGCAGAATGTTCGCCTGAGTTTTGCGGTCATTTTGGTACCGTTTGCACTTTGGTCAGTAGTTTGGTTGTTGAGAAAAGTCGAAAAGAGTGGTTTCTCTCATTGAGTGAAATGCGACCGTTGTATCGCTGCAAATGACCAAGTCCCCAAATGACCAAGTCTCCAAATGACCAAGTCCCCAAAAGATAAAATTGGGGAATAATGAGGAGATATTGGGAGTAATGAGCAATAGGAATAATGAAAAGACATTGGGAATAATGAAAAGACATTGGGAGCAAAGAAAAGACATTGGGAGTAATAAAGAGATATTGGGAGCAATGAGAGTAATGAGGTTCCCAAAATGACCAAGTCCGCGAAATGACTAAGTTAAAATTGTTAGGGTGATAAGAAAATTAGCGGCGATAAGAAAATGGGAGGCGATAAGAAAATTGGAGGCGATAAGAAAATTGGAGGCGATCAGAAAATTGGAGGCGATAAGAAAATTGGAGGCGATAAGAAAATTGGTTAAAATCTAAATGTCTAAGTCTTTGCTATAACCAATAACCCTAACCCTAAAAATAGGGTATCAAAATGATGAGAAAAAGATGGCGGATATTTTGCAACCGGGTTTACGTTAATCCGGCCTTTGGTTGAAGAGTAATATCGATTTCAAAAAATCTGACGAATGAGTCTTAAAAAATTAAATCTTTTTTTTTTCAAAAAAAAAAAATTTTTAAATCAAATTTTGAGGAGGAGGGGGTTTAAAAAGGTGGAAGGGAAAATGGGCGTTTCACTGTCTTCCGTGGGCATATCCGGCTCCGCCCAAGGAAACTCTATTTTTATTACCGACTTTCTTCTTCTTTTTATTAGCACTAAATTTAATAATAGTTTTTTCTTCCTCTTTCGACGACCTAAAATTATCTTCGTCGCTAACGCCTCTTTTATTAAAAGTTTAATTATTTTTTCCATTATCTTTAGACTTAGAAATATCGTCGCTCTTCTTACTAAAGAGGTCTTAATTACTACGGTTATTATACTTATAGTAATTATTATTATTATCGCTTAGGCCTTCGGCTTTAGCGCTAATACTATTACGAATTAAGCGCAGGGGTATTATAATATTTATTATTTATTATTATAAATTTCGGTTCTTTAAATTGCAACAGTTAATTTAATTATTAGTATTGTTTTTTAATTATTAGGATTTTACCTTCCTAAGTAATTATTAGATTAATTTTAAATAATATAAGGGCGCTAGTATAGGTAAATCGAAGGCAAAGCTAAAATTCTATCTATAATAGAAGATTTAAAGTAAGGAGAAGAAAAGGAAGAGAATTAGATATATATATACGAACCCGAATAAATACCCTAGTACGTAAGCGATAACGGGACCTATATGCGGGTTGCTAATAGCCAATCCTTTTACTCGCATCCCCCTTCACTTGTATAATAAACAAAAGTAAACACCTTCAATGGGCTTAGAGCCCGCCTTGGCCAATCTTAGTACGAACCTTCTATATCACTCGTTCCTCCAACCTTCGTAGCACTACCTCATGATACCAGTCCTCCTATGGGGGTTTGGCGGGCATGGCGGCATGGCCGGACCGGCGCCGTCACAGATAGCGGGAAAGATATAACAGAGTGTCCATCTCACGACTCCCGCCCGGGCCTTTGGCGCGCCGGCGGAAACTCCACTCGTGATCTGCCGTCATCCGACCTGCCGATATCATCTTATCCGTTAGGTATCATTTGATCCCGTCCCAACGAGCCGCCTGTTTGTCTGTTTGTTCATCCCATCATTCCGCCCCTTGGCTCAATATCAAGGTCGTTTCGTATCGTTTTTCTACTGATTTTTATGCGTTCGAATCGATGACCCTCATCAATGTGAACATCATCGGCAGGGCAACAGCGGACCAACGACCCGCTCCAACGGCCCGCACCGCAAAAACCCAGTTTGAACTTTGACCAGCAAACTTTGCGGTCAAGATCGATGGCATTTCCCACGACAACCAACCAGCGAGGGCATCTTCATGAAATCTTTCTGCCTGTTCGACTTCCACTTCGCAAATGGATTTCGATTGCAAATTGTCGGCTCCAATCGTCAAAGCAGGTCGACGGCGTTAACGGCCTGGACGGCAAAAGCCAGACCGAGCCAGTCTACCTAGTCCCAATCGAGAAGGTAGCTGGGGAAAAGATAATGCCGAGGTGACCAATCGCTTGGCCATCTTTACGGCCCCGCTGAGTGCGCTGACGGCGATCGCCCAGCACATACATCGCCCAGCACGGAAGGAAGTTTTGGGGGCCGCTGTGCCGAACCATGCGGTTTTGTTACAGTGCATTTTTGACATCCATCTTGTCACAATGCTTGAGAAGACATTGTGAGAAATGTTGGAGAAAAGTTCGGACTTCTTAACTCACGATGTTGCTAGTCCGACGAGTCAAGAGAACCTGCGATGAGCAAAAGCAGCAGTTGTCCACCAAGCCAGTAAGGTCCCCATGCGGGACTCAAGCACCCCGGCCGGCTGCTTAAATCAACTTGGCAGGTCGATGTCCCCCTGGTTACCATGACAGATCCCGGCTCAAGCCCGGGCGGTCAACCGTCAAGATGCGGAAGGTGGTTAGTGGCACGGCGGCCGGGGCGGCGGACTGCAGCCAGGACAACAACCAGGAACGACAACAGCTCCTTCCATGTTCGGAGAATTAAAGTTGTGCCAAGTGGATCTGTTGGATCACTGGACGGAACTGTTTGCGCGCCAATGTTGAGCCATGTCTACCTATTGGCGATTGTCTTTGCAAGTTCCTGTTTGCATATAATAACAGCCGATGGTCCCGTCGCAAGCCATGGCCGCCCTCTCCTCCTCTCACCCTCTCTTCACCCTCTCCCCTACCCTCCCCTTCTTGCCCTCACCTCTTGCTCCCCCGCGAGTGAGGCAAGATCACCGGCAACATGAGGTTCTTCTCCGCCGCCACCGCTCTTCTAGCGGCCGCCTCCACCGCCCATGCCGCCTTCTTCAAGACCATCGGCATGGAAATCGGTCCCATCGACGACCACATCGAGACCCTCAACAAGCGCGCCGAAGTCGAGGGCACTTCCGGCTACGGCACCTTCGACCAGCTGATCGACCACAACACCCCCGAGCTCGGCACCTTCAAGCAGCGCTTCTGGTACGGCTTCCAGCACTGGAAGGGACCCGGCTCGCCCATCATCCTCGTCAACCCCGGCGAGCAAGCCGCCGATGGCTTCAACAAGTCTTACCTCACGGACCAGCGTCTGGCCGGTTGGATGGCCAAGGACATCGGCGCCGCGGTCGTGATCATGGAGCACAGATACTGGGGCGAGTCCAGTCCTTACGACCAGTTGACAGTGAAGAATCTGCAGTATTTGACGCTGGAGAACTCGTTGAAGGACATCAACTACTTTGCCGAGCACATTGAGCTGCCGTTTGACAAGACCAACGGCAGCAAGCCTGCCAACGCGCCTTGGATCTTCACCGGTGGTTCTTACTCGGGCGCTCTGGTCGGTTGGCTGGAGGCGCTGTATCCTGGAACTTTCTGGGCGTATCATGGCACTTCTGGCGTTGTCGAGTCTGTTGGACATTTTTGGACCTATTTCGTCCCTGTCCAGGAGGCGACTCCGCAGAACTGCAGCAGGGATTTGAGCGCTGTTATTGACTATGTCGATTCCGTGTTGCTGTTTGGTACCCCCAAGGCTAAGCGCGAGCTGAAGACCAAGTTCAAGCTGCAGGATTTGACTGATGCCGATTTCGCTTCGTAAGTTGTCTTGGATTGTCTGTCAAAGCTGATCGATACTGACATTTGCATCTACAGCGCCATCGAAAGCGGCCCCTGGAGCTGGCAATCCACCCAGTTCTACTCGGAAAAGACCCTCGGTTACACCCCCTATTACCGCTTCTGCGACTACGTTGAGAACGTCTGGCCCAACTCGACCAACAAGGTTCCCGGTCCTCAGGGTGTTGGCATTAAGAGGGCCCTTGACGGATACGCCAAGTGGTTTGTCGAGGAGTCTCTCCCTGGCACCTGCGAGTCTATTGGCTACGCCGGTTTCGAGGGCGAAGACAACGTGCTCTGCTTCCAGAACCAGAACGCGTCCAACCCCATCTTCCACGACTTGTCGGTTGGCAACTACTACAACCGCCAGTGGAACTGGTTCCTCTGCAATGAGCCCTTTGAGTGGTGGCAAGACGGCGCCCCCCTCGGCCGCCCCTCCATCGTCTCCCGCCTCGTCGACGCCGACTACTGGCGCAAGCAGTGCCCGCTCTGGTTCCCCACCGAGAAGGGCTCCGGCGCGCCCTCCTACGGCATCAAGCAGGGCAAGCGCGCCGAGGACGTCAACAAGTACACGGGCGGCTGGAAGCACACCAACGGCACGCGCATCATGCAGGCCAACGGCTCTCTCGACCCCTGGAGAGACGCCACCCTGTCGTCCAAGTTCCGGCCCGGTGGCCCCTTCAAGGGCAACAAGAACCATCAGGTTCGCGTCATCGAGGGCGGTATTCACTGCTCGGATTTCTACGGTCCTAACTGGAGCGCGAATGAGGGTGTTAAGAAGATTGCGGAGGAGGAGGTCGCCCAGATGGGACAGTGGGTGGCGGACTTTTATAAGGAGAAGGGTATCACTAGGCCTCAGTAAAGGAGGGGGGGTGGAGTTGTACATATGAGCGATCCTACCTATGATTGAATGCCTTCATGTACATATCTGATGAGAGCAATGAGCGTAATGATATTATTGAAAGCAGAGTCCAAAGATCTCCGGGTTACGTCTTGGGGTGTGTTGGTCAAGTGGGAAGGAGTAGCACCGCGGGACCAGACGTCTGGTATCCAACGAATTGACCGCGCCGCCGTCCTATCGAGTCCAGTTGAGGGAACATTCCCTTACTTTTCTCGTGCTCGTCGATGTTCTTTCATCCATAATGGACCAATCAACTTTATGGACGGTGGATGGTTGGTGATATTGACGAGTCTGCAATTCCAATAGCGAAATGTGTGCGATGGGGTTATGTAAGCCCAAGGTCTGTGCATTACAAACATCCAATAACAAGGGCCGCTGGTCTAGTGGTATGATTCTCGCTTAGGGTTCAATCCTGAGCATTCTTGCGAGAGGTCCCGGGTTCAATCCCCGGGTGGCCCCAATTCTTTTTCCACTTTTTTTGCAACGCTTTTCAGCTTGACTTTTATTCCTCGCCTTGGACAATGATTCTTCTGTCTTTTTCTCATTGGTGGTGTTTCAAAATCGTCAACAAAACAAAGGTCGGATGGATTCCAGGATCGAAGATTGATTCCACCTGGCACTTGCCAAATTGGGAGGTTCTTCACACTTTCATTGGTCCAAGCACCAAAATCGTTGACACCCAAAAGACGTTTTTCCCCAGTCCCTGTACTTACTTAAAGTCCTGCATTCTTCTCCTTTTCCCTTACACAATTCTCACCCGCATCTTCGCCACTCACCTTCTTCTGCCTGAGTGCCCGCCTCACCCTTCTCAGCTCGGACCAGCCCTACCGCACTGACCTCAAATCTCCTCGCCTTGTTTTCAGCTCCTGCAGGGTCTGTCGGTTGTTTCTCGTCCATGGTCCGACTGCATGCACCAGGGGCCAGGGCACCTCTCGACCGCACCTCCGTTCTGGTCTGCCTTAGCCTTGAGTGAACCTCACTCACTCCGTCGTTTTCTGTCATGCAAGAGACGAGAAACGGCAATTTTCAACGGAGTACCTACCACTGCTCAGTTTCTTTGTGTTCTCTTCCCCTCCTCCCCTTTCTCCCCATCCTTTCCCCCTTCATCCGCTGCAGCCAACCGCCTCTTCCACCCCTCCAACTCCCCCCTCTCCACCCAATTTCCCATGTAACCCCAACTTCAACTTCATCGGCAGATGAATCACCGCCACCGGCCCTTGTCGCAGGTTCAAAGCGTCGAAAATGACTACGTCGTTTCGGAGTTGGTCTAGGTGGTTTAGGAGGGCTATTATGTACCCTTGGCCTTCGACGCCGGTGGAGGAAGAGCGCGGGGCGGGGATGAAGGTTGGTTCTTGGAAGGTGGTGGTTGGGGAGGCGTGGTAGATGTCGGTGGTGCCGTAGGGGGTGGTGGGTGTGCTGGAGGAGTTGGAGGGGTTGGAGGGGGGGGATGCAGCTGTGGGGGTTGGTGCTGTGCCTGATGCAGCAGGTACATGCGAGGCAGATGAAAGTAGAGCTGGGAGGACGGTGGCGGCTCCATTGCTCCTTTTGTTTCCACTTGGGACAACCGCAAGTGGGATACCCGTAGAGGTGTCCGACCCCAAAGGTCTGGAGTGAAAGTGCTCATCAGACCAAGTGAAATGCCCCAGGCAGTTAAACAGTCCTCCAGCCGGGCGGCCCGCACTTCTCGAAATCGTACGGCTTGCTAGGGTCAACGACGGCTTGCCAGAAGTGTCTGTATGGCTTGGTGATGTAGCGCTCGTCAATACGGGAGAACTCCCCGTTTGTAGGCCAGACCACTGCGGGCTTGAGGCGGGCGTCTGCAACAAGGATGGTGTCACCTTGCGGGGTAACGAAGGGGGAACGGGCCGCGTGGGGATCGATGATCCAACGCGTGGTAGGAGAGGTGAGTTTGTTTGGTCTGAGGGGTGTGTTGGGGTCAAGAGGAGGGGCGGAGGGAGTGATCCTGGGGTCTGGCGGGAACCAGTAAAAGACGTTGTTGTCGGCGACGGTGAGGTCGATGATTATTTCTCCTGATGGGAGCTCGTAGCAGCCGGCTACGTGGCCGTGGAAACCTTGTCGTTTGTCAGCATCATCTGCTTGTTGAAGAAGAGGGAAATACGAACCATTATCAGCCCTAAACCAAACGACCTCCCCCTTTTCGTCGTTCCCATCTCTCGGGACAACTCCATACCACTGATCTTCTTCAGGATCCCAAGCGAACTTCTCGCCTCCTCTCTTCATTCTTTCCACATCCATCTTCAAGGGAGTCAGAGGCAAGACCACCCAGTTCTCGGACGCTCCACAATCATGAATCATGCCCGCAAAAGGAGCCTTGAACCACCTTTCACCCAACTTCTTTCCTGTATCCTCGTCAATAGTCCAAACTACACAGTCCACCGAACAATCACCCGGTTCTCCGCCGGCTTCGTAAGCAAAACAAACCATTTCCTGTCCTTCATTCTTTACCCCGTTCCCATTCCTCTCTGCACCACCTCCCGAACCAGCACCAGCACCAACATGTCCCTTCGTACCCTTCGTACCCTTCGTACCCTTCGTACCCTTCTTAACCTTGGGTACAACCTTAGGATGCGCCGTAAAAGTCGGACTCCACACCTGCCCCTCAAAGTCCCACCCCGTCTTCCTCGTCTCCAGCGTTTCGGGGTCCATAGCAACCGGTAATCCATCCTCCTTCATTGCCAACAACGTCCCGCGCCAAAAGACTACATTGGTGTTTGACACTGTCCTGTCTACAATTTTCTGGTTTTGTACCAAGGGGTCGTCGGTGAATTGGTTCCGATACCCCCCGAAAAGGGCGCGGCCGTGGAGTTGTTCGGTGAGGAAGCGGGTGGTTTGGACGTAGCGGTGGAGGAGGGTTTGCTGTTCCGTGCGTGGTCTGCTTGGGGTTGCTCCTGTTCTGAGCAGACTGGGCCCGGGGCTGCTTTGCTTTCCCCTGGGGCTTCAGAGGCTACAACATCCCCTCCTCCCAGGCCTCCCACCAGGCTGATAGCAGTCACCGCCCCATCGCCATTAAAATGGATGTCGTTTGCGTATAAAGGAGGGAAGAACCGATCGGGTTGGACGCAGTAGAACGTCCCGTTTAGGCCCTTGGGGATCTGGCCGGAGATGGGGAGGTAAGGGAGAGAGAGGTGGGGAGCGCGGAGGGGGGTGTTGAAGCCTGTGAAGGGAGGAGTGGGCGGGAAGCGAACGGGGTGTGGAGTGGTCAAGCGGCCGTGCTCATCGTAGGGGGGTCGAGAGTCTGGGGCGTTGGTGATGGGGGTTGTGACGTATGGTGTCGAGCTTGAGGCCATGGTGAGTTTGTCTTTCTGGATATCTGCAATGGGTTTGCAGCGCATTTGACAGTTGTTGAGTGCTGCGAAAATAAATGGTCTTAAACAACTGGTGATGCTGCTTGACTCGTCGTCGACCTCAGCGACGGCCGACGGGGGTCTTGGATGTTTTTGTTTTACGATTTTGGGACGATGCCAAGACTTCACCCCTTTTTCAGACAAACCATCTGAACGAACAGATGAACGACGGTCTCGGCAGCAACTACCGAGAAAGGGGACTACGATTGGGAATTGCACGTTGTTTGGGGTTATTTCCGCAAAGAAACCAACCCCGCATTTGCAGTAGATTTAATGATTCCCGTTCCAGACTTTCATTTCCATGGTTCACTGAACCGTTGTTGGTGGTTTGGCGGCTGCCGGGTAATGAGGGTTGCGGGCATGTGCGGGCAAGTGCGGGGCGGGGCCGGGAGCGGAACGGGCCAGAAGGGTGCCCCGACACTCGGCAGTGAATCCAACCTGCATGGGACAGAAATGACCAGTACTTGGAACTTTGGGGAATGAGATGTCAAGAAATCAATTCAAAGTGCTCTGGGATTTTTCTGACCATGAAAACGGAAGTCATGAGGAAGTGTCCTAGCACAGTGCGAAAAAGAAAAGATCGGTGTATGACCGAATTCGAACTGCCATTCCCAACCAACGGGGTCGTCAATAACAAAGAAACTTGACCGCTCTCATGTCTCGTATCTGCGATTGTCCCGAAATTTGGGGCAAGGCTTCACAAGAGCGACGACGGGTCAAGCCAAACCCGTGCTCTGACTGGGCTGATGGTTCAGCCCCCGAGACTGAGCGGAAAACTTACGGTAATCCAAGTCACTGCCTGGATTTTTCTGCATTGCGTACGGGCCAACAGCAGGAGATCCTACATTATCTCAAGTGTGGCGTCTACACCGACATGCGATAATGCCGGACATATGGCAGAAACTGTGCTATGCAGAATCTGGCATGGAACCGGATGCCGCGCCAAATCAATCAGTACCGAAAGTTGGCCAGACGTTCGGACTGGCACACACCGGCACCTTTCGAGTTGGCTGGCGTAGATTGGCTTTGAGCTTCTTATGTTAGCTTGGATTGTTCGCGGCGTCGCGCGAGCTCCCCCCTGATGGGAAGGCTGCCCTCTTGTTACAAGGCCATCACTGTGCAGATTCAGGAATGGTCAACAACCAACCTGACTTGCGACGTGAAAAACTGTGAGTGTGCTCAAACTGCAAACCTTAACAACGGAACGAAAACTGGCCCTGGACCAGCAAAGCAAAGCGCCCCGGCCTTTTACCGCACCACTCACTCTTCCGCCTTGTCCTGCACCAACTCAGGCAACACCTTCTCCCCCTTCCTACTCTCGCGCTCCTCCGCGCCCTCCCACTTCTTGCCCCCCGGCAACTCCAACACCAACGGCTCTTCGCACCCCTCCTGCACCCCCTCCCCGTACCTCGGTGCCCTCAAATCATCATCTTTTATTTTCTCCCCCGTGACCGGATGCGGATAATGAAACGGCACCACCCTCGTATCCGGCCACAACATCTTCCTCTCCAAAATCTCATCCGGGCCCGTGGGATCCTCCGGGAACGTCCGCGTCGGCCACGGCACATAGTTCGGCTTGGTCCTACTCCACCCCGTCTCGAAATCCGCATGCCAAAACGGGAAGTACCTATACCTCCAAAGCTTCCACACCCCGTCCTCTTTCACATACTCATTCTCGTACAGCCCGCCCTCCCACCACTGCCTGTGGCCCATCGGGAAGTCTTTCTCGATGGACTGGTGCGTGCCCGCTTGCATAAGGGCACGCATGCGGCACCAGGCGTGGTCGCCCGAGGCGGAGACGTCGACGATGTCTTGCATCATTATGTGGTCGAGCAGGAAGCCGTGGATGGGACCGTTGCGGCCGGCGACAAAGGTTTGGGCGAAGCGCTTCTTGTAGAGCCGCTCGACGCCGGCTTTGCCGAGGTAGCGCGAGCCGAGGAATTCGACGAAGGTGTCGGGGCGGTTGGAAAAGAGGTCGACTACTTCGTTGTAGAGGCATTTGTCGAGGTAGTAGCCGTATTTGTGGTGAGTTTTGCGGATTTCGGCTTCGTCTGGATGTTTGTTAGGAAGTGGAAATGCGATGCGGGTGGGAGATGGGTGGAAAATGGCGGTTGGATGCTTACCGGAGACGCGAGAAAGCTCTTTTTGCAAGGTGAGTACCTGCTTCTTGAGTTCTGCGAGTTCCTGCTCCATGTTGGGCTACTTGGTGTTTGAGTCGGGTTGTTCTTTGGAATTTGCG
The DNA here is from genome assembly GCA_009802275.1 of Neurospora sp. CHS-2018a. Classification (NCBI taxonomy): domain Eukaryota; kingdom Fungi; phylum Ascomycota; class Sordariomycetes; order Sordariales; family Sordariaceae; genus Neurospora; species Neurospora sp. CHS-2018a. The sequence continues at coordinate 620,424 of RAKG01000040.1, forward strand.
CGCTGGATTTCCTGGGAACAATCGAAGCGCGATCTGGATGTGGACGTTGTCGCTTTTAAAGCTGTAGTAGGCGACGACAGTGTGATATTATTGGTTCGGTTACAACCCATCATCGTTTCACTTGAACCATCATGGTATTGAGCCTGATTCCATCGATGCGTTGGTGACAACGCAGTAATTGAATGCAACGTTGATCTCACAACTACACGCGCGAGCATTGACAGGTGCTTTCCCGACTTGCTCCCGGACTTCGGCTGTTAACGGTTCTGTCACCTGGTGAGGAGGGAATCAACAGGTACCCGGTGCGTGCAGAGGACTCGGCCTGGCTTACCCGATTCTAACCATGGGGTAGATACAGGCTTCCTGCACGCTGACAAAGATAGACCAACGTCACCTCGTCTGTGTTGCGAATTGCGAGGACGCGTGATGGGTAGGTACTAGGGTGACTGTCATGGTGATTCCGCTGTTCGCGGCCGAGTCCGGTTGAGGCGACTTGTCTGGGACTTTCAAGTTGACAAGTAGTGACAGGATTGACAGTTGGGTTGACTTGCGCCCACGGTGTGTCGTTCGCGCTACAAAAAAACTGGTCAGTCTGTGTTCACAGCCGCTTGTAGGGTAGGGTATTTTTGTAGCAATGTCATGCCTCTGGTTGGTAATGCCTCACCGGGGGCGACCCAGTCGAACAGCTGAGAGAAATCGGGTGGTTAGCTGAACTTGTCTTTCAGTATCGTCGATAACCAAGACGTCGACGGTAAACAGAATCAAGCTCATTTGACTGACGCCTTGTTATGTTGACACAAGCGACACACGGCAACCTAAACTTGAGCCAAGCGAGCTGAAATTGACCTGAGTGATTTTTTTGCTGGAAGTTGACGAACATCCGTCTATCTTCCATTTCCTGGCAACGGCATTGATGTACCAACTCGAGCAGAGTAGTTTCGTTGTGCAGGCGCCTTGGTCGCGCCTTGGTCCCGCCTTACTCAAGTAAAACACGTGTCGTACAGTATCGAAGGAAAGGTATTACAGTATCGAAGGAAAGGTATTGTCACACGCAATGGTGAGTCGTGACTTCCTCCGTGTAAGTGGCTAAGCGCACGACTCCGATGGTGCGGACATGGGGAAGGAGGAAAGGAGAACCACCACCAAGCATGGAAGCCACGAGACAACCATGCTTCCCTACCTATGCTGAGAAATCCCACTCATTTTCTGAGATGAGCTCCGAAGGCGAAGGGCTCTTGGAGTCTGTCACATGTCGATGATGACGCCCAAGATATATTTTGTTATTGTGCCGGCCTCCAACCGGCAATCCTCAACACAGACCACTTGAAATGTCCAACTGCGGGCAGGCAGGTCAAAAGCGCTCATCGTTAGGGCTCGAATCGCCTGCTGAGCTTTCCTGCACTGCATATTATTAATTCTTGCTTTCACTTCTCCTTTCGGACCGAAAAATTCTTTGTGGTTTCCGTTCTGCTCTCGACACCTTCCTGCAGCACCACCTTGATCACCAACAGAAGTCGAATTACTGCAAAGGTGGCCAGGGGAGGGGGAAGAGACTGACTATGACGACACATTTCTTCCCCCGTTCCCCGATTGTCACTGCTACAAGTTGTTAACCGTTTTCCAGGCAGAGCTGTGCTAGGTGTAACTTCTAGGCTGTAAACCGAACCATCTCAGACAGACACCCGTGCGAGAGCCGAAGAATTCGAAATCTCGAACATGAAGTATCTCGAACATAGAATATCTCGAACGTGGAATATCTCGAACGTGGAATATCTCGAACTTGGAATATCGGCAATGATAAACGCAAAATTACCGACTCTTGACTGCTTGGGCTTGCGAAAGTTCGACACATTATGGAAGGGAGAAAGCAAAATACAAGTTCAAGGAGAAAACACAAGCTACCTACAGGTACCTCTAGGCTGAGCTTGCATTGGAGATCCGCAGCTGCCCGCGCTCCCGTCCCCGCCCCGGTGACAGTGACTTGCGAGACGGAAAGATTTCAATACCTCGAACCCGACATGGATATTGGTAGGGATGAGCAAGACATTCATGACTCGTTAAGGAAGACGGGGTCCGACTGCATACAAAAGAAAAAGAAAAGAGATGGACCAACAACGAGTTTGGGAGGAAAGATATCACCAAGCTCTGCTTGTATTGGGGATCTGTGTCTGCTCGCGGTCCCATGAATCCGTCCAGTGAGAAACTCTGCGCGTCACACTGAGTGCACACGTAATAGGCTACCGAGCTACACATTGCTCTGTGCCCTGGTAGTGCGATGAGCACCAGTCGTAGTGGTAGAGGTAGAGGTGCCCCTGATGAATGAGAGCTCAACGGTTTCTCTTCTGGCGCCTGGTTAAGTAGAGGTAGGGAGGGAGATATACCTAACCGCCTATCGGAGTGCTATATCGGCTGTCTTCAGTGGTCGCACCAGAGCCTAGAGGTAGTGGGCAAATGCCCCGAGTCCAACTTCGAAGCGAAGCCACAACAACGGTTATTCACACGTCTACGGATTTCCATCAAGCACCTCGTGCGATGACATTCCGCGCCGTTATTCAGTCTTTGCTGTGCTTTGGTCTTTGACTTGGCGATCTTGATCTTTGGGTGTTTGTCTCTCGACTCCCCGGATGGGCTGTATGGGTTCACGGCTTCGGCTTCCAAGTTGCTTTCCATCACCAAGGAAGGAAGAGCCCCGAGCAAGCCAGCACGTGAAATCCCCCGATCTCGGACATCGTCCAATCCTTTTGCTAACGCGCTATCTTCTTGTTTTGCTCGCGCATCGCATCGCGAGTGTCAGCGCGTCAGCAATCGAGCTCGAGGCATCAGCCTGCCAGCCTGTTTTCACGATCAAAACAAGTTCCGCCAGCTACTACCTGAAGCCGGAAACCGCAGGTCCGCAGGCCCCGGGCGGGCAACCCGTTGCTTATCAAGAATACGATGGTATCGCGCCGCATCTATGGCGCCAGCTGTAATTACACTTGGGGCGCTTTCGATCTCCGACTGTCGCATGTCTCCTGCGGCCTTGGAAGTATCACGCCATTTCTTCCGGGCGGAATAGGTAAACAATTCGAATCGCAGCAAGTTCACGATCATTTCAATGTCACGATCCTCGAAATCCTCGCCGGCATGCTCGGTGGCAGGCTTCTCACATTGCGCTGGGGGGTATTGAAGTACTGCCCCCTTCGAACGAGGCAGAGAAACACTGTTCAAGCTCACAATCAAGGTGTCCAGTCTGGTTTGGTGCGCATTCCACATATGCGGCCTAGAGGTAGCTATCGTTGACATACCTCCCTCTATGTGCGCTTCGGATGACATTGTTCCAAGAAACCTACATAGCTAAGCCCCCGAATCGCTGAACAAACCGGGTTCTTGTCACTTCAATTCATTCTGAAGACCAAGAAATCCCTATAAAACGACGGCCCCCGTTGCCCTTGTTCTTCTTTTTCTCTTGATCATCATCACACACCCATTCTCAGAAGAGTTAGTTTCCAACCTCCGAGTACAGACCTTCGTCAATCACTGCCTCTGTCTGGCCATTTCAAAGGTGTTCAAGACCCAAGCTCACTTGACTCTTGTTCTCTCATCAGAGGCATAACTACACGCCCTCCGCTCCAGGCTTTAAACCTCTGTCCCTGACGCACTTGAGTTCGACATCCATTCCTGCGTGTACCGTACCTACCGCGAAGTATTGATCTCATCGTACTCACTCTGGGTACATATAAGCACCCTCGTTAACATTGCTTTGACATTCATATCATGCTAACATGAACCTCTCCAGCTCAAATCAACTGAATAATTCAGTTTCCCCTTCCTGAAAGGTAGCCGCGAATAAATCCATTGTCATGTAGGTGTCTTCCTCCTGTTGATACCTCGCCCTTCTCTCTCGAGTACAACATTGACCTTGAAATTATAGCTCGCCAACCAACATGTCCAATACCGGTCCCAATACCCCTCCCCACACCGTTTCGGCTGCCAACCTCAAAATGTCCTACCGCTCGGGGGCACCCTCCCCGTGTGAGAAAAGAAACGCTGCGGACAGGGCACGTCGCGCGTATGCATCCCTATCTCCAGCGGCGTCTGACGTGGAGGTGGTTGAGTGGGCGCCAGATTCGCCGGGATCCCCTTCCCCGGCTCCTCGTCCCCAGGAGGAGGCCTCCCAACAGACCATTGCCATCACCGTTGAAATGAGTCCCTCGATGGAGGTGCTGCCGCCGCATCATCCTGCGGAGGCCGCAGATAACTCCCGACCCAAGAAGCGGAAGGACGCCGGCGACGAGGGAAATAGAGAGGGTTGGGAGAAGGCGAGAAAAAGACTAAAGGTTACCAAGAACGACGACAACGACGACTACGACGACGACGTCCGCGAAGGAAATCGAGAAGATTCGGAGGAGGTACCAGCTAACGAGCTCAATAACAAGGTTGGAAAATGGCTTGCGAACGTCCCTAACCCGATGGAATACCTTTCCTTCCGTTGCTGCAAGAACCACGTTGACAGTGTACCTTTCAAGCAGGGAGTTCTCGAACCGAAAGGTCACTACCGGTTGTTGGTTTGCCCCGAGAAGCGGTGCTCTGGCGGCTGCTATTTCCCGAGCAGCGGTACTCTGGCGGCTGCCATTAAAAGGGCCTCACCGTCTACTCATAAATCAATGGATAGATGTGCTGGGGTCCAAGGACCACACCGAGCAGGTGGGAGGACGCTGGGCTTTCATGGAGTGTGACTTCTCCTGGGATTGTCGGGTCGTCTTGCCTGCAGTCAGAATCGTGCTTTCCGGGGGGATTCCCGACCGCAGGATTGGATATCAACTCACTGTAATGGAAGGGAAGGAAATCTTTATGAGCGAAATGAGGATTTACATGATAGTCACATGTATACAGATAGTATCTACACTAGATAGTCTACGACAGCGGGTTGTCACTGCCACTGTGCTGGCTCCCGACCGTCGGTTGCGAATCATCACCATTTGCGTTTCTCGATGAACCACCGTTGAGTGACTTGAATCCCGTGTGGATGGCGACTCAGGGCACTCGTAGAAGCATGAAACCTCGGTGGCTCAGAAAAACGGCGACCCGGACCGATCCAAGAAACATTTCAACTCAGCGCAGCTGTAGAAACATGGCAGCCCGGGCTGCCATGACACTCGTAGAATGCAGCACAGCCTCGACCGCGTGCGTCGAGCACAGACCGGTAAGCAATCGGGCGAAGAGTATTACTACCCCCGAAAGAGCAGATACGTAGGCCCTGCTTGTTTCTGCCCGGTATCTTGTACAGCAAAATAGTTCGATTCCAACCTCTGACCAAGCTTTTGACAAGGAAAAGCCGCATTGAAGTACATTTCTTACCAGGTTCTGTATGTCACTTCCCTGGCGACGCAGTTGAGGCCCGGAATCTTTTGGTGCATGGCTAGTGGTACTAGAAGATGTGAGGTTTTGGAAGACTTGTGGTGAAAAGTGACGTTGGGGTGAATAAAATTCCACCGACATGCATGTGTACCAGCGGCGAGACAGTCCGTCACGCAGTGCATATGTGCATATGCAAGGCTTTCCCCAAATAAGTTGGCGAAACTTCACCTACTTTTGTACATGGTTGTTGCTTTCCTCTGCCTGCCTCTGTGCAGTCTCCTACATGTACCCTCGTCTTGTTGCTGCAACATGGACATGGCACAGGAAACTGAGCGAAGGGTTAAGACTGGAGGTGCGCCACGGACGTCCGGAAGGGGGCTGAGCCAAGGACAACAGCGAAAATACACTCGAATCTTTTCCCTCGCGGTTAAAGACCATTGCTTGCCTTGGTCTGGCCCGTGAAGCCCTGCCCTCTCTCACGTGAGTGGCGAATGTCAGGGCATGACGTGATGCATGGAGGTACCTGAAGTGATCTGTTTTACGAAACGACCGGTGAGTCGCGCTTGCTCCAAGGGCCAAGGTCCCTTCAATTACAGCACTGCAGGACACTCACCACTGATATTCAACATTTTTGTTGGAGCAACGTTTTCCTGTCCTTTTTTTCTCCCATACATCTGCCCAAATGATACTGGGCCGTTTTGTTGCATTGCTTCCTTCATGAAAGAGTGGGTGTGGGTTGGTATCGATCGGGGGTACTTGCGGCCCGGTGTTGTGCGGTCGTTAGTGGGTCCTTCGGTCAACTTCCAGTGCCGCGACGGGCCTCTAATAGGGCCGCACCACCACCCACAAGTACTTGCGCATACATTTTTGCACGGCATATACAAAAACACCTCCGGTGCAGCATGCCCGGGAATACCTACCGGTCCTTACCTTACCTGACCTTACATCCCGTGTAAGACTTGTATTCCTATTGGCTGAACAAGAAGCATTGCAACCTGGAAATGGCCATCTTTCTGTTGCCCGCATCTTCCGGGCCAGGTACCCTTTCGTCAGCCCTAACGACCCTACCTACACACGATTGGTGTGAAAGATTATTGGTGTTTCTGGACGCAGGGCGGCACAGACGTGATGCCGACGGGATACTGAACCAAATTGTCGATGTTCGGATCGAATAACAACGCGAAGAGGCTCAACTCTCCACGATGGGAGTTGGATGTTTTCTCAAGGTCCGAGGAGAATGCCCGCTTGTGAGGACAGATGTACAGCGCAGGTAACGGTAAACGTGTCCAAAACACGGACGCTTTCCTCCCACTCTGATGCGTTCTTGGCTGCTCCCTTCCTCTTTCAACCTCATGCTCGCATCCTCTGCGCTTCTGCTGCCCGTTGCTTTCTCCTTCCCGCCGGGGAGCATGGGCCAAGGGAAGTGCCACAAACCAGCAAGCAGAGCACTGGATAGCTGAGAAGAAGCTGCACCCCTTCATGGCCCGGGTCGTTTCCCCCCCCAGATCGAAGACTTCTTCGTTTCCCGCAACACCACGTTCCCGCTCGGGAGTTCCCGCCCTGGAGCTCCCGTCGTCTTGGAAACCCTTCACTATCAGATGACATCCCTGTCTTGACCACTTGATTCGTCTGTTGCCGCGCCTAGTCTGCTTCCTCGCTTGAATATCTGACAAAGGTGCTGAATCTCGGAAGCCGATCTGCTGAGAAGCATCTTGGGCTACCATGATGGGGAAAAGCAGTGCGAAGGATCAGATGGTAGGTGTTTTGTGTATGGAAAAGAATAATGGAAAAAAAGAGAGAAAGAAAGAAAGAAAAGACAATTCCCTCCTAGCGATCCTTCGTCTTGGCCAGCTGCTCAAAGACCGAGCCGCAAGCGACTGAGAGTTATCTCAGCGCTCACGCCAATTTTGTCGGGCCCAGCTGGATGGGGACACTGGTCCAAACCAGAAAAAAGAAGGGAGGTCTGAACGCCGAGATAAGTTGAGAGACAGCATACGTGGTATTCGTGAGCGCAGAACTGAGGGATGGCTGCTTCCCGAGGGGAAGACCTTTCCTGCCCTTGACAACTTCCTTCCCGGGCTCGCCCGCAGCGGGAAAGAATGACGGACGGATTTCTTCAGAATGAAAGCGAGCCACTAGCTGAGCGATTGTCGATTTCTCCGTTCTGCTGCCTGTGTTCACTTATGATTGTCAGCTCAATGGTTCTCGCGACAAGAAAAGGAGCGCGCTTGAATGAGCTGGGTCCGACGGAAAAGACGGTACCTGTGTTCTCTCCTCTGGCGCCTACCATTCTGGAGAGCGGTATGGCTAGGGGCCTTCTACAGCGCTCACAGCGACAGCTATAGAGGCTGCTTCAGGCTTTCGCTTCCCTCTTCGCTTTCTGGCCGTTGTGATGGCTCCTTTTCCAACGGGTTTTATGAATTTCCGGCATGTTGCTCTCCGTAAGTTGACGAGGAAATTGGATCCGGGCTGGAAACCGTCGTTCATTCCTTGACAGCTTGCCGTGGGCAGAACTGAACGATCGCTCCTTCTCAAGTAGAACTTCTGGTGCTTGTCCCAAGATGCCAACTTTTTTCCGAGCGTGCCCGCAGAGAGAAGGAAAGAAGGACGAACGGATTTCTGGGCTCGAAAGTGAAAGAAAGTGCGATACTGACTGAAAGATTCCCACTTTCTCGGTCTGATCTGCTTCGTGTCTTGTGATTGCAGTTCAACGGTTCTGGATGAGACGGAAGGTGTCTGTGCGCTCGAATGACGGGTCATGGACTTCAGTCCAACGGGAAAGCGCTGTTTGTCTACCTCTACTCGTCGGGACATGAAGGGAAGCGTCCACTCCCCTCGCCGAAGGCGGGGGAATGTTACGAGGCAACGGACATTGGTTCGCAACTGCGTATTTACCGTATTCCCGCACGTTGAGAGGCGTACTTTTCATGGAATTTGGGGTAATTCGGGGTAATTCGGGGTAATTGGGATTCAACGCCGTCGCCTCGTAACATCTCTGACCCCTTTGGAGGGGGCCACGGTTGCTTCAAGACCTGACGAGTACTGGCTATGTGCCTCCTACAGCACTCACAATGACCGCTGTAGAAGCTCCTTCAGGCCTTCGGTTCTCTCGTCCCTCTCTGGACGTTCATGCTGGCTCTTTTCTGCTTTGAGGCCCCGCCAGACAGAGGGCATGAAGCCGCCCATGCGGCGGTGAGGCGGCCTCGTGAATCGGGACCCGGGCTCTTCGTGTCTTGGCGAAGAAGCAGTCGGGTCCAGGCTGGGGACCGTTCTTGCCTTGACAGCTTCCCGCCAGGCTGCGGTACCTCAGCCTGCTTCACTGAGGAGCGGCACAGGCCCCTTCTCTCGGTGGTCTCGCAACACCCCATCGTACAGCCACCTGCCAGCGGCGCGGCACCTGCCACATGCTGCTCGAAGAGTGGTGCTCTTGGGACCAAATGGCGCAATCATACAACTTGGTCCGGTCCGGTCTCGTCGAATGCGGATCTGAATGGTACAAAGTACCTAGACAAAGCGCTCCTTCCCTCGTATGCCGATGTTGCTAGCAGCTGTAAGCAAGGTGCGTGGCCATCCACATCGCCCCACTGTCGTCGACGGCGGGAGGACACATGACAGTGTCTTTCGCACTGTTTTATGCGCCTATGTGAGTTTCTGGCTTCCGCCACATCTCGTTCTAGCGAGTTGCCTGGAGCGCGCGTTAACATGTTTTCCTCATGTCTGGAGAGTGGATGATACCATACTAGCCACCTAGGTTTGCAGATGTGATGCTGTCCGAAGTTTTCAGTGTGCAGTAAGCGCACATCGTCCCTCCAAGTTTTTGGAGTTTTTTCCTGGTTTTTGGACCTGATACACTTCCTCTTTCGGAGCTTCAGGGGGGTTCTATCAGGTTGGATCTGTGTCCTGAACCATCCAGAGGCAGCTGTGAGGGTTGGTAAGCAGGGTGTGTAAAAAATAAATGCAATGCTCGCAGGCCAAAGGCTCACCAAATCCGTTGCATTTATTTTGCGCACACCGTGGACAGTTGTCGTGCCTCGGCAGGTGCTGTTGTCCTTTGGTACCTCGTACAAGTAGCGATACCTCCCCAAGGGGAGAAAAGGAAGCCGTAAGCTGTTGAAACATGACGAAGGCTAAACACGTGTTCAACAACACAGTATATGCAACAAGATGGAGCCAAGAGAAGATGTAAAGAGTAAATTCCATCTACGCTCTAGGTGCGGCTATTTCTTTCCTTATAAACTGCCTGAATATTACACATTATTCGGAAGAAAATGCAAGGGTACAGTAACCGATATCGGCTACGGGATTCCTCGGGATGGGATCCGTCTCCATCCCGGAACAAGTCAAATCTGACGACAATCTTGCAAGCAAGCCAAGATTGAGTTCGAACTTGACTTGATTTGACTCGTGTAAATTCTTGGTCACCGCGCTCACAGCCTCTCTTTGCTTGCTTGCTTGTCGGGGGCTATCACGAGTCCGAAGACATGATGTGTCACTGCCGGCCACTGGGAGGGAAGGTTGTAGAAGTCCAAGGCGTGGTTTGACGATTGGCTGGAAACAGCCCGGCGGCAAGGCTCAGATGGGTTTCTGGCGCATCTACAACGTACAGCACTGCACAACTTGGGTGGCATAAGGTAAGCACCAGGCAGAGGCAGGACTACACGAGCCGGTAAGAGGCTGAGGTGCCATAGCGCGCACACGGTATCTGTAAAAATGGTCTTCCGGATGGTCTCCGTGCGACTGGACTATTTTCCCACTGAGGGTCTATTTTCCTACTGTAAAATAATGCCCAGTATTCTCTTTAAAACAAAACCGTCAAATTTATTGTAATTATATTGCGTATAGTGCAACTTATCTGTAAAAAATTATCTTTATTTGTAAAAATCATCGTTAGTATGCTTTTAAGTAAAGTAGGTCTTTAATATATAAATTAGAATTAATATTAACTATATTTTTAATAGAATAAGAATTTTACATTTAAGAATTGTAACTTCTATTCTAAATATCTCTTTAAATATTAAATTCATTTTGAGGAGGAAGATTATTTTAAACTAAATTTAAATTCATTTTGAGTAGGAGGATTATTTTAAATAGGGTTAAAATTATTTACTATAAAAAGGGGTTATTGATTTAAAATATTTAAAATTAAAGAATATATTGTTAATAAAGTTAATTAACACTAAAAATTATTATATTTAAAAGTATATTTTAAATAAGATTTAATAAGAGAATTTATTAAGTAAGAGTATTAAAGTTAGTATAAGTCTTAATATACTCTAGAATTTTACATTTATATTACTCTTAATACTCTATAAAATTTTACAATTAAATTAATTTTACAATTATATTACTCTTAATATACTATAGCATTTTACAATTATATTCCTTTTAATTTACTATAGAATTTTCAAAGTTTTAAAGTCTTTCTTTCTACCTTCCTCCCTAATATCGTACTTCCCCTTTATAATTAAGAAAAACTAGCCCTTTCCTTTAGAAATAACTATTTGGCTTAGTGGCCAAGTGGTTAATGAAGTAGTTCTTCATCGTTAGACTCGTGTTCGATTCCTCGTTGTAATTAAAATTTTATTTAAATTTAATTGTAAAAAAAAGGTTGAAGAACCCTAGCCTTCTAAAAAGCTTTTTAAATTAAAAATAAAAGTATTTATAAATACCCTAACTTTCCTTTTGCTTATAGGGCGTTAAATATTATAGGGTATATTTTTCTAATATTCTTTTTACAATTAACGTTGAAAATAAAATGTTTTTTTCTTTAATAAATGATTATACTATAACTTTATTTAAATAATAAGATGGATTAGAAAGTGGAAAAGGGATTGATGTTTCAAAATGAATTTAGTATATAAGACTACATTAATAACAATATTATCCTATCAGCTTAAATTGAATATAATTGTATAATAGTCACTTAAATAAATTAATTTTATACTAAAATATTTACACTTAACGAGTCATTTGTATTAAAATCATTAGTATAGTATATATTCATTTAATTCTTCCTTATATTTTAGACACAATATCATCGTAGGATCATTTTACAATTATCTCATTTTATAAGTGTAAAATCATACGTGTGATCATTTCCTACGACCCCCCTGGCGCGCTATGGTGGTCAGTTAGGCAAGTTTGATACGTCCTGGTACCCATAACAGACCCGCATGGCACTGGACAGTTGGACAACAGTCGACTGACAAATGACAACCTGACTGATCTGACAGTACACCCTTCCAAGTTCGAACGACGTTGATGTGCCGGGATGCCAGCCGAACTTATATCCTCTTGTCTCAGGTATGCTCTCATGACTTCATACATCCCTTTACGCAACTTTGACAACTTCAAACTCTGGAAAAGCAACATCGAAGAATTTTCATCGCTCGTGTGTTTCTTGTCCCGGATGAACAGCTTGCTTCCTCGATCATTCGTCTAGGTGACAGCCTCAAGCTTAATGAAGTGGTCGCAGAAGACCGACGAGGAGACGGAGTGGAAAATGACTTGTACACCGTTTTCCTCTTCCGGAGGCTACCAGTAGCAAGGGGTCAATGATTCAAGCCTCGCATAAGCCTGAGGAGTGTCACAAAAAGTGACCAGCGGAAATTCCACTCGTTTACATATGTAAACGAACGCATACAGCATGCACTTTCATTCCTTCCAGGACGAAACCGGATTGCTCAGTGAACTCCCTGAGCGGGCAGAGCATACGGCATCTGTCATAGAAGCAGCACGTAATGACACCGCAGGAGAACGCCCAAGCAATGTCAACTTGAGACGGGGACTGACTGACCGAGAATGTAGATAAAAAGGCCACCGAATCCCCTTACTCTTGCCTACCTTTTTCTTTCCTTTCCTCTTCACGCTGCATGGGACACAACATTTTGTAGAAGACCTTTCTTCAGATAACACTGCCCACGTTACGAAATCAACCTTGGGACTTCTCAGATCTCCCTTCCTTTCCAAACTAGAGGTATCTTTCTCCTTTTCTAGTATAACTTACGCCATTTTGTAAAGGACATTGCTTCGAGTTCGCGCTGCCCGTCACAGCATATCAACCCGGCGACTTCCTGTTTTTCCCCCTCTGTTCACCCCCGCCAAAGGTAAGCAAGATCCTCTTATCCTTCCTTGGCTGTCCTTAACACCCGTTCTCCTCCTCTTCAGACAACGACCCGGCTTTAAACCAGCCTGTCCGTACGAACAACAAACAAATCTAGGTACCTTGGGACTTCGCCAAATCCCTCCTTTCCTCCGGTCTCCTCGAAGGCAACTACGGTTCCTCTCTCGCCCTCTTCCATTTTCACTTGCCGCTTTACTCGAAACCCCATCCTCCCCGGCACAGTACGATAGATCACGACCTACGCTGGTCCTCCATCCTTCGATTTCCTGAGAGGGACTATCTCTTTCCCACTTTCATTTGCACTTTCACTTATTCCACGGCATTGCATTCTCCCCGCACACGGTGCGAAAGACCACAACTCGACCTGGTCTTCCGTCCTTCGGCTTCCTGAGACGGGCTCTCCCCCTTTATCTCTCTGTCGCACCTGGTACAAGCTGGTGTGAGCCCCCATACCTTACCTATCCTACCCACCATAACTAGTCGGCGCAGGTCGTCTTCGTCCTATCCCACCTCCATCGGTGGTCGGAAGTCATACTTTCCCTCCCACCCTGCCGGTTCCGATCATCACGTATCCCGCCTCTACGCTTCAACAAACCTCACCGCCGTTAGGACCTTCCTCGAGGCGTTAATATTTAGTGTACTGAAATACTGGTTTATGATCAGTACCACTCATTTAAAACCGAAGATGGACCCCAACGAGCAGAACAAGGAGGAGGAGGAGGAGGTCTATCGAGTTGACCTTACTTATGTCGACAATGCTCATTTTGGCCTCACTACGGATGATGGACTCGTGGAGGGCTTCGAGCCACTCACCTATGAGGCGATCCAAGAGGCAGAAGAAGAAAGAAGGGCCGCGAAGAGGAGAGCGAGAAGGGAAGCTGCTGCTCCCACCCTCCCCTCGGTCGTCTCTGCTCCCAGCCTCACCTCGGTAGGGAGGGTGGGAGAAGCCCTCCTTCGCTCTCTCCTCGCCGCAACCTTCGCCTTCCTCTTCGCCCTCCTCTTCGCCCTTCTCTTCTTCAATCTTCTCTTCTTCATCCTCTCCTTCTTTATCCTCCTCTTCTTCATCCTCCTCTTCGTCTCTTTCCTCCTCTTTGCTTTCCTTTCATTCTTTTCTGCTTCCACACTCCTCTCGATCTTCTTCCCCTACGACGCGAGCGAGGACGACGACTCCCATGGGCCGGAGATGTTCTTCGAGCCCTCTCTCTTCGTGGAGCTAGTGCCTTTCTTCGCGGCCCCCACCGAGGCGGCATCACTCGGGCCTGGTATCCTCTCCGAGGAGGTCGACATGGAGTGGAATCCATATCCCAGTCCTCCTCTTACTCCTTCGAGCTCTTCCAACGCTGCAGGTACTCCTCCTCTTACTGCTCCTCTCACTCCTTCGGAGTCTCCTATCGCCACTTCTTCCTCGTCCTCAACCACCACCCCTTCCTCGCCCCCGGCCTTGTCCTCGTCCTCATCCGCGCCCTCTTCCTCTTCCTCCTCCACGTCCTTGTCCTCGTTGATGTCCGAATAGAAGGTAGTCAGTGTCAGTCAATGGCTTCCATGTCCTGACATTCTTCTATCTGTCTATTCACCCTTCATTCCCTGTCCCTCAGAATTGCCAGACTCTGGAAGCGGGGTTGAACCTGCTCTTGGAGTCCTGGAGGGAAAGATTGATGCGTGCAAATGGGCGATCGGAACGGGGATGGGACAAGGACAAGGACGAAATAAAGACTGGTAGAGGGAAGGAGTGGTCTGGCCCTAAACCTTCAGGCCTGGACGTTGGGTGCTCTTTTTTTCTCCTTCTTAGGTAATTTCCCCCAGTTATTTCACACAACTGGGACATACCGCATAGCGAAACATGAAGAAGCATAGCGTGTGCAACAACAAAAAGCACAATCAATACCCCACCCCTTTATAGCGATACGCCACCACCGGAAAAGTATCTGTTCACCTACCTACAAAGACGAGAAACTATCTATTTGGATATCCGCCTTCAGGTACATACAAAATTACACCTAGCTACCTACCTCTATACTCCCGGATGTCTACCTACCGTAGGTAAGGTAGCCGGAGCAAACAACATCATATACAGGATAAAAGACCAAGAGCCGAGAAAGAAAGGGAAGAGAAGGGGAAAGAGAAGGGAAAGAACACATCACGGAGAACACATCATCACGGAGAACACATCACGGAGAAACACATAACGGAAATCATACCAGGAGCGTTGTACGAGGTACGAGGGACGAGAAGGAGAAGGAGAAGGTCAGAAGGAAAAGAAGACGGGAAAGAATGGATGGATACCAGTTGAGGAGCTTATTGCTACCTGAATAACGTTGGAAAAGCGCGGAGGTTTGGCGTTTGGCGTTCGGCGTTCGGTGTTCGGTGTTCCGGATCACGGTTGTGTTTATTTCTCTTTCTTTTCTTCCTTTGTGTCTTTCTCTCTTTCTCTTTTCTTTTCTTTTCTAAAACTACCTCTAGGAGCGGAAAACATGGCATGGCATGGCAACGCATGAGCATCGAAGGAAGCGAAAAGGGGAAAAGATATATGCACGGATAGGATACCCAGTACCACGGAGATTTGGCGTTCGGCGTTCGGTGTTCGGTGTTCCGGATCACGGTTGTGTTTATTTCTCTTTCTTTTCTTCCTTTGTGTCTTTCTCTCTCTCTTTTTTTTTCTTTTTTTTTTTTCTAAAACTAGGTCTAAGAATGGAAAACATGGCATGGCATGGCATGGTAACGTATGAGTATCGAAGGAAGCGAAAAGGGGAAAAGACATATGCACGGATACCCAGGACCACCTACAGGTACTCAAAGGTATGTGGTTAGATATGACACTGACGACATGGAGGAAGGAAGGAAGGAAAACACGACACGACGGATGGAGGAATGGATGTTAGCGCATTATAAGGTTGGGAAGGCACGAAGATTTGGCGTTCGGTGTTCGGTGTTCGGTGTTCGATATTCAGATCATAGTTGTTTTTATTTCTCTTCTTTTCTTCTCTTTGTGTCTTTCTCTTCTTTTTCTTCTTTTTGTGTCTTTCTCTCTCTCTCTCTCTTTTTTCTTTTCTTTTCTAAAACTACCTCTAGGAGCGGAAAACATGGCATGGCATAGCAACGTATAAGTATTAAACGAAGCGAAAAGGGGAAAAGACATATGTACGGATATTTACCTACCTAGTACTACTTATTCAAAGGTATGTTGTAGTTAGATACACTATACTGACGACATGGAGGAAGGAAGGAAGGAAGGAAAATACGACGACGGATGGATGGAGGAGGAATGGATATTAGCGCATCATTATTCATTAGGTGGCAACGTTTGGCTTGGGAAGGAAGGTATATGAAGGTGCACTTTTATCTAGTAGGTAGTTGGCAATGTAACCAGTGTAGGTAGAATTTCACAGAGGCGTTAATAACAACACGGGTACGTACAACTAGGATATCATTCAGAGGAACTCTCAAACTCCGATTCCCACTCGTCTTCCTATTCCTTCCACAAGTTGTGGGCACATTCTACTCAATCAACATCTTCATCACCTCCAGCCGCTCCAGCTCCCTCCTTTGGGCCATCACCAAGCGCAACACCCTCCAACTTTCTCTTCGCCTCCTCGACTGCCTTATCCTCATCGAAACCATTCCCGTCCTTCTCCTTCGTAGCCCCATTCACACCTGCGTTCGCAGCCTTAGCATTACCCTCCCCATCGGCCTCAGTCTTTCCGCCACCACTAGCCCTAGCAGTAACCTTCAACGCCTCAGGCTTCAACGTGCCATCTTCGTTCACGGCTTCGTTCGGGTAGAGGGTGAAGAGGATGACGAGGTAGGGTTTTTTGGTGAGGCGGTTGCGGAGGACGTATCTTTTTCATTCGTCAGCATCAGCACCACCATCAATCAATCAAAGCCACAGCCTGAGCCAGACCAAAAACCCAAAGGAAAAAAAAGGACGGTGGGGGCCCGGGGGAAGTCAGGTGGGGGGAAAGAAGAAGACGAAAAAAAGAAAAAAAAATACATACCTCAACCCAGTCTCCCCATCCCAATACCTCAACACATTGACCCCGAAACCCGGTAACTTGAGCTCGCACTTGCCGAAGTCGATGTAGGGGTTATAAAAGTCCACGGCGTACGTGCGTCCGTATTCCCACACCCATTTCTTCTTTGCATCGTCCTTCAACGCCCACTTTTGGCGCTTCTTGGGGTCGTTGCCGACTCCGGAGCCTGCGAGGACTTGGGATCTCCATTTTTTGCTGGATGTCTTCTTATTGGGCTTGGTGGTAGCTTTGGCTCCTCCTTTTTTACCCTCGTTCCCTTCTTTGGCCTTCCCGTCAGTCCCCTGGGAGGAGGATTGGTCACCTTTGTCGCCCTCGTCGCCGTCGCCGTCTCCATCGCCTTCGTCATCGTCATCGTCATCAGAATCGGAGCTAGCCCCCTCCTCAACCCACAACCCACACCCCTCCTTCCCCTCGGACCCCTCACCCTCATACTCCCCCCTCCCCACCCTCACAGCATTAAAGCTGCTCAAAGCCGGCCCGTAAAGATACGGTTCATCCGCGTACGCATCCCCTTCCAGCCCCGGATCGATCCACCACTTGAGGATATTCATCGCCGTATTGACCCCCGGCGGCAAATAATTCCGAATGGGATGATCAAAATCGTTGCCGAATTGGAGGTCCGCTGCCGAGATACCATCCACTTCATGTCCCTCTCCCTCTTCTTCCTTCGCCCCTTCCTTCGCCCCATCTCCGTCTTTCGTCGCCGTTGCGGTCCCAACTGTCCCAGATGTCCCATTCGTAGGTGAAGGAGCCTTGGGCGTAAACCTGAACCCAATGGAGTATTGGTCTTTGTTGTATTTATGCGGTTCCTTATCAAAGTACTTCGAACTCTCCGGCGAGCCCCTCGGCAGCCCGCGGTAGTTTTGGATGCGCACGTTGAGGTCGATGTCCATCCCTTCAGACTCAATATGAGTTAACCTCGAAGAATTGATGGGTACTTCGATGTGGGTGGAGAGGTCGTAGGATGGACCGGCGGTTACGCGGAGGGTGTAATCCGAGGGTTGGCGGGGGGGCGCCATTTTGTGCGGTTGGGTGGTGTCTATCTGTTTCAGTGGCGGTGTGTCGTTTCTTCGTTGAGTGGTATGTCTTCCTTGATCTGTGTCGTTCTCGTAGTTGTTGTGATGTCTTGAGTGTTGTTGTTTTGTTGTTCTTAGGTAGGTGAGTGTCCGGGAGTGTATCAAGGATGGATATTACACGATGGATTCACACGATGGATTCTTGGAGGCGGTATCCAGTCGAGAAAGTGAAATCAGGGAGCGAGGAAAGAGGAAAAGATGTGAAAGTGGAACAGGGAAGGAAAAGCCCTGAAGACCAATCTTTTCAGATGAGGAACGAGGGAGGTGATCATCAAGGTACAAAGACAACACAAACGAACGAACGACGTCGTCATTGCTGCCAAGAAATCGTTCCACAGGGACCTGGACCTGGACGGGTCGATGACGTCGCGCCCGGGGGATCCGCTGGTAGGGCTGTTGCATGTGATTCAGAGACGGATATTAGACTCTTAACAGTTGGGCTGCAAGATACCTTCTGGCTGTGTTAGTGCAGTAACTTTGTGACCATGTTTGGATAATCTCGAGTTCCCCCCAACAATGGTCACCAGAAGGGTATCACACTCGCGACATGTTGCTTGGATGAATAAGTTTTAAAGTAATATGTACATTCCAAGTAGTGTGATGAACTGCCAGACTACGCTGATTTCTAGTATCGCTGATAATGGGACTCGGTGCAAGATACTGTACATGCTCAACCTGGAGGTCATGGTAGTGTAAACACCCCCCCGGGGGCTTCTATCAAACCATTACCATTCATCTCATTCCATCGCATTTCACCACCATAGCACCAGCCAGACACACCGTGACATGATATCAATCCCCGTCTATTCATTCTTCACCCTTCATTCCCCCATCTATCTACTCCTTCGGCTTCCGCTTAGACTTCTATTCTTCATCATCCGCCTCCGCATCAGTGAAGTACTCAAACTCCGCCGGCGTCTGCGCCTCCTCATCACCCTCGCCATCCTCATCCACAGCATTCAACACCCCCGCAGCAGCAGCCGCACCAGCACCGCTTCCAGCCGCAGCACCGCTTCCACTTCCCGCAGCAGCATCACCAGAACGGCGACGCCGTCTCTCCCCAAGTTCAGCAGCAGCGTCCTGCTCCATACGTTGGCCGAGCTGCAGCAGCTCGCTGAGTTCCCGCATACTAGACCGGTTGAAGGCACCGGTTCCTTGGAGCTGACTGAGCAGGGATTGGGCGGCCCCACCAGAGAGACGGGGGGTTCCGTCGCTGGAACCGGAAGCGCCGGCGCCGGCGACGGGGGCGCGCTCGGTGGTTACCTTGTTGAGCTTTTCCTCGACGAGGGACTTGGGCTCCGAAGGTTGGGTATCGAAGAGGAGGAGGGGACCACCAGTAGGCTGGACAGAGTTAGTATACATGATATGATTGCAGATTAAAATGCAGGGCGACTCACCTTCTTGACTGGCTTGTAACGTCCAGGCGGGAAGCTAATGTACTTGAGCTGAGCGGGCAGAATACGAGACATGTTCTCAATCTCGTAGCCAACCTTCTCCTTCTCGGCCTTCTTCTTGGCATCGGTGGCGGCAGTTGCCTCCTTATCGCCAGACTCGCCCTCCTTCTTCTCCTTGGACTCTTCAGGCTTAGCGGCGGCCTTCTTATCGTCGTCGATATCCATCTTGTCCTCGGCAGCAGGTTGGGAGGCGGTCTTGGAAACAGCCGGCGTGTCAATGTCCATGCTCTCACGACGCTGCGCCTTCTCCTTCTTTTGGGCGCGACGCTTGGCCTGCGCGGTGGTGGACAGAACGGCAGTGGTGACCAAGGCGGGTCCCTCCTCCACCTTGACCTCCTGCTCTGGTGGGTAGTCGAACAAGCTGGGACGAGTAGCGCAGTGGAACTTGACGTTGGGAATCGCGAGATCACTGTCGAGGGCAATGATGGACGTGGGAACAAAGCTGAGCGACAAAAAGTGGGTAAAGGGGAACCAGTACCAGTACTGGGTGAATACAGCCATACCAACGATACCAGCCATGTTGAGGTTGCCAGTCTGGGTCTGGAGGCCAATGGTGCAGTTGCGACCACCAGCGTCAATGATACCAAGGGCAAGCGAGGCGCCGAACTTGGTCATCTGTTCCTCGTGTCGGTCACTCACAACCTTCTTAAGCGTCTTCCTGATGGCGGCAACCTTGGGGTTCATGACCTCGTTCTGCTGAACCAAGATCATGGAGAGAGCAATGAGGGCACCCTGGCGGACAAAGTCGGTGGGGTCCTTCATCATGGGCTCAAGCAGGTCAATCGCCTCATCCAAACCGGTTCCGGCGCACGCGATACCGAGGGCCATGGCCGAACCGTAGCGCACATGAGGGTTATAAGACTCGGCAAGCAACTCGACCATGCGAGGAACGCTGCCAGGCTTGCGGAAGAGGATGAAACCCAAGCTCATGACGGCAACACGGCGGACGTCATCGTTCACGTCGCTCACGGCAAGGTGAAGAAGCTTGCGAATGGCCTTGTTGCTACCGGTTCCGCAGTAAGCCATGGCGAGCGTGAGAACACCACCATAGCGGAGGATAGGGTCGGGGTTCGCAAGGAGAAGCTGGATCGTCCTGTCGGCACTCTCCTGCTGTCCAAACATGATGAGGGCAATGCCAAGGGCGATACCGCGGACAATCTTCTCGTGCTGGGTCTCGTGAGCGTAGGTGAACATGGCATCAATAGTACCAGCGTGTCCAGTTCCCAGCATGATCAAGCCCATAGCGGCACCAACGGCCTCACCGTTGAGGGCCGAGTCGGAGTAGAGAGCTTCCTTGAGATCCTCAATGATCTTTTGGTTGCCAGTGCCCATGCCGGCAATACCCAGACCCAGTGCGCCACCGTGCTGGATGACCTCCTGATCGGCGTCCTTGAACTGTTGGTGAAGGTAGTCCAGAGCATCAGCACCGTGGTTGGCGTGAATCAGACCGTAAGCATAAAGGGCACCGGCCTGGCTATAGATGGAACCAGTGCTGACGCCAGAGGGGCGGGGAAGATAGGGCTCGAGGAGCTTGCGAGACTGGGTGACGTTGCCACGGTGYAGGACACCGAGCGCGGCAGTGGCCGTGAACTTGGACCAGTTGACGGCCCTTCCTAGCCACTCGAGGTTATCCCTGAAGAATCTGTCATTGGTAGTGCCAGCGTTCATAAAGGCATTGCAGAAGGTGACAGCACTGTGGAATATGGAGTTGCGACCGTCCAAACTGTCGCGAACCTTGTTGAGAATGCTCATGTCGGTGTGGTTGTTGCGGTAGAGGAACTCGAGGTTGAGCTTGATGACTTTGCTACCGTCGAGAATGGTGCGAATGTTCTTGTAGACCTTGGCCACCTCCTCGGGCAGTTCCTCCTCGGAGCTCTCCTGGCCTTCCAGAAGAGGCTCACGCTCAGCAGCCGCGTCGCTGCTTTCCTCGGCAGGCTTGGGCTTGGGTGGCTCGCCGGAAGGCAGAGCCTTGATGACCTTGCCCAAGAACTCCTGGGTGCTGTTGTCGTATAGATCGAAGGCGATCTGGTAGGCAATGGCGATCGAGTCCTGTTCTCCCTTGGTAACAAGCTGGCGGAGCATGCGGGACGCCTCCTCGTCGGAATCAAGATAGACAACGCACTTAGCGATGGCAAAGTAATCCGGGTTGGGAATGTCGTTTAGGAGATCGAGGATCAGGCGCAGAATCTCAGTGCGGAAGCCGCGTTCCTGGACAATGTCCATGCAAATGCTAAGGGCATAGTCCATGAGCTCCTCAGCCGGCCCCTGGCTACCTTCCTGTACCTTGGTCTTGCCGGACTTGACATCTTCGTTGGCGCGCTTGATGACGCGACGCAGAACATCAAGGTTCTTGGCCTCGACAGCAATGCCCACCACCTGTCTGTATTTGCCCTCCTTCAGGCAGGTCTCGAACAGACGCTCAATGACGTTTTGAAGCGCAACCTGAGTGGCGGTATCGTGAACCTGGGCTATCGAGGCGGAGCGGGTCTCCTTGGTAGGCTGGAAGGTGGGATCCAGGATGGTGTTGTCGTCGGACGATGCGCGCGCAAGGAGGGACTTGGAGGGAACCGAAGATTGCGAGAAGGGCGTAGTGGGGGAGATCAGAGCCGAGCTATCGATGGCACCGTTGCCGAGATCGGTCGAGAGGGGGGGCAGGTCCTTCTTGGAAGGAGTGTGGTGGAGAGACGAGACGGCGATGTACTGGTCGATGCACTTGGAGATGATGGTCTCCTCGAACTCGCTGGGGGCGTCGAGCTTGAAGAGGGGGCCGGCAGCCAGGGCAAAGGTCATGCTCTCGTTGTAGGCTTGGAGGTGGAAGTAGACCTTGGCGAGCACAAGGGCGGCGAGTTGGCGCTCGGGGAAGGTCTCGTCTTCGTAGAGGGCCTCACTGGGGAGACAGACAGATCAGCTCGGTTGCCCAGCTGAGCTAACTAGCTTGGTATCGGGTATCAGGGAGCTACTCACATCTGGGTCAAGGCGCCAGCGACCTCGGTCCAAACGGTGTCGATATCATCGTTGAGGGTCTTGAGGGCGAAGACCTTGAGCTCGGGCTCCTCATCGGCGAGGAAGGCCAACACGCCGGTCGCGGTGACGAGGCCGGGCATCTTGATGATAAAAGAAGTGGGATGGCGGCGAGCTTCGCGGTGGCGGTTTCTGGTTGGTTTGGAGAGAGAGGACGGTTTATATCCGGGTGTTTATTAATGTCGGGGGTCGTGGTTGTAAAAAGCAGCGTCCTCGTGCGCCGCGTGGTGGTGATGGGATATGGAGGCGGTTTGGGTTGTTTGTTGGGCGAGGAATGGATCGAGTGGAAACGGGATCAGTTGTTGCCGTCAAGGTCGAGATGCCAGTGTCACCCAGCAGTGATGGCTTCAGTGGGCAGTGGGCATCGATGGAGCTGGCGGGCGCTGGAACGAGAGATTCTGGTTGGCTGGTTGGAGCCTGCCGTGGTTCGCAGTGACGAACTGACGGCCGAGCATCCACGTCAGGGAGCTCCTGCCTTGAGTGGGTCCCTTGCTGGGTGGATGTACCGAAGCACCTTGGTGCTGGTCCAATGAGAGAGTGCACGGAAGGTAAGATTTTCCAGTTGAATGAGAGGTACGTACCTTATCTTCTCTTATCTCTGGCAGCTCTAAGAGCGCACGAGCCATGCAGCTCAACGAGACAGGCCGAAAGCATTGAAGCTCCCGTCGTTGCTCTCTCCCAACTCAAAGACTCCAAAGACTCCAAAGACAGTTCCAGTCGAGACTCATTAAACACCAAAAAGATGGAGATATCTTATGGTACCTAGCGCTCCAAGCACTATCGTAATTGCAAACTACATGGCTATTTACCCAATTCATTCTCGAGAAATACTGTCATCAAAATCGTGTGGTTATGTCCATGCCATTGACTTAATGAAGCTTGGAGCCTGGACTCAAGGTACAAAGGTACATCCTACTTGAACATGTGCCAGTGGAACAAACACTCAACCTCCATCACCATCAGTCTCGAAGTATTCAAAGTTGAATATCTGCTCCTAGACTACTCACCCTGGCTTCAAACTGTTCTCGAATATCAGCTTAGCAAGACCGCCAGCCAAGTCTTATCTGTACTCTTTCTCCCTTCTTAAATCCGATGGCCATCATCCGCTCTTCACTCTTCAACCCGAGCTGGATCCGAGCCGTCACTGCCTCTTAACCTCTACAACGCTCAGTTGCTCATGTCGTTTGTTGGTGGTTGTTTACTGTTTGCGCTGCACAAGAAGTGTGCACTCTTGGCACATATCAACCCAAATCTGCAGCCTCAACCTGATGGGTATGTTGATCTCTTAATGGCGGATGCATGTTGGCGCGGATCATGATTACTCTGAATGCCGTTAATAATTGGATATGGAAATCTCTAGGGAGAGAACAGAGAGAAGGGAAAGAGCCCGAGGATCTTTTTCTCCCGTCCCTCATTTATTCGGTCTCCAGCCAACACGACAGTAGTGGACATATATCCCGCACTAACACTTTCCCACACTTTTACGGTGGCATTGAGATAGCGAGACAACTGCTACTTACACACGCCCAGCTTCCTGACATGGTACTAGCGTTTGCGCGGGACAATGTCATGATGATACTCTAGCCTCTATTTTTTTTTCTTCCATTCTCTTTTTTTCTCCTGGTGCAACACTGCACGGTAATAAGCTTGCCCGTGAACGGCCGTCGGTCTTCTCGTCAATTCTCACCAGTCGAGAGTTCCCATTGTCCATCTTCAACATTCAGCATCCCCACACATTCGCGACATGGGATAGGGGAGCTACCTTGTTGAACTCTACGACACACGACAGCCAGCTCAACAGCACCGAACTGTCAGCTCCTCCGACATCAGCTCCCGCGACCATCACAATCATAGACAGACAGCATCACCGCCCACCACATCTCTCTCCAAACTGCGCCTTGAGTTATTCGACAAAGAAGGACTCTCTCGATACTGCAATTCGATTGTTCGAACTCACACGACACCAAGTTCCTTCTGCCCGCGACGGTCCACCATTCGCATCCCCAGAGACTCTCTCCTTGTTGCGACCCAGACACCCATCCTGCCATCGAACCCCAATTCAGCCTGCATTGTCTCCTCAACTCTGCCCGACATTCGAGTCCTGCGCCATGACGATGTGATGCTTCCCAATCGCGACACCATTCTATGACCACGTCCCTTTCAATCGAGCGCACCGATTGCAATTCGAGCCCTATGCGCGACACTGCGGCCGCTTCCACCTCCGTCTCCGTCCCCGCGATTCACACAAAGGACACATTGCGAGACACTCAACATACCTAATCCTTCGCCTTTGTCCCATGGTCCGCGGCAGAGACAAAGATTCAACAGCCGAAGCAACGTGTGAGGAAAGCAGCGCCGGTCGTCGAAGAAGCACATCGGAGACGGAATACTGTAATACTAGTACGACTAATAAAGAAGAAGCGACACCATCGCCAACATGGACTTGAGAAACGTCCTCAACGACAGCAGCAGCGGCCCTATTGCTCCTCGCGCCGCCGCGTCAACGCCTGACCGACCGCCGCCGCAGCAACAGCAGCAGCAGCCACCACACCCGCAGTACTCCCAACATCCTCCCCAACATCCTCAACCACCTCAGCGACAACAGTCGTATCATCATCAGCAACAACAACACCACCCGGGATATCCCCAGCCGCCCACGACACCCGGTCAGGCACCACACCCACAACAGCAGCATCAGTCGTATATAGACTACAACCACCAGACTCGGCCCTCACCCGGTCGCCATATCTCCCAAGACTCGGGCTACGGAACCCAGCGCATGCCCTCGGGCCCGTTCCCGGTCGCGTCCCCTCCTCCGTTTTCGGGCCCCCCTGCTACCGGCCCGAGCCCCTACGCGAACCGACCTCCGCCGCCGCCTCCGCTGCAGCAAGTCCCGGCCCACGATCCCCGGTCGCCCAGCCTTGCATCCGGACCCGGCCCATCGCCGTACCGTCACACGCCCACTTCGTCGATTAGCGCTCAGAGCGGCGGTTACCCCTTTCCTCCGTCGGCGCAGCACACTCCCACCAGCCCTGTGCAACGACCATATAATCAATATCCTCCCAGCAGCACAGCCGCATACCCCTCCAGGGAAGGCTATCCTGCAACGCCGGGCGGCCCCGTGGGTGTCACAGGCCCACCTCCACCACCACCGGGCGCTGGAGGAGGTACCCCTTATTTGCAGGGTCAGCCAGTTGGGGTTCCCCAAACACCACCGATTAACACAGCTGGCGGCGGTCCAAGTGGAGGGCACCCGTATCTCCAGCGATCGCACTCGACGCATTCCGGATCGACGCCAACACCAACGTCGGCGCATTCGCAGGGCCCGCCAGGACATTCACATTCGCATTCACACCCACAAGTGTACGGGGCTCCATTTGGCCGGGGAAGTCCTGTAACGGGGCCGCATTCACTGCCGCAGACAGGAGGACCTGGTGGCCAAATCCAAATCGTGGATCCCCAGCAGCGTCAATCATCCCAACCAGCGACTCCAGTTGCGGGTCCAGGTCCGCTAACGGCTTCTACGGGCCCTGGAACTGGAACACGTCCACTGCCCCAGGCAACTGTTAGCCAGGCCCAGGCCCAGGCCCAGTCCCAGTACGGCCAGCCGCCAAGCCCTTACCAACAACGACTTCCTCCTTCTGCGACAACGCATCATCACCTCAACCTCAACTCTCCCCGGTCGTCCCAACACCACCACCAACAAATTTCCTCTCCCCATTCCCACCCTGCCCCTCAACAACCGCCACCACCACCACCACCGCCTCCTCCGCAGTCTCTTCCCAGACAACACAGCGCACAAAGCATTTACGACGCCCGCGAACGTGAACGAGAAGTACGCGAACGAAGCATCAGCATCAGTCCCAAAACTCGTGTCCCAAGTTTGCCAAGCAGCGCAGGTCGTCCTGCCACGGCTACTTCTGT
Organism: Neurospora sp. CHS-2018a; assembly: GCA_009802275.1. Taxonomy (NCBI): domain Eukaryota; kingdom Fungi; phylum Ascomycota; class Sordariomycetes; order Sordariales; family Sordariaceae; genus Neurospora; species Neurospora sp. CHS-2018a. The sequence goes on from RAKG01000040.1 coordinate 646,387, forward strand.
TGTCTCGATTCCCGAGTCGGAACCCCCCCGCCTCAACAATCATACCGCCGCTCCAATGGCACGATACAGGGACGAGGTCCGCGACGGTGACCACGGTCACAATGCCGCCGCCAAGAGAAAACTCGACGACCGAGAATTGAGACCAGACGAACTCGAAAGGCGAGACGTTCGTCCCCCACCATTCGACAACAGAGCCCGTCCGAGCCACACTCCCAACAAATCAGTCAAGAGGCGAGCATACGACACCCCACCTCCCTGGGCCCAGCAGGCCACCCGAGGCAGCACACTGAAGGAGGCCAACTTTGTCCTCTACAAACCCGTCCACGCTCCTGGCCACGGCCTCGTACAAATCAACGGCCATAGCCGTCATCCCTCGCCCGAAGAGAAGCGCTCTGTGCCTCGAGCACAAGAACCTGTTCCTCGCGCACACGAGATCCGACCCAACGAACGATCCGCGACTCCGGGCGCACAGGGTCCTCCCCCAGAAGCCCAGGCCAAATGGGGACCACTCGGCCCATGGGAGCCCACTCTTACAGGCGACGTGCCCCAGGACACCATGGCCAAGGTCATGGCCGACTTTTTCTTTCACTATATTGTATTGAACGAGAATATGGGCGAGATCCAGAGCCGGGGCATCCAGTTTGAGATCGAGGCCAAGTTTGGAGAACTCATCGATCGTAACACCAACCAAAGGATCGAGCTTGGAGTGCTGTCCCCGACGATACTCAAGGAAGACGATTACGTCTATCCTTTCCGGAGCATCATGACTGAGGTAAGCCATGTCCATGTCCTCTCCATTTGTACCTTACTAATCAATGCTTTTGTTCAGGCACAACACCGATCCTACAACGAGTACCTCAACCATCAGGTTGTCGTCTCCACGAACCCCAAGTCTAACATTGGCCGTGAGCGTCCTCGAGTTCCTATATCGTATGAACACAAGCACGAGATCGACCGGTTTTACGCGATACCTCCCCAGATCCGTGACAGACATCTCCCCGTCACGGTCGCCAACCTTCTCGCATCCAAAGGGCGTGACGCCAAGGTTCGCGTGTCCTTCAAAGAAAACAAGGACGGCAGCAGGGAGCAAATCGCCAAAATTGTCAAGGCCCGTCTAAAGGACCTTAGCATCCATTTCCCTGAACACCGCCTGGACTGCCGCATCAGCATCAACCTCGAAATGCCGTGGGAGGGCCCCGTTGAGGAGCTAGAGGCGTATGCGACCAGTGCCAACAAGGGACAGTCTCCGGACCGCCGCAAGAATCGGCTGAGCTATGGCCATTGTAGCTATCAGTTCGATTTGACACAGGTGGTGGAGAATGTTAACGTGAGTCGATCTACTATCTTTGTACCAGCTGAACGTGAGACTGACTGAGCATACACAGGGCCGAGACGAAAAGAAGCACGAACTTGAAATCGAACTCGACCCAAAGGCAGTCCTAGACCAAGGTCGCAGGGCAAGAGAGGGTCAGCCCAACCAGTACTTTGATTTGGTGGAAGGATTCCTGAACAACATCAGGATAATGGCCAAGATGTGCGCCTAGACTGCGCCACCAAGGAAGGCAGATTCTCTGGTCGATCTAGATCTCTGCCCGGAACGCGAATCCTATATTAATCCTATCTTATCCAACGACATCGGCGCCCATGTACGCAGCAAATGTGGCCCCATTACAGAGACGGTTAAGGTGCATGTCCCTCTATCCTCACTGAATGGCGGTTCATTCTCTTTGTCGGGAAGGAATATCAGTTGGCTGGTTCTTTTGAGCTGTGTTGCAGTCCCCAATGTAAGGACGTAAAGGAGGTTATTGTGAACAGGGTTAATGAGACCTATGAGCCGGACACCCGAGAAGACTTTTTGGGGAAACTCTGCGGAAGCATAACTATCTAGAGGGGCAGAGGTCGAGACGGCAACGAAAGCATGTCATCATGTGTTATGTAAGGGTGTGGAAAAACGTCGCTTATCATCAGCTATGGAGTTTTTGGTGGCTATTTGTTTTTTTCCCTATCATTAAATGGCATCACAGCCAGGTTGAGTGGACAGCAAGTTATTGGGACAAAGGTGAAAAGAGGAAAACAAAACTGTGAGGCGGAACATACCAAGATATTGCAGAGCGCACCGACGTTGACTGTCTACCACCTCTCGAGACTTGCTTCAAGAGTGCCTACAACGAAGTAAGGCTCGTTAGAAAGGCGTGGTGTGGGTGGTATCGACGGAGCAATAATAATAATCTGTTGATATTGAACTATCGTTCGGCTTCTGTTATACCAACCTAGCCAAAGTACCTACCTCCTCACTACCTATGTATCACAAACAGGACCGACCGCCAAGGGCGTCCGGTCGTCAGATATCTTCTTCATCCTTGCCCTGGCCGTCCATCATCCTCACTGAACCCCTCGAGTCCTTACACAGTACCTCCCACGCCGGAGGGGATTCGCGGGCTTGGTTAGGTGGCACTACATAGCCCAAAGAGGGCGCTTGCCTATCCCGTACGTTAAGCTCCCTATGGTGTAGTTGTCTCCCACTATTACTCAAGTCCCGAAGTACATTTATTCCTGCATCGCTCCCTTGGATAGGTATTTTTTCCCCCGGCAACCAATATATTCCTCAACGCCGTTGAAAGTTCACTTTCAGCTTGCCTCACACTGACCTCAGCTTCTCGAAAACTCCAGAGTCCAATTTTGTAAGTTTCAATGACCTCCTCCAGTTGACACGAAGGCCAAGATATCTGACCTCGACCTCTGTGCAGTTATCTAGGTACGCTCGCTTCACGTACGATTATTACAATTACCATATATACTAAAGTCACGCTTTTGTCCCAGTTTACCGTCATTACTACTGGTCTCAGTCCCGAGCTGTCCAAGAGCGTACTACTTACGCATCAGAACCACCACCAAGTGAACCGGTCGTAATCTTTCGCAAGCACACAGCCACAAGAGAACCCGTGGTAGCTGTAGAAACCTAGTACGGTTCTCCAACATTACGCCAACAATCATTGATTCGAATTGGACCGCTTAGGTCTCCCCGCGCGCTTTCTGACGAACCTGATCGGAACCGAAAGCAAACTTCAGCCTTGGACGCCAACAGGACGCCTAGGTACGACCGGTAGGAAACCAAGCAAGAAACCGCAAGCAAGCAAGCAACATACGGACAGCCGGAACTTTTGCACGAACCCCTTCCAAAGTCGAAAGTCGGACCAAAGCCCGTTCGTCGTTCGAATCCATCCTTTACAAAGCCTTTGTTGCCTGGGACCAAAAGCGAACTTCGGCTAAACAGCCCACGAACTTGTACATCCGTCGGCATAGAAAATACACATTCTACAATGGGACCTGTGCGACAGAAGGGGCCATCCGTGAGGCCTGCCTGCCGTTTTTGTGATTTGGTTATAGAAGGCATTGAATTGGTTTGCTATTACTACCTTATGATGGCAGATCGCACCACCGCCGCAAACCTACAACGGCATCGGAAGAGATACCACTATTGTTGCCCCTGGTACAAAAAACTCCGCCGAAGCAATCCGGACAATTGTACGAATAACTATGGTCGAGTTTCCCAACTCCTTGATCCAACACCAACAGTACCGGTCCCCCATCACCCCAACCGGGATACCCATCCCACTAGAGGATATCTCAACCTTTAACGACAGACGCTAGCAATCCTGGTTGGGGGCACGACGTCACCTGGAAGAAATCCTGGATGTGCCGGCTTCCAATCATCTTGATGTTGTACTACGGGATCGGATCGGAGTGGCCAGGCCCGATTTCGGGTTTTAGCAGATTAGGTAAGTTTGGGAGAAGATGGATCGGAGGAGAGATCTCGGACAAGATCTCTCAAACTAGGTAGATTGTATCAGAGCGAAGACAACGGTATATGCTGCTTACAGGTAGACTACTCACTACATCCATTATTATTTACAACCTTCCTCCAGTCTCCAGTCGGTCAATATAACTACATACACCTTACTTTTGGGGCATAAGTGGGCAGGCACCGGGTGGGTACATGTAGGTATCCGTGTGTATATTTCTGTTTCCTTTCCCTTTTTCGCTTCCATGCTCATTTGCGGTGGTGCCATATTTTCCCGCTTTCAGCTTCTAGTTCCAGTTCTTCTGCAGAAACAAAAAAAAAACAAAAAAAAAAAAAAAAAAAAAAATCTTCATGCCCTTCCTAGTGTAGCCTTGTTCATGACACGCTCGTCGCTCTTGTTATACCTATTCTTCTTTGATCGTTCATATATTTCTTTCCTTCCTTCATGTTCTTTCTTCTCTTTCTCGCTTCTCGTCTTTTATTAGCCCTTCAGTTGCCTTTTGTTGTCCGTGTCCTGCTAGTTACCTAACTAGCATAGAAGCCCTGCCAATATGCCCGCTTCGGTACCTGTATCTTTCCTCGTTGTTGCTTCGTTGTACGACGGCAATACCGTGGGGACTAGGGCCCGGCCCGACGACGACGACGACGATGGCATTGGGGCCGGGGCCGGGGCCGATGAAGACGATGAAGACGATACCGATACCGTAGGGACCGGGGCCGAAGAGGATGATGGTTTTGGGGCCGCCGGAGCCGATGAAGACGATACCGTAACCGTGGGGACCGGGGCCCGGGCCGATGACGACGATGGCATTAAGCGGCCCGGAACCCGAACCAAGAGGTAGGATCGCGGACGCGGAGGCGGATCTCCTTCCCGGAGTTCTTCGTGCGCTCTAAAACTACCCAAAACAAAAGACAAACAGTTGCCAATAAAACAACCCAACTGACCCAAAATAAAGTAGTTACAGTTGGCAACGTCGAAAACCGGCCAGAGAAACTGGTAGACAACGGCACAGATGTAGAATTCAAAGAGCGAGCTCCTCAGTGTTCTGATTTCGTCGCCGGGTGTATATCCAAGCCAGTTCCAGACCTTTTCAGCTTTGAAAACATGGAATCGGAACACGCCTATCACGTATACGATCGAGATGACTACTGGAGCCCACATCCATGGTTGCCAGTGACCGGGGGAAGAAGCAGGTTGAGACATCTCCCGGGGGACGACGGCGACGGGTGTCGTGGCGGTTTGGGGGGTCATCATGGTGATGGAGACCACCGGGGGGACCGGGACTGTTGCTGTTGGTGTTGGATCATAAAGGAATGGGGTGGTCGGCATTTCGTATTGTCCTGGTAGTATAGGTGCCATTGTAGATGTTGTGGATGTGACCTTGGCACGAAACGGAAGAGGTGTGCCAAAGAAGTTCGAGATTGTTGATGGGTATAATGGAAGGTTGTAGGTCCAGTACGGAAGACGGGTGTAAAGTTGTAATGGCCGGGGTGTTTCTTATGCCGCACGACGGATGATGTTAGTTCGTGGGCTGTCAGCCGTTAGCTTTTTGGCTCCCAGGCAAAGACTTCGATTCGAACGAACTCACTGACTTTGGTGCGAAACTTTCGACTTTTGAAGGGGTGAATATTTCCGATATTAGTACCTCTAGTATCGAAAAGTGGTAGTGAGTGTAAAGAAGAAGGTGAGAGAGAACGATGGTGGAAAGAACGGCCTAGATATAAACCCCCTTTATTCTTTTGACACGTAGTCCTTTCTGCACGACGGAGCGAAGCTCACTTTCCGCTTATACAGCACGAGCAGCATAAGCAGGTTTGGAGGTGCGAAATCACGGTTACCAAATTCAAGGTTGGAAGTCTGCCATTTGCGTCTGTCTGGCTGTACCGCAAAGACTCGGGCTATGCATTTTCAGGATCCCTGGAAATCAAGGCAGAATCTGTAAGCACACTGCACGAATATGTGCTTTTTATGCCCGGGAAAAAGAGTGGGGGAGATAAGGTAGTATGAGACCCCGGAGTACTGTAAATTCGATTCTTCTGGTGCCCTGTCTTTTCTCCCTGTTTTCTTAAGGGAGCTGGAGGCTGGGGACATTCGAAATCACCTACCGTCTTGCATAGAAATTTTGGTGGGCATAAATATTGCAGTACGCTTGTAGACCATGCCTGATTTCCAGGGATCCTGAAAATGTATAGCCCGAGTCTTTGCGGTATGTACGTGGTTTTTGATGCAACCCCGGCAGAGCTTTAACCCTACATTGCCGGACCGTTTCGTTTCCGAGTTTTGAACGGTGTTATGGCACTTGGACAAGGCAGGAATTATGTACTAGACTTTCTAAACAAACTTACAGCTCTCATAGAAATAGAATTTTGCTTCTTTTCGCATGCTTGCTCATATTATCGTTTGCTCTCATCGATGCCGGTGCCTGCCATGCTTTTTCCCGCTTGCCGCTTCTAGTTCTCTGCAGAAACAAAAAAAAAGAAAACAAAAAAAAAAATCATAGGGCCTTGTTCATGACACACACTTCCTCTTGTCAAGCACCATTCTTCTATCATATCCTATATTCTTCCCTCATATTCTTCCCTTATATTCTTCCCTCCAGACAATTCCAATGTTCTTCCCCTTCTTCTCGTTTTCTTTCGTCTTTTATTGGCTGGGCCCTTCAGTTGCCTTTTGGTTAATGTAGTGGTATTTCCCGCATCTAGTAAAGTACATTTTCCCCGTCGTTGCTTCGTTATACGAAGGGGGCGGGGCCGGGGCCGAAGACGGAGTAGACGGGGTAGGCTGCGCCGGGGCCGGGGCCGAAGACGATGAAGACGATACCGATACCGTGGGGACCGGGGCCGAAGAGGATGGTTTTTGGGCCGGGGCTGAAGACGATACCGTGGCCATAGGGACTAGGGCCCGGGCCGACGACGACGACGACGATGGCATCGTGGCCGGGGCCGGGGCTGATGAAGATGATACCGTGGGGACTATGTCTAGGACCCGGCCCGGGGCGGAGGGGAATTCCGGAGGCGGAGTTGGTACCATGTGCAGGTCCAGGGATTCCATAACCCAATAGAGAAAACGGGCAAACTCCCAAACTGGCCAGGTAAATATAAAGAAATTCGCAATGATGGCGAATCCAGCTAGGATGATCTTCTGTTCTTGTCGTGTCTTCTTGCCCGCTAAGAGTCCAATCATGTGCTCCATACTGTCATCTGCGAATTCCCAAGCACAAAATCGGCCCACTCCTATGGCGTAATGGATCGGAATGACGGGAACCCACATCCATGGTTGCCAGTAGTTGGGTAGCCCTATGAGTAGCCCCAACAACCAGGACCAGAACCAGGACCATAGCATCGTTAGAAAAGAAGGTTGAGACCACATCTCCGGGGGGACGACGGGTGTCGCGGTTGGGGTGAATGTGATGGGGACCTGGATCGGGACTGTTGGCAGAGGTGCCATTGTATATGTGAATGTGACCACCTTGGTACGAAAGAGGTCGCCAAAGTAGTTCGAGATTATTAATGAGTGATGGAAGGTTGTGGGTCGAGCACGGAAGAGGTCTGGTGCGAAGTTGTGATGGTGTTCGTTGGTTCTGATGCCGACGGATGTGGTTCGTGGGCTGTTAGCCGTCTGGTTCGCTTTTGGTTAATCCCAGGCAAAGACTTTGTAAAGGATCGATTCGAACGAACGGGCTTTGGTGCGAAACTTTCGACTTTTGGAGGGGTGAATATTTCCCAGCGCGGATATTACCTCTGGTATCGAAAAAATGGTAGTGAGTGTAAAGAAGAAGGCGAGAGAGAACGATTGTGGAAAGAACGGCCTAAATATAAATTCATCAAATCTTTCCAGGTTGTGACACGTCGTCCTTTCTGCACGAGCGAAGCTCAATTTCCGCAGTAGCATAAGCAGGTTCGGAGGTCCGAAATCACGGTTACCGAAGAAACTCGGGGTTGGAAGTCTGCCATTTGCGTTTGGCTGTATGTAGTTGCCGGACCGTTTCGTTTCCGAGTTTTGCGAGTTTCATCGGTGCAGGTGTTCTTTTTGAATGTACTTGACGCTCACCTTCTTCTTTACACTTCGTTACTACCAGAGGGTACTTTTCGATACCGATATCGGAAACATTAACCGTCCGCCTATCCCGTTCGTCAAGCTCTCTATGGTAGTCGTCCCCCACCGTCGCGAAGGCACACTATTCACAGATGGAAGGAACCCAGGCACAGAAGGGAAAGTCGGCACCTAGCGATGCCTGACAGGAAGGAAGGTTGGCCACGAGATTTCGGGTATTTAAGACTGGCTCCCCCCGCCAGGCCTTGGGAGCTGTTCTCTTCTCCTCATCTTCATCACACTTCTACTTCAATTCAATTGATTCACCCTCTCTTCAACTCCTTTCTGACATGATGCAACAGTCTCTTCGGCATCATGCAGCTCTCCATCCCGCTCAACATCCCGAATCAGTTTGACTTTTTCTTCTCTCCTCAAACACATTTTTTGTTCTTTGGACCCCAACATCATCAATCAGAAACATTCCCACAACATCCAGTGCTCGCAAGCTTTGGTATGTCTCTCCCTCCCCATTCTGCCCTCCACTTCCCCCCTCTTCAACTCCTTCCTGACATGATGCAACAGTCTCTTCTTCGGCATCATGATCTACATCCCGCTCAACATCCCGCTTAGCGGCAGCCCCCCAACGCCGGGATCCGCGACAGACATAGACATACCGGTACCTTCCATAACGCAAATGTGGCAGTTCTAGATGTGGCTGCCAGTTCTTGTGGGGTGGTATGCCATCGACATCCACATCAAACACTCCCACTTGGGTCGCCGCATCGACACACCACACCCGACTCTCGTCTCTGCAAACCACACCCGACTCTCGTCTGCGCCCCTCCGCAAACATTCCCACTTCAGTCCGTTCGCGGTATGTCTCTCCCTCCCCTCTCTGCCCTCCACTTCCACTCCTCTTCAACTCATTTCTAACATAACGCAACAGTACGCCTCTCGTCTCCGCAACAGTGCGCCTCTCGTCTCCGCAACTTCACGACTCCATTCCCACTCCAGTCGAGGCCAAGGATCTTGTTTATTCCCACTTGACTTCGCGGTATGTCTCTCCCTCCCCATTCTGCCCTCCACTTCCACTCCTCTTCAAGTCATTTCTAACATAACGCAACAGTACGCACAATGAATTTCTCCATTCCGGGATTCGCGACAGCATTCGAGATACTGATGCATTCCATCATCGAAAGATGGCAGTTCTAGATGTGGCTGCCCATCCTTTTGGCGTGGCTCACCATCGGTTTCTTCAAACTGCATTTTGTCGCCGACACCAACTCTATGCAAATGGATCCAAGACATTTCTGCGCTACACGAGCACCCGATGTCTCCGACATCACCGACTTCATGAATATCACCATTCCGGGACTCGCGACATTCGAGATACCAATGGATTTCCTCATCGTTCGATGGGAGTTCTAGTCGCAGCTCCCCGTCCCCATCGGCTGGCTGCTTTGCGGCTTTGGGGCGTTGGTCCAAGATGCCGAGACCCTTTTCGAGTTGTTGCTGTGCAAGATCGAAGACCTTCCCCGCTCATCTCCGAGTGAGAAAAGACGGCGTCTGGCGCTGTGGGGGCTCATTGCTTTCACATACGCACTTTTGTGGCCATTGGTGTTCGGCATCTGCTTGTTGATCTCCGTCACGCCCCTGGCACGCAGACTTTTGCCAGACGGTGCAAACATACCATTGGAAGACATGAGAGCAGCGGAAAATGGAGCGGTGCAAGATAGAGCAGCGGGGGACGGAGCAGCGGGGGACGGAGCAGCAGGGAACCTCAACCAAGACATTCCCATTCCAGCACGCCGAGACGGTGCAGCAGGAAACGCAGAAGCAGAACCCCCCGAGGCAGCACCCCCCGAGGCTACCTCTACAATGCCGTCATCCCCGCCGCCTCCGGTATGACAGCTCAACGACGACGGACCATTTTGACAATCTACGTCGTCGTCGCCAATGCCTTTACGTTGCTTTTGCCTCTTTACAAGTCTTGTGTGCTTTCCAAACGTGGACGAGACAAGGAGCTCTACCATGCTGTACTTGGTGTTGCGGATGGGTAGCCCTAGGTTCCCTCTTGTAGGTAGCCATAGGCATCGAGGAATTTGTCAGGACGGCATACCAGAGAATCTGGATACGAATTGTCGGACAGCGATGGCCGGATCCCACGGACAAAAGGCAAGCGACAAGAAAAAAGAGACAAGCGACAAGAGACAAGAGACAAGAGGCAAGAGACAAGAGGGACGAGATTGACAGGGAAGAATGTATGATAGAAGAATGGGTGACAACAGCGTGTCATGAACCAGGGCTTGGAAGGCATGAAGATTTTGGTGTTTACTTTTTTTGTTTTTCTTTTCTTCCAGTTTTTTGGTTTCAATTTTCTCTTCGACGACTGGAGAAGGCAAAGAAACACGACCGATTGAAAGGGGGAGGGAAATCAGCGGATCATCACATGTAGTACATTTGGCTTGGGAAGATTGGTACGAAGGCCTCATCGTTGCCACTGCTCCTTTCTGTATACAGCTGAGCTTCTAGACTTAGCGACAATGCCCAATAACACTCTCCTGGTCCAAATCCTTGCAACAATCTTTGAAGCGTTGTCGGTTTTTGCGGTCGACGCCACAGATCTGTTCCATCACATCAAATCAGCATGATGTTCCGTTCCCATTACACACGTAGGTAGAGGTACTGTCCCCGACACTCGGCCACGTAGTGGTGTCACCAAGAGCTAGGAGAGGAAGGGAAGGGATGGGAAGCAAAACGTACGCTGTTCATTGTTTTGTAACCTAGTTTTTTGCAGCAGGAGGCGGTTTGGGTGCGTAGAAGAGAGCCGTCGGTGGAAAGCATGCAGATGCAATCGTCGGGGTTGAGGTACCATTCGCAGACTTGGGCGAGGACCGGGGCGGTGCCGGTTGCGAGGGAGAGGAGGATGAAGAGGGAGGTGGTCGTGAGCTTCATCGTGTTTCGTGTTTCTCTTCTTTCCAGCTTCGTTTCTGGCTGTTCGGTTTAGAACAGTTGAGTTGAGTTTGGTCTGAAGAAGCGAAGGAGGTGAACGGAAGACAGATGACCAGAGGTGAAGTGACCCCCGGGTTGACTTCTTGGGTTCCTCTCTTATAGTTCGCTTTCCTGGTAGGTAGGTAGGTAGGTAGCTGTAAGACACCAAATTTGTGGAAGCTCGACGACGATGGTATGGATCATTACCTGGTAGTAGTACGATCGTCATCATGAACTGTGTCAGTCAAGTGTTTAGCCGCACTGCCGCAATAAGGTATCGAGGGTATAAGCGAGGCCAGTTTTGCTGGTAAGGTGGACAAGCAGAGTAGCAGTCAAAGCTGACCGTTTATTATAGTGGCCTACAAGTCAGACCTGGTACTAATAGATTGACCGGAATTCGGATCGTAACGATGGATCCTGGTATATCTGGTCCAAGGAAACGGCAGTGAGTTTGCAAGCCACCTGGGACCGGGAACCAAATAATCTCCCAAGCTGGATGACATACGATGATTGCATCCATTGACATGTGCGACGACGATACCACTTATGCCTGATAATTCTCTTTACACCCATCAAGATCTTGGCGATGCCCTCAGTACCCTTCTAGGAAGCGAAAGAGCTTTTCCACTCGGAAGCCCGGCACCTCCACTCGGCAGTGGTATGTTGTTATGCGCACGACTTACACGTCTGGTGTAGAAGTAGATTAAGTACATACAGGCTAATACCCGCCTCCGCAAAAGCAACCCAAGATCCCGGTACGTGGGTTGCTGTTCATGTTGTTATTCTCGTCCTCGTTGTTGTTCTTGTTCTTGTTCTGGAAGCCAGCTCGTGGAATCTCATCGACTCTTCATGGGAACATCTGCGAGGGAAGATGATGTTTGGTACTCGTTAGAGGTACATCCCTGATCACCAGGGCTAGCGACCACGCCTAAGAAAAATTGCTCCCCGTATCCGTCAAACTACCTACCTATCAGGCGATGGCCAAGAATGATCTGTCCAAATTGTTTTTGAAGGAGCGTATTATTAGCTTGTAGAGATATGATCATGTAGGTAGCGTGGTTTCTGAGTGGTGTATCATCTCTGTTTCTGCGTGATCGTGATGATCTTCAAGTGTTGAATGTTCCATCTGCCATCGGCCTGATATCAGGCCATAACTTAAAATGTTCCATTCGTCCGTCGTAATAAGTCAATATCCATTATTCCCACCCTCAATTACTCCATTATCCACGACTCCCCATCATTACCTCTACTTGTTCTCCCCATCCATTACCATCCACTTTCAATCATCTACCATCCAGCACCCATTACTCCCGCCCATCACTCCCGCCCAGTACTCCCGCCCTCGTCCATTACTCCCTTCCCCCTATGTAACATCAAGGCCACCGGCACCCACCTCCCCACCCCCCCTCTCCGCCCAATCCTCCCACGTCTGAAACTCCTACTTCCACTGACTCCCCGTAACAGCCGGCTCAACCATATCAACCAAGAAGGTCTTCGCCTTTGCAACTTTCACCAAAAAACTCGGCACCCCCCACCCCAGAATCTGTCCCACGCCTCCACCGGGGCCGATGGGAACCAACAGCGTTCCGGTCATCTTGTTCTTGAACGTCTTTTGCTTTAGGGGGGCGGGCAACTTGACGTTTGTGTTGGTCTCCCCATTCTGAGGGCCGAGGACTTTCGTGGCAAGGTCCGCGCCCACGCTGGAGCAAACAACGGGGACTTGGAATTGGGTGTCGATGGCTGTGTTGTCGCTTCCGGAGACGACGTCGCCTACGGCGTAGATTCCTTCCGCTGCGGAGGGATCGGTGTCGGACGAGCCGCGCACGCGGAAGAAGGCGTCTTTGGTGATTACGCGAGAAGAAGCGTCGAGCCAAGTTTTGGGCAAAAAGCCGTCGGCGTTGCCGGTGCCGCCCGTGGCGTCGATGTACAAGCCTACGGTGCGGGTGGTGCCGTCGCTGAGTTCCACCGTGGTCTCGGTCTTTTGCTCTCCTTCGCTGGAGCCGGGGCTGGTGGAATCGGAGGAGGAAACGACCTTGACAGCATGGATCACTTCCACCAGGGAACCAAAGTTTTTCTTGAGGTAGGCCTCTGCTTTGCGCCCCAAGCTGTCAGAGCAGTTGCGATTGAGCAAACGGTCCGAGCCGGAAAGTAAAGTGATGGTGACACCCTCCGTCTTGCCCCCGGCTTTTAGCAGGGAGGCAATTTCTCCAGTGGTTTCAACGCCCACTGGTCCGCCGCCCGCGATCAGGATGGAGCGATGCTCGTGACCATCAGATTGCAAGTTCTTCAGTTTCGCTCTGATTCCCTCCCACTCGCGCTTGGTAGCATCTTCCGCCGCCTGCAGCTCCTCGCTTCCCGGGCCAGGCATAGTCCACAGCGCCGAGCGCGCTTTGGTGCCCGTGGCGATGATGAGCACGTCGTAGCGGACTGTTCCTTCGGGGTCGTTTACCAACATGCCGTCCCCGGACGAATTCGTATCCACATGCTTGATTTTCACCTCCTTCTTTGCCGTGTCCACATCGGTGGCAAACGCTTTCACTACCGTCACCAGTTCTCCATATTGCTTCACAGCGTCGGACAAATCCCTGAACACCTTTGCTTCTCCTCCTGGCAAGAGATCGGGTTGGATCAAAGCGCGAGGCGAGGCGGGCTTGAAGAAGAAGTGGCTGTTGGGGGTTATCAGGGTGATTTTGTATTCCTGCGGAGGAGAGGGTTGAGAGGAGAGGCGCTGGAGGGCGGGGATGGTGTGCCGGGCGAGGGTGTGTAGCACGCCTAGGCCGGCGAGGTTGCCGCCGAGGATTACGATGGAGGTTGGGAGGGGTGTGGTGGTGGTGGGAGCCGGGGCAGTATTGTCAGCGAATGCTGATTGCGGTTCGGTGGACGCCATTTTTGGGGTTGGAGTTGTTGTGGTCTAGTTGGATGGTATGGCGCGCTGAAGGTGAGGTTGGAGGAGCTGATGGCACGAATTCGAGGGGGTGGGCGCTTGATGCTGGGTTAATGTTGGTCTTGATGGATAGGTGGTACGGTAATAGCCAGCTTACTGAAAGTCAGAGATGTAATGTTGGCCGTTTGTTGACCAAGAAACGCGAGATCGTGAGGTCGCACGTGGTGGTCGCGAAGAAGAGAGGAAGGGAGCTCGGAAGATTCAAGAGGAAATGTCGAGACGGACAGCCGCAGATCTGCAGATCGTCCCAAGTTGCTCTTATCGGTTATCGCCTTTGTTTACTTGGTAGCTCGTTATCGCTCCCTTGCCAATTCTGCCTTTCAATGTCGCACAAAACACGGGAAAGACCAATATCGATGTCCAAAAAGAGAGACCTAACGTTGGACAGAAGAAAGAAAAAAGGAAGTCGGTCCCGAACACCTTTATGTAAACAAAATGAGGTTGTCACTGTGCCCAGCCTCGAAGTCAAGATGGAAGAGGTTGCGCATGAGGCCCACAAATTGACATTAGTTGTGATTTCTCCCAATCACAGCGCAGCTTCAGGCCAATCCACTAACAAATACCCCTAACCCATTGTGTCCACCAACCATAATAAGCTTAACTGTTAGCGGTTCTAGCCCTCCAATATGCCGTTCCACGTGGACGAACCTCGGTCCAACACCCCGAAATGGAAGACTGCGCGGAATTGGAATTGGATTTGTCGACGATGATTCAGCCTTGATAAGCTCAGCTGGTTCTGCTGACAAATTCTGTTTATCCCAGAAGGGAATTCTATGGACTCGGATTTCGAGGTCTTACATACAGCTCGCATTATTGGAACCGACAGATTCAGCATGCTTAACTGGGCAGCTGGGCTGAATTAGGCCACTTCCAAGTTGAAGTACTGAAGGTGTTGAGGAAGAGAAATGAAAAAGACATACCCAGGCCATATCCTCGGTCCGGGGACGAGACTTAACCTCGGGGATGAATAATATGGAGTTAGCTAGCGACAGTGATGCTCGCCCCCGCGCATTTGATCATCCTGATTATGTGTGGCCCGAAGGGGTCCCGACTTCTATACTTGAGAGTCAAGTATCGACCCAACCGTGCGATCAAACCCCCAAGGCGTCAGAACCAAGGTAAGCAATAAACAAGATGTCGTAGAAGATGAGTAGCAAACGTAATTATCATGGTATTCTTTTTCGCCATCCTTCAGCTCCACTAACAAATAACCCCGGATTTTGATCCTCCTGATCCCTTTTCCCTCCTCCCATACATAGATATACGTGACAACCATCACCACCCACCACCTAGCTCTACCACCCCCTTCACCTCCCCGTTCGTTATGTGCGCGCCTACCAATACGAAGGTCTCAACCCCGTAAAGCTTCCCAGCGCCGAGTGCCCCTCGCCATCTTCCCTCTTACGTTGACCCGCAAGCTATTCATTCCTCGATGTCAGTGTACGTTCACCAATCACCCAAGAGAGGGTTCCTAAATCCAGGAACGTAAGGACGAAAACTCACCTCCAACTGCACCCCCTTATGGACATGCACCAACCAATCCACATAACTCTGCGCCTCATTATTCCGATCCTCCACCAACATCCGCGCAAACTCAAACTCCGCTCCGTCAATCCCCTGTCTAGCCAACTGAATCGTCAACCCCTTGCTACCCCTCACCGTCCGCATATACTCAATGATATTCCTCGTCTGCGCGTTCAAGTGGGTCTCCAGCACAGGGATAGTCGACGTGTAAGGATCCAGCGATTGGAGCGTCGTCTTGTCCTCCCCAAACAGGTCCTGAATGAGAGCGGGCGCGGTCTGGGCGTGCATCCAGAGTAGACAGACCTGGCCGTTATCAACGAGGTAGACGCCGCCGGGCTCGACGCGGGCGAAGGAGGCCCGCAGAGCCGAGGGCATGCGCAGGTGGCCCGTGGTGGCGTCGGGGTAGCCGTCTTCGGGCTGGAGACTGTGCAGCGGGATCATGCGCGGGTAGAGATAGAGAGACAGCTCGCGGGCGCCCATGGAGCGGATGAGACGCATGTCGTGCACCCGACGGTCGGTGGTCTCGTTGCCGCCCTTGAAGGCGCGGCATTTGAGCATGCCCAAGACATACATGGCAAACTCCTTAAGACGCTCAGGCATGACGAGCTGCTGAGGTGGGTGAGGCACGGCGAGGTGGTTCTTGCGGTAGAGAGCCAGGATGTCGATGGTCTTTTCGGTGAGAGAAGAGCGGACTTCCTTGAGGTTGGCGCTGGTGGTGGAGAGCTTGGTGCTGGCTTCCTTGGCCAAGATCGAGACGATGGCGTCTTGGTCGATGAACTTGAGGCAGTCGCGCGCTTGGTCGGAGACGCCGGCGATGACGTTGATGCAGCGCACACGACGCTGGCCTGAAGCGGTTGTGTAGAGCAAGGCGGCTTGGAAGTGCGCGTCCAGCTTGGAGTCGAGCTTGCCGTCGTAGCCAAAGGTGACGGCCAGGGCTTTGTCAGCGTCGATGACGCCGATTTCGAGGTCGGCGCCGAAGGTGTGCTGGATGAAGTTGCCGTGGTAGGCGTTCACTTGGAGGCCGTTGGAGCAGCGGACCTTCATAAGGGCTGCGTAGCCGGTCTCGCGCCTAACCGCGTGGTGGATCTCCAGGGAGAGCTTGGTGCTATCTCGCTGGACGACAAAGTTGGGGTAGAAGAAGGTCTCGCCACCGGTAGTAGAAGAGACATGGCCAATTGTAGCAATATCCAAATAGCCGCCAGATGGCGAAGCCATGAAGAAATCGGCACCAACACCCAGGGAAACCATCTTCTCGGCCAACTTCCTCCAGCCAGGGTGCTCCGTAGTGAAGAGCTTCTTGTCAGGCTCTCCACCTGGGTGCTTGCCATCGTCTCTCATAAAGAGACGGCCAGGACCCCAGGTAGGCAAAGCCGCAAGGGAGCAAAAGACCTTACCGCCCGTCTTCTCAAGCGCAGCAACAGCCGCGTTAAGTGCGGACAGCAGGGCAGGCTCAGGGTTCTTGATGTTGGAGAACATCTGGGGCAGGCGAGTCAAGAGCGAGCTAATGACAGCCTTGGACTCGTAGGGGTCCACAAAGAGACCATCGCTCAGGGGCAGGAAAGGGTCCTCGATATCGGGCATAACGATCATCTGGGCCTGCTCGAGCGCCGGGCTGACATTGTAGAAGTGAATCTCCTGGTCAAAGGTGACAAAGCCAACCTTGGCACCAGCAGGAATCTTCCTCTTTGGCTCTCCATTTTCGTCCTGCTCTTCGCCTTCCTCCGAGCCACCGTAAAGAGCACTCAAGATACCTTCACAGAAGGACTCTAGGAAGCCCTTGTTGTAAGACTCCTGGGTAACATCAATGACGAAGAGGTAGCGCATGCCGACGGGTTCCTTTGTCCAGTACTCCTTGGGGACAACGAACTCGACAGTTCCGCGGGTCAGCTCGGGGCGCTGGTCGCGATCAACGCGAACGCCCTGGGGGCTAAGAGCGCAGAAGTACTCGGGAGGGGTATCATTAGCATAGGTACAAAGGTTGCAAACAAACTTGTTGCCGCCGGCCTTGAACATCATGAAGGGGTTCATGTAAGCTCTGCACCTGTGGCAGCGTGGCGGGCCCTGTTCGCCAAAGTCGAGGACGGGGATGGGCAGCTCGCCGGGCTGAGTCTCGGCCAGGGGCTGGAGGAGAAGACCCAAGGGCAAGCCGGTGCTCTTAAGACCCTCTGCACTTGCCGGCAGGTTGGTCATGGTGAGACGCGCAAACTTGGGCGAGGAGTTGCCCTGGTCGAGAGCAACGAACGATGTGACAGCCGGGGGTGGGACGAGGCGCTCGAAGGTTGGGTATACATTGGTGTGGAAGTAAGGCTGGACAGAGTCGCGAGAAAGGGGGACGCTGGGGGTATCGTCTGGCGAAGGCTTGCCCCCCTGAGGACCGCCGGCAGCAAAGACGCCGGAGCCAACACCCTGGGTAGCGTCCCTTGCGGCGAACTCGGCGGCAGAGGTTGGGACGGGGCTGAAAGCTGGGCTGGCGGGCATTGGGAACTGGCCGTGGCCCTGACCCGGTATCCTGCCGGCGAGGGAGGGGTCGGCATTGAGGAATTGGGTTGCAGAAGTCCCGACCGGAGGGATGCCGTTGAAGGGCTGGGAAGAGCCGGCGGGGGCCTCGACCGTGTGGAAGGCATGGCGATCCTTCTTCTTCTTTCTCCCGTGGTGTTCGGCACCAGCACCAGCACCCAAAGACATGCCACCCATCTGCGCAGCCAAGCCTAGATCATCCATTGGCGACATGGGGTAGTGCGGAGGAGGGGCGCCGTAGGGAGACTGGAGACCGGCGGAGGGGGGCCCGGCCATGTGCGAGGGGGCGCCATAAGCAGAAGGGGCGCCATAGGGAGAGGGGGCACCGTATTGTTGTTGCTGGCTGTACTGCTGACCGTACTGCTGCTGCTGCTGCTGTTGCTGACCGGGAGCATTGTACTCGGCGCCGGGGTGGTATGGGTTCGGGGCAACTGGCGGTTGGAACTGAGGAGGCGCCGGTTGTGTGGTGCGGTTGGGATCGTTGGGGTCGATGGTCTCCCCCTGACCGAGGGCGTGGTACATGGAGTAGTCGGCCATGTTTGTTTCTATGGTGGTATATTAGGAGTAGTATGTCACCGTCGTCGTCGTCGTAGTAGTGTCGTCGTCGAGTGGTTTGGAATCGTAGTTTGTAGTCGTATGTGAATGGTATAGTATTATGGAAGAAAGGGGGGCGGCGGCGAATCGTCGAACTCTCGAACGAGGGAGCTTGATCGAGATCGGGTCGGGGTCGAGAAGAGTAATGGAAGGACGGCAGTTATCGTGGGACGGTGTTGTTGTTGATCATGCCCAGCAGATGTGTTTATGTCGTCGAGGCATCAACGGGCCATGTTGGTATTACAAGTTGTTAGTGGTTGAGGCCTGAGGGTCGGAGTGGCAGAGGATGAACAGTGGTGTTTCCCCGGTGGAGGTTATCTGGCTCTATCGGGACCGCTCCAGTGTCACGGTGGTCCTGTCGAGCTGTCCTTTTCCATGCGTTCAGCGACCCTGGGGGGAAGAGGGGGTCAAATAACAGGGTGTTCAACACTTGGCGAAAGTTACGTTAAGCGTCTAACGTGAACTTAGAAAATATGCGCCTGTATATGTACTGTCTGTCTAATAGTAAATTTTACCCAACGACCGTTGAGAGAAAAAGTTCCGTTGTAGTTCCGTTATAGAGGTTTTTGGCTGGGGGAAAAAAAAGAATTCTTCTCCAAGGTCTTTCTCCAAGGTCCTTCTCCAAGGTCCTTCTCCAAGGTCCTTCTCCAAGGTTCCGAATCCCATCTTTTCCAAGGTCCACGGTCTTCTCCAAGGTCCAAAGTCACGATGTATCATCTTGGACGGTCACTTTTTCAAGAGAAGAATACGGAAAGAAATGACATGGTTACGATTCGAATTGGAGGTCTACGAAATATCTACAACTACTACTACCACTACACTACAGCATATAAATATTCACGCGCGTGCGTGTGTATGCGCGAAGGACGGGAAAGTAGGGCTTATATGGTGGCTTTGAAGGTTGAGGAGGAAGGAGCGAGGGCGAAATCGGAAAGAGAGAGAGCAAAACCGGGAAGAACAACGGCTAGAAAAGTGAATAGAACGGAATAGAACGGCGTAGTTTATTCAAAGTTACAACAAGACGAACCTCGTTTTTCCGTTTAAATAGAATTCCTAGCCAAAAGTATTGTACAAGATGGTTGCAGATGAAAGCTGCCGTTAATGCCTTAACACCTTTTTTTGGCCCTGTTATTTGACCCCCCTTTCCCGCCAGGGGAGTCCCGTCTCAGCCCGCACCGGGGCCAGCCAAAAGTGGGGCCGCGATGCTGCCGTGTCAATCGCCGGGTATTTGAAGTTCACTGAACAATAGCGCATGTGCGCCCAAAAAGCTCCCCTGGAAGCTGCAGGTCCCTCGACAACGCCTCGGTTTGATGCCGGCTGCCAGCCAATCATGTCGGCACTTGGCAGCCAGCTGTGATCTTCCAAGTCTCGCGGTACAAAGGTACACCGAGCCCACGCGACGATTGGCGACAAAAGAGGCGCCTGTAGTGCTGCACTAGGACCCCCCCTGAATGGTCCAATTGGGCCCTGTAACCGCGTCTGTAACCGCCAATCCAGCATGGGTCAACAGAGCCTCTTGCACTGCAATCCATCTTTCAACGTCTCCCGTCGCCAAAACAGCAACCGAACTCCACATAACAAAACATCATCAACTTTCAAGTTCCCGTCACATCTTGATTGTTACATCACCCCAACCCAATCTGCCTCCAGTTCGGACACCCAGTCTGATGGAGTTCTTGGGCGGTTCCCACGCTTACCAACACAGCTGAGGTAGTAACAACAATGTTCAGCTTCTGCCCTCTCCAGGGCGCCCTCTCCGACTCGTCAGCCTCGCAATCGCTTCTGGAGCTCGACGGCGGCGTCAAGATCCTGATCGATGTCGGCTGGGACGAGACTTTTGATGTCGAAAAGCTTAAGGAGCTCGGCAAACAAGCACCAACTCTCTCGCTCATCCTCCTCACCCACGCGACCGTCCCCCATCTGGCCGCCTACGCCCACTGCTGCAAGCACTTCCCACCCTTCCAGCGCATTCCCGTCTATGCGACGCGCCCCGTTATCGATCTCGGTCGTACCCTGACGCAGGATCTCTATGCCTCGACACCTCTCGCCGCGACGACGATATCATCGGCCTCGCTCGCCGAAGTATCGTATGCCTCAGGCTACTCTCAGGCCGCCTCCGCAGACAACACTTTCCTCCTCCAGCCACCCACTCCCGAGGAGATCACCAAGTACTTCTCTCTAATCCAGCCTCTGAAGTACTCTCAGCCACATCAACCACTTCCGTCGCCCTTCTCTCCGCCTCTCAATGGCCTCACCATCACAGCTTACAACTCGGGTCACACACTAGGAGGAACTATCTGGCACATTCAGCATGGATTGGAGTCGATTGTCTACGCCGTTGACTGGAACCAGGCCCGCGAGAATGTCTTTGCGGGAGCGGCTTGGCTGGGTGGAAACCATGGAGGCGCCGGAGGTACACAGGTTATCGAGCAGTTGCGCAAGCCAACAGCTCTAGTATGCAGCAGTCGTACTCCAGACGCCACTCTATCGCGTGCCAAACGTGACGAACAACTAATGGAATCAATTAAGCTTTGCATCGCTAGAGGTGGTACCGTCCTTATCCCCGTCGACTCGAGTGCCAGAGTTTTGGAGCTGTCTTACCTTCTCGAGCACGCCTGGAGAAAAGAGGTCGCCAAGGACAATGACGTCTTCAAGTCGGCCAAGCTGTTCCTTGCCGGACGCACTATCAGCAGCACCATGAAGAATGCCAGGAGTATGTTGGAGTGGATGGACGACAGCATTATCAGAGAGTTTGAAGCCTTTGCGGATGAATCGAGGAGGAATAACCGGAGGGATGAGGGTAATCACCAGACCGGGCCAGGACCATTCGACTTCAAATACTTGAGGCTACTTGAGCGTAAGGCACAGATCGACAAGATCCTGCAACAGTCGGAGGATACCGAGCCAAGAGCCAAGGTTATTCTCGCCAGCGACACGAGCCTGGACTGGGGTTTCTCCAAGGATATTCTCAAGTCTATTGCCGCTGATGCGCGTAACTTGGTCATTCTAACGGAAAAGCCCAACTTCGAGCCGAACCACAAACCATCTATTGCGAGGACACTATGGGAGTGGTGGAAAGAGAGGAGGGACGGTGTGGCAACAGAACGCACAAGCAACGGCGACACATTCGAACAGGTCTATGCCGGTAACCGCGAGTTGGAGATAGAAACCGCCGAACGAAAGGGGCTTGAAGGTGATGAGCTAAACGTCTATCAACAATGGTTAGCAACCCAACGACAACTACAAGCCACCCTACAGAGCGGTGGCACCACCATATTAGAAGCACCGGGAGACGTCCTCGATGACGCTGATACCGATACCGATACCGAGTCAGAAGGCTCCGACACAGAGCAACAAGGAAAGGCTCTAAATATCGCAACCACCATGGCCCAAGCCAGTCGCAAAAAGGTGGTACTGAGGGACGAGGACCTTGGTGTCACCATCCTCATCAAAAAAGAAAATGTCTACGACTTCAATGTCCGCGGCAAGAAGGGCAGAGACCGCATGTTCCCTGTCGCCATGCGTAGGAGGCGTGCCGACGAATTCGGCGAACTGATCCGACCCGAAGACTACCTCCGCGCTGAAGAACGCGAAGATGCCGAGAACCAAGAAGCCGGCCAAGTAAACACCAACAACCAAGAGCTCGAAGGCCTTGGCAAGAAGCGCAAGTGGGAAGACGTCGGCACCGCCGGCAGAGGCCGAGGCGGCTCAGGACCCAACAAGCGTCCCCACCATAACGACCGCCGCCGCCTCTCCGCAGGCGAAGCCGACGCCGCTCCCTTTTCCGAGAACGGCCCAGCGGGCGATGACCTCTCCGATCTCGAAGACGAAGAGGACGAGACCCTCAACGGCCCCGCCAAGCTGGTAATCACCAAGGAGACCATCCCCGTCCGTCTGCGCATCGCCTTTGTCGACTTCAGCGGCCTCCACGACAAGCGCAGCTTGACCATGCTCATCCCGCTCATCCAGCCGCGCAAGCTAGTCCTCGTCGCCGGCGGCAAAGACGAGACCCTCGCCCTAGCCTCGGACGTCAAGAAGCTGCTCACCGCCCAATCCACCGGTACCGAGTCCGCCATCGAGGTGCTCACCCCCGCAGTGGGCACAACCGTCGACGCCTCGGTCGACACCAACGCCTGGGTACTCAAGCTAGCCGACCCGCTGGTCAAGGGTCTCAAATGGCAGAACGTGCGCGGTCTAGGAATCGTCACCGTCACCGGCTTGCTACTCCCCGGAGGCGAGTTCCAGCCGACCTCGGAGGCTGGCGATGGCGATGCTGCAAAGCGCCAGAAACTCGAAGACTCTTCAGAAACCCCGACTTCCACAGCCCTAGTAAAAACCGGCACCAACACATCCCCGGCAACCGCCTCCCTTCCCACCCTTGGCCTCGTCCCGCCAACCCTCGCCTCCTCCCTCTCCGTCCGCTCACAAGCCGCCCAGCCTCTTCACGTAGGCGAACTACGTCTTGCCGACTTGCGTCGCGCCATGCTAAGCGCAGGTCACAAGGCCGAGTTCAGGGGAGAAGGAATGCTGTTGATCGATGATGTGGTTGTTGTACGCAAGTCGACGGCTCAGGGGGGCAGGGTGGAGTTGGAGAGTGTAGGGTTGCCGAGTGATACGATGCCGGGAACGACGAGTGGTGGGTTGTTGGATGCGGCGATGAAGGTGGGCGGAACGTTTTATGCGGTTAAGAAGAAGATTTATGAGGGGTTGGCTGTTGTTGCTGGGGCTTGAGGGGCGAGGTTTGGGAAGATATTGGGATGGCCGGGCGTGAATGGGGTTTGGTTGGGTGGTATGAATGCGAATATGCCTTTCCCACAACGGATCGAGAAGGATTGGACGGGATATTGACTACCTGTGTTTTTGTCATCTCGTTAAAAGCCGCATTAGACAATTTTTACTTTCTCTCTGCTACCTAGGTCACTGTTGACATGAAGAAGGTGGCTGATCACAAATTGAGAATTGGGCTATTACCTTTCATGGTCACTTCAAGTTCATCCTTTCTCACTAGACACTGTTCTTCAAGTTCTTCAAAACAATCCCTCCTCATCCCTGAGTGTAGACAACTGAAGTCGTCGTACAGCAAGGACGCCGGAAAGAGAAGTGGAACGGAGCACTGACGACGAAGAACGGAAGTATCTCCTTCAAATGTCTGTTAGAAGGGGTAGTAGAGCGATCGTTTTTGCCATAGTTGTAAGATTTGGCTCACTAACAGAGGTACATAGGCCTTGGTCGACAAGCTGCGACTTCCTCGTTCGATCGTGATGTCAGCATTTAGTCACGTTGTGAGCGGTGCAGAGGTTGAACAGGGAAGGAACACTTCACTCGGGTTGATAAGGACATCCAATACTGAAGAGGAAGTCATCACCTCAAGACCAGAACTTCAATTCTCCAAGTACAATGCAGTACTCCTAGTTCAAATCAAACCAACATGTTCCCGACGGCGGCACGTCCGGAGTCTAAACGAATCTCGTCGGTAGGCGTCAAGTGACTGAACTCCAAACTTAAGTATGAGACAGACGGCAAGACACTTAACCAAAACAGGCGACAGAAGAACGGAAAGAATGGAACTGAATGACCAAGTTGCTATATCTGGTATCCATCCCAATTACCAGGCACGTGGGCAACATGGGCTCAGTCGGCCACATGTAGGCTTAGCATTCCAGTGATGTGATGATACGAAACGAATGACCAACGAAGAACAACAACACCAGCACGAACGCCAGGGTCAACATCAAGGTGCGTGGCGAGAATACAATCATGCGAGAGCAAGGACAACGGAACTGATCACGAGGTGTGAATTGGGGTCAGACAATTGCGCCTGCCGCTTCATGGCCCTGGTATCGATTACACTCAACGAACTTGATGCTAAAGTAAGGATTCTGAGTCCTTGATGGCATCTGCGCCTCCTCGCTTGGATCATGTCACCTAGGTAAGTACACCTGACTGCACAACATCCTCTTCCCGTTACTTACGCCTCAATACGTCGTGAGAAAGAACCGCTTGGGTTTGTCTACCTAGTCTTTCCTTGGAGGTGATGGGTGGCTTCCGTTTGGAGAACTTGAATTGCAGTGAATGGTGTAACTTGAGTAGAAGGAGCAATTCAGCCAAGCCAGGTGAGTGCCGCAATCTTTAATGTGAGTGGACGCATGAGAGAATTCCGCCTCTTTTCCGTCCAGGATTCTGGATCATCTTCACTCTCTTCTTCGACTTAACTGCACTCACGCCTGACAGCTGCAGCGCACCGTCAAGTCTCACAACCCTCGTTTTGGATTCTCTTGGTGGTTCAGCTGGCCTGTTAACCAACTAACCGGCTTCGACATATCTCCAGTGATCACCGTGCCTCTCGTCCGTTTTCGGTCAACTTGTATGACAGTCATTTTACTATCACCTGAACGCASAGGGACGAAAGACAACTCCGCGTGTGGTCAGACTTTTATTCAGGATGAAATATTCGATACCAGTCTCTCGACTTGTCCTAGTGGCCAGTCTTCTTGGACGTATTTTGTCTATTCCGTCAGCTGGAGACGACAGTAAGCCTCCCAACTCACAAGGAAACCAAAGACAAGGTAACGATGGGCTGACTAGGAGACCTAGGATTAGGAGATCGTCCTTACGATGTTGATCAACACCGCGATCAAGTTCGTCATGTTCATACCCGCTATCATCCTCCGCGTCTGATGGATATTCCTATTCATGTGAACGAGACCGAAGCACCAGAGGCTTTGGTGGGATACGAAGAAGATGGAATATCTGCTTTAAAAGTTCTAGCACCATCCACAGGCACAGGGCGGATAGTTGAAGCTGAGGGTATGACGCTGGCAGCAAGAGGAGACACCTCCGCCATTCAAGCACAAACCGCCGCAACTTCAACAGCTACCGAAGTCGAAGAGGTAGTCATCTACGTCGACGAGAACTCACAAACGGTCACCACAGAGACGAACATCATCCCCATCATTTCACAAGCAACTCCCTCTGCCTCATCATCCTCGTCATCTCCGTCGCCATCTTCGTCTTCGTCCCCATCTTCATCCATGGCAGAAACCACTCTCAAACCAAAAACCAAACGCACCAACCTCTCCTCCTACCTTTCATACAACAAATCCAACAAGAAACTCATGATCAAACCCACCAAACCCAAGACCACACCTCCATCAACCAACAACACAGCAATCCTCACCAACACCACCACGCACATCCACCCCGGCTTCTCCCCCCAACGTCTCCCCGGCATAACCTACGCCCCCTACGACCTAACAGGCTGCCGCTCGCCCACCAACATAGCCTCCGACTTCTCCGCCATCGCCAAAACAGGCCTCTACTCCACCGTCCGCATCTACGGCGTCGACTGCTCCCAAGTTCTACACGCCCTCCGCGCCGCCTCTTCCGTCTCTCCCCCTCTCAAACTCTTCCTGGGTATTTTCCACCTCTCCGACCTCAGCTCGCAGATTACGACGTTGGTTAAAGACGTGCAGACATTCGCCGCCACCTCCTCCTCCTCCTCCTCCTCCTCCTCCCAAAAAAAAACCGTGGAAGAAGTCTGGACAAACATGATAGACACAGTCAGCGTCGGCAACGAGCTGGTGAACAACGGACAGGCCACGCCGTCTCAAGTGCTGGCTGCCGTTCGGAGAGTGAGGGAGGCGTTGAGGAGGGAAGGGTACCAAGGCCCCGTAGTGACAGTCGACACCTTTGTCGCTGTCCTCGCACACCCCCAACTCTGCAGCAGTCCGGACACCGATTACTGCGCTGTCAACATCCACCCGTTTTTTGACCCGCACACTGTCGCTGGGCAGGCGGGGAATTTTGTGCGGAGGCAAGTATTAAACATACGCGAAGCTACTACTCCCAAAACCCAAGTGAGAGGGGGAAAAGGAGGGGGAAAACAAAAAAGGGTGGTGGTTACCGAAACCGGGTGGCCGAAACAGGGGAATGCAAACTACAAGGCGGTGCCGGGGAGACAAGAACAAAAAAGGGCGGTGGAAGGGGTGATGAAGGTTTGGAAGGAAGGGAGGGAGAGGGGGTTTGGGGATGATGGGGATTTTGAGGTTTACATGTTTACGGCGTTTGATGATGAG
Source organism: Neurospora sp. CHS-2018a (assembly GCA_009802275.1). Taxonomy (NCBI): domain Eukaryota; kingdom Fungi; phylum Ascomycota; class Sordariomycetes; order Sordariales; family Sordariaceae; genus Neurospora; species Neurospora sp. CHS-2018a. The sequence goes on from RAKG01000040.1 coordinate 672,867, forward strand.
TGGAAGGTTGCGGAGAAGGGGACGTTTTATGCTGAGCAGTTTTGGGGGATTCATAATGACTAGTCTAGGGAGGGTTTGTCTGCTTATATAAGAGAGAGGTGTAATTTTTTTGGTCTTTTGTGGGTATTATCAGTTTCTTGTTGGTTACTTATGTAGGGCATTGTTTGGGGACATGGTTCTCGAGTTTTTTGAGGTGGACGGTCTACATGTTCTTCTTTTACTTGCTACTTACGTGTTTATATATCATTTCGGTGGATTCTCTGGAGGAGTTGAGAACTAGGAATTATTTTGCTGTTGACGGAAGAGGGGGTCAATCATATCTAGGTATCAGAGAGGGTGAGGACATTAGACTCATCAGCCGCGTATGTACCTAGGTGTACGATGAGAGAGATATGTGATAGTCAAGACTGGAAGGCACTTGTGGTAACCAGGCAGGCTTCATCGAGGGAGGATAACAAAGAAGGATAATAATTCTTCACCCAAGATGTCATAACTACCGCAACTTAAAGTTTCACTCGACGCCGAGGCCATGAAAGATACGTAGAGGTAGTGTATCCAATACCATTCACATCATTACGTATTAACTATCTTGGTCTATCGTGACATCCATCCATCCATCCATCCATCTACCCTTCCGCCATCGTAGCCAGCCATCGCTTCCAGCCCATCCATCTAATTCATATCCATGTCATTTCAAACCATTCATTTTCTTTTTCCTTTCCATACAGTCCATCTTCCAACCTCCATAACCCCCTCGCTGTCTGTCCCACTGCCACAGCCACGTTCAAATATCCCAATAAAATATGTCTTTAGCATAGTGTGAGAAGTAGACACAAAGAAAGAAACAAGAAGTGAAGAACACCCCTACCAGCTCTTCGAGACGACATCTCTCTAAGCAGTAGGAACACCCAACTTGTTATTCCCCTTCTTGGTCATGACCTTGGTGATAGCGTGACGGATCGCAATACCCGCCTTCTCCGTCTCCTTCTTGGACAGACCAGAAGTGACGCAGACCTTGAGGGCCGGGGTGGCGGTGTAGACGTTGTCCTTGAGGCCCATGTGGTGGGTGATGGGACCGCCCTTGAGGCGGGTGACGAGGATGTTGTTTGCGAGGCACTGGAGATGGGGTTAGTACTGGTTCTAGGGGAAGGTGAGGGGACGAAGGGAGGGGACAAAAAGGGGGGGGGAGAAAGGTGGAAAAAGGGAAAAAGGGGGAAATGGAAGAAAAGGGAGAAAAGGAAAGAGAAAAATAAAAAGGACATACCTCATCAGCAGCCTCCTGCAACAACCGCTCCTGATCCTCCACCGTCAGCCTCCTCGCCTCCACCACCTGCGGCTTCAAAACCAACAACAAAATCGGGTTCTCCGGCGCGCTGGTGCAAACAACCCAATCGCTCTTCGGGTCAAGCTGCGCCCTCATCAACCGGGCATTCTCCCTGCACACGCCCAACGTCACCTCGGGGTTCTCCTGAATGACATGCAAGCCTTCACTCGCGATAATGGCCAACATAGCCGGCAACGCCGCCGAAAACGTATAACTCGCGGCCGTCAAGCGCTGATGCTCCACGACGTCCTTAGGTCCAGCACAGAACCCGCCACCGGCACAGAGGGGACCAGCAAGCGAGCCAACAATCATGTCCACCTGGGTGGGATCGACGTTCTGAGCCTCGGTGAGGCCGCGGCCGGTTCTTCCCAGGACGCCAAACGACCAGGTCTCGTCCAGGATGATGCGGAACTTGTACTTCTCCTTGAGCTCGATGAGGCGGGGCAGGTCGTTCATCTCGCCCGTGGTCTCGAACAGGGCCTCGGTCACAATAAAGCGGCGCGTCAGCTTCTTGCCGCGGGCCTGCTCGGCCACCACCTTTTGCATGACGCGCTCGAGGTCGTCCAGGTCGTTGTGCGCGTACCACTTGATGTTGGAGCGCGAGATCTCGAGGCCGCGCCGGATCGAGTAGTTGACGGCCCGGTCGGCCACGATGATGTCGCCGCGCTTGCAGAAGGCGGGGATCACGGATGAGATGGTCGAGAAGGCTTGCGCGTAGACGATGCAGCCCTCGGTGCCCAGGTAGTTGGCGATGTCGGCTTCGGTGCGCATGTGCACGTCCTGGGTGCCGTAGAACTGGGGCGGGCCGCAGGGGCCGACGCCGTAGGTGCGCAGGGTCTGGATGGCTTTTTCCTTGATTTGCTCGTTGGTGTTGAGGTTGTAGAAGTTGTAGGAGGCGAGGTTGGTGACGGTGCGGCCGTTGGCGAGCTTGGATTTGGGACCGGTTGGGCTGTTGCCATTGTGTCAGCACAGTTGTCTCGTTTCTGCGAGCATCGATGGGGGTATCTTACCCAACAATAACTGGCAACCTCTCGGCCTCCATCTCCTCGAGAACGGTCATGTTTGGCACGAGAGGCTCGGGGGTCCATTCATCAACGAGCTCATCGATTTCCTGTTTGTCCCAGAATCAGCACTTGGCCCTCTCCTTAACGCCTTGCCCCCCCTCCAGGCCTCCTCCCCCAGTGTGGAACTCACATCGTCAGTCAACTTGATAAAGTTCTGCTTCGAAGTCGAGTACGCCGGCGACATAAGGTATCTGATGAAGAAGATGACCAGGACCAGCTCGATAGCCGAGCGCACCGGATCGTTCTGGTACGATGACCTGACATAGCGGATCAGGACTGCGGACCCCGGCACCTTTTGGAAGGCGGTGATGGCTTCGTTGAGCCATTCGGTCAGGTGGGTTTGGAGTTCTTGGAGCTCCATCTTGTTCTTCGTCTAGTAGCCCAGGTTGGTGGTGGGTGGTTGGATGCGACGCGATGCGATCAAGGGATTGCGCTCGACGGGTGCGATTGCGGCGGCGGACTGGGAATCGGATGATGCGCGCGCCGGCTGCGTAGATTCGTTTTCAACCCGAAACAAACTCGACGTCGACAGGTAGGAGAGAAATTCGTTCGCTCAGGTGCCGTAATCGTCGACCGAGATCGAGAGAGGTACCGCCCGCTAGGGAACCTCTTTGCTTATCTCTCGTCTCCGTCGTGGTAAAAATGTACAAAGATGATATGGAGAGAGATTCAAAGGAGAGGAAGAATGGAACTCCAGCTGTCTGACTTCGTTGCTGACGCTGACAATCGGAGAAGTTGGGCGGTCAAGAAACCCACGAGGTCCACGAAGCGGCGGTTGGGGTCGCCTGCGCCGAGCGTGTCGGACCCTTCGGAGTGTTTAGGCCATTGTACCGGGAACCTCGAGGGCCACTCAAACTCTCAGCACCAGGATGTACAGGTACAACTCAGGCCATTCAGCACCGGCAGTGGCCTCCAAGGTACCTGGAGCCTGGACGCTCTAGAGCCAATCACCCTTGCATAATTTTTCAGGTGCTGCACAAGCTCAGGGGTAATTGCCCAGTTGACCAATCAACACGCTTGAATCTTGGCTCAAAACGGCCCCACCGAGTCTGCCTCGGAATGATCCATCATCGAACCACACCACCAGCCCACCACACTTCTTTTCTCCATGATATCGAAACAATGCAGACTTTATATCCCAGCGTCAAACATCCATGGTCATGGGCCAAGAAGTGCAAGTAACAGGAAAGGGTTTCAGCTCTAATACTAGTACTAATTGTAGAATTCCGCGAGACTAGATATGATAAAAAAAATACTAAAAAAAGAACACAGCAGAGGGTTCGAGTGCGAGTGCGTCAAGAAGAGAAAGACGAGTTTAGAAAAGCCGTGTGTATCATGCCTTTAAACCGCAGCCGCCACAACCGCCACCGAACCCGACTCCCGTTCCTTCCCCAGTGTCACCCTCATCCATAGGTATATGTAAAGATTTTGCCCGTTGCAGTGTTGCCACCCAAGGAGCAAGATGAGGGAGCAGAGAGGAAAGAAACAAACATAAATAAATCAACTCCAAATACACAAGGCCCTCTTTCTCTCTCACACACACACATTCGACCGAGTTTTACACCACAGTTCATGATTTCCGTTGCTACTAACCACGCAAAAGCCAAAAAGAAAAAACAAGTTGAAACAAAAACCACCAGAGAACTGGTAATAGAGTGTCAAACCAATTAACCCCATGCTACCATACCAGTTCCCCCCTTTTTTGCTTCATCGTCTTAAAATGCCATCCTCCTTTCAGCATTACTAGTAGCCTTAGCGGCATTGCCATAGTCCGATGTTGTCGTCGGGGTCCAGACACCAGAGTAGCCAGTGGCCTTGGTTCCGGTCTCCAGGCGACCCCTGGTGTCGTCATTGTCACCAGAGGGTCCCAGCTTCCAGGGGTACTGCCTGAGGATCATACTTCCATCGCCAAAATTGTTCAAGAACTCGAGCGTGTTGTCAGGAATCTGTTTGCCGGCCACAATCGGTCCAACAATAAGGGCGACGAAGATGACAAGCAGGACAAAGTAGAGGATCGCATAGCGGATCACACGTCTCCTCCTGAGCTTCGTCTGCTTCAACGAGTAAATGGGGGCACGAATTTGACGGCTACAAAGAGATCGTGTTAGCGAGAGAGTCAAAACAGCGCGGAACAGGTTTGAATGACATACCTTGGACGGAGCCAGAAGAGAATGACCGAGTGGAGCACATCAACCTTGGGGATGATAAGGACGGGAAACATCGAAAACAGAATCATGTGGCCAAGGATGAAGTCGGCGCCAAACATGCTGAGCTCCGTGACCTTGGCAAGCAACTCGCGAGCAGGTTGCGAAACCGAGTGCCAGCCCATAGAGTACCACTTGCCAGTCCAGAAGGCAATGTTGGACGTGTCAGTCTTGAACTCGCGAGTCAAGGCCAACGAGACAATCATCTTGATGATGAAGCGCTGAATCGAGACCATGGCGATCATGCCGAGGAGCGTAGGGGTAAACTTGAAGTTCTGCAGGACGAACATGACTTCGAACATGACCAAAAGGATAATGACCGAAAAACCATGGGCAATGGCAGCCAGAACACTGCCAAACTTCTTGCAGCACATGCTCAACAGAGGGCCCATGCAGCAGGCCATACCGAACAAGCCGCCAAGGACACCGGCATTGACAGCCATGGGCGCAAACGTGACAACCAAGAGGCGGATCAAGGCGGCGGTAGGCTTAATTTTATCATCACCGGCGTGAGGTCCGAATTCACCCTTGACACCGGTCTGCGCGTTGATGAACAGATACGGAATGGTCGTCAAGCAGACAAGGATGAAGGGGGTAAGCATCTCGGCCCAGAAAAGGTTGGTGATAGCAGCCCTGGCAACATCGCCCGAGAGCTTGCTCGACGGGTCTCCGATAATCTTGCGCTTGAAACCAGTGATTCGGATACGCGAGAGGCGGCAGAAGGTGATCCAAGAGGAGGCGTGCGAGCGAGAGTTACCACGCGAGAGCCAGCGGAGATACTCGCGGTAGTCGATGAAGAAATCGCCCCAAGAGAACTGGTGAGGGTTGTAGAGGAAGGGCGAGATGACCAAGGCCATGAGCGAGATCCAGAAGTAGATCAAGGCAGCGTGCCAGACAGTCAGGCAGGCAAAGAGCAACATCATGACCAATCTGGCTCCGAAGTAGATCGAAGGACCGGCGAAACGGGAGTAGAGCACACCGAAGGGAATACGCGCGGTGGCGAAACCACGACCGGTACCGATATATCTGGCACCACCGAAGGACAAATCTTGCTGGACAGAGTTGGCGTAGATCTGGCAGACGAACACTTCGAAGAAAGGCGACAGCGAGAAGATCTGCTTGAGGAAACGAGTGGCAGAGCGGATCACACCCTTCTCCATCATCTCCTGGACAATCAGGGGAACGAAAGCAAGGAACAAGACGAAGATGATGGAGAGAACGCAGCGGTAGACCCAGTCCAGAAGAGCGTCGGTGTTGGAGCAGCCGGTGGGGAAGAGGGCATCGGTAATGGGGACATCGCGGTTGTACTCGCAGCGGATCGTCTCATGACGCAGTACGCCGATATTAACGCAGCAAAGCATGAAGAGCTGGACCGAGAGCATAATGAACATGTTGTTCAAATGGAAACCTGGATGGGCGTAGTAGAAGGACAGGAAACGATCGATCGGGAGCTGAGTTCCGAGGTAGTGGTACTCGCGAGAGAGCAGCTGCTCACCCATACCAGTTCCGATCTTGGTGGTGAAGTTGAGAATGGAGCCGAAACCCAAATCACGACCCTTACCGCACTGGTAGTAATCGCAGTGCTTGATGCGACCACCACGCAGGAGAGCGGTCATACCAGCGTAAATATCCTCGTTCAGATGCAAACCCTTTTGAGCCTTGGAGACACCACCACGGGTAGTCATGAAGATACCGTTGAGGAAATCGGGATGACCGTAATGGAGCTTGCCACCAATCTGGGCCAAGGTTCTGGCGAAGAGCGTACCGAATGTCTGTTCCTTACCGGCGGCAATATCACCGAGAATACCAATGTTCTCAGAGAAAATGTACTCGCGAGCACCGAGAATGGCAACAGGGTGTTTGACCTCGTTCTGGACACCGGGAGTGTAGGGCGAAACGTTGTCCATCTTCATCTCCTCGAACTCGGCCAAGACGCTGCGGATCTTGAGGCACTCCTCCAGATAGTTGTCTTGGTTGGCATCGATAAGCTGGATGTACTCGCCGCGGTAGAAGATGATGGCGTGGTTCTGGTTGTCGGACTTTCCGTCACCGAGAATGGGGTTTCCGGAAAGCAGGACACGGAACTTGGGCCGGCGCGCACCGTTCTCCATGATCTCAGAGTGACCGTCGATGAGAGCAGAGTAAATACGAGGCTCCTCACCTTCGGCAAGAGGAGCCTCTTCGTCGAGGTAAGCGATCTGGAGATCGGGGTAAGCGCGCAACAAGAACTCGGCGTTCTCCATTTCCTCCTTCTTGAACTTGGCGAAACGCTGCATGGAAATGCAGAGCTTGAACTTGCGACGAGCCATGCGCTCGAGCTCACGCTCGAGCTTGTCGGAGTTGCCACCGAACATCTGAACGACCTCGGGGTTCTCAACACGGTAGAGAAGCTTGATGGCACGGCTGTAGTTCATGAAACCAGAGACGGTACGGTACAGGGTCTGGAAGCGAAGCGAGGCCCAAATACGGGTTCTGAGGGTATACTCGGGCGCCGAGGACTTGAAACCGATGCAGTAGAAGGGAAGATCGTCGATCTTGTTCTTGACGGTCTCCTTCTCCTTCTCATTTTCCTTCTCCTTCTCAGTGTCGCCGTTGAACTGCGAGGTCTCATCCGCGAGAATCTTGGTGTCCTTAACGAAGCAATCCCATTCGTGGGGATGGAGCTGCTTGAGGTATTCCAAGAGAGTGACACGAGAGTAGGGCTCATCTTCACGAATGATTTCACGCAGAGAAAGAAGAATCTTTTCGCTGTAGTGAGGAATCATGACAGTGAAGGTAGGCATGTTGTCAACGGGGAGGGGCTCGGGGATGGGAGTAGAGAGCGACTGGGCGAAGAAGGAAATTCTGCGCTCGGCTTCGCTGTACTGAGGGAAGAACTCGGTCTTGAAAGATTGGTCTTCCTGGGAAACGAAGAAAGTGGGGGCACGCAGAGTACGCTTGCCTTCCTGCTCAGACGGCACCTGGTGGTAGAGGAGCTTCTGGACGTGATCAATGGCCAGAAGGTGCTCGCGGTACATGGAGATGACGATAGCATTCCAGATCTGGGAGATGAGGACCTTGGGCTTGTACTTGATCTCCATGTCCGTAGTAGCGAGAACCTTGGAGTAGATACGCTTGGGCAGGCGAGCGTAGACGTTTCTCCAAGGAGTCCAGATCGAGGAACCAAGGTAGAAAGCTCTGGCGACCGAGAAGACGGAGTTGATCAAGACGTACCACAGATACGTATCAAGGAAGAAGAAGATCATACCAGTGAAGATCATCAGACCCATCGTGATTTGCGGTTGGTAAGGGCAGAGATACCTCTGCAGGATTGAGTCCCCAAGACATGACGTGGTATCCATAAGACCGATGTAACGAATTGGGTCGCGAATCGACAAGGTCAAATACACGTACGACTCTCCGAACTTGGCGCCGAAAACGACAACCCACAAACCGAAGGACATGGCCATGTCATGACCGTTGAGGCGAGGCCAGCTGGCAGTGAATGTCTGACTGGCGACGTACTTGCGTGAGTTCTTGGTGAGGTAGCTGCCGAAGAGACCGCCCAGAGGCATGATGGCAAAGAACAAGAAGGTGACGAGAGCGATAAAGAAGTGCACGATGCCGACAATATAGACAGGGGTGCTGTTCTGATGGTCAATCAGCTCCTTGCCTGACTTGCCGGGAAGGAAGACATAGACACCAGGAGCCAAGTTGATGATGAGGACGAAGATCATGAAGAACAGTCGCTTGGTCAGATGCTGCGCACCAGCCCACCTGCGAGGAACATAGGCCCATTCTGCCAGAGTTGCTCCGAAGTTGATTGCCGCAGCAACACCACCACCGAAACCGACGAAGGACCACATGGCAGCCTTTGGGGGTGACTGGTTAACCTGTTGTTCGTACAAGGGAGTGATGATGGTAGGCATGTTGTAGGCAGTGTAGAACCAGAACATGGTCAAGTGAATAATCCAGATACGGTTGAAGTTGACAAGCATGTGGAACCACGAGCGCGTCTCCCTGTAGGTCTTGAAGAAGCACTTCTTCCAGTTGACATCCTTGAGCTTGAGAAAACGCTCAGCGGGAGGAACGTCCACCAGCTTGCTCTTGTCTTCGAGAACGATGCGGTTGATACCCTCGGGATACCAGAAGAGCTGGTTGCAGTCATCATAACCGACAATCTGCTCGTGATCTCTTTCGCGACGGACGTAGACACCTTCGTAGATCTCGTAACCCTGATCGCGGCAGTAGCGATACAGCGGGGTGATGACGTTGTTGAGGAAGGTGAACTCCTCAACCGGCTCGACCAGGTTTTGGCACGCGGGCGAGTTGAGATAGTCATCGGCGCACTTGAAGAGGAAGGCCAGACACTCGGGCATGAAGCGGACCTGGTTGGCTTCGCCCCAGATCAGGAGATAAAGGGCAATCTGTCGCACACGGTCATGCTGCGACATCCTGTTCATACGAGTCTTCCAACGGAACTCGGCCGCCTCCAACGAGTCATCACCCTCCAGCTCTTGAAGGATCTCGGCTTCGTTTTGGGGCTCGTCACCCTTGCCCTTCTTTTTTTTGGTGCGCTTCAGGTTGCCCTTCTTGCCCTTGATGTTGGCGAAACCGACGGCATCATCCAGATCCAGATGGGCAGCGAAGTACCACTTGCGGTAGTTTGCGTTGTCGCCACCAATGTAATCGGCATGGAGCGAGAGAAGAGCCTGGTTGGGGGTCATACGAGAAGCGCGGGAGTCGAGAAGCGTCATGAAATGGTCGTACATGTTGCGCATGCTGTCACGCTGGAAACCGAACTTTGCGCACAAATCCAGGAAGATATCCTCCACCTCCTCCTTTGAGAGGGGGATTTGGGCATCCGACGTCCAGGCGGGATACGGTTCCTTGGAGCGCTGGCCGGCAGGAAGAACGTTACCGTAGTCCATGCCGTAATTTGGCGTCGACGCGCCAGACGAGCGGTTTCCGCCGTACGAGACCTGGGAGGAAGGAGGGCGATAACCCTGGGCACCGCCCTGGTCGCCATACTGGCTGTCGTAGCGCTCATCGCCGCGGCCATAGTAGTCCATTTCGGCGGCACGGGCCATGTCGGACCTCATGGTGAAATCGCTAAAGGTCTCGGAATCCTCCTCAGAGCCACGAGCGGCATGGTTGTCGCGATAGCCCGGGCCGGCCTGGTCATAGCCATGCTGGTCGTAGTAGCCGTTGTCATAACCCTCCTGGTACCCTTCGTGGTTGTCATAATAACCGCCGTCCTGGTGGTACGGGTTGTTTGGGTCGGCGTTATAGTAGCCGCTGCAAGAGAGGACGAGGCGTTAGTCGCACGCGTTCAAGAACGGGAGAAAGCAAGATTGAAACATACGACTCATCATAATAACCCTCGCCATGCTGACCGCCAGCAGCTTGTCCTCCTCCATTACGGTTGTCGTAGTACTGTTGATCGTCGTTGTAATACGAGTCCGTATTTCCATTTGCGTTGGGAGCATGGCCGTAGCCATCATCGTGATGGCCTCCGCCGCCTTGCTGTGGGTATCCCGACATATTGGGCGATTAAGCTAGGCGAGACAGGTCAGCGGATTGAAACAACATGATGAGCCATGGCGGCCCGAATTTCGACAACTTACCGGATCAGAAGTGCATGGGAGACGACGAATCAACGAATGGGATAATTAGCGTTTAGACCAAAAACTGGGAATTGTTGCCGAGGTGCTTGCGAAAATGCAGCAGCAAAACGACAACAACAACAACGACAATTACTAAAGCTGGTAGGCGTAGAAATAGCAGAAGTGGCGGGCCACTGCAGTCAATGCAGCTCCTTCCTGGTGATGATTGATGATGATGATGAGCGGTGGGTGCTGAAGAGCCGTTTGTCGTGGACCGGCCTTGTTGTGCTAGACAAACAAGAACTGGAACGGGGCGCAGAAAGGAGGTTGGCGTTGACGGTCTGTTGTCAGTTGCTCTGGCTGCTTGGAGGCGCGTGTTTTGTGCAGCGGCAGTGGTGGATTCCGTTGTGCTGCTGCGTTTGGGTGTCGGGCTTGCAATTTTGTGTGTTGTTTTGTCGATGAGCAGCGATAACGAGTCGAACCGAATGATTATTATTTCTCTTTTCCTTCCCAAACTACCTGCTTTACTTTTCTTCTCCTAACAAACGATTGGCGCGGTGACTTGGCGGTGGGCAATGCCAACGACGCAGGCCTCCTGGAAGATCAATCGCGCGACGGAACGAGCGATGAGGGGGGAGGAGGCGAGTGACAGAAAGTTGCCGGTGAGCGAGTGTAATGGAAGGGAAGAAGGGAGAAAGGGGAAAGAGAAGAGAGAGGGGGGGAAAAATCAAACGAAGTGGAAGCCAACAAGCTGGCAGGAGTCCTGGCAGTTTCGTTGATGAAGAAGGCGGAAGCCGGGCGGGAAGGGGGGAAGAGCGAGGGGAGTGGGAGTGCGAGAGGAAAAGTGGATGGAAATGGAAATGGAAGGGCAGTGGAAAGGAAGAAAAAAAAGGAGGCACCGACTGGGACTGGGACTCGACTGGGACTGCGCTGGAACAGGATGCGATCCAGGTGGCCGTCGTGGGTGTGTCTGCAGTCTGCTACCTCTGGCTGCTAGGAGTCTCCAGGCAATTGCAGTTGTGGAATCCATCTCAATGGCCCATCCGGTCCCCTCCAGGGCCAATGTCCAATGCGTTTCGTCAGTCACGCCGGCAGGACCTGACCGTCCCTGACAGGGCCCGCCCCGGTGGACAGAGGCCTCTGCTCAGTGGTTGCAGCAGGCCGCGGGTGGGAGAGAGTGGACTGTACGAAAAGGCATCGGCGTCTCTGAGTGGTCGCTGCATCGCTCGCTTCATCGACGTTGTCCCGTCAGGGGGAGAGCACTGTTTGGCAGGGATCGTGGAAAATGGGAAAAGTGGCACCCGGCAAGGGGGGAAGGGGGGAGACCGTGTGTGTCTTTGTGGATTTCCACTGTGCACTCTTTCTTCCATTTTCTGGCCTACCTTAGTAACGTCTTCCACTTCCGCAATTCTGATGTTCCAGTGAGTGTTCGAAAAAGAAGCTCCAAGACGCGAGGGAACGAACGAGGAACCGTACAGCGCCCTTGAAATTTCGTTGGTTTTTCGAACACAGCCTCTGAGCCTCTGAGCCTCAATATGCCCCTTAATAGTGCTACTTGCCATCCCCCGCTCCCGTTCCTTACTTGTGCTTGCTCTCACTGTACCTTAGGTTAGTCTGACAGTTGACAGTTGCAGGTGCCGTTAATTCATCCCATCTTGTTGAAAGAGTCGTTGAACTGATTCCACGTTGCACATTGCCAGATACCTATCGTTCTCTCATGCGAATCTCGGCCTCAACCATGCTCCAATCTCGACCGCCTTTAGGAGATGCCGTTCGGTTGGTCCTTTTTCAATCTTGGCAATTTCCATTGTGGTACCCACACTCTGAGTACGGAGTACAAGTTGAGTACTTGTCGCAACTCTGTAGGAGATCTCGCCACGACCTGGGCTACTTGGTGCTTTCGTCCAATGGAAAGGGATGATCAGTGTTTGTGGAGTAAGCCGTACCCGCCGGATTCTCAAACGCGCTCGGACAACCAATCAAGCTGAAATTGCACCACATTTGTGCCGCTCCGCTCCGCCACACTTTCGTACCTATTCCCCTTATTGCAATCGCTTCAAAGTATTGTGCTCGTACCTGTCAAGTATCGGGCCTTATCTTGTGTCCATCTGGTATCCATTCGGTCCGTGCCCATTTGGCGTCCTGCGCGCGACTGCATAGAAAGCTTGGTTTCGCAGTGATATGACGACGATTGCTGCAGAAAGCTGGAAACTTGGTAAACATTTTGGCTTCTCAACACCACCACTCGCTCGCTATCGACCGTCGACAAGCAGGCAAATCCAGGCTCCAGGATGGATCCCACATGGCCACCTGCACCAACCTCTCTCTGCACCGTTTTACTCGACATGGCAGCCCGACCGGCCGAACAACCGACGGGAAGGGTTGGGATGGGAATGGGGGCCTTATTTGGGAATGCCATGGCGGGAAGAGGCATCAATCATGGCATGGCCTGCCATGGTACCTAGTAGTCTACAGGGCCGATAGACAACGAAGGCAAGACGGCAAAAGCCTTGATAGGCGGGCGATATACCTCCAGAGCGCGATACACGACTACTGCGATAGGGCGACAGGGCGATGCGATGTTCGATATTCGATGTGCGATGTGCGATGTGCGATGTGCAATGTGCGATGTGCGATGTGCGATGTGCAAATGTTGATGGGAACGCGGCAAAGGAACCCGGCTCCAGGCATCGAGAGTCCCAAATATCGTTCTAGCGCACTTCGTTGATATCTGTACTGTATATAGTTCGCCAGCTCCGAGGTTCACCGTTTTATCGTTCCAGATTTCCGCGATCCGTCCGGGCTCCTCCACCGGTGATCCTGCACCTGGGCATGCTGGCACGCTGGGATCGAGATTCGACATGTACACTACACTACATAAGAAGCCTCTTGATTATTAAGAATATCCCCGAAGCTGTTACGGGCTATCTGTCGCAGCGGACGACCGGACGGTGAGTCTGGACACATGATGATGGCCACAACGATCACAATTCTTTACTGATACATGATAAACATTTCATCGCCTCACGCATACGCACACACTCCCAAATGGCGATACTGATAAACACCGCGACAAGCCAAGCCAAGCAGTCCCAACTGGACGGTTTCGTTGTTCAGGCTCCGGAATCCAGTACTTGAAAACTGGTTTTACCGTGGTACCGAACAGCGAAAGAGCCACGCTCTGCGCCCTTGTCCATCATCAGGATTCAATGTCCATCCTAGTACCATCCCAATGTTCCAAGTTCACCACTTATAACCACCAAGACCACAGAAACCAAAATGTTCCGTCGATGTTCCGACCCGGCCGCTGTGCATCGCTGCCAGGTGAGGTGAGGTGACGGCCGCCCCTTGTCCGTCGCGCGGCCAGCAGACGGGAGGCAGTGTTCTCGAAATCGCCCCTTGCCCGTTGCCCGTTGCTCTGACAAACCCGCCAAGCCAAAGACTGAACAGGCCTGACACTTTGAAACCGATTGTTCCGAACACAGTGCTGGCAGACAGGCCTTCCCTTCCACTCTTCTCATTCCCTCACAGAACCTCACACAGTCTCAACACTCGCCGGAGACCGCTGACCGAGCACTTCGGTGTGTGTGGGTGGCCCGATACCACCTGTCAACGCTCGCGACAGCTTGTCTTGGCGCATCTGCCAATTGCCGCCAACCAATCATACCTCTGTGGATCCCAGTTTCGACGCTGTCACCTACGACCGCGGGGTGGAGCTGCCGCCCCGCTGGCCGCCCGCTAGCCAGGCATCATCGTTCTGCGCTCGCCAGGGGCAATGGCACGTCGTCGGGTGGTCCGTGTGACTCCACCACTTCCATTGTCTGGTGCATTTTTTTTCTTTCTATTTCCAGCTCTCCATGGAAAAAGCAGAAACGAAGCTAAATTTGTTCCTTCAAGGCACGGGGGATCCACTTGGAGATTAACCTCCACCCTTTTTCTCTGGCTTTCCAGTTTCCGAAGCTCCGCTCCTTGGCCTTCTCGATTGTTGGCCATGATATGTTTCTGCGATCGATGAGATGGGGATGCGGTGCAGTGAATGAGTGAGTGATAATGTTGCGTGAAAGTCTGGGTGGTAAGAAGAAGTGCATAAGGCCACTTGTGTAAGGCATCACCTTCGATAATCAACTTCGGTCAGGAACCCGCACAACTCCCCTGCATCCGGTTCATGCCTCTCTGTACCTGACGGCAGGATATGTCAGCACTCGGGATTCAGGAACCGCACGGAGAGCGGGAGTCGGGAAGCATGGAGATGGAGGACCAGCAGCGCAACTCCCCACTCTCCCGGCCCGTTCACAGAACTTTACAATCATCCGCGAGGTTCCATTGATGCTGACATTGGAAAGTAAAAGTGACCGAATACGCAACCAACAAACAACGCCCAATTGATGACGAGGGGTTGCAATCTCACTTGATGCGATCCCGCCTAGGGAAATGGGATCTATACAAAGTGTATGTGAAAGAGGCTGAGTTTGGCCATTTAGACCAATCAAGGAGCGAGAGTCGGGGTTGCAATCACTTTGTTAGTGCTCACTACTTAGAGTTGTAAGTCCTATACATGGTACGCGGTTATGTTGTCGCGGAGGCATGTTATGGGCAAGACGCTACAGTGATCGAGGCTCGTCGTCAAGCAGACAGCAACAAATTTCCTTCTCCATCTTTGCAGACGCAGGTACGCATCGCCGGACGCTCCGCTCCATGCACATTGGCGATCCTTCTGGGTTTTGCCACCGACGTGCCTGCGTGGAAACACTGCGACGAAAATCGTACTCTGTTCTGCATGCTTCGCATTGCCTGCGTCTCCAAAGGATCAACATCCGGAGAGGCCGTTTCTCTCATCACACCATGAAAAGAGTAAGTGGAGGAAGCCGGAAATTTTGACTGTCCCTGACCCCCGCTCCGTATCCGGAACTATTTTTGTCTCTGGAGTCTGGCCGGAACGTCACAAGGAAGACGTGGCAGTTTGAACACAGAATGTGTTAGTTGGTAGTATTGGTAGTACTTCAGTCTTGATTCTCGAAACAGTCCACGGTTCACGATCCATGGTTCACAAACAGTCGGACAAACAACCGCGCGCGAAGATGCGATTTCATAAACCACGTTCAAATTCCCAGTAAAACCCATTATGAATGGATCTTTTAGACACACTTTTACTCACTCACGTCCCACGTTCTCAAGAGAAACCCTCTAGTCTCTACCGCCTTCGCCGTCCCGTCCCGTCACCGGGCGTTGTTCAACTTCCAAGTCCATAACCGCCAATCAAGCCCATCCCTCGCTCACTACGAGACGATAGGGTGAATACGTAGATATGTACGCCACAGAGGCACAAGACACACTAGACAAAAGACACAACCCACGAAAAGCAATGTCGCACAACCGTATCAGTATCAGGTGGGTGACACAAATGAAAAAGCGGGAGGATGCATGTCGTGGCATGGTGGCATGGTTTGAGTGCCGGGATGGACAAGTTAAAGACTGGCGACGAAAGGGGGGGGGCTTTTTAAGTGGCGTGGCTTTGAGACACGACGGGAGGTTGAGCGGCGGTGTCGTATCTTGGTGGTTGTTTTCGTGGTTTTGAAGTTGGGGGACTTGAGGTTATCAATTTATCACATTGACTGCGGAGGATGTGAGTGAGGATGTGTGAGGTAATGCAAGGCTCGGCAATGTTGATGTTTGCGCAGCTGCTCTCTGCAATGTGTATGTGTGCGAGTGTTTATCTCGCATCTGCGGGTGAAATTGTCGTTGTCTCGTTTTGTGATAACTTGGAATGTTGAGTTCTCGACGTTTGAGCAACCACAGATACATCTCTCGTTAAGGAGGTCAATATCGCAACCGGATGAACCCATCGCCACCAATGGAGGTCCGGGCAACCGTCCAGTCTGAACTGAAAACTTTGGACGATATTGTACATTACAAGTAAATAATATCGGGAGCAACCGAATTCTCATGTAAAGATCAAAGCTTCATCTCATTCTCCCACCCCGCGCCTGCCATGCTTGCCATGCTGACCACGTGCGCATCTCTACTAGAGGCACCTCGTATCATCGCCAACAGGCAGGTAAATAAAGGAGATACGAACCACCCTGCCACCGCAAAGTTGAAAGGTTGAATAGACACAGTTCTCGCCGTAATCTGTGGAAACCCAATCTATCGGAACACAACATCTGCCCAGAGATGGTGATCAGCGACAGGGGACGAAAACGGGGAAACGCAAAAACTCGGACATCGTTGCTTTTGCAATTTGTGATGTGAATCAAGCGACAGATACGCGATATGTAAACGAGAAGAGACAACCCAGGCATCACATTAATATGTGAATTCGAGATGCATTACTGCTCGCTTCTCGGAGTCGGAAGACTTCAACACAAACCTCACCGTGATCTCGCGTGGGAAAGGTTCTTGGAAGGGGGAGATGTGGTTCACCGGCCGGCATGGCGGAACAGGGACCCACTCACGCCGGGCGGCAGGGGCTTGGCGTTCCTGACGCTAACTGCACGCTAACAAATCACCCATGGCAACCAATTGCTTTTGCTGTAACCAAACAAAAACATCGTCAACATTCTCCGTTTTGAATAACGCTTTAAACATAGCAACACTGCATTCCTTTGATTTTTATGTGGCCGCACAGTCAAATGGATCTTATTGACTAAGCTTCCTAAACTTTGTCAGTGCAGGGCTTAAGGTTTCACCACCCGCAGGAGATGTTTGCATTGATTCATACGACAAACAGTTTATTGGTCACCACACCTTCAACCAGCTTCAGTTTCACTCGGCTACAGTTTTCACAACATCAACGATTTCAGGGGAGCGGCCACAATACCCGCCCATATCCAACCGTAAAATCCAGTCAGGCCAGCTACTGTAGGGCAACAGAACAGCGACCACAACACCATGGCAAGATTATCACGGCCCCCGCCATCTTCCCGGTCCCGAAAAACAATCTTCTCATCTTCCTCCGAATCTGAGCCCGAATCCAACAACGACTCCAGCTCCGACTCAGAATTTCCAGATATCGCAGCCCTCCCACCAAGTCCCAAGAAAAAAAGGAAGGTTTCGCCACCATTACCTTCAACCAAGAAGAGGGCTTCCCCTCCCGCTGAGTCCGAGTCGGTTAATACAGGTAATAACCGGACACTCGTCGAATCAGCAACATCACCAAATGCAGCTTCGTCATCAGTAGCCGGCGTCAAAAGGCGGAAGCTGCTTCTGGGCGCGGTGTCGGATAATGTCCTTTTTCGGAAGTGGACGCCAGCGCAAGAGGAGGATGGGGTGCCGGCTAGGAAGAAGAGGAGGCATCTAACCGCCAATAAAGTGTTTGGGCTTGGGCTGGGGATGATGCGCGATGAGGAGGACGAGGACAGCGACTCCGAGGCTGAGAATCCGGTGATTCATCGAAAGAAGGTGAAAGAGGTGAAGAGGGTAGGTGAGASCACCGTTACTGCCAAGACGGTGGTCAGGACGACCAAAAATATTTTCAGCGACCAGACTCTATCAAAGAAACACTGGGAAAGCAACGACATGGTGGGAGCAAAGAAAAAGGAGAAAAAGCCGCCAGAAAGTCTTATTCAGCCATTGAAACAAGTCGCCAGCAAGAGCAAGGACATGATGGAAATCGATAAGGAAGAGGAGATGGACATCTTTGAGGATCTGGAGGATTTTGCCGAGGAGTCGTTTCACACTGCGCGATCGATGGAGTCTTCTGAGTCTGATGGGACTCCGTTGGAGACCATGGTTGAGAAGGCGCTGAATACCAACACGGCATCAAACTCGAAAGACGACGACTCAGATGAAGACCTGGATGCATTCTTCACGAAGCTGAGCAAAAAGCCCAAGGCTCCGGCAGTCAGAGAGAGCCACCTTTCTCCGACAAAGCCTCGGTCAACGAAGAACTCGAGAGGCAAGCGGATGGATACGAGCTGGGAAAGCCAGAGCCGGACGTTATTTGATGAGGAAGAGAGCGATGGACGACAAGAAAGGGTAGGGAAACGGGCAGCTTCTAGCGAAGAGGATAGTTGTGGTGAGGAGGATGTCACGCAGGATTTCTCCTGTCTTCAGCTGTGAGTTTCTTCCTTTAAACTTTCACGCCAGCCAGTCAGTCAGTCAGTCAATCCACTAACCATCACCAGGGAATCCTCCTCTTCCTCCTCCGACTCAAGCTCAGAAACCGAAACCGAACGGCGATCTCGTCCACCAGCAGCCGCCAGGACGAAGAAGCGCACCCGCACACCCAGCCCTCCTCCCAAAACCCCCAAGCTCAAACCAAAGACAACAGCAACACTACCGCCATCTCCCAAGAAACTCCCACGCATCCCCAACACCCCCCACCGCCCCTCTTCCGACCTTTTCTGGTCTCGCGAATTCGTCGACGACTGGAACGACGAACACTCTTCTCCCAAGAAACAACTCTTCCCTCCCGAGTCCTCCGAGTCCTCAACCAAACCGCCACCACCCGCTGATTCCCCAAAGAAAAAACGGGAACGAGCCGCCCCTCCAATCAGCCCCCAAAAAGCCGCCGCCCTCCTCGCCCGCGAATCCCGCCTTGCGCGGCAGGCCTTCGACACCCACAAACACTCGCTCGCCACCGACTTTTTGGCATTACTCGACGCCCGTCTGACCTCCTCCTCCTCCTCCCGCTTGTCGGCCCTGACTGCTAGCACGGGCGGGATCAAGCTTGTGTGGAGCAAGACGCTGAACACGACGGCGGGGAGGGCGAATTGGAAGAAGGAGAGTATCACTACTCGGCCGCCTTCTTCCAAGCAACAAGATGCGAAAAAAAAGGAAGAGAAAAAGGAAGTAGTGAAACATCACGCCTCTATTGAGTTGGCGACAAAGGTTTTGAGTACGCCAGAGAGGTTATTCAACACACTAGCCCACGAGTTCTGTCACTTGGCCGTGTTCATGATCGACGGGGTGACTACCAGGCCGCATGGGGCGGAGTTTAAGGCGTGGGCCAGGAAGGTCAACGACTCGGAATTCGGTCGGCACCGCGGCGGCCCGTTGGGGAAGATGAAGGTGGATGAAGAAGATGGGAAGAAGTGCACATGGGAGGGAGGGTACGCGGTGGAGGTCACGACGAGACATGGGTATGAGATTGAGTTTAGGTATGTTTGGGTTTGTGATGGGGTTCGTCCTGATGGGGATGATGAGAAGGGGGGATGTGGGACAGAGTATAAACGCCATTCGAAGAGCGTTGATCCCAAGAGACATCGGTGTGGAGTCTGTAAGGGGGTGTTGAGGCAGGTTAAACCTGTGCCGAGGGGTCAAGGTCAACAAGGTGGTGGTGGTGGTGGTGGTGGTGGTTTTTCTGATGCGACCACCGGTGTAGCAGGCAAGGGAGACAAAGACGGAGGAGGGATGGGGAGTATGGTGGGAGGTGGGAAAGAGAAGGCTAAACAGTCTGAGTATCAGGTCTTTGTCAAGGAGCAGATGAAGGTGGTCAAGGCTCAAAAACCGGGTTTGGCGTTTGGAGAGGTTATGAAGGAGGTTGCGGAACGGTGGAAGGTTGAGAAGGCCAAGAGGGAGAGGGAGAGGGAGAGGGAGAAGAAGAAGGCAATGCCAGCCTCGCTACCAGAAACGGCTGGGAAGCTTTCAACACTTCTGGAGGAGGTTGTCGCTGATGAAGACGACGACGGCGAGGACAGTCCGGATATGTTCGAAGACGAACCCATGATGGACGTCGTTGATTTGACTGCGGATGACTGAGCGGAGGGCATTGGTAATGCTTGGTAGTCCATAACAGTGGCTGTACAAGTAGGTTGTTTGTATGATCATGAAAGAATATTGATACCCCCGTATAGAAGAACAGAGGACATTCAGTTCGCTTACCTAAAGTGTAAATACTATCTAGAAGAAGAAATAAGACAGGGACATGTCTCGTGAAAGATGTCGTAGCTCAGCACATTAAACGCCTCCCTGATCCTCCCGGTATCCCTTTCGTCCCAATAGCTTTCCTCCTCTTCCGTTTCCTTTCCTCTGCGGTATTCCTTTGTCCAAGCGCTTCGATTAATCCAACCTAATCCCATTTCCCTGCCGCGCAAACCCATATATCCTTCTCTTTCCACCCATTTGTTCATACCCATCCTCTTTCCCCATCCTCCATCCATACAATCTTGCCTTAATCCACGTCCACACCCACATCCACTCCTACTTCCCAACTCAAACCTCATGATGAAACAACCCCCAATCCTTCACCTCAAAACTCTCCCAAATCCGCGCCGCATACTCCACCGCTCTGCCCAGCAGCGCCCCCTGCTTGCCCAGCGCCAGATCCACCTCCTCCTCGTCGTACTCGCCCTTGATGTGCGGCACGTTGATGGTCACCAGGATATCCGTCTTCTCGCGCTGCAGTCTGACGAGCGTGAGGATGAGGGCGGTGAAATCGGGTGCTTGGCCGCCCCTTCGGGAATCGCTGGAGTCGGATTGTTTGGGGGTTTGTGTGGCGATGAGGGTGTAGGCGGGGATTGAGGGGCTGTTTTGGGTGGTGGGTTGGGTTGGTTAGCTGAGCTGTTTGCTGGATAGTAGTTGGGAAGCGGGAGGGAGGGAAAGAATGGGAAAGAAAAAGACATACTCAAGCTTGGTAAACCGCGTCTCGGTGGTGTTCCACACCTTGACGGTCTCGACGTCGTCGCCGACTAGCTCTTCGAGGTGCGTGGTCAGCGCGCGACCATCCTGTTCTAGCGAGGTTGGGCCGCTGGGGCCGACGCGCTCGGTGATGTCGAAAATGATGGAGGTGAAGCCGTCCTTGTCGATGTAGACTTCTTGGTGGTCGGGGACTTGGCGCAGACGGGAGACGTCGACGAAGTGTTCGGGGAGGTCGCAGACGATGGCGCCGCCGAAGAGAGGGGTGGATTTGTAGCTTGTCATGGTGTGTTGGTGTCTTCTTAGAATTTGCTGCTTGGTGTTGGATGAAGAGCGCTGAGAAGATGACGGAGGTTTCGGAAGCTATTTAACTTGTCGCAACTTGATCTTGGTCAGGCTGAGATGGTGGTGGTGGTGGTGGTGGTGGTGGTGGTGGGATGCGATGCGATGGTGGTTTTGCGACACACCACTTCCTCTGGGCTGACAGGGTCTCGAGGCAGGATGATGTCGTTTAGGTGGGATGGCCTGCCTGGCTGTCAGTCATGGCGGGGTGCTCTCCGGGGCTGTGACAGGCCAAGAGCTCTCTTAGACAAGCCACTAACAATGCCGGCGGGGAGTCACACCAATTAGTGTTAGGCAGCGAGCGGTTAGTTGGAAGCAGACCAACCATAATCATCAACAACAGGGGCACTTCTTGAGCTTGGCAGTTGTTTCGTGTCTCGTGAAGTCAGGCAGCGAGGCAGATATGACTGATCTGTCTATTGTCAATAGGTCTTCACTCGCTTTTCACCTTCTCTTCAACTGGTAGCTCAACGTTGCTGAGGGCGATGAGTAAACCGGAGAGTTGAAGGGTTAGGGTTAAAAGCCACGTCGCATCGACACGAGCGGGGAAATGCACCCCGCGTGGGCAGCCCCTGTAGCAGTGGCACTGACACTGACCGCGATCCCTTGTGCCGAATCGCGGGACATCGCGTTGCAGTTGATGCTGGAAGCTACGGTACCTGAGAGGCTCGAGCTACGTCAAGCCCCTTGAGCCCCTCTTCCTCTTTTATCTTCTTTCTGTTTGAAGCTCTCACCTACCTCTGCTCTCTCATTTCCTTCCCCAAGAAATATTGTCTGTCCCGAATTAATGATAAGAAAGATGGCTTCTTCCGCGACTTGCATTTTCTGCAAGATTGTCAAGGGTGAGTGCCTCCCGTCTATACCAACTATATGTTCCTTGTGTAAAGAGATGTCTAATTACTCAACCATTAATCAACAAAACAGGTGAAATCCCCTGCTTCAAGCTCGTCGAGACCGAGAAGACTCTTGCCTTTCTCGACATCCAGCCTCTTTCCCGTGGTCATGCCGTATGTTCTCCCTCTCATCACCCCTCTCCCTCTCCCCCCCAACTCAAAACTAACACCCACCAGCTCGTAATCCCCAAACACCACGGCGAGAAACTCACCGACATCCCCGACGACTCCCTCGCCGAGCTTCTCCCCATCGCCAAGAAGCTCGCGATCGCCTCGGGCGCCGTGGACTACAACATCCTGCAGAACAACGGCAAGCTGGCGCACCAGGAGGTCGCACACGTGCACGTGCACATGATTCCCAAGCCGAACGAGAAGGAAGGACTTGGTGTGGGTTGGCCGCAGCAGCCGACGGACTTTGAGGGGTTGAAGAAGTTGCAGGCGGAGATTAAGGAGAAGTTGTAGGTATAGGTAGTGCAGGTAGATACTTGGGGACTGGATGGAGGGGTTTGGGTGATGAATAAATGAATGAGTTTATGTCTGAGTTTAATGGTGAAGATGTTGGCTGGAGTGTGAGCTTGAGTTGATATATTCCGTGTATGTGACTGATTCAATGGAAAGATGGAGGAACGGGGTTTGAGATCTTGTCATTAGACACCATGCGTCCTCATTACGCCTTTCCCGTCCGTATAGCTCTATCGTATATATCATACCATACCCTGACCCAACCACATCTCATCGCCCATTATAAACACTTAATCTTATATATCCATGAAACATATTAAAGTCTCCAAAATAGAAAAGACCCATCATACACCATCCTGACAGCCAACTCAATCAACATCATCAGCCTGCGTCTCACTCACCCCCACCTTCGCCACACCCTCCGTTATCCCACTCACGCCATCCTTCTTCCCCTCAAGATACGGATCCAGCTTCCCGCCCGGCAACAGCACTCCCACGCGATCATACAAGCTCCTAGCCCTCACGTACGGATCCAGGTTCCAGTAATCCACCCTCAGCTTCTCCGCAATCTCGTCCCTCTTCTTCTTCAGTTCCTCGCTGTTACCAGCCTGTATCCACTGCAGCGTAGCCTCCTCGTACTCCTTGACCAGCTCGGCGCGCGCGGCCTGCAGCTTGTCGAGGGTCTCCGTATCCTTCATCTTGTCGTTCTCGCCCGGGATCGGCTCGACGTACTTGTACTCCCAGTCTTCTTGGCCGTCGAGGTCCTTGGGGATCTTCTCGGGGGAGATGAACTCGGACATTTCCGAGATGTTGTTGGTGAAGTGCACCTTGTTGGCGACGACGGGGTCGAGCCAGCCGCGGATTACGCGCCAGATGCCTGAGGGTTGTTAGTTAGTGAATTGACTATATGACAGAAAATGGGGAGCAGCAGAGAGGGGGGAAACCATACCCTGAAAGATCCACGGCGCCTTGTGCACCAACACGGCGCCCAAACACTCGGGGTAGTTGGCCTCGAAGCACTTGACCATGAACTTGACGGGGGTGTAGTCCATGTTGGCCATGGAGAAGCCGGTCATGTCGAAGACGATAGTCTGTCATGTCATCCCGTTAGCCCACATCCTTCTCCAGCCATTTTCTTTTCAGTATCCAAAAACCTACCGCGGTATCAACACCCCCCTGCAACAACATCCGACAAGTCTCAATCAAATAAACCGTATACCTCTCCAGACTCTCCTCGCTCTGCTCCCCCTGCCTATGCAGCCTAACCCTAACATGGCAAATCGGCCGTCCCTGCTTATCCACACCATGGACAAAACTCTTTCCCATCCGCATCTGCGTCAAGAAATCAATCGCCAGCTTCTTCTTGGCAATTTCTTCAGATGTCTTGGCCTCCATCTTCTCCGCTTCCACCGCCCCGCCCTCGCCATTCCGCATAATGTCCGTGTCCACCTTCATCTCGTTATCCCGCCAGTTCATCGTAGAAATAAGCATGACGAGCGCCTTCTCCACGTCCCACTTGCGCGCGCGCAGGAAGCGCAGCACCAATGCGTCGGGGTGGTCGTGCTTGACCATGGACCAGATCGTCTCGCGGATGGAAGCGGGCGACTGAGAGGCCAAAGTCTCGTGGAACTTGGACAGCTGGTTGTACTTGTCGTCGTCGCCCGAGGTGGTGGAGGCGTTGAGCACAATGGCGGGGGAGGCGGGGCGGGAACCGGAGGCCGTGGAGGCGCTGTCTGATGTGGTGGTGGTTTCGTCTGAGTCCTTCTTGAGCTTGCGCGAGAACATGCTTAGCTTGGACTTTTTCTTCTTGTCGTCAGAGCCCTGGACGCTGGCGGCGTCGGAGGAAGCAACAGCAGCGGGGGCGGCCTCGGAGTCGGGAGCGCTGGACTCGGAGGAGGAGACGCCGCAGACTTGGAAGATGAGCTTCCATAGCTGCTTGAGCTTTTCCTCTTGCTCGGGGGTGAGGTTGACGGGGCGGCCGGGGGCGATTTCTCCAGACATGGTTTCGTTGGTGTCGTCAAGGAGGTCTTGAATGCTCTTTTCGATGGTGGTGTAAGAGGCTTCGGACGGAAGTTCCTGCTGCTCGGTAGACTTTTGACCGAGGAAACCGGTGAGACCGTAGCCGAGACCTAGACCGAGGACAAAGAGGAGACCGAGACCGGTTACAGAAGCGCGAAGGACAACGGGTGTACTAGGCACAAGGATGGTGGTTGTTGTTGTTTGATCTCGCTTGTTGACGGTTGTACCCGAAAGGTTGTTGCGACTGAAGAAGGCGGTGGTGGTGGTAGCGGTGGGAAGGGGGGAGAGGAGGGATTGGATCCGGGGACCTGGAGTGATCGCCGCTGCCCTAGCTTTGGTGCTAGCAGTTCGACTCGAAGGACACGTAGCAAGGGGTAAAGTGGTGGAAACAACAGATCTGGAAAGAGCGGATCTCGTCAATCGAAGACGTAGAAGTTGGGCGGGCGTGGAGGGCGGTGGGAGTCTCATTCCCCTTGTTGGAGTACCTTAGTGTATAAGATGCAACCAGGAATCGGAATACAGCTGGCTGACAGGATACCTCTAGGTACCTAACACGCACGTGTAGTAGCGGTAGGGCGGCAAGGTGGCAGCAGCAGGGCGGGAAGATAGTAGGGTAGTGTAGGTACCGAGAAGGAAGGCGGTCACCAAATTCGGAGGGGAAGGGTACAGAAGGGGATGTGTGTGATGGGGGCTGTGAAATGATATTGCTCCAATTAACAAGAACCTGGACAAGGCTATCCCCGGGCGATCCGTGTCAGCTTTTGGAGGGAGGCGCAATTTCTGGTTGAGTGATGGTTGGATAAGGTAGTCTTTGACGTATTGTATAACAGAGGACAAAAGTGTTACAGCAGTTACTTGTAAAGAGACTCGGAGATATGGGATGAAAAGCCCGTTGTTACCAAAGCGTCGGATCCTCGAGAGACCCGGAGTCTATTTCCTCAAAGTCAATATCCGAGGCAAAAGGTACAAACGTCAGTGCAATGGAGAAGGCAAAAGACGGTGTCTTTCGGAACAGAAAACAGGAAATTCTCCACATGGACAATTCATCAATCCCGGCCCGTGTAAGTGGGGCAACTTTGACAGCTGAAAGCCGGCATTGAATATCACAGTGCATTGTTGACAGAAAAGAAATAATTGAAGGCAGGAACCCGGAAAGGAAAAAGAAGAAAAGAAGAAAAGAAGAAAAGAAGAAAGGAAGAAAAGAAGAAAAGAAGAAAAGAAGAAAGGATTCCCTTGCTGGATCACCATTAACCTTCGGGGTCTTTGAGGTCTCCGTCTGGGAATTATACAGCGGCTTCATGGAGAGTCCCAGAGATGATACACACAATCTCCATACTTGTAACAGTCCATGCGACTTGTCTACTGTACTGTGTATGTCCCGGCTGACCCGCAACCCGAAATCCAAATCCCAGAAGCCGTGTAACAAAGGGGCTCAACTTCGATTGAAGCAAATTGAGATGTCTGCTGAACAAGATGATCACAACCGTTCAGCTGGGCAGCAATCTTCAAAATGGAACATGGAAGGTTGGATGGAAGCGAAAACGAGAACCCCTCATGGACAATGGGACAAATGGTCGCCAATGATGAAATCCCCCCCTGACCCATGCAGCGCTGCCAGGTGCTCCCTAGAAGGCTGGTGCACGTGTCTCTCAATGGCCTGTGCACTTCGACTTGGCTGGTCGCAATGTTGCATCCGCAGAGGGGACCTCGAAGCCCAGAATGGTGGGGTCAATTAACGCCGTCGCGTCTCACTGCTTGCGGTTCGCGTCTCCCTTGTCAACCATGTCAACACCATCTTCGGTATCACCAACGTAAACGAAAAACACCACACCGGCGCAACCCCATCTAGTACTTATCCAGACATCGCATGCCATAGTCAGAGATTCCAAAAGCGACCAAGACCATGCCCGACTCCCAAACCCCCGGCCGCTCCACCTCTCGCCCACGCACCCCCAACCGACCAACGACCCCCCTCCGCCCTTCCTCTCGCTCCTCCCTGCGCGAATCCGCCCGCGAGTCCATCCATGGCCCCAGCGCTTCCTTTCCGCTAAACGCCTTCGAGCCCGCCTTCGCCGAGCTGGCCGACGCCATGGCCGACCTCGAAGCCAACATGATGCATTTCCAGCTGATGCACGAGAGCCTGGCGCGGTTCAGCGAGGACTTTGCTAGTTTCTTGTACGGGTTGAATATGAATGCGTTTTGTGTGGATTTCCCGGAGGGACCGTTGACGGAGAGCTTTAAGAGGATGAGGGAGAAGGAGGAGAGGGAGGCTGTTACGGGGCAGGGGCAGGGGCAGAATATGGAGGGGACGGGGAATGGGATGGCGACGGTTAAACAGGAGAGGGAAGGGTTTGATGGGGAGACTACTTTTATGTTCGTTCATTGCCTCTTAATCGCTAACATTACTACCGTTGCTGACGTTTGCTTCTCTTGCGTACTGCAGGACCACCGATACTTCCTTCGTCGATAACCCAACCTCCAACATCTCCGGCCCTACACCGCGAAAACCATCAGTGGCGCCCAAGACACCCGCTCCAAGACAGTCGAGGGTGCCTGCGCCATCGGGAACGACAAGAGGCACGAGCGGAAGAGGTGTTGGTCGTGGTGTTACGCCCAGTTCCCGAACGACGAGCCGCGGTGCGATTACTAGGAGTACATCGAACGGGCGAGTTGGTGGGAGGGGTGTGAGGTGAAGAGGGAGATGATGCGGTACGGAGATTGATGCATGTTATGAGTAATGAGGATATGACGATGGCGCTCGCTGTCTTGGGGGCATTATCTGGCCACACAGAATTACGCCTCAGTCGCCTTGTTCATATACGCCTTCACCCTTTCAAGACACTCCTCCTCCCCGCCATTACCACCAACCCACGACCCAGGGGCAGCAACAGCAATGGTCTTGGCTCTGGACTTGAGGCCCTGAGTGATCTCGAGGTTGGACTTGGGGAGATTGAGAGCCTGTATAGTTAGGTACGGCCTGGGAGGTTTCTACTCTTGTTTCCCGTGGGAACATGGGTACAAGAGCATCAAAACAATACGATGAGGTTGAAATGTATGGATGCGACTAGGTCAAGGGGTAGGTAAACTCACCTCACTAAGCACCTTGACAACAGCTTTATTCGCCTCCCCCTCCTTCGCCTGCGCAGCGACGCATATCTCGACTGCTTCATCGGTCAAGGAAGTGACTCCCTCTCGTTGTTTGCTGGCACCTGGCTTGACGTGGCAGTGGATGTAGATAGTGCCGGCTTGAGTGCCTTGTGGTGATGACTTTTTGGTGGCTTTGCTGGCGACGAACCAGAGGGCTCTTTGGGTGGACATGGTTGTGGTTTTTTGACCTGGCGACGTGCTTTTCTTCTCCGGATACCCTAATGGTGTAGGTGCTTCTAGGTCTGGGGTTGACTTTGAACTTCCAAGTTCGTCAGAAGTAGTCTCGCGATGTTGATATTCAAGAGTATGGTGGTCCAGAATGAAGACGTCTTGGTGATAAGATGTGAAAGTGGAAGTTCGCGAAATGCCCTGGTTCAATCCGACTTCGGGCCAGCGGGGTGGGTAGTATCCGCTAGACCTAGAGCTTTGGGAGCTTGGCCCCTGTAGCTTCCAGGGGCAGTTTGGAGTTCTCCGTTGAGCTCAAGGGCTTCAGCTGCGATTCCATGAGCATTGAGAATTGAGAATAAAGCAATCAGGATCTAGTCTCGAGAATGCATGGCTGAACATTTGTAGTTAGATAACAAAGCATACCTAATATCAAACAGCTCTGGTGTTGACAGCTTTGAAAGTTCCCCTTTGATCGCGCCATCCTCGGTGATGTCATCCCCTATCTTATCATCCCAACCCCGGACGATACCCCTGTAGCTTCCACTGAGGGGAGACGGCGCGGCATCCGTCGTTCGGGTCCCGTTGAATTGACAACAAATGCATCTTCCTCCCAATCCCATCTTGCTTCCCAACTAAACACCATCCAACAACCACCACAACATCAGCACCACCTTCCCACCCACCACAAACCACCAAAAAGATGTTCTCCCGCACCGCCCTCCGCGCCTCGGCGCCCGTCTTCCGCGCCCCCGTCGCCCCTGCCACGGCCCGCTTCTTCTCCTCCTCGCCCGCCCGCCTCGTCAAGATCGGCGAGCTCCTGCCCGAAGGCGAGCTCCTCCAGGAAGGGTCGCCCGGCAACAAGGTCGACCTGCGCAAGGAGGCCGAGTCGGCCCGCAACATGCTGATCATCGGTGTCCCCGCGGCGTTTTCCCCGGCTTGCAGCGCGAGCCATATCCCCAGCTATATCCAGCATCCGAAGACGCAGGAGTTTGATGTTAAGGCTGTGGTGTCTGTTAATGATGCTTTTGTGTGAGTACTTTTTTTCTTTTGGTTTTGGTGGTCAAGAGGGGAGTGGGTGGGGGAGAGGAAGGGGAGAGGAAGGGGAGAGGAAGGGGAGAGAAGGGTGTTGGGGGAAGAAAAGGGATGCGCCAGAGAAGACGGGTGAAAGGGACAAGGGAAGGCGAGCGAAGGACAGCAAGAGGGGAACAACGAGAGGAGAAGAGCACGA
The DNA here is from genome assembly GCA_009802275.1 of Neurospora sp. CHS-2018a. Taxonomy (NCBI): domain Eukaryota; kingdom Fungi; phylum Ascomycota; class Sordariomycetes; order Sordariales; family Sordariaceae; genus Neurospora; species Neurospora sp. CHS-2018a. The sequence goes on from RAKG01000040.1 coordinate 701,878, forward strand.
GAAGGGTTAGAAGAGGAGGACCAACGAGAAACAACTTGGAGGAAACCCCCGATGGCACCAGCGGTCGGGAGCAGGCAAAGAAACCATGTCAAAGACAGAAGCTAACAATCACAACAGCATGAAGGCATGGAAGGAGAACCTCGACCCCGCCGGCGAGTCTGGTGTAAGTTCCTCTCTCCTCAACACTTTGCTACCACCTCCTGACACCGTGGTAGATCCGCTTCCTCGCCGACCCCTCGGGATCGTTCACCAAGGCTCTCGACCTCACCTTCGACAGCAAGGCCATCTTTGGCAACGACCGTTCCAAGCGCTACGCCATCATTGTCGAGGACGGCAAGGTCACGAAGATTGCCGTCGAGCCGGATAACACTGGTACCGCTGTGTCGTTGGCCGATAAGGTTTTGGCTTAGACGTAAGAGATACATGATGATGGAGGGTGATGGAGTTCAAAAGTTTCATATATATAGAATATGAGTAATGAACTGCGTTGGACTGCATAGCTGTAAAGAGAAATGCTGCGAGAATCACCAAAAGTAACACGAATCCATTGTGGTCAATGACGGGCGGTGCATAACAAGAAACATTTTGATGCCATCCAAAACCTAATTAGACAGTATATACAGCCCCTGGTCCCGTATCCCCTACATTCCTGGTCGTACAATCTTCACACATCACCACTTAAAGCATGGGCTTGAGGTCATCGGCAACAACGAAGGGAGCCTCAGTCTTGGCCTTGATCTCGTCAACAGTGACACCATCAGCAATCTCAATAAGAGTAAGACCCTTGCCAAAGTCGACATCGAAGACGCCCTATCATCATCTGTTAGCTTTTGTCTCATCCCGGGTGTCCATCCAGTCCAGGTAGATAAAAACTCACCAACTCAGTAATAATCCTCGACACACAAGCCTTGCCCGTCAACGGGAACGCGCACTGCTTGACAATCTTGGCATTGCCCTTCTTATCCGTATGCTCCATCGTCACCACCACCTTGGTCTTCTCCGGGTTGCTCACCAGATCCATGGCACCGCCAAAACCCTTGACCTTGCCCGGCAACATCCAGTTGGCCAGGTCGCCATTCGCGCTAACCTGCATCGCGCCCAAAATCGTCAAGTTGATGCGTCCGGCACGAATCATGCCAAACGACTCCTCGGACCCAAACACCGCCGCTCCCGGAGCCAGCGTGACGGTCTCCTTACCGGCGTTAATCAGATCCGCGTCCTCCTCGCCCTTCTTCGGGTAAGGGCCAAGACCGAGGATACCGTTCTCGGATTGCAAAAGGACTTCCACCCCTTCCTCGACAAAGTTGGGAGCAAGCATCGGCATGCCAATCCCCAAATTGGCATACATGCCATTCTTAAACTCCTTGGCCGCCCTCCTGACGATGCGCTCGCGCTTATTCGCCGTCTCCCCTGACCCGAGCGCCGCCGCCGCCTTCTTCGCCTCGTTGGGGTCCTCCTTGGCAAAAGTGAACTTTTCAATATTCTTCTCCGCCGTGCTCTGGATCACCCGCTGCACATAGATGCCCGGCAAATGCACCGCCTCGGGCGGGATCTCGCCCGGTTCGACAATGTGTTCGGCCTCGACGATGGTTACTTTTGCGTTCCGGCCCATGGCCCCGTTGAAGTTGTGCGCGGCCAGGCGGAATTGGCAGTTTCCCAGCCTGTCGGCCTTGTAAGCTTTGACGAAGGCGTAGTCGCCGGCGATGGAGTGTTCGAGGAGGTAGCATTTGCCGTTGAAGACTTTGACGTCCTTGGGGTAGGAAAACACATCTGGTGTTCCATCGGGTTTGTTTTTCAGGGGAAGTTCACCGGTCTGCACGACCGTGCCAAAAGCAGCGGGGGTGTAAAAAGCCGGGATTCCCTTCCCGCCCGCCGCGCATCTTTCAGCCAGCGTACCCTGCGGAGTCAGTTCCAGCTCGACCTCGCCCGTAAGGTACATCTGCTCGAAAGTCTTGTTCTCGCCGATGTAAGAGGCGACCATCTTCTTGATCTGCTTCGTCTTGAGAAGCTTGCCCAGGCCGGAGGCGTCGGTGCCGGCGTTGTTGGAGACTGCGGTCAAGCCGGTGATTTCGGGCTTGTGGATCACTTCGTCGATAAGCGTGTCGGGAACGCCGCAGAGGCCGAAGCCGCCGCAGAGGAGAGTGCTGTTGGGCTTCATGTCGGCGAGCGCGGCGGAGGCGGAGGGGTAGAGTTTGTTGATTTCGGGGCGGCGGAGGGTGGTGGAGAAGCAACGGGCTAGGAGGGCGGTGTGCTACATTTTGGATGGGGGGTTAGTTTGCGTGGTTTGGGAAGTTTGAACGGTGGTAGTTTGGTTGGTGGTGAGAAGAGGAAAGAGGGGGTTTGGAGTTCTGTGATGTTTGGTGGTGACAATGACGGGTGGTGGTGGTGTTGACATTTGTTGACACTTGCTGAATCAGGGGTCTCCGTTGTTCGCAGTCGCTCTGCTCGCAAGGAATAAGCTGTAGGAACTTACGTTGTTGCCATACTTGGCATACGCCCTCAGCGTACGAAGTGCTGTAGACATTTTGGCTGATGATTTGTGTGACTTCTTTTCCTCAAAGGTTTCTTTTCCCCCAGGAAATGCGACTGAAGCTTCTTTTTATAAAAAGCTTATTTGGAATCGCAAAAGTAAACTCTCGGCCGGCAGAAAGTTCACCTCGGTCGATCGGAAACGAGACTAGTCTATCTGACCTAGTCCTAGTAGTGACTTCTCTAGTCGTCAATCGTCAATCGTGGGTCGGTTCGTTCTTCGGTGCCCCTGGTGGGTGATTCGCGAGCGAGGGGTTCGTCCGGATTATTTAATAAATAGCAACGGGGGTTAGAAGCGGCAGATGAGTTTGTGTACGTAGCCCCGGAACTGGTAGTTCGGTAGTGTTGACTTGGCCCGTTGATTTCCGTTCGACTACCTAGCAACTCTCGGCGACAGGACAACAACCCAATGGAAGAAGGGAAGAGAGGAAATGGGAAAGGGTATCTTGGTTTGCTGGGAATTCAAGAAAAGAGAAGAGAAAGACGAAGGGAAACAGAATCAGGAGAGAAAAAAGATCAGAAGCAGATGCGGCAGCGGGAGATATGTATCTATCTCATGTATCTGCCAACGTATGAGCACCTTGCTGGACACCCGACATACCAGTCATACATACCCCGTAGTCCTAGTTCTTCCCCGTAGCTCTTTGCTGTTACCACTTACCGTCCCTTTCCCCATCCTTTCCCCATCTTTTTCCCCTTGTCCTGCTTGTCCTTGGTGTTGACTGGTGGATCACGAACAGGCCGAGCTAGTTGCCGTGACTCCAGCGGTACTCCAGCATGCTCCAGCGTGTTATCCATCTTCCGCCCTGGCCTGCCCAGTTACCGCTTCGGAACCCTCCATCGGCAGAGAGTTTGTCCCCAAGGTGCCCTTTACCCCTGTTGTTCCGCAGTCCGCTCGGCATTAAGCGGGCGCGGCGAGGAATGGCGGGGAAAAGTGTTTACGCGCGGGTGGTGGGATTCTGGGGCAGTGGGAGAGGTGTGGGTGTTGGATCCGGGGGGTTACATGCATGTTCCTGGCGCGGTTGGACTCGTTAGAGATTTGGGGTTAGTGGAGGGTGATAATGGCTGTTAACTGTTTGAGGATGAGGTTTTCCAATTAGGACGGCATTTTGAGAGAGGAAGTGTCTTCAACAAGCGGGAAGGTGTTGAAAATGAAGTTATATAAGCACTGGGAATTTTAAAACGTTTCAAACTTTCATCAAAGAGCGATGTAAGCCCGTGATACATGACCACCTGTTACCTCATCCCCCGTTGCACTACCAAACATTAGCTTCGCTCTTACACATTGGTCGTGGAGTACCGAACCCACGGCACCTGGGGAAACCACAGCAACCATCCCACAACATCCGACATCTCGTGGCTCTTCTGCTGTCATCACCATCATCACAACTTCAGAGACACTTCATAACCACTTGCCAGTTGTCAACAATCATCTTTATAAAGGTCTATAATCCTATCTTCCCCGCTGACTTATACATCTTCCTCTTTCATCGCCCATTCTCAAACCCAGTGCAATATCCATCGTCTAATAGAGGATATATGAAATGAATAACTATGCTAATATCGCGTATGTATGTACCCATCCTCCCAGCGCCCATTGACTTGTTGTTCGACAGAGAAGAAGAAGCTACGCTTTAAAAACATATGTATGATTGTATGTTCCCGAATCCGAGTAAAACTCCTACCGCATTCCAATCCATCCGTCCCATCCATGCTCGCTGTGGTGTTCTCATCCTCATGTTCCATAGACAAATAACATTTCACCCTTGCGCTGTAATGAAACCAAACCCAAATCTCAAAAGGCCCTTGATGTTATGCGCCCGTCGACCGACTCCAGCATATGTATGCCTGTGCAATGCCGTGAAGCCGCTGAATCAAGCCAAGAAACACCCGCTACACCAATGCGTCTCCCGATATGACATGCGTGGGCCCAGAAAAGTATGAATCCTTCAAGACGGTTGTGGTGGTTGTGGTGACACTAGCGGCCCTTGGTATGGAGGAAAACGCCCACTGAGAGCCTTTACTATCTTGCTCCCGATGGCATCCACCATTCGCAACTGCGCCGCACGCACCTGAGACACCTCTTTGCGTTGTGCCCGTCTCCATAGCCGGACCCTAGAAAATGCGAGTATAAGCTGTGCGTTTAGATCTACCAGTGCTTTCCTTGCCGCGCGCCACTCTTTCCAGGCACGCACCCGGAGGTTGGCTGACCAGTCGGCTCCGAATGTAAAATGGGGAGTATGCTGAAGATATTCTTCGAGCATGGCTTGCATGCTCCAGTAGCCCACGGCCATTATTCGACTTGCTCTAAGAATATACTTCATGACGCGGGTGACGACTATCGCCTGCCTTGGTCCGAGAAGTCGGCCAAATCCACCCCGATGCATGCGCGTCAACACATAGGTCGCGACTTCCAACATGCCTCGCACGGCATGGGCACGCTACGCAAGGAGGTCGTCCTAGCGACGGCTGCTAGTGCCGGGAGCGCTCGTAGGATTTACGATAGGCGCACCACTGCCCAGATCGATGTTGAAGGTCCATTTACCTAGTTGCTTGGTTAGTACCGACAAGTATAATGAAGCCCGCAAGGAAGGACAGTCTTACCTTTTTGAAGGTTCTCAGCAGTGTCCTCGAGGAGAATAACGCGTCGCTTGTTGCAGTACGACGTCTTGTCCATGATATCCACCTTGAGACCGGGCTGGGCAAGGTCCTGGACGGGCTTCTCAAACATCTCGGACAGGTTCTCTACCGCCATCTCCAAGTCCTTTTGGTTGCTCTCGAAGATCTCTGTGAGATTGTTGCGTGCCAGGTAAAAGGCAAAGGCGTAGGTCCACATGAGCGTTTGCCGGCACGTCTGCAACGCCTGCGACGCAGATTGTAGGTACTGGACTTCGATCCAGGACATACCCGACTGCTTTTGTAGCTCCACCATCTTCTTCTCGGTCTTCACGTAAAGGTCCTTATCCAGCCGGGCTGACTGCTCGTGGTTGTGGTAGCGGTTGTAGTAGTGGAGGTAGCGCTCCAGGGAGACTCGGGACCTAGCCTGAGCGTCGCGGGCTTCGGCGCCGCTCTTTTCCTCGAAGCGGTTGCAGTTGTACCAGCTCGTGCCGTGTTCGGACCAAAGCCCCATACACATCCAGCAGAACTCGTATTTGCACTTGCGGCATGTCATGTGGTTGCAGCCACCATTCTTCTCGATCGTGCTGTTACACTTCGGGCATTCCTTGGTATTGGCTGATATCCAATTGGCCGTTTCCGAGTCGTCAGCGCATTTCTTGAGCCACTTCTTGACCAGTTCGCAAGGAGCGGGCTGGTGATCGGTGTAGATGCAGCCAAAACAGAAGCGGTGGCCGCACAGACATGATACTGTGGGCACGACCTTGGCGAGGTCTTTCTTCTTGACGCCACACTCGATGGCGTTTGCGCAGTCAGGGGAGGGGCACCATTTGAGGCTTTCCTTGTCCTCAACGTATGTGCGCATGAGCAGCTCGTGATATCGTTCCGTCAACTCGGGGGTGACTAGGAGGTCGAGCGAGCGGGCATCGATAATGAGGTTGCAGCCGTCGGCAGGACACTGGATGCGGGCGGCCTCGCCCTCTTCGCGGATCTTTTGTGACAGGTACTGGCGGTAGCAGTCGACACAATAACGATGGCCGCACTTGATGGCGAAGGACTCGAGGCCGTCTCCGTCTTCGCAGCAAATATCGCACATGAAGCCAGGGATGACTTGTAGCCGGGGCTTGTCGGCGACGGTCTGTGCGAGGCCGGCGGCATCAAGAACCTGTCGGGGTTTGTCCATATAGTCCTCGATCAGACGCTCCCGGTTCCACCGAAAGTGCCGTAGCAGAATGGCCGCTTCTTCTTTGGAGATGTCGAGAATCATGTTGACCTCGTCGACCAGGTCATCCTGCTGTTTTTGTATGTCTTCGGGGCGGTAAACCTTGAAGTCGATATCGAGGTAGTTGTGCTTCTTGGCCTGCTGGGAGTCCTTATTTCCGGTGTCCAGATCGGGCTCGTCGTCAAAGTCAAAGTCTGGCGGGCTCGCGGGGTCAGTATAAGGTAGGATGTCTGGAGGCGGGAAGTAGGATAGTAGTCTCACCCTCGGGATTGGACATGTCGTTATCGCTGTCATCCTCCTGCATCATGTCATCCTCGGAGGAGAGGTTGGACATGAAATCGTCTTCGGAATCCATGGCGTCGGCGGCTGGGTCAGCGTCGCTGTGACTGTCGTCGTTGCCGTTGTGGGAGGTGGTGGTGGTGAGGGGAGTCGGGGGAGCCGCTTCGGGGCCTTGAGGTTTGCCGGCTGAGGCGAGCTGGGGTCTCTTGTTGGGGAGAGTGTCGTCCGGGATGGGGGACGTCGTCGCCTCAGCGGCCTTCCGCTTCCTGGTTTGGGGAGGAATGGTGCCGGCTTTTTAGGGTCGAGTAAAGATCTTCGACTCGCCACCCGGATGCCGTAGTGGATGAGCGAGGCCTGGAATGGTGGAAGGGCGTCGAGGGTTGAATGACTCAGCAGAGGGAGCGAAAGCCGGGAGTGACGTCGAGAGTCGAGACTGTTTGGGGTCGGGGCCGAGTAGCGCGGGGTAGTAGTATTGATGTCGGTCGCGGAAGATGATGCCGGGCAAATGTACTTGTATGGAGGGAGATGCGAGTTTGAGTGAAGGGAGTCGAGATGGGATGATTGCTTGGGTGAATTTGTTGTTTTGGGTCAAGATGGGATTCCGGGCGGAAACTCCCTAAAAGCGGGCAGAAGTACAGGGTGCTAGAGTACCTTTTGTACCGGCTAGAGGTTACCTTAGAGGCTACTGGCTAGAGGCAGGTACCGTGCAATCATCTGCACAAACGAATGCAGTCTTATGTGTACTAGCGGCAGGGTAGTCAAGTAACTGTGCTTAATAATCGACGCAAGAAAAGAGATGATGAGTGAACAGTATAATACCTATTCTCTGGTTAAAAAGATAAGTAGTCCAAGTTGACGGGACGGCGTGCACTTCCGTCGACATTGCCCGACGTGACGGCAACACCGGGTCTGATGGCCTGTGCAGTCATTGCTCGCAACTGAATGGTGACTGAATGGAAGGAGCTGTGATGCCGGGCTGTCACTGCCAGCAGACTCACTGTTGCCCTGCTGTCTGCCTGCCCTGTTTCTTGGCTGCTTTCAAAGGCAAGTCCATGACGGGACCCTTGCCCGACGGACGGGAGCTAGCAGATTAACAAAGGTGGGTCAGCTACAAGATAATCAAAGTCTCTGCATAATTGCCCGTTATTCTTCTACCAATATTCTGTTCATTCTTGATTTCAAATGGTGTCCCCGGACTCTTGGTCATCATATGGCTGCCCTGGCTTCCGTTGGAACTCCCCGGGCCATCGAAAGTGGATTCTGGGGAACATGGAAAGGGACCATTGCATCAATATTGCAAGATTATGGAGCTTGTTGCCTGGGAATAGTTCGTCAACGATAGATGAATATGGAGCAGTTCCAGGCAATTATTTGTAGGTTGGAAGAAGTCAGAGATTGGTCTGACATGATCCAATTTTCTGGTAAGGACCTCAGCTCAACCATATGACAATGGTTACCTAATATCCAATTTGTTCAGCAATCGACATGTATCTGATCTTGAGTTGTAATAAACTGGCAGAGGTCAGTAGATAATGGTCAAGTAGGTCACAAGTAAACAATCCAGACAGAAGGGGGTGGTCATGGGATAAGCCAACTTCCGAGATATCCAGCTGTTCAGGTTCGCCTTTCTGAATCACACCTTGAATGGTGGTTTGAGACAGGAGAGTGTGCATCGATCGAGTTGGAGGTGGTCACTTCAAGTCAATAGTCAATAAGTAGAGACTGGAGGAAGTCATATGGAAGTGTACAAGGGTTAGGGTTACTATGACCCACGTTGAAAGTCACTGACTGTGGCTCCTTCTAGCGTCATGACAGAGGGACAGAAAACACCCAAGCTTCTTTTTCCCAAGACATTTTCCATTGACAACTCTAGGTTGAATGCGCCATTGACTCTCCCACCACATCGACAGTAACGCTCTGCCCTGCCATCTTGTACAGTCAAACAGGCTACAAGCAAAAGGATTCAAACGACATCAATGGGCTCAGAACGCCCGGAAGACGACCACAGGTCGCGTCGCCGTGACGACTACCGAGACGCCCCCAGAGACAGCGCAAGCAGCAGCAGACACAACAAGCGCGACTTGGCAGAAGACCCCCAGAGACATCGCAAGCGCTCTCGGGACCGGTCCCCCGACAGGTCTCGGTCTCCAAGACGAGATCACCGAAGACGATCCAGATCACCAGACGCCAAAAAGCGCCGATCGCGTTCGCGCTCACCACGCGACAGGGAAAGAGAAAGAGACGGAGACAGAGACAGGGAGAGGAGAAGGGAAAGAGACCGACGTGGGGAACGAGGAGATGGCGGCATTGACAGACGACACCGCCAGCGCGATGACAAGGATAAGGACAAGGCTGGCTACTCGGACAAGAACAGAGACAGGGAAAGAGACAGAGACCGCCGTAGGGACCGCTCTTCAGAAAGACGATCGTCCCGGAGAGAAACACATCAACCAGATGACTCCAACCGAGACACCAACAATGCCGACAACAAGCGCAGTCTAATCAAGCGAAACGGCCCCTTACCCTCCCAAGGTGACACCTTCGCCGTCAGCACTGGCGAAGAACCCGAGAAACCCAAGGAGAAGCCGAACTTTGGCAACACAGGCGTGCTCGCCGCCCAGTCCAACACGGTCACGCAAGCCGACGGGACCACCGTTACACTCAAATACCACGAGCCACCCGAGGCCCGCAAGCCCGCCCCGCGCGACCAGTGGCGCCTGTACGTCTTCAAGGGCGACGAGGTCATCGACACCATCGAGCTGCACACGCGCAGCTGCTGGCTGGTGGGGAGGGACCTGGCCATTGCCGACTTGCCAGCCGAACACCCGAGCATCAGCAAGCAGCATGCCGTCATCCAGTTCCGGTATACGGAGAAGAGAAACGAGTACGGGGATAAGATCGGCCGGGTGAAGCCGTATCTGATTGACTTGGAGAGTGCGAATGGTACCAAACTCAACGGTGACAAGGTACCGGATAGTCGGTACCTGGAGTTGAGAGACAAGGACATGATCCAGTTCGGGTCCAGTACGAGGGAGTACGTGCTTATGCTCCCGCCCAAGGATTAAGAGACGGGCAGAACGGGTACTACTACTCGTGTTGTTGGGCCAAGGAGGAGGACACAAAAGGGCACAGCCATGGTATACCCGCGAAAGCGATGATGGACGGTACCTGGTATTCCCAAAATTCCAAGCAAATGATGTCACTCTTGGCCGATGAAAAACCTCGGCTGGGTTTAGGCCGAGAACCAGTACGGATTTCCCTACCATTGTGGAACATCAGACACTTTGTCGCTTGGGTGATCAGAGGCCATGGTAACCCCCACAGTTAAACAGTCTGACTTCAACTGGATTTTGGCATAGCACAGCAGAGCAAGCAGCCCGGATGACTTGGTTAACCAAGGACACAGATACCCGGTGATACGCTTATAATTAGAGTTCCATGGTGCAACCTGTCACCGGGCGTGGGATGGACTCACTCACCGCCGGCGTCTTTTGGTATTTCGAGACCCTTTTGGCCCTCGGTTTGCTGGATTAGTCTCGGGCCGACAAAGGTGATATTGACTATCACGGACGCATCAGCGTTGGGGCCAAGCGGTCCGATGAACAGGAGTCATTACAACGGAGCCTCAAGGCACGGCCGAGAAATCTCGACATTCGTCTATTCTTGACCTAAAACACCCCATACCTCTGAACCAAGCAACGAACCTCGGCCTGGTGAAATCGAAATTTGCAACAAAAACGAGGGCACGCAACACGATGGTGACTGACACGAGACTGTGGCAGCTCTCTCAGTGTCAGTCTGGCGGAGAATATTGCCCAAACCCGTGAATCATCACGATTACAACACCAAGTAGACCATAGTCAATGTACGTCTTCTGTCTACTAGCTACCATTACCTCAACCCCAAACTCGTAATGCTGAACAGAGAAACGTTTTGTCCAACCAAACCACTTGTGCAGTTCCGTTTACATCTGCGTTCTCACAACAGCTCATTCTTACAAGAAAAGAAAGGCGATCGGATTCCCAAAACGGGTATCGGTCAAGGTAAAACAGACATCAACGTCAACATGCAAGGCTGTGCTAGTCCTAGGCAGATGGCAAAACCTGCCCTACGGTAGATCATGTTACAAGATGTTGAGGCTCAGCGCGGAGATAGCAGTCAACCTGGAAGGTACTACAGCGTCAAATGTGCAAAAGTATTGGGAGTCTTTCAACCAGTGATACGCGCCGCCGCCGTCTTGGCCCTGGATATTCTTTGCAACATGTCACTGTACGGCGTGGACGGTTCCCTACGGCGGGTTTGGAAGGGGAGCGAGGGGGAGATATTGCCGCCAAGGCTTCCTTGGTTGCCCCGCCTCCGCCTCGTGCCTCGGAGGTGCATGACCACTAACTTGTCCGAAAAGGGAAAGCATGATGCTGCCCTCGAGTCTTTCATGGAATAGATGCGGCGATGACTTTTGTCGTTGATGAAGCTGCAGATCAATTAGATCGGTTCAGTTCAGTTCTTTGAGCTTCAAGTTGGCAAAAGGCAAGCGCAAGCGCAATATGTAACTTTTGATGGGCGTTCTGGATGGTGACACACACCGAGATCCAGTGGGCACGGTGAATAGGGGCACTAGGAATTGTGGGTTCTGTCACGTGCCAAGTCGCTTTTAGTACCTTCTCCGCATAGGCCGCTTATAAAGCCCGCGAACGGCCGTTAATAGCCGTCATTTCAATAAATTATATATACGCACTAGCCTATCCGTTATACCCGTCTCTAATATATTTTATATAGCTTAGAATTTAATATATATTCTTTATATATGCTAGCAAAAAATAATAGTAAGAATTCCTTATATCCCGCTTATTTCTACTTTTTAAGCTTTCTAAATTGGGAAGAGTAATTTACCCGAGTCTTATTTCGCCTTAATCTAGTAGCGGGGCCGGTAATAGAGGAATTGTTATCCTATATTAAGTTAATATAAATTTAATATATATATAATAGAATATACCTAATTTACTATCTAACAGGGAGTAAAGTCCGATTTGTATATAGTAAATTCTCGTTCTAACGACTCTATAATATCTTCGTCGAAATCCGATAATTTAGAACTATTACTTCTATCCTATATATTAGTAGGCCTATCCTATATCAAATTAATATAAGTTTAATATATATATAATAGAATATATTTAATTTATTCTAGGGGTATACGGAAGTAATAAATCAAATTTTAAATCGTCGGATTAGGTAGGGGGGGTAATATTTCTAAGTACTACCTAAATACGACCTTTTAAAATATTAATCGTAGTAAGAGAGCTTATACGGGAGCAAGAACTATTATTTTGTACTAAATTAATATAAGTTTAATATATATATAATAAAATATATTTAATTTATTCCGGGGGTACGTAGAGGCGATAGGTCGAATCCTAATTCGTCTACAGTAGGTTCTATATATACTAATATATTATCGAAATTAGGATCCTCGATTTAAAATTGTTTAATAATAGTACTATCCTACCCTTTAATAATATAAAGGTCGTATTTAATTCTATCCAATAGTTTTTTATCCCGCTTCTAAGTCCGGATTAAAATATCCCCCCGAACCTTAGGTTAAAAATTGCGAAGGGCGTTAATAATATTAGAAGAAATTGTAAGGAGGTTGGGCTAAATATATAATTAATATATATAATATATTTATATTCCCCGTTAAATAATATAATTATTTATATTACGTTGTTAAAAAATATTATCTAGGCCTACTATTACCCTTAAATTCTAATCGAATTCGGGGTATATAAGTAAGCAATCTCCTACTAGAGTAATAGCTTATTCGCTTAGGATATAGGGGTATTATATATTGGACTACCTATTATTAATATATATAATATATATAAAATGAACTAATATAATAAATATATTAGATAATAAAAGTCGTTACTATAAATATCCGTAAAGGTATTATCGGTAACCCTAAACTATTAAATTAAATAAGCCTAATTAATAGAGATGTACGTATACTTACGCTATTTGTTTACAAGTATTAGTAATAGCGTTTATTAACTTCGCCTTATCTTTCGGTAAGTTTATAAAGGAGGTATAATATTACTATTAGAATAGAATATAGTTGAGGAGTATATTTGATATAATTAGATTAATTCCGTATATATATATTGAATATAAGGTTGGGTAATTACCTTCTTATAGTGCTTCTTTTATCCTAGGTTGGATTACCTATAAAAAAATCGGTATCGATATTAGAATACTTTATTATAAGATATTTATTATATAATATTTAAATTATAAAGATATAACCGTATTCTCGACCGCTTATAATTTCGACCTTATAATTAATAGTTTAATTTAGTATAAGTATTTACTTATATAATAAAAAGTATAATTTATATTCTAATATTATACTTAGACGCAGTAATTATACGTTTAAACGGTATCGGATTATAGAAATACTTATAATCCGGATACGGGTTTTCTACGTCGAAGGTAGTTTTAGCCAGAATTTAGGCTTTATCTAGCCGAATTGCCTACTCTAATTCTAAGTTTATATTGATTATCCTATTCAAATTCAACATATATTTAATATATTAAAAATTTTTTATATAATAATTAAATTTGAATTCACTCCGACGTTATAATATTATATTATAAACCTAGAAGGTATAAAAAGGAATTAACAGATTAGATCCTATTTAGCCTACTCTTATATTTAGATATAATAGATGTAAAATAAAAAAAAAGAGTAAATATAAATCTTTTATTAGTATTAATTATAGTATAAGACGCGAAATTAATATATACTATATATATAGTAAGCTTACCGAACTTTAGTACTTTAATTAATTAGAGGAAGAAAGAAGAGGAGAGAAGGAAATTTCTTATAAGAAGGAATATACGTTCTAAATTATTTATAATATTAGCCTCGTCCGAACTTTTAAATTATTTACTTATCGACCCCTCTAAGCGGTTATATATTATTTTATCGATATTAAACTATATCTTTTATTCTAATTTTTAGCGGTCTAGCCGTTTAATATCTCGAAATACTAATATCCCCCCCTACATTCTACTTAGAAATTATTCTTTATTCTTCTTTCAATACTATTTTACTTTATAAATATAAACTTTATTTTAATTTAATATTCATTTATTCCTCTTAATTAGTATTACTTAATAATAATAAATAATTATATAATATAAGTTTCCCTTAGTTAGATCCGGATCTACGCAATTTCAAGGAGTTTGTCGGCCCTAACGATATAGTCCTCTACGAGTAGAACCCGGGCGAAATAGGATACCACTATAGTATATATATTCAATATATAGTTTAATATAATATTTATAGTAGGTATATATATTTATTTATATATAGGCCCAATTCTTTATAATAACGTTGGATAGCTACTTCTAAGTAAGTTTCGTTAAATTTCGGATTTATTAATTAATAGGTAATTAATAAAATTTAAGGATAATAAATAGAAAGGGACGTCGGTATCCTTATTTAAAACTATAAGTACCTAATATATATTATATATAATATATATGTAATAGATTTCAATTATAGAGCTAATAATTATAATTTTTATAATTATTATAGTAGATAATATATATCCGCCTAACCCGGCCGTCTAAATCTCTATAGTAAACGACCTTATATAAGTATTTTTACTATACTTATATATATAATTATATACTTTTATTAATTAAAGTATCCTAATTACTATATTAGCGAAGATATATCCTATATATATAGTTTTACTACTTCCTCTCAACACAAAGTATATTTATTACCTAAATAATTATCTATTAAATATATAATAATATAGATTATTTAACTTCGTAAATATTTTCGTAATAATTATCCTAATATAAGTAAATTTATTCGCCCCTTTCTAATTAATTAGTATATATTTATATATAATAATCCTTAACCGTATTTATATTAAACCTTCTTCCTCCTCTTTCGAATATATTATAGGAGAAGCGTAAATTCCTAAATTTAATTATAATATTTAAATATTAAAAGTTTTTTAGAGTATTAAAGCGTTAGGTCTTATTCTATAGCTAGAAATACGCCTAATTTTTGAACGAACCTAAGTAAGTACTACAAATTTTATATATATAATTTATATATAATAAGAATATTATTAATATTATATAATTACGTTAATACTAATTCCTAGCTTTAATTCTTCGTAGAATAATTAGAGGAAATTATATAAATAGAACTATACTATATTTAATATTTTCTATAAAAATAGAATTAATATACTCTAATTTCAATTATACATCCTTAATATTTATAAGTACCTAGGGAATTAAATTCTACTAAATATATAGTATTCCTTTCCTTTATATTCTAAATATATATTAATAGTATTAGGCTTTACCCAAAGAGTTATTAAGCGATAGTACGGTCCCGCCATTCTTTATTCTCGAAAGTCGGTAGTTCGCTTAAAATAAGCCTAAAACCCGACCCCCTATAGTAAGAGATTTATTTATTTTAATTATTTTAATAATATAATTAATATTAGAATTAAGAAGCGGACTTAACTAAATTCTATAAATTAATTTTAGCTAGAATAAATTTTAAATATTTTTCTCCTTATAATTAATAAATATTGATAATTTCAAATATTTCGTCTCTCTTCGAAGCGTAAATATAGTAATGTTTAATTACTATATATATATATAATATATAAGAAGTAAGTAAGTCTCTTTATTAGCGGACGGAAATTTAAATAGGTCTTTTAAATATACTAGGGCCGGATATTTAAATAATATTAGTAATAGTAATAATATATTATAATTAATAGGTTAATATAGTAAGATATTAATAGCCGTAGAGGGAATTAATATTTGGGAGGATCTTAGGACCGATATTAGGAAAGGATTTATAGATGTTACTTATACAAATATTTTCCGACCCGGGTCTAAGTTTCTTCTTAATATTACTAATTCTATATAAATTTATAATATAATAAAGGTATTTTCCTCTCTCTAATAGCTATTTTGTTTTCGACTATATAAATAGCTATATTTATATAATAATTATATATAATAGAAATAAAAGAAGGAGTTAAAAGATAAAGTATTGCCGTTAGAATAAATAAAGAAAAATAACCCTAATAGTACTAGTAGTAAAATATTTAGAGGTATCTATATTTTAATTAATATCTTAATTAATATACTACCTTTTTATAAATACTATATATTATTCCGTTCGTTTTTAAACGCTCTATTCAATTATACTACTCAAATATTTATAATTTATTAACTAATTAATCGATACCGCCTAATAATTATAAATAGAAACCGAAATTCTATTATTCCTTTCCTTATTATAACGCTTTAAATTCTTCTTCCCTATAGAAATTAAACTTATTTATAGGAATATATACTTTACTAAATAATAACGGGAATGAATCCGTATTAGAATATTACGAAGAATTACCTTATAAATTTAGGCCTACTATATCTATATCGTTATATATACTTATTATATATACCTACCCAATTTATAAGCTTAGGCCCGCCGCAGATTTATTATTATTATATATATAATTTATATATATTTACCTAATTTATAAACTTAGGCCCGCCGTAGATTTATTATTATTATATATATAATTTATATATATTTACCTAATTTATAAATTTGAACCCGCTATAGTACGCTCCCGTTTCTAATATTTCTAATCCTAATACGCATTTTATATATTAACTTAGCGCTCCTAGTACTACTTTAAACTACGTTTTTAGCTCTTATAATATAAATTATACTAATTATCGTAGGGTTTATTAGGATAAAAGTCTCTTTTAAATAAATATTCATCGCTAATAGCTATAAAATTGTATAGTATTTAATTAATTATAATTTTAAATTTAATTTTGCAAAAGTCCCCTAATAAATTGTAGTTAAACCTAATATTAGGGTATTCTATAGAATAATTACAATTAGACCTAATATTAAAATTAGAATAATTTTTAGCCTCTTTATTTAAATCCTCTAAATCTAAAATAATAATTAGATTATTATATATCCCCGATATATTAAATTCGATTACGGACGTATATAATTATTTAATATTATATTTTAGATTCAAAAAAGGTATAACTTTTCTCTTACTTAAAGCTAACGTAGGAGGTATAGATTCTATATCTTTAATTTTTATTATATAGGAGGTAGGCTATATATTAGGGAGGATTTCGTCGTTATTAATAATATTATCGTACTTACTATCTTCGCTATTATTAATAGTAGTAAAATCGATTATTATATCTTCCCCTTCTACGGACGGCTATAGGGCACCCGATATATATCTAATATATATTGTAATAGTAGTCGATAATATATTCGGTAATTCTAATTTAAGTAGCTTTAAAAAGGGAAATATATTACTATATCTAATTCTTTTTATTTTAAAGATCTGTTTAGGGTTACTAGGTAGGTTAAGGCTTTCTATATATATTTAGTATTAGGAATTTTAGCCTCCGTTATTAATTATATCCGAAGGGATCGTACTAACTTCCTTTTCTTTCCTTTTTACTAATAGTTATAAAGTATTTAATATATATCCTTTATATATCGAAATAATAATCGATTATATATTAAATACCTTTTCTTTATTAATTTAAAATATTTAAAATACTGGCTACTACCTATAATTAGCCTACCCGCTAATTTACTTCCCCGGTATTAAATTAATAAGATTATAATAATCTTCCTTTTCTTTAGTAAAAAGTTAGCGTTGAAAGGGTTAGCCTTCGTCGCTTATATCGGAAACTTTAAAAATCTCTTTTTCCTTTCCTTTCCTAAACGGTTAATTCTAAAATAATTAGCCTTCGTCATCTATATTAGAAAATTCTACAATTTCCCTTTCCTTTCCCTTTTTAAATAATAATTAAACCCTTAATATATATCTACTATATATAAGTATTATAATCGACGGCCTACTTATATTTAAAGTAGATAATAATATCTTATCCCTTTAAGCCCTACGAATACTTAGAATTAGAAAAGAAGCAAGTAATTTATTTCGGAGGTCTAATAAAATACTAAAATACCCAATTCGAAATAGCACGCTATATAATATATATAGAATATATATAACTATTAAATTTATATCGAGGGTAAATAATCTATTACTATATATATTATAAATATTTATAGTTATCGACGACTATAGATTTCTAGGGTTAAATTAAGTACTATTCGGGTTCTATCGAATATAGCTTTAGAATTACTTCTAATTATAAAATTCTTTAAATTTAAAGCTCTCCTTTAACCTTTACTTCCAAGAGGAGGGCGATATATATATATTATTTATATAAGTTTGTCCGACCCTAAATCCTCGGAGTTTTAAGAATATATATCGACGGAATCTATAAAAAAAATATTAATATATATTAACTAATATTTAATAGTAATATATTTACTTTAGTACTATATAAAATAGAATTAGGTTTCTATTAATAATATTATTTTCCTTAAAGTAGGAAGATTCTACTATATTAATATTTAACAAAGTTTAATTTTAATAAAGTTTTTTCACTTTAGATTTTACTTTATAGAAGCCCGAGATTATCTACGCACAATCCCGTTTATTCTTAAACTATAACACTAATTTTAAATATATTATATATATACAATTAATCCGAACTTAATATTCCGATTTATTTAGTATATCCTATATAATATAGATTTTGTAAATTATATTATTTAATTTAGGATATTTCTTACGGAAATTCCTATTAATATACACCTTATAGAAAATAAGGATATATTATAAATACTCCTATTAATTAAAGTAGTAGACTTCGGAATATTCCTCTTAGAAGTATTAATTAAGACCTAATAAAATTAGTATTAGTATTCTAAAAAGGGGATTATATAAAAAACGTATTAATAATTTACTTAGAATTTATATTAGTAAAGATATATTAGATAGTTCGCGGGGTACTATAAATATAGTACTACTTAATCGAACGACTGGTAATTTCCGTAAGGGTATTAAAGACTATCTTAAATAATAGTTTATACCCTCGGGTTGAATCTAGGGTAGTAAAGACGTGAATATAAGATTCAATCCTTATAAAAATATTAGTATTTATATATATATATTAAATATATACGGATGGAATAAACTACTTACGTTCCCTATCCTTTATCTACCTAATAATAAAGAAGAGGTTAATTGGTCCTTTAACTATTTTGAAAGATAAATTAATTTCTAAGAAATTTTAATCGAAGAAATATTCGGCTTACTCTTATAAATAGTAAACGATTATAAAATCGTTAAGGTTATTAACTATTATTATAAATACTCAAATAATTTTATAAATAAATTACTTTTATATTTATTTAAAAAAAATATCTATTTTATATTCCCGCTCAACGCTTATAAAGTTATTAATTTTAAATAAATAGTATTAGTAAAATATATATATACTTATTAATTAGATAATAATTAAGGGGATATTATAATATACGTTCGCATCGAATAACTATTTTAACCTTATCTTATATTTAGAACTAAGATTGTAACCTAGACTACGGATTAATTAATTATTATTTTGTAGCGATCTTTTAGAATTCCGGATATATAATAAAATGCTTTATAAACGGGAAAAGGTAAATATATATTCGATATATAAAAAGGAAGGAAAATAAGTAGGGGGGTATTATATTAAGGGTTAGTATATTTACGTTTTAGAACTCCCGGATAACACTTCAGATATTATTTACTATATTTTTTATAGCCCTAAAGGGAGGAGGAGGGTAGTATAAATACTACCTTCTACTAATAATAAGAAAGAATAAATACCGACTAATATCTTACAAAATAAAAATATTATATTTTACTTTATATAAAATACATTAATATCTAGGCGTTATCGTAGTATTATACGGGCCGCCTACTAATATATTAATTTATACCCTATATATATTTATAAACCGGTTCGAATTTACTATATAGCTTCCTATTTTACTTAATATAATTAATCTACCGATATATTAGAAGCGCGGGTTTAATACTTCTTTCGTAAAGAGATTATAAATAATAAATATTTAATCCTTAAGAATTAGGATTAATATTAATCGTATAATACTATTCCCTTTCCGTAGACTTCTTAAAGTAGCTTATTAACTATATATATTACCAAAGTTAATATAAATAATATATATATACGAATTATCCTTTTACTTACTAAATACCTATTATAAATAAATATTCGCAATTATCCTCCGTAGTAAATAGTTTATTATTCCGAATTAATATACTTATTACGGCTATAATTAGTACGATTATTCTATTTTTTAATAAATACAACGTAGTACGCCTCTATTACTCTACGTAAGCGCCCCTATAAATTATCTATATCGATCTACAATAATATAAGTTATAGCCGTAAGAGAAACTATCCGATATCGGTTATTTTTAAGTAGTTAAACAATCGATTCCAAATTATTAGTTTAGGGTTAGGATACGCGTATATATTAATACTATTATAATTATTATTTACTTTCTAAATTTTATTGTATTGCCCGTTATAATTATAGTTAATATTAGTATATAATTAATATATAATAGAATATAGTAATTTAATAATTTATATTAGAAATTTTAATATAGTTTCCTTAATTTAATAGTAGGCTTTGCTATTACTAATTTTATTAAGACCGAAGGCAATTACGCTTCGAATCTTCTTTATTACTTCTTTAGTACTTTATTTACTAATTTTACCGTTACGGTTTCTATACTAGTTTTATTAGGTATACTAATTAATATAGTGTACGAAGTTCAAAATATTGCGTTTAAATGTCTATAGATACACTAGGAGCGCTTAGTAGTCCCTGACTTCAACTACCTTAATACTATAGGAACTATTACTATTAATAATAAATTCCTCGTTAATTATTTATATCTATTATATTATTAATATATAATATATATATATATATTTGTAAATAAAGTATATTATATACCGATTGGAAACTTATATTTAATAATTACTCCCCTATATAAGACGGTAGGTTATTAGTATTATCGTCCGAGTCGTCGATAGAAGTAAAATTAGTATTCGTATCGCGGGCGTTAGAATTAGGGGTTAAATATTTAAAAGAAGTTAAAGAAGAAAAAGACGATAAAGTGTTATAGGTCTGGCGCCCAGTACTGGCATCTGGCACACGGTTGGCCAGACTCTGGTTGCCTCAGGCAGCCAGGCACCCCCACAGCGGCGCACGGCTATAAAAGGATAGGTGGCCGAGTCCGCCCTGCGGGCCAGTCTTTCTCCTCTTTTCTCCTCGTAGAACCTTAATCGATTATTTTGGCTAATACCTACGTACTACTCTACTATCCCCTTATATTAGGTTCTACTTTACTTATAAGGAAGGATTGCCTACAACTGTAAGCGCGGTAATATATTAACATTAGAATAGTTTCTTTTACTATACCTAACGATAACGATACTAATATCGATATAAAAGAATTTTATAACCCCCAACTTCCTACCGAAGGAATTAAAAATACTATTAAAAGTACCGACGGTACTAATACTACCGGCCTATTCGGTTCGTTCGTACGTACTCTATAAACGAATCCCGAATTTAAGAATAAAATTAAATCTTTAATTCCTTTTTCTATTTATTCCCAACCTACTTTCAAATTTACGTTTGATCTTCTTACTAAGTAAGATTCTAATAATAAGAAAAATAATAATAAGGATAAAGAGAAATCTAAGTCGGTTAGAAATAACGATTCCTCCAATAATAATTCTAGACCCTATCGGCGTAAACCTCTCGACCTCCTTAAATAGGACAATAAACCTAATACCTTTATATTTTATTATAATAAATTCGTTAAAACTTATAATACCGACTTCTATAAGGGCTTTTGTACTAATATAGAAGTAGTATAGATCGAAATCCTTAATACCTTACTTAACGAAAAATAATAACGTTTCGAAGGGTATTAAACTTATTAGACCCTTACAAATTAAAAAAACCCGGCCGAATTATTCGAATAAATCCAACAAATCTTCGGTACCTATTATACCTAAAATTAAGCCTTCAATAACTTTATTAAAATACGTTAGAAAGACGGCGAGCTATTCTTTGAATTCTATATTAATTTCGACGACGAATTTTTAAAGTCTAGCGGTTATAATTAGGATAGCCGAATTAAATTTAGTTTCTTTTATTACGCTATTAATAAGAAGTTTAATAATTACCTTTTTATAATCGAACTTTCCGACGATTATCTAATTTACGTAGAATAATTTCAGAATATTACCCGTAAATATAAAAAAATTAGAGAATTCCAAACCCTCTACTAAACTTTCTTTCGAAATAATAATAACCGAAACCGGCGGTTTATAGCCTATTTACCCGTCGCTACCGGCTTAAAACGCTCTAATTCTTAATAGTAGTCTAAAAGTACTACCTCTTCTTCCGGTTCATCTTCTAAAATTCGATATAATACCAACGGTAATATTATTATAATTATAACTAATACTCGCAGTATTCGCGGCGGAGGCTCTTCCTTACAATAGCGAAATAGAATTAAATAAGTCTCTTAAGAAGAACATAATAAATATAAAGCCGAAGGTCGCTACATCCAATACGGAGCCTCTAAATATATAATTATTAAGTACCCTTATTTCTTAGTTATTAACCCCTAAAGTAATAAGGGTATTCGTATTCAAACTATTTAAATTACCCTATTATTAAAAAATAATAATACCGGGGATATTCTAAATAATTCCGATACGGAGTAGGGAAAAGAATAATTCTAGTATAAAATCGGGCGCTAGAGCCCACCCCTAAAATATTAAATAAAATAAAAGAATTTAAACTATAAATAAAAATAGAACCTATTTTAATATTAATTATTATTAATTTTACAAATTTATTCTACGTCCTTATTAATAAAAGGTACTAATACTTCGCCGCTATTAATAAAAATATTATAAAAGATTTTTAAATCCCTATTATCCCGATCCCAGGCCGGCAAGTCCGAGGTACTTTAGCTACTATAGAGGGAACTATTATCTAAAACATTGCTTATTTCTTTATAGAATTCTAAAGTTATATTTCCCCTATTTACGCCTATATTATCCTAAAACTAAAGTACCCTATTATTCTCGGTAAGCCGTAGCTTATAACTAATAAAGCTTACTCTATTCCCTACGAGAAGAGGCTCTAGTATAGGGCTATAGAATCCTAAGTTAATTACATCGGCCCGGATAAATTAGAGTCTTTAGCCCTTTAGGAATTCTAGAGCGCTATACATATTCTTACTACTACCTTTATTAATATATATAAATATATTAAAAAATAATACAGTTGTAATATTATTAATATATATATTTTCGTAATTACTCTAAAAGATATTAAGAAAATTCTAATACTTAAGAGAATCCGTACCAATAAAAAATTTAAATAAATTATCCCCCGGGAGTTCTAAGACCTATTACTTCTCTTTAGGAAGTAGGAAATTAATTATATTAATAAGTATAAGCCCGGGGTAAATTTGAAAATCGAAATTAAGAAAGGCCTAAATAGTAAAAACTTTCTTTTATTTTATGGCCTATTATATAGTATATTTCGAGAAGAATTTTTAGTACTTAAAAAAACTCTTCGGGATTTACTAGATAAGGAATTCATTCGTATTAGTAGCTCCGAAGCCGGTACTTTAATATTCTTTATCCGGAAGCCTAGTAGCGGCCTCCACTTTTATTACAATTACTAAGCTTTTAATATTATTACCCGGGCCGACCGTTACCCCTTTCTACTTATTCGCAAAACTTTTAAGGTATTTAAAGGTATAAAATAATATTTAAAAGTCGATATAGTACAAGCCTTTTATAAGATCCGTATAATAGAAGGAGAAGAACCTAAAACGGCGTTTAGGACTCAGTATAGACTATTCGAATAGTTTATAATCCCGTTCGGCCTCTACGGTATTCCAACCGCCTTCTAACGGTATATTAATAGTATATTAGGTAATTATTTAAATAATTTTTATTCGGTTTATATAAATAACGTTTTAATTTTTACAGATAGGTCTAAGGAGGATTATATAAAGAAAATCCGGTTAGTACTCGAACGCCTCCGGGACGCCAGTCTCTATTTAAATCCTAATAAGTATAAATTCGCCGTTAAAAAAATTAAATATTTAGGTTTTATTATTTACGTAAAAATCGGCATCCAAATTAACCTAAATAAAGTTAAAATTATTTTAGAATAGGCCGCTCTAATATTTTAGAAAGGGGTTTATAGCTTTTTCGGGTTTATAAACTATTACCGGATATTTATACCGAATTTCTCTTCTATTATAGCGCCCTTTATTATATTTACCGGAAAGGGAGTAATATTTAAATAAATTATAGCTTATAAAGAAGCCTTTTAACTATTAAAAACTTTATTTATTCGAATACTAATCCTTATGGAATAGGATTTAGAACGCCCGACGTTTTTAGAGATTAATTATAGCGGGTTTGCTTTAGGTAATTATTTAATTTAAGAGGTTAACGGTTAATAGAAGGTCGTTACTTTCTATTTAAGAAAGTTAGTACTAGTTAAATATAATTACTTTATTTATAATAAGGAAATATTGGCTATTATTAATTACTTAAAAGAATAGTAAGTAGAATTATATAATTACAAAACCTTTACCGTTCTTACTAACTATTAGAATTTAGAATACTTTATAATTCGCTAGTACCTTTCTAAGCGGTAGGTCTATTAGGCCGAATACCTCTCCCGTTTTAATTTCGAACTCTAATACCGCCCGAATAAGGAAGTTATAATTTTAGATACTTTATTCCGCTAGGACTAAAACCGGCCTACCAACGACGACCAAGAGGCTCGAAACCTTTAATTAATTCTAAATTCAGTACTACGGAATTATATACGGATTTTAGCTATAAGAATTCGGTACTCTTTAATTGGGGCGGGAAGGGGTATATAAATATTTAAAAATCTGAATTTATAATAACTTTAGGATATTACCGTTACGAAGGACCCTCTTTATTAATAAGTATTTTAAGCGGTTAAAAATAATGAGCGGGACCTTTCTTTAATAAAATTATAATTCTAAATTATAGATTACTCAATAAATAATAAAAGTAAATTGTAATATAAAAGTAAATTTTAAATTCCCGGGAGCCCCGTAATTATTAAGTCCGAAATTGTAAGGCTTTCTAATACCAATTAGGAATTTAATACCCTCCGTATTAAAATTATCTAAATTATATATAATTTTTAAGCTTTCGGGTACTTAGGAAGAAAAGGTACTATAGCGGCTCTCACTCGGTACTTCTATTAGCCGTTACTAAACGTATATATACGTCGATTCCTTCGTAATTATTATATCTGCGGCTTAATTAAGTACTAGAGAGACTAACGGAGGGGGTTCTTATAACCTATACCAGTCCCTAATTAATTTTACTATAAAATATAGATAGATTTTATTACTAACCTCCTAGAGTCTAGTAGTAATACTTGCTTATTAATTATTAAGGACTATTTTAGTAAAAATATTATTTTAAAGCCTATATTATTTATAAATATAGAAACCTATATAGAGAAATTTTTAAATTATTTCGTCCGATATTATAATTAGCTATAATTTATCGTTAGTAACCGAAGTTCTAATTAGACCAATAGGTTCTAAAGACGACTTTATAAACTTATTGGAATTAAATAATTATTTAGTACGGTTTATTACTTTTAAACCGACGGCGGATTAAAAAGAATAAATTAAAAAATATAAGCCTTTTTAAGAGTTTATATTAATTAGGTTTAAAATAATTAATACGAATAATATCTAATAACTTAATTAATAATTAATAACTATATTAATACTTCTATCGGTATATCCCTATTCTTTATTATATACGATTTCGAGCCCGAATTTATTATACTAATCATCCCCGAAACTATTAGAAACTCCCGTACCCCGGTTAATATCCAGGCCTAATAATTCGTCGAAAAATTATTATAAATTATAAATATTTATTAAATTATAATAACTATAATAGTTTAAAAATAAGAAAGGTACGCCAACTATATACGGTAACTAGCGGRATATTTCTAAATTGGCGATAAAATCTAGCTTAACTTTAAGAATTATACCTCCCTTCGGCCGAAAAAGAAATTAGATTAGTTATATACAAAATATACAATTTTTCGAATCCTCTCTCCACTAATAATCGAACTCTCCGGCCTCCCTAATAACGTCTATAATATCTTCTATATCGATCTTTTATAAAGGGTTATAAATAACCCACTACCCGAATAAATAATTATAAACTATTAATTACCTCCTATTTTAATCGAAGGCGAAGAGGAATATTTTATAAAGAAAATTTTGTATATAAATAATTCTCTAACTAATAAAAAAATCTTTATAAAATAGAAAGGTTATTATAAACCTTTATAGTACCCTTTAAAAGACTTCGTTAATACAAAAACGTTAGAAACCTTTAAAAAAGAGTACGGAGATATTCGATTTAATAATAAACCGGCAAATTAATTCACGAAAATTAAAAAGTAACGAAGGAAATAATTAATATTAATAGCGTTAAAAAAGAGGCGTAGAAGCTAAATAAAAATTAATTAAAGGGTTTCCTTTAAAATAAGCGAATTAAAAGATTTACGCTCTAGCGAACTAAAGGGCTCTAGCGACCCGGAGGGCTCTAATATTATTAAAATAAATAAGCGGAGCTTCCGAACTATACAAATAACCTTCTTCTTCTTCTTCTTAAGCGGAACCTCCGCCGCAACTTTAACCTCGGCCTCCTTACCCTCTACCCTAATAAAACGTACTCTCTTCTTAATCTTCTTCTTCTTCTTCTTTTCAATCTTTTCGAATTCTATTAACTTATCCTCCAACCCCGAATATATACCCCCCAATTCCTTTAATTCTATAACTATCTCCTCTAACCTAATAATATTATTAACTACCTCCTCTAATATAGAAATATTAATACCCCTAATTACCTTACTAAATAATAAACTTAACCGAATACAAAACTTCTCCTTACCTAATAATATATCTTCCTCCTCTATTACCTCCTTCTCCCTCCCCCTTTCCTTCCTTTCGAACTCTAGAAGGCAGGCTTCGAACCCGGATAGAATACTACGGGCGACGGCGTATTAGGATTCGAACCTAGAGATACGGGAATTTAAATTAACTAAAGCATTAAATTAAGATTCAAACCTAAAAAGGCAGGACTCGAACCCGGAGACGATAATATTAATACTAGCGATAGTATTTAGAGTAGTAGTACTAATAGAATTAGTAGTAGCGGCGGTATTTTTAGTAACGGATTTAGCGGTAGCGGCGGCAATTTTGAATTTAATAACGGCTTCGCAGTTAGTATAAGAAAATTCGGCGAAAGCAAGAGTTTAGGAACTAGCCTAACTACTTTAATTAATATAAAGAATATAAAACTCTTCCCCTAATTTACCTAAGGTTTCTAATACCCCTACTAAAAAAATAGAGGGTATAGAATTTAAATTCGCCGAAACTATAATTAAAATTACTATAGCAACAACCGGAGCGGTAAGCGGCTCAACCCCTACAAGGTAACTAAAGACTTTATAAACAGCGTTCCTAAAGTAATATAAATATAAAAAAATAAAGAGTAAATTATAATTATAAATTTATTTATTTAATAATTAAATTATCCTACTCTAATTCGTTAAAGTAACGAGCGGTAACTATAATCTTCCGGAACTACTTATACGTTTCAGCTATAGTACCCTTACCGACGGGATAACTACGCGCCAACTAGGCAGTATACCGCTCCTAAATAATAAAGGGCTAAACCTAATAAATATCGGCCTCTTTAACTTTAATATAAGGAACGTAATAATCTTTACCCTTAACAGATATATAAGCATTAAGCTTACTAACGTTTATATAGCAGGAATATTACTACAGGGTCGTTCTAATAATAATAGCGCAAGTCAATTTACAAATACTAAACGGAGGAATAATAGCAACTATCTCCGGTATAACAAGGGCGGACGTACGCAGGCAAAGCCCAAAGCAATCGGTATTAGGAATAGAACTAGAGAATATACAAATTAGTAATATAACGGGTAGTAGTAGGATTAGTAAACTAGAATAACGAAGGTTGGGTTCTAACAATAAATAATAAGGTTTCTTAATAGTAATAGGTACGGTCTAATATCTAAATAAGGGTATACTAACGGCATAATAATTATTATTAATAGGGAATAAGAGAGGGATTGAGTCTAAAAGAGGGGTAAGATTCCGGGTCATATAAATAAACGAATGTAGCTTGCGCGACGCGGCTATAGCTAGAGGGGGAAAGGGGGGGGCTAATATTATAGGTCTAGCGCCCAGTACTAGCATCTGGCATACGGTTAGCTAGACTCTAGTTGCCTCAGGCAGCCAGGCACCCCCACAGCGGCGTACGGCTATAAAAGGACAAGTGGCCGAGTCCGCCCTACGGGCCAGTCTTTCTCCTCTTTTCTCCTCGTAGAACCTTAATCGATTATTCTAGCCAGCACCTGCGTACTGCTCTGCTGTCCCCTTATATAAAGGAGTTACTTATATAGAAAGTAAATTATATTTATACGAAATACTACAACCGGGAGATTATTACTAATTTATTATATATAGAATATAAATTCGGGAGTTGGCCGTTCAAAAATAGACGGAAAGTAGTTAGGATATAAAAGGTATTAAATATAAAATAGGACTTAAAAAAGTATAAAAAATATTATATAATATAGAATAGAAAAGGAAGAGGAGGGATGCAGGATATTAATATATTAATATAAGAAGTTTTATAAATTTAAATTAATTTTCCTAGATAATTAGTATCTTACTAGAAGGGGAATTCGAAAGGATAGAATTGAGATTTACAGAAGGTTAAAAACTATTATCGTTTAATTGTATTATCTATGTATTTACAAAGTATTTATCTATCTCTAATTTAATATATAATAGAGTCTAATAATATTCAAGGAATTAAATATAAGAAAAAAAGAAAAAAAAGAAAAAATAAAATAGTATAAATTCATTCGTTTATAAAATATATTAAATAGGATTAACTATTTAGATAATATAAATTCTAGTATTATATATTGTATATATGCTAGTTTAATATATAACGGAGACTAATAATATTTAGGGAATTGGATATAAGAAAAAAAGAAAAGAAAGAAAAAAACGAAAGAGGTATAAGTTTACTCGTTTGCAAAATATATTAAGTAGGATCAATTGTTTAAATAGTATGAATTGTAGTACTATATACTATATATATATCGTTACCCTATTAGTAAAACGCTATATATTTATAACTTAGGAGGCAAGGCGAACCGAATGTTCTATAATAACTAAATTTAATTTAGATATTAAATAGTTCGTTCGAAGTAAATTAAAATTCGGATTTTAAATTCCTTTTCGGAGACTTTCTATCGAGTTTTATATAAAAAATATATATAGTTACTTAATTCGTAAAATACTATATTCTTATAATATAAAATAAGGGGAAGATATTTTATTATAGTTAAACCCGAAGGGATAATAGGCAATTTAGTTTAATTCTCCTAACTAATACTTATATACTACTTTATTATCCCCTTATAATAAGAAAGGTTAATACGGGTAATTAGGAGGGCTTTACAAATACTATATATAATATTTAAAAACTATTGTAAAAGATAATATAGAAGGAAGAATTAGAAGTTAGGGCGCGCCTCTTATACAAGGCTTCCTTATTTTATTAGAAGATTTACTCTAACTTACCTACCGGATTAATACACTTAATAAACGTACAACCTAATTAGTAACCTTTATATAATAGCCAGGCGGGCGGGTTAAGTACGTACGTATATACGTAATTAGCTACCCTATAGCCCTATTTAATCTATATATATAAATATACGTATTTAATATTAAAGGTGCTTAAAATTTATAAATTACTCTCTCTTTACCTCCCTTAATATTCTTACTATATCGACCAATCTATATTATTACCTCTATATACGTAGTATTTCTATATATTTTTATTTATTGAATAATTTCGCACTTCTTATTTTTATATAATAAATATATATAAATACTACTATTAGTAAATAAAATAATTATAATAACCTATCTCCGTATCAACCTATATTAATATTACTTACTTACTTATTAAAATAATTAACGTTAAAATAGAAATAGCCGAACCTATAATTATTAATACCGAAGGGGGGCTATCCGTTACTAGTAAGCTAAATACCGACTCTAACGATAAATAATTATTTATTACTTTCGAAACCTTCAGAATAGAATTAAATAAAATTAAAWTTAAATTTATAATTAAGACGATCGAAATTATTAAAGAGCGATTAAATTCGGAGGGGGTTTTAAATTCGTTTAAATATATAGTAAATAAGGCCGTTAAGAAGAGGATTAAAAAGGATTATATAGGTATAATAAAGGATGAGATATAGGAATCTTTAGATATAGTTATTAAGAATAAAATTATTAATTATATTACGTAGAATATTAAAGAGTAAATAAAGAAAATTAAAGACGAATTTGAAGAGGCAATAAAGAAAACGTTATAATTTAAAATTTAAAAATATATAGTATCCGAATTAATAAAATTAAAATAGGCTTTATAAGTTAATACGAAAAAGAATGAGTAAGATATAAATAAATAGGAAAGGGCTGCGAAGAAGCGGAAATTCGTTGATAAAGGAAATCCGAATATTTAGATCTCTAATAAAGTAGTGGAACGTATATAGAACGGAAAAAAAAAAATTATAATTAATAAGGGTTACTTTAAGAAAACCGCAAACAATTACTATATTTTTAAAAGGGTTAATAGAAATTTAATAGTATAAGTTGTAGTCCCGGACGATATTTATAATAATATTTAGGCGAAGGCGTAATTAGATATTTATAACGAGTAGCGATACTAATTTACTTTTATATAATATATATATATATTAGTAAGATAATTTCCGAGAATTTCGAAATACTTTTATATAATATATATATATAGTTAGTTCTACTATTAAAATAGAGAAAGTCTTTTCGCACCGTCGTAAAAGTCTTCAGGCACCGTCGCCCCACCCTTCCCGCTTTCTCAACCAATTAAAACCGGTGCATCTTCTAGCGTCCGCTTCTAACTCCACCGCCCACCAATCCCTCTAGTACCCGACTTCGACATCGCATTTCCGATAGCGCATTCGCTGTCCAGAATCAAATTTTCCGCCCAGCTATTAAGACAGCCATTGAGACAGCGATTGAGATAGCGATTGAGACAGCGATTAAATACGATGCAATTAAATGCAACGAAAAAGACTGCGATTCAATTGAATGCGATGCAAATGACGATGCAATTGCTGTCGGGGGAGCGAATGCGCTATGGAAGGGAGCGAATGCGCTGTGGAAGGGAGCGAATACCCTATCGGAGTTTTGAGTGCAAGCTTCTCTTAGCTTTTCTCAACAACCAGTATAGTAGCAGGAGTGCAAAGGGTGTCAAAATGACCGCAAAGATGAGAGGAGCATTTTGCACCTGGTTGCACGACGATGCACCAACTGATTGAGGAGGAATCTCAATTGTAAGATAAAAAGTCACTTTTTTCGAAAATGAAAGGTACTTAGGTGGGTGGAGTTGGGGCCGGGAAGGGTGGGGAGTGGGCGGGAAGGGTGGGGCGACGGTGCCTGAAGACTTTTACGACGGTGCGAAAAGACTTTCTCTTAAAATACTAGCGATAATTAGGCCCTATTTCTAAATATTTTAAAAATTCTTACTTCTTTTTATATAAAATATATATATAATTACTTCTATCGGTAAAACGCTCCCGTAAATTATTTCGATTTCTTTTATCTTTTACGAATTCTTATATAATATATATATATAGGTATATTTATTAGTAAAATAGTAGCGCTATTTGGCTTTAAATAATAGATAGCCTATTATAATAAGCCCGTTTTGTATAGGAAGAAGCAGTAGTATATAAAATATATATAGAATATATATAAATAGGTTCAATATTTAAACGATAGAAGAAGAGTAAGAAATAAATAATAAAGAGGAGGAGTAACATTATATATTATTATAGCCTAGATTACTCGATATTATAAATTAAATTATATAGGGTAAAAATACAAATTTTTAATATTACGTATTCGGATTCTCTAATCCGTAAATAAATAGCCGAATAAGAATAATCATATTTAGTACCCTCTAATATACCCCCTTATATACTATATATAATATACCCTATATATATTAAATATAATAGTTTTAAATATAAATATAATAGTAGGGAGGGCTTAGATTTAATAGCGTTTTTACGCGAATTTATAGAGAAGGGTGTAATTTATCTATTATAATTTATACGTTTAAATAAACCGTATATAATATAACTAGGTAAACTATTTACCTATATCCTATAAATTTACTAACCCGCTAACTACCTATTATTATAACTATATACTTAATATATATACATTAAATTAGAATTGTACTAATACTATTAGAAAAGCGAGGCCGAACTAATAATAATTTAGATTTATAAATAACTTCTAAATTTATCCGAACGAACGAATTAATATAACTATACCTAATCCTATAGGGGTATCTTATAAGTCCGTTCCCGTACTCTTACCGATTAAAAAGGTAGTTCGCTAAAGTAAATAAAAAGCGGATACTATAGTCCGATAGCGAATATTTTCTATAGTAAATATACCTAAGGATAAATAGAATATATATTAATTTAGGGATTATAAACCCGAATTATAAGAGGAGAGAGTATCCGATATTTACTAATAGTAATTATACTAAATTTAGGTAGTATTTAAATATTAAAAATATTATAAATAAAAAGTAAAAGAAAAGAATCTCTATATCGTTGAACGAAGGACGAGAAAATTGAAGCGTCCCAAACTAATACTTTTAAACGAATTATATTACTTATCGCGCTGTAGCAGACTTATATACGGCTCCTTATTTTATAAATTAGAATATTCGCATCTCTTTTAATTATATATTAAATACAACTCTATTAGGGCTACCCTACGTAGCGTATATATAAATAGCTAATCCGAACGTAGATTATATAAATATTAAATAATTTTAACGCCGCATCTAAATTTAAACCAATAATAACACTTTCCGAATAAAAAAAAAAGCAAATAATTAACTACTTATTATTAAACGTATTATATAAATAGTAAGCAAATAATATAAATATAGATATATATAAAATATATATTAGGTTTGAACGTTCGAAGTAGTAATTTGACCGGCCTAAATACTTTAGTAAACTGCTTTAAACAATTAAAAATCTATATATTCAATATATAAACAAGAAAATTAGCAAAAAGAATTTAGGTAAGGTTTTATTCTAAAATACTATATCCTTATATATATATATATTACCTTTAAATAATTAGTTCTATTATTAGCTTCCTATATATTACCCTACATTTAATATATAGGTACTATAATCTACTTTTAATAATATATAACTATTTCGAATCTAAAGTAAAAGTAATAAATATAATATAGCGAAGTTATTATAAGAATTAAAATAATAAAAGAGAATAAAGAGTAGGCGAAATAATATATAATAAATTTGATACTTATACTTTTAATTAGTTCGGATACGAAAAACCCGTATATATTCTGTATATTATACGTTTTATACGTAGGGATCGATAAGCTCGACTTATTATTCGATACAATTATTTACTAAAAATTCGATATTACTATTACCTTTACTTTCACCGCCGGTCTATCCTAAATTACTATACTAGTAAAAGATATAAAAAAATATAGTCTTCCTCTTATTCCATCCTTATATATATTTTATATATCCAATTCTATTTCTTTTCTCCGATTTCTAAATTATATATACTATTCTTACAATTACGTACAATATTAACCCTACGCCCCCCCCCCCCC